>OY987206.1:32783991-33983991 GCA_963920795.1 Eutolmus rufibarbis
GATGCAATTATTATTAATATCTTACAATCAAAATCGTTGTTAACTTAGATTCATTAAAAAATGAACTGAGAAACTTTATTTTTAAAAGTAGGTATGAATACAGAATAAAAAAAGGTATGGGAGTATAGGAGACACGTTACAATACTTTGATTACAAACTCGAATCTTGACACATTTTAACATTCTTCAACTTAACAAAACTTTATTATTACGGCTTATTATCTATATCGATATACATATATATATTTTTTTTTTTATCTGGCTGCCTTCATTAAGTCTTTTAATTCAGTTCGATATTCCAATATTTCGTAAATTTTTTCTTTTAAAAATAAGGTTCGCTTTCGTGGATGGATTTGAAGAATTAAATTTAAAGAACACCGACTTTGATAATCTATCAACTGATGATTCGCGGAGAAAAGCAAAACATTCAACGTAATCGTAGATGCAGTCATATCTACCAAATGTTTTAATTTAACTGAATGTATGTATATACTTAATCAGAAAATAAATTTTATCAAAACTTTTGGATTTTCTAATCCCGTCAACTTCAAATCAGAAATCGACAGGAACCCCCACAATTTGTTCTTGGATCGTCAACCGCGTTCTATTTGGCTTTAAGTAAAACAATAGCTACAAGAAGCAATGTTAAGTTTGTAAAATGTGTTTTAGAACAGAGCACCAATATCAGGCCTAGGATATCGTAGATAGCTGAAGCAGCTGCTGTATTTAACGTAATTCAGAATCATTAGGACATCGTACATCTCATGTATGTATTCCATTAAGTCAACGTAAGTTCATGTCATCCAACGCTTGTATGTTTTGTGTAAAACGTTCGTTCTTTGCTTTAGCTGTTCACTGTACACTGTTCAACATTCGACTATACTATTTATTGGATTCTGCAAATATCTTTCGAACTTTGCCACATCTCCCAGAGCCTCTTCCACACTTTGAACGTTTTTGTTTGTGTTTTCTCCATTTCATTTATTTGTGTTATTTCATTTTTCTGGCAAACCATTGATTTCGGTCGTAATGATTTATGCAGCTAAACAGATTGTCCAAAATTTATTTTTTCTTTTACCTAGCCCTGCCTAGGATATCCAAATATTATTATTGCGGTAAGTTTTAGTTGGTAGTGTCCAGCTCCCAGGTTTGTGATTTTCGTTAAATACCTCCTTTAAGTTTAAACAATTTTCCTTATTTTTGGTAAAATTAACGAACAAAAAGAATAGTTACAATGATACAAGAATTGGTCGAATTCCTATTGATTAACTTTTGAAAGTTAGTGACATTGTTGAAGATAGCAGTAGCATGCTAGTCGACTTGCTCATTAGGCTTTACATAGATTTTGCTATAGTGCTCAACACCAGATTAAATTTCTAATTATTTCGTCTATTGTAGCAGGTGATCCAAATGCATGGCGACTGGGACGGATAGACGAAACAGACCACGAGACGGCGGTGTGAAGAAACCAGCTACCAATGTAAGCTGGATTTTGTTGTTGAGCTGACTAAGGATTATATTTTGTATAAAGCTTAAAATTCTAAGACAATATTATGATAAACATGTTTTAACTATTTTAATGCCTGATCATTTCCACTTTATTTCATTTTGTGGATTTATTTCTCTCTTTTGTAAACAGTAACTTGCAAGAGTTCCTGACGGCGATACCAAAGATAATCTTAAGAGGAGGTCAAGTGTCTGCCTCGTCCGCAAGCAGTTTACGCAATAAATAAAATGATGGAGTGTCGAAAGCTGAGACCAAGATTTGGTAACTGAAAATCCATTTCGTCATATAGTAATCATATGAATCCCTTTGTCGAACTGTTGAGCCTTTGAATGCCTTTTACTGAACTCAACTAAACTGAAATATCGATCAGTTGCCCAAGAGAGCTAATAAATGTCTAGTTGAACTGGCGGACTTACAAACAAATTGGGAAATTTAATACGCGCATGATTTAATTTCGCCTCATTTGGTGAGTCATTTGATTACGATACCCTGCCACCGTTCGGAAGGGTTTTAATAAGCACATGCCATGCACTGAATACCACGAAATGCTCTCGATTGAACTTAATGAACACTGTGAATTTTAGCTCCTTTATTTTGGGTGGGTATCACGTTCAATGACGGTCTTATTGGCCTCTAATGGGCTAACCTTATTTGCTGCAGGGAACAAAAATCTGCTGTACTTTGGATCGAATAACTTCAGCGGGAATTCATTTTAAAGAAAGTAGTGAGAAATTCAATTCGGATAATGCGATGAAATCGAAACAAATTTATTTCATAATTGGTTTTAAATACTCCTTAGTATTATAATACAAGTATAAAACCCAAAGATTCCCAAAAGTCGTAACTCTGGGAAAATTGTATGGCTATAAATAAATAGAATCAACAAAAATGAATCACTTCAAAAAAAACTGGACAACTAGAACAAGCAAGTAAAGACGTCTAAAGTACTCGAAAAAAGGGTACCTCTTTAAATACTACATACGAATTATTCAAATATTTAAATTTATTACGAAAAACTAAAATTTAAAAATGAAAAATGAACATTCCGACAACGTTTTCTTAAAATCTATGACAAGATCCAAACTCATTCTATACTCAATTCTAATTATTAAAAATGTTTAATTTTGGAATGCTGGAGTAAAATTTAATTTCAAGGTATTGCTAATGAAATTTGAAAACTTCAATTAAATTGCATTACATTAATTATGCAGCACTCAAATAATTGGGTACTTGAAAACGAACAAATTCAAATGAAATTGGTATGCCTCCTATGAAAAGATCTAACCCTAATGAATAGAAAAATTAAAATCAAGTCTGAAATTGTTAGAAAAAAAATACTTCTTAGTTGTTTTGATTTCAAAAAAACTCGTAGAAAGCTAAAGAAAAGGAAGTTAAAATGGAAAAACTGGGAGTATATAAAAAAATAGTTGTGCATATGAAGGTATTCGGGAAAAAAGGTTACAAAAATTTTTCAAATATCATGCGTAGAGGGAGGAAGAGATGGTCGTTTTGATTCTTTAATTATTAAAAAATGTACATATTTACCCTAAGAAAGAAACCGAGTTTCTTTATTAGTCCCAATGTCAATGAATATATTGATTTTCAATCGCACTTATTACTATTTCTGCCAATATTACAATTCAACTTTGCTGAATAAAAATATTGAATTGAGATATTGAAGTCATTCCATAAATGAAAAAAACAAAATATTATACCTAAATGCCAAAAACAAAACATTTTTTAATTTATTTTAAAACGAAACAAATTAAAACTTGTGTTATTGAAACTAATACTTCTTTTAAAAGTCTGCGATGAAAATGGAAGTTAATAAAACAGAAATAGGAATTCATTCGATAATTTTCCTTCACAATTTTGAGAAATAGTGACGCTGGCGATAGTTTTCGCTAACAGATTTTATCGTAAACTCCAGTTTTGGCGATTACGATGAAATGTCCTTAATCATAATTTCAGAATTTATTTCTAGATACTTACACTAAAAACTTTTTAACATTTATTAAAACTTTTTCCCTTAGCTAATAAAAACAAATTAAAAATTGATTTGGCAGGCTTGTAGCTAATGTTCTGACAAATTTAAGACAAAATCAATCAACAATTTTTTGAATTGTAAAAATAAATTGAGGTTTCGGAAAACAAAAACCCAAGCTTAAAGTTTTGATAAGCTTTCACAATATTCGTTATATTCTGTTTAAAACAAAAAAATTGCTTTAATGTGGTGTGCCACATTTCGTTCTGGGTTAAATCAATTCACTAATATTATAGAATAATACAATAGACTTTATGTAATCCAATGTATTGTTACGGGCATCGTCTCCACATTTTTGGCGGTTCCATGAATTCTGTAAATCAATAATTTCACATCATATATAGAATAATTATCAACCCTAAGTATTCTAAAGCAACAGAGCGCCCTCATCCCCTGAGTCCACAACGAGACTTGTGGTGGCATCCAATTTACCCGGCAGCATGTAATTTTGTCCTAACAATTCCTTCCTTCATTAATTTTACTGGGAATTCAAAGGCACCAATTAATTTCTCGACCAGACGGCTAGCACACTCCTTCGAATTAAATTAATATAAATTTAGCTCCATGTGAGCTTGCCAAGTTTTTGTATGGGCCTAGAGACGGGCCGGCACCGGGACGGAAAATCGATATAAAGTCGCCGTTTCGCGGACATAAGACAAAGCGGGCAGACACTCCGCACCTCAACAGGTAATTTGAATTGCAACGACCTCATTGGAAGCGCAGTGGTTGGCGCTTGAGTTCCTTAATTGCTTGAAATTCTCGACCACCCAATCGCGACATAATTTCTATGTGCATGCATATGTTTATCCTTAGAGCACTTGAGTACCCTCGGAACCACAACATACTTTGTACCTAAGGTTAATTTTAAGGAGTCAGAAGTAAGAGTAAACGAAATTATGTACACGATACCTTCTACGAGAGAAATTTGTCAATGAAATATTTTTACGGAGTTATATTTTTGGAGAAAGGAACGGTTATTTCTTGTGCAAAGGAGGTGTAAATATTTAGGTAAATGTTAATTAACACAAACATGAAAAATACCACAAAAAGTATTAGCGCGAGGATTGTAAAAAGTGTTGTAACCGACCGTAGTCCTAGATGAACCATACTAACAATAAGTAAGCAGGCAGTCAGTCAGCAGTGAGGCAGAGGATGGAGAGTCTAGCGAACAGATACCAATGAGCCTTCTTATGAAACTAAAAAAAAAAAAAAAACAATTAAAAAAAAAGCTAAAAATAAGACAAAACGTGTAATTGAACTGTTTTTTACCCTTCTCATTAGTGTTGTTGCGTTAGGACATTTTCGTAGGACTAGGTAATGAGGTTTATGAAATTATTCTGTCTACAGACTTTGTACAAACTAAAATTAATGTTAAAGGACCTTTTTTGTATGGACATTCGTTTACCTTTAAGTTTTCGTTTTGTATTCAACCGAAGACAGTCGGAGGAAATGGTGTAAATTGTTTAGTGATTCAAATGTTACAAAAAAATAAAAACAAAAAAATGAACAAATGAATTAAAAAACGTTACGTGAAGAAAACGTATTGAAAATAAAAATATATTTCAAAACAGAAGTGGGTCTACTTATAAATACCCCTAATTAAGGACGCCTTCCCTCCTTTGAACATTTCCTTCCCACCTATTTCATTTCTATTTAATTTTCAAAACGACCTATAGTACTACATAGTTTGAATCTATGGACACAATTTGATGAAAAAAAAAGCATTTCAATCAAATATTAGCAAAATAAAGAGTGCAAGCTCTCAAATAAGCCCTGGTCCATTAAAATCCGATAATAATTTTCCACGGAAATACAACAGTTTAAACATAAGAAATGTAAGGTAATGCCAAAAAATTATGTAGCTATTATTAGAAAACAACCGGCTAAGAGCAAGTCACAGTCACGTAATCGGGGTTCCGTACCAAGACTTTACCAACAAACAGTCGTCGAAAGACATTGTAAAATTGTAAAAGATGTTTATACATTATCTTAAAACCGAGGAAATATTTTTAAATTTCAATAACCTATTCAAAAAGACAGACGCAAGACGGATCTTATTAGAGTTGGTCTTATTATACATAAATTAATATATCACAAAAACATTTATTTTTTGTAGAAACTCTGAGACTTACGAAAAAAAGTAACAGTTTTCATATTATTTATGACTCAATACCTAGGAACACTAATAATATCGAAATTTTAATTTTAGAAACCTAGAAAATCAGGGAGAAACAGTGTTTTTCTGTTGATTTTGAACTATACCTTTATAAACGATTCACCAAACATTTTGAACAAAGTATTTAAAAATAATTCAATTTTTCTTTTTGAACTGATTCAAAATCCTCTTTCCTAAATCTAAAGGCTTATAAATTTTAGGGTAAATGGGTTATATGTATTAAGAAATCAGACGAAAGCTCGGAGGGTCTACTATTGAATAAACTCTTAGCTGTGTTCTGTAGGTGAATAATAAGAACTCTACAGAATAAATGCATCAAAAGTCTTAAGGTAGTTATTTCAAACAAGGTATTTCAAATCAAAAAAAGCCAGATAATAGTTTTCGAAGTATATTACAATACACGACGAATTTTGTGGCATTTAGCAATTATAATTCTAGAATGTGCATTTAAGCATCTCTCATGCGATAATCTATCCCATTTGGTGATCACTAATTTTCCCAAAAGTCCTTAAATTGGAAATTTAGATTTTCGATTTAAATTTTTATTTTGGTGCGGTTGACGTGTATGCACGTTCTGTGAAATAAAAAATTACCATTCGATATAAATAACAACAGTAAGATGCAATACAGATATCATTTAGAGGTAGGTTTTCTTTATTTCATTACCAGTAATTTTTAAATTCTGGGGTATAGAAGTTACTCCCCCCCGCACAATGTATTAGTTTTTACAAAATGAGTTGATTATATTTCCCAATGCATTGAGTATTCCCCATACTGCATATATTTGCATATGGAAACTTCCCCGTGCTTTACTTGTACTCGGGTATTCCCCCGATAATAATTGCAATAATATAAAATAAGATGCGCGAACTACGAAGGCACTTAGTAATTTCAGATTAAAATTTAATAATATATTTTTTGACAATGTATGTACTATCCAATAAAAATGTAATTCTTATCGTTTTACCTTGATTTTTTCGTATTCTGAAGACTGTACCTACTCATCATCGATGCATTTTAATTGCGCACCTCGTGAGCAACTTTTTGGAAAAAATTTCAATAGTTACGTGGTTAGAAATTAAAACGCCCAACACTTACAAGTTTCCAATCCAAAGACGTACGAAAAACTTTATTGCACATTAAAACTGGGCCCTATCCGTTCGAATTAAATTGAAAAAAGCTTACAAAAGCCCGTTTTTGATAAAAATTACTTAATAAAGTTCCTAAATTTCTCAAATTAATTTTAGTTTCCTTTGACTTCAATTAAATTGTCCGCACATAACGCCAAAATATTTCGATTTGATTTTTATATAGGATTATTTCAACCACTTTGAACGAAAAACTTAATTGAGGTCAAAGGTAATTGAAATGAAGTTGTTAAAAAAATTAGGAATTTGAATTTGTAATGTGTTTTCGATTCGATTCGTACGGATTCAAGAATAGGGCCCCTACAAACAAACTCAAATTTGAAATGTGAGAATGGTTGTTGTTGGGGAACCTTTTTTGTGGAGAATTTTCTGATGTTCGCACTTAATAATTGGTAATTTTGGCATATAGATTAAAGAAATATTTAAGGGCAATTTAAAAACACAATTAAATACGGCAGTCAGGACTCATGGTTATTTAAAAATGGACTGTGAGAAAATTGTCTTCAAAATATATTTTACGATGAAATTAAGTATGTGTTTGACTGGTTAAATTAGCAAAATTATACAAGTAAAATAAGTAAATAGAATGGTCTGAGAATACAAGACAACGTACAGGATACTCAAATTGAATTTTAGTTTTTCTTTGCAGCCAAGAAAACCTCTTCGACACAATAATATTCGTAAAAATTCTGCGAGAAAACATTCTGCAATAGCAAGGTAGAAGCAGCATTAGCACGTCGTTGCATAAAAAGAAAATTTGTATTCACGTACAAGCGGAACAGAAGAATACCTGTCCAACTTACCAAATTGCATCTACACAATATCCCTTTTTTTCAGAGGAAGCTGGCTAGAAGGGAGATTTCGGAAAGTTAAGTAGATAATCATACAGCACTTGTCCTTTCCCCATAAAGAGCAAAATCATTTGAGATGAGGTAAGTTCCTTGGCGAATGCGAAATTAAGTTCAATCTTATCTTTACTTGGCCCTTGTACATACGGAAAAAGGATGAAATGTGTTGAGGTGAAAGGATTGGATAGAATCCAGACGGCACTGCAAACTTTCGTAGTGCACCTGCTTCTTCCTGTTGCACTTAAAGTGAAACCGAGGGAAATTATTTCTTCCAGACGGTGCATCTTCATCTTGATTTCTTTTTCTTTTATTTTTTGCTGCCCTATTTCTATTATTTGAAATGTACTGCAAGTTTGAAACTCTTGGTTTTTTTCACATTTTGTATAAATGCTTATGTCGAGGATTTCTGTAACTTCCTCATAATTCAGCGTTTCTAATTATTAACATTAAGCCGCTGCCAATTTGTTTTTTTTTTTTTTCTATTTTTGCCAATTTGTAGTGAAATTAAAACAATTAAGACTTACTACAGTAAATCATAATTTCAAGACTTAAGAGAGACCTGACCAAATGAAATCATAGAATCGTGCGAAGACATCCCTTTACTTACTTAAAAAGCCTGAAAAATTGGACATCTTCAAAAAATCATAAATAAGAAACTAATAAAGACGAATGAGATTTAGTATCTAATAATAAATATTTATTAAGCAATTATAAGCCGAGAGATAATCATTAATACTGAAAATAATAAATAACCCTCGAAAGCATTTTTTGAACACATAAAACCAAGAAGTTGAATATTGAGCAAACATGAGCGCTTAATGTAGACTGCAATTTAAGTAAAATAAAAGTGATTATTAAATCGGCTCTTTAAGATTATTTTTAAAAATCAATATTTTTTCAAGAAAGACCACTATTATGATAGCAGCTTTATAAATTTTTTAGAACCCTCAGAGATTACTTTTCAATTAAGCCGTTCATGCTGTTGTTATTTCCATTTGATCACTTTACTCTGTACCGATTTTAAACTTATCTCGATAGGTTTCCTACACTTAAGTTGACGTAAATCGTTATGCCATAGTTAAAGCGCAGATTACTAAAATAAAACAAAAATAAAGGTGAACTATGAAGGCAAGTTAAAATTACGTGGAGTAATATTCCGGTTACAACTTGTCATACTTTGGTAGAGTTCATGCCTAATAGCATAAGAAAATATTTAACACATGGTTACACAACGTATTATTAAATTTTCGAGTTTCAATATTGAAACCTTTCGTGAATATTTTTTTCAGAAAATATTGTTTTTGTAAGTGGTCTTATTTTTTTGTCCAACAATTTTTGTTATGAGAGTGATTTATTGGTCTGTTTTGTATTCTATGTTGAGAATTTTATTTTGTTGCTGTTTTAAATCAGTTATGTAGAGATGTTTAAATTATAAGAATATTTGCGATATAATGTGAGTGCTATGGAAAACTTAGCGCTGTGCTGTGGGTGGTCCTATTGTTTTATCCGACATTTTTGTATATCACAATTACTTACTAAATAAAACAGTATGCAATATTTTCGGAATGTTGGTTCTTCAAGAAAAACTACTTACAGTGCTTGAAAGACAGAGAGAATAATCTAGCAAATGGATTTCAGTCCAAAACAAAAATTTTGGAGACAAAACGAACATTCTCTATATAATTTTTAAAGAATGACAAAAAAATAAAAATGATTGCCTCTATTTTAATCTTGTGCAGATTTAATTTCCCAAAAGTAGCTTATTAGGCCTGTTTCACTGAGCTCCTGTATTTTCAAATCAGAGAAAGTATGGTCTTTTGTCGTACCAGCCCAAGAAAGTTCGGTATCCAGTTGTATATAAACAATACGACCCTATATACTTAACAAAAACGGTGTTCAAAATGTAAATCTTAATAAAACTGAGTGTTATACTGTAATCTTAATTCTCGTTTTTATTAAATACAAACTTTAACTATACACGTATTCACAGTAATCTAGTTTTTATAAACCAGCTTTATTGCTTACATTTAATATTTACAGTAAAATTGTCACTAGAAAAATTGCTTTTGGCAATTCGCAAACGTGGTGCGATCCAAAACCTAATAAAACTTGGTGCATTCAACCCTAATATTGTTTATATACGCACAGAATGCGCATTTATGCGTACTTCAACATTTTGAGCAACGTTAAGCATGTGAGCAGCTTTTACACCCTATGTTAAACATGCTTACGATAATAGATAAATAAGGGCAACTTGCTCCCTGTAACTTGAGTTTAATTAGGTAAATTCAATAACTCTCTAGATCCTCTGCGTGCGTAAAGGTGGGGACCAAATTTGAAAACTTTGCTAAAATCCTGATGTTATATTGCTTATAATAAACTCGAGTGGCGTATTCTTAACCTAAGTTCGATAATAAAACTTCTACAAGCCATGGGGCTCCGCCCGCGGACGTCCTACGGCCACGTAATTTTTTTTCTCTTCGTGGGATTGCATGTAGCTGGTTCGTCTGGAGCGCAACGCTTTTGCTTCGTACCATTTACATTTACAGTCAGTGTAATCCGTGAAATTTTCGTAATGCATTCATTTTCTATAGGAGGTAGAATTCGTTTGTGCAGCGCCTTTTCTTCTGCCTTGGAGTCGCCCTGCCCACACACTGCAGGCGTGCTCCTTTCACTTCTTCGTTGACTTAGAGGAAGAGCAAATTTGTTGAATATTTGAAGAATTTCAAGTCTGCTGAAGGAGTCCATTTCGGGAATATCAATTTCCCTCTAAAGAAGTCGTTTATTTCAGTTTAAAATGCAGGAGAAAAGCAGAATACTTACCTGGCGCAAAATCCGGAGAATTTCCTCTGTGGTCAAAAGGTGTGAATGCAAATATTCCATTGTGGTTCGAAGATCATTTAAATACTATTACTTAGAAGACAATTTAAATAAAACTACATCACAACGACGAAAATAATCGAAGGTGTTTGTTGCACTCGATGACATTTCAAACAAAATATACAATCCACTGAACTTACGGTTGACATTCAAATAAAAATCCATAATGGCAAAGAGTTTTCAGTGAAATCGTACTAGAATCATATCGCTAAAAGAGCGGAATATTCTAAAACCAACTTCAGATGAGCGCTTATTAGAAATAAATTAATTTGTGGTATTTTTTTATTTGTACGTTTTATAAAAGTAGAAGATTTTGTTTGTTTGTTTTGTTGCCTACAAAAACTTACATTTTACACTGAGTTTGTGTTTATTTAAAAGACGTTAAAAGACATTTAAACGACACTTTTACATCTGGTTAGATCAAAACCTTGAATTCGTGTCGGTTTTTCGGAAGCCTAATCATAATATTTACATTAAACGGCAATGAAAGCGTTCAAAAGAGGCTTTCCACGTTTGATTTTTTTCTTTATCAATTATAAATGTATGATGATTACTTTGCATAAGCCTTGAATATCTTAAGTCTAGAAGACAAATGCATCAAGTTTTGCAACATTTTAAAATCAAAACAACTTAATTTTAATATATTCAGCTCTATTACTTTCTGTTTACCCAGCCCTGCAACTGTTTCAGCGCCTACGTTGATATTTTGACGTACGTTTGTCATGTGTCAAAGTTTCGCACGATACGCAGAGTGCAGAGTTAACCGCATTGATATTTCGAGCATTAAAAGACTGTATAACATAAAGTCATAATAATTGTAGGTAAAAACGAGTAAAATATGTTTAAGAAGTAAGTAACCTTTCAGAAAAATCTATTCCACCAAACGTTCGCGCTTTTATGGCCACCTGGAATCACTCTCATGCCGATTCACTGAAAATTTCACTTATTTCCGTAGATTCGATGAAAAGGAAAGTGTATCAGGAGTCCAACAGCTGAAATCGTCAGTCCAAAAAGGTATACGCACAAAGTTGCTAGACAACTACCCGCATCTAGAGAACTACATCGATACGGTGCTCCCGAAGAAAGATGCTTTCCGTATAGTTAGATGGTAGGGCCCCACACCGGCACCCAATTATTTAAGCCTTTTTGACTAAATTAAAACTACTATTCCATCACAGCCACGACCACATAGAGATCCTGGTCAACAGCAGTGGCGACCAACTTTTCTTTCGCCAAAGGGAAGGCCTCTGGATGCCAACTTTGCGGCTGCTGCACAAATACCCGTTCTTTCTGCCGATGGAGCAGGTCGACAAAGGTGCGATCCGATTTGTTTTAAGCGGTGCTAATATAATGTGCCCCGGTCTGACCTCACCCGGTGCTTGTATGACTCCTGTGGAGAAGGGGACTGTAGTCGCGATTATGGCTGAAGGGAAGCAGCATGCGCTGGCCATCGGCGTCACATCGCTTTCCACGGAGGACATGTGAGGCGGTGGAACAGCATTTTTACTAATATTCACTAAAATTTTACGTTTTCTTCCAGAGCTAAGGTTAACAAGGGTGTGGGCATTGAGAATTGCCACTATCTCAATGACGGACTTTGGCAAATGAAACCTGTAAAGTAAGACTCGCTGGCTGTAAGCAGTTCCAAAATTTCATTTATGTCAACTTCGCTCTATTTTATATAATAAATCGATGCTACATACCTACGCCAAAGAATTTTCTTGTAGTGCCTCGCGTACTCTATGACCGAACCTTGCGTTCATTGACCTTGACCCAGTTAAGAGATTTCCAATTTTAAGTTTTTAATTATAGCACGAGACTGAGATAAGCCAATTGAATTGGTTATTTTTGAAAGTACCAAATTTGTTAGACTTAATCTTATGATTAAATGCTATATTTTGTTTTTATTTAAATAACCTCTAGCCAATATACACGTAACTAATAAATTAAATTATGTGTAGATCATACGACCTTTTCAAAATAAACGATTCAATTCCACCTATCGTGATTTACACAGTAACAAGTTTCCAATTTTTTGGTTTTACATAGTTTTTAAAAGAAAAAAAACTTTAAAGGGCTTTTAACGTAATTTCCTTTTTGGCGTACAAAAACATATTGGGAAGATTTACGCTCTGTTGTATTTCCTAATAGCGAATACCCGGCGTGCGTTGCTACGCCTCAATAAATAAAAATTGAAGAAAAAAAAATGGAATGAAAAAATCGAAGAACAAAATAAACAACTCATCGTATGGGTGTGTAGTGCACGCCTGTTAATTTCAATAATACGTGGTAAAAATTTTAGGATGATCGATTGAACGGTGTAGGAGTCCATTCATACCAAACACACACACAAACTTTCGCTTTTATATGCATATGTATGTATATAAAGATATAAATTGTATCGTTTGAACTTTATTCAATAAAATAGTTATTACAGAAAAAATAAGAAATCATTCAAAATGAATTGAAAAATCTTGTAATTATAATAATCAAAGTAACTTTTATGAGCTCACTAACCGTTTTTATAGTTTCGCCATGTCCATCCGTCCCTATGTCACAGTCATTTTATTCAGAGACTATTGGGACTATAACGTTGAAATTTGGTATATGTGTAGATAATTATGCCCACTATAAAGATATTTATTAAAATTTTGCAAATAAAAATGTAAGGCCACTCCTACTCCTCCTAAAGTTGGTGAACAATAAATATTTTACTTACTCCATCGAGTGGGATATCGTTAAAAATGAAATTTAAAATCATCTTGAGGTTTCGTAAACCGTTTTTTAAAATTAAGCCCCGATTTTGAGATATTCGATGCCAAAGTGGCCATTTTCGATTATGTTTGTGTCGGCCAAGATATCACCCTGAACGCAATTTGGGAAAAATTTGAAAAAAATTTAGAATACTAACACATAGACTGAAATTACGTTTAAAAATAACCCGACTTACTGAAATCAAATAGTTTACGAGATATAGCCGACCAAGTTATGCTTATTTGGACTGAAACTAACTATTCGGGAAAAAACCCCGTACGCGTTTCTATGTGTATGTATGCATGTGTATGCACGAATATGAATACGTGTATGTATAAATATGGGATTGCGTCCTTTGGGATTTCGCGAGGACGTTCCAAGAGGATGAGGAAAGGATTTTGTGCCGGAAAGAAAACTCCGATTTGAGGTATACACTTGAATTGAATTTATTTTCCAATAATTTACATCGGTGGTGAGGCAATTTGGCTGTGTCGTTCGGGTGTCCTGTTTCGACTGAGCTCTATACATTATTATTTTATTTAGCATTGTATTATTTGTATTTTATCGTTTGTAGTCAACTACGAACCCTACACAAGCATGGCCCGACATGCTCTTGAACGCTTTTTTGAACCTATGCTCACTACATATCTATCGGAAGTGAATTTGATAGTTAAAACTATGCCTGTTCTCGTACTTGCACATGGGTTACAAGTGCTTCGAAGCAAATCGCAGAAATTTATTCTACTCGTTGCCCCATGAAATGTTGGCTAACGTCATATCTTCATCTTCCGTTCCAGCAGAAACTAGCAGCTGCATGTTATTTATTTTTAAATACCGCTAACTTTAATAATTTTATCGCCAGTTCCTGAAATTATTAAAAGCTTTTCCTGTAATTTTAGTGAATTAATCCAAACCAATCAAACTACATATCGATCTCCTTATGAATTTATGTGTTTGATTTAAATTATAGTATAGTTTTCTTTATAAAATATGAAAATAGTAGTATTTAACATTTGGATAGTAACTTAGTACATACATATGTACATATATTAGTTTTTGTAAAATTTCGGACAATTACGGAATTTATAGCAATATTTTATATTTGGTCAAGCAGCGCCACTAACAGATGTTGCAACTGTGAACGCATTCTTATTAAAACGTCGTTCTCCAAAACATATATACATATGTATAACATAATATCTTGACTACAATTTATTTAGATAAGATGTTATGTTCTTCAGCAGTCCATTCAAAGCACCTAATTATTATACAAATTTGAAATTATTTATTATTCTAAATCTGAAATTAAACTGCGTTTTTATCAAACAAGAAATCCGGTGATTTCGTTCTCTGCATGAATATTGTAGATGAATGTTTGCGAAATATGTTGTTACCTTTGTTCTTTCCTATGTTTTTCGGTTGAAATTAGTAAAATATCTTTTTAATATAGGAGTAGCCTTTTGATGACTGTCTACATATTTGTTGTGTAGAATAGGATCAATTCAAATGGGTGGAATATTTACGAAAAGGTTAGAAATAGTGGCGGCTTTAATATATCACTACAATTAATATTTTTAAGCTTAGAGGGATGTAAGTAAGGACATTTAATAAAAAATTGTTCTGAAAGCGGTTGAAACAATTTCTCTCTGCGTACATTTTTTACGCGATCACAGCAAAGTCAATGATCGGCATCTATTTTATTGTATTTAGCCCGCCTTATAAAATGTTTTCATTTTTCACATGGACAACTTGTTCTAATAAATGATTACCTTCTATAATTTCTAGTTTGGGCGTTCGCAAACTTATATCACAACAGTAGCTTGTGTTACGTGAAACAACAACTCCAATTCAACATATCACCTAGGCATGGTCGACTCACAGTAAATTTCTTTTGCCTATGTTTGATGTTTAAAGCTGCCTTTCTTCTTATTTATATATGTACCTACATTATAAATAACTTAGGAATCAAGCTTTTTGAACAATCTACTATTTTTGTCTGATTTTTCATAAATGGTCGAAATGCAGTCGAATAGAAATAATCTGCCCTTGGTTCGGCGAAAAAGTTGGTGTTAATCTGTACAATAGTTGACAACAAACAACAAAAGCAAATCTGACCATTGGCCAGTGACCATTTTGCTTTATTTGTTTGAATTTTTTTCAAATTAGATAGGAGAACATTTGAATCACCTATTAGAAGGAAATTCAACAATGATTCGCGGAATCCTTTTAATTCTCTTACGGTTCGGGAACAGTTGTTCTATGTGGATACCCATAAAGGTCGCTGCACACTTGCCGGCACGACACGACCCTGCACGACACGACAAAATATTTTTCTCTGTAAACAAATGCACTGACGCACACTTACCGGCAACAGCACGACAACGGCCCGACCCGGCACCTACACTGTCGGTGGGTATCGTTCGAAAGAATTCCGACCGGCAGTTGTCGTTCGCTGCTCTGAGTTAAAACATGATGGATATTGAAGAAATAGCTTCTCTCAACCTAGTATTCCTCTTTTTTATTTTCATTACCAATTTTTCATGCAACCAATCAAATTGGGCTACACTCATCCGAAAATACAAGTAAAATTTTGATTCATTGTCCACAAGAGTTTTAAAAAGAGTCACAAACTCTCCTTCACTCCTTCTTTTCCAGAATATAGGATGAACCCAGTACTCTCGCATACCTTTATTTTCTTCCTCGTCCAACAGCATTGCTATTGCAATTAATTGATTTTTATTAAATTTTGGCATTGTTTGTTCTTCGCAGTTTATTTTTCGGTTAAACTGAAGTTCGGTCGCCGCCAACTGCCGGTATAGTGTGCATGATATTTGCCGGTGTCGGACGGTGCCGGTGCGCGTTGGTGTCGTGTCGTGCCGGCAAGTGTGCAGCGACCTTAAATCGACCCTAATGTGCCTTATACGACTAATAATGTAAAATTGTCATACAGGATCTGAAATAAAAATAAAAAGAACTGGTAATACAAATGATTCAAAATTAATTGCTTTTAATTTACTAGTGTTTCAACAAATCCCGGTATTGTTTCTATTTTGGTAACAAATACTGCTTTTTTATATCCAGAAAATGCGGCTGTAATTGAAGCTTATTGGCAAACGTATCATAATAGAAATGTATGGCCAGTGACAGGGATTTGAAATAACATTATTTTGAACGTTAAAATATCGTTGCAACAGACACGTTATTCAAATTGCAAAATAATCAAATATCTCATAATGTTTATAATAAAAAGTTGTTAAGGCATTTGTAGCTTAAGGGCTTTTCCTAATGTAACTAGCGTGAAACGAGGTTTGGGAATGTATGAATTATTTTCTAAAAAATCATAAATGCAATATTATAATTTTTGAATATTTTTTTATATATATACCTACATACATCTTCCATATACATACAATTTTATTAAAAAATAATATCTTAGCGAGTTATTTAACTGTACGATGTATATGGCCCATATCTGACTCCTGTATTTTGAAAAACAATTGTCCAGTTTTGTTCGGCCCTAAAACGCGCATTATTATTATAGATATTAATTGCCAAAGGATCATGAGCAAAATGGGTATGGAGAACCAACAGAATTGAAGACTATATTAAGTACTATTATAACATATGTACATAAATGAATGTATAATATAATATGTTTGTATATACTAACTTGCCAGAAAATGAAAATACAGATACAAAAAGGAATATTTTACGTAAAAGTGAAATATATTTTGTTTATTAATTAATTAAATTAATTATTAATTTACATTTATAGGTATGTCTCCCCTGCCCCTCACATATCTTTCCCCTTCCCCCTCTTCCCTATGAAAAAATCCTGAAGAAGTGGGCTTTTGTGGAGACCATTATTTTGATGTCCAAAGTATATCCCAAATAGTACCCGGTGCTTTTTGTCTTTTTGTATGAGTGAAAGGGGGTGATATAAATATATCGAAGCAAGTGATTGGATCAATATCATCATTAATATACCATATGTAAATATTATTTTCTCTTTCTTCAGTTTCAGCGTTTAAACATGATTGCCCACGGCAATGCTTGCATACTGAAAAACATTTCTGTATTTTGTTCTACCCGTTTAACAGGCAGACGTACTATTGGGAGATGTGTTAATAATTAATTGATAACTGAGAAAATTAATTTGTTAATAAATACATAGTTTAGATATTCTTAGCAATAAGCGAAAGGTTCTTATGAATTTGAAAATAATATTATTGTTTTGGTTGATACTGTTTTTATTTATATTCAACGCTCGATATATCTACATACATATTTAGATTACGAACTAGATGGTTGCTTTTGAAGTTGAAATGATTGTTATTGATTTTGAATTAGTTGTATTTGAAATGGATGGATATAATGTAGTTGTTTTTCACTTTGATGTTTATAGGGTTGCATTTGAAGTGTAAATACTACAAATCTTAACAGTTCAAGCTCAAACTATTTTGTGAGAACAAAATGTTTTGAAGTTTGGAAAATTTCACAGTAGGGTAAGCCCCCTCGAAATTTTTTCCGTCAATTAGTAGTAACACCTAAAATATTAGAAAACGAATGATCTTTTAAGAAAAGCTATTATAAGAGTATATCTGTCGTTTTCTTTCGCCGAGGCTCGTCATTGGACTTATGTCTTTTACAAAATTATTGCGAACTAAAAAAGCCTAAAGGTATTATTAATAATTCTGTTTGAAAAGCGACTTTTACTTAAGACGTCCTTGTTTCCTTTCAACAGAACAGAAGGTGCATCTTACGACTGGGTGTTACTTTGCACAAAGAGTGGGTGTTCTGTTTACACTCGAGGATTATGAATAAATAAATTGGGCGCTTCACAGCAGCCTCCTACGACTTATCGATCGGGTGAACGCAAAACGGAAAACACCCCTGGGGCGGTACTCGTCGCTAAAAAACATCCCACGCTGGTTGTGAATCGAGCTACAACCCTCACATGTGGGGCCCCAAAAGAGTCCCTTAAGGGAAAATCGATTTACTACACCTACCTGTTGCCAGCAAACCGCAAGTAACGCACGTGGGGCCGGGCTCCAATTTGACTAGTGATGAATGAGTGCCGCGTGGACGCGCACGTGGTCGCGATTTTGTTGATCAACACAGGCGCAACAGGTCGCTTAGGCAGATCGATACCACGTGCTCGCGGGCTCACGTGGTTGAGTAAAGATGGCGCTTTGCGCAAATATTGATTTTTACCACGTCCTGCGCACAGGGACAGGCCCTAGTCTTTTGAAAATTCTTGTTACAATATGGCCGTGACATTTACTGGGGATCACTCTCTCTTAAAAGTTCGCAAAATGAGTTTGGTGCAGTGATTTTGTGGCTGATCTAGCAAAAAAACTTCAAATTTAAGGTTTAGTTAAATCAGTGCATAAAAGTTAGGACGGTTTGGAGGCGCCGACGGTGAGTTCGGAAGTTGAGGATGCCCCCGGGGCAGTGCATTCATTGTTTCCGGAACTAGTGAAATTTTTCTTTGTATTGCATTTTATTATAGTTTTTACACTTTCCGCGAAAACATTTGAAAGTTTCGACATCGCTTATTTGATTGAATATCCCTCAAAGTCCTTAGAGAATTTTAGTGAAATATTTTCGGGTGCCGCAGACAATGCGTCACTGTCCGTGATTTATACGGGAGCCCTGCATTTCTTGTTTATGGCGATATTGATTTGCAGTGGTGCACCCCAAATGCCATAAATTTCATACATATTCAGTTGCTTCTCCCGGCGGGCTGCATTCAGACCGTGAACACGGGCATTTTCGCTGTGGGCCCAACAATGGCGCCCGACATATGGTGGGACTCCTCCTCTAAGGCTCTAGCCCTAGCTCCGGCAACGGGGCTGTGTACCGTAGAAACCAATGAAAAAAAAAGTGAGAACGACGGCATAACGGGGTAGCAAGTAATACGTATGCGGAGAGATTCCTGCGGGGTACCAAAATGAATTTCAGTAATTCCGGGCAATGTATGCAAATTTCTTGCCGAGCTGCTCGTCTGCAGAAGGATCCCGGCCCATATAAACTTTATTGCTTTGTCCTAATACGACGCCCTGCTCCCATATGGCCGTCTTCTTTGATGGGCTCCCCTTTTTTAGTTTCTAGTTCCTTATTTTAAAAAATAGAGTGATAAACTCAAATTTTTATGATCTGCAGGCTTCTTTGCTGCTCACTAACAGCTGCGAACACTAAAAACATAAAATTCAAGTACGAATATGTTTTTTTTTTCTTAACTCATAAGGTACTTTCTGCCAGTACCATTTTTGATTAAAATTTCTTTTTTCCATATGTATGATGTATTCTTGAAGATTCAATTGATTCCAAAAGTAACCAAACAATATATGATATATGTATGTAAATGTATGTATGTATAAGAAAATTAATTTATTCTCGTACTACCTAATATTTAAAGAAAATGTAAGAGGTAGTTTCGGAAACTATTATACTAAGCCGTTTTGGCTTATTCTTTCATAATTTGAACCTTACATAGCAGATCTACCTTTTCCATTAAAACGACTGCAATTTCCGGTAAGCATTTCATTTGCCATTATAATCAACTACAACAATATGAATGTCAAGGTGGATTTGAGGAAGAAATGTTTTTCTCATGGTCAATTAAATGTGGGACTGGAAGCTAAGAAAACCAATTCAAAATAAATTCCTATATTAAATAGAATAAAGAAATTAGTTTATTCTTACAAAAATATTAAAATAACAATTTGTATAATATAAATATATGAATTTTTAAGCAGTTCATCTAAATTTCACATATATATATTATCCGTATAATATCTATTCAATACGCAGAAGTTTAGATACTACTGAAAAGATTTAAATAATTCTTCCACTACCGGCAAGCTTGCCGTACGAAATATATGTAGGTACTTTACATACATTTATTCCAAACTAATAGTGATGGTTGTAATTATGGTGCGGCATCTAAAAATTGCAATATTTTACAGGCTACTTATAAATTACGATGAAAGCAATAACTAAGGAATTCGACTGTTATGAATATACTATATAACGAACAATTTTAACGGCCCGAGTACTTTAAAATAATATTACATAATATTACATGTATGTACATAAACATTTTTCTCTATAACGAGCCTTTTTTTAATACAATATTATTAAACAGTATGTTTACAAAAGGAAACGAGTCTTAAAAAATACTAAATTTGCATTACAAATTTCTATTCCAAAAGGCAATTCAGTTTCACACTTGGTAGTTGGAAAATTCACAAAATCGAACCGGAAAAGTATATTATGCTTGAACATTTTCATTATGATAAAGCATACCGTGATGAAATTTTATATATTTGTTATTCTTAATAAAATTGATGAAAAATTAAGTGGAAAAAATTCAATGGAATTTGTTTCTCTCTGATTAGTGAACCAAAGTTATTTTCATTAGGAGAAAAAAAAAGATCTTCGGCATTATGTTGTGCTATAAGAAAATATGAGTTAAATGGACAAGAAATGTTAATAAGAAGAACCATTTAAATTTTGCTGAATGAAAGAACATTTAAAAAGAGCTGAGAACTTTTACAAAAGTGTGATTATTTGCCGTTGAAACTAAATTAAAATTCGGCATTCTTTGTATGTGAATACATAGTTAAATGTCCTAAATTAATTGGGACACCAAAACAAACCCAAAATAAAGTAGTTTAATGTGTCGTACGATTTTTTATGAATTCAAAACTGTTAGAAATAATTTTAAGAAAATCGGCAATATTTTATTTATCAACATTATTATTACTCTGGGTTTGCTATTAGTAGTGTGTTTTACTATTGCTACAATATCAAAATGAAGACCATTTTATTTATTTATTTATTATTAGGTTAAATGGTTTCATTAATGTTTTTAAATTTTTGATATTTAATTATTATAGTTTTGTTACTAACGAGTTTTTTTGTTTTGGTAATAATATAAACATTATCTTGGTCCACGTAATAATTTTAAAGTTTTCTATCGCCTCATTTCGTTTTCAGTAGCTGTTAAACTTTAGCATCGTTTTCTCGATACTAACAAAAAAATCGTCTATTTTGTTCTTTAGATATGTTTTTATATTGAAAATAATTATTACGCAAAAATAAATAGGTTTTCGAGAGTGTTTAAAGACACAATAGAAGGTTTGAAGAATCTGCTAATAATGGTTAATGCATGGTGTATACTTGTTGAGGTACAGAGTGTTAAAGTTTACTTCAAAACTTTTAAGTACTGTTATTTCGAAAACAAATGGCGATAGTTGGCAACGGTTTAAATTTTTAATTCGCGTAATTGACTTAATTTGTTTAAATTCAACGAAAATTTAAAATCTACCGAATGAAACTGTTAATGCCCATTTTAAACTAAACTCAAACACACCCTGCTTGAAAGTTAAATTTAATACTGACCCTATCTCAGAATCTTATGCTTGTCTAAGATTCTCCAATTCCCTAAATTTAAATTCTTGCTGCGATATTTCTATTTCTTTTCATTCTTTTGAATCTGTTATTGAAATGTCGGATTTGAAAATGGCGTAACCAACATTAAAGGATTTGAATGAAATTTTATATAAAAAGTGGTTTGGGGCCACTGATTTTAAATATGCTATCAAAACACGGAGGAAATTAAAAATTGTGCTAGACGTGTAGATAAATTAATTTAATTAATTACTTATTATGACCCCACATGCCTAATTTATAATTTGTTTTCAGAAGATCCAAATAAACTTAAAGAGTTGTCTTAAATATGAGTGGAAAATAAAAGTGATCGAAAATGGAGGATTTATTTTTACAACTCATCAAGGAAGCTGCAAGCTCCAAGCAGACAACTCTAAAGCAAGCAGCACAAATCGCATATGGTAATCATTTCATAAACATAATCTGCAAAAGTTTTTGCACTGACTGAAAATAACGAATTTGCAGACAAACTTTACCGTCAGCATGGCATCCACAGGGATCCATCACACGAGCTCCGTTCGGTTTGCCTCACGGCTCTTCAAATGGCGTTGGAAACTAAACGACCGAAGTTCATTACTATGGGGCTGAATGGGTTGCATGTACTTTGCGCACTATTAACTAGTTGATTTTAGCAATATAAAACAGCTTTTAACCATTTCTAGAGAATCATCCGGGACGAGCGATTCTACATCGGACTGGAGCCCGAGGACGATTCCTTGTGGCTGCCGGCGCAGTTGCTGCGGGCAACTACGACAGTCCTTCCAAATGTAAGCAACGAAGACACCGTGGTCAACGTGCTGCGACTCTTCTTGGCGATGGCCTGCTCGCAGACGTGCACCTTGAACGGAAGACTGCTCATCGAGATTCTCTGCCGCTGCGGGGAGTGCTGGGAAAATGGATCAAGAGCGATCCGAGCCGCTTCCTTGGCGGCTGCGAGCCAGTGCCTGAGGACGTTTTGCGCATTTCTGAAGGACGAGGCAGAAGAAGTTCAAAAAACGGCTCCAGCTGGACTCATCACCGCAGCACAGGCCTCGGCTGTGTACAACGAAGTCATCCCCGTGATGCAGTGGCTCTGCAGCCGTTTAGTTGAACCTCGTGTGGGCAGTCCCAAGAAACCAGACGCCTGTGGGTCGCTCTTCCTTGCGGAATGCATCTTAACTCTGGCAACGGCGCTTCCTCGAAATGTCCACACAAATCCGCATTTCACGTCGTTTTTGTGGCAAAAATTTTGTCCAACACTTGCAGCTGCTCTAGGTTCACCTGGAAGGGTTAATTTGGACAAAAAATTCACTTACAAGTAAATAAGATTTAAAGGAAGATATTTTCGCAGAAATTAAATTGCCTTTTCGTTCAGGGATGCGTTACATATAATAGAAAACGAAGCAAGAGGATTCTTCACCTGTCCAGGGCTAGAGGGCCCGCAAGCACGCTGCGTGTATCTTACAGCAATACAGCTATTAAGGATTGCTGGCGCTCAAGGCTCCTTGAGGCCAATGCTGGAAGCCCTATTTCATAGGATGCTTCTGTTACCATCTCCCCCAAACAGAACCGAGCCGCTGAAGTGTGTCCGAGAAATATTTAGGAGTCCCGAAAGGCTCGTGGATTTGTCCGTCATTCTTTACTTGGATAAGAATTCTAGTCAAGGGTGCAGCGATGATATGGCAATGTTCCGATTGTAAGTATTTTCATAATTTTTTAAAATATAAATGATATCGATGGTCCGATTTAAAAAATATAAAATGTAGTCTATTTTTGCAGTAAAAACTTTAATTAGATTGGTTTTGCCAACGATATTTACATAGTATTTACTAAAGATGATTTGTACATTGGTCCTATTAATACAGAATATGATTTTGAATTGTTCCAAAACATTTGTTGATTCGAAGGTTATTTTTCTTTATTTTAATAGTTCCAACAAAGGTCTGTAAAAATAAGTAACAATTTCTGTTCAAGTTCAACAAATAATTTTCTGATCGAAATTCCTGCTTCTAATTTTTCCAAAATGAGGAGATTTTTTATTCGTCGCGTTTGTATTTTTAATTTACGAATAATTATTTCGAGATGAATGATCCAATTCTTGTTTTAGGCTTATCTTTGTTTAGATTGGTTTTTGGGTTCGTCGATTTTGTATTCGGTATCCGATTTCAAAGTGGTGGATTCTTAAGATTAAATTTCTTTGAAATCTCACAAAAATAGGTACGTGGGTTGGATTTTGAATTAATGATTTTAGATTTACTGCAAAATGTTGAAAATTCATAATGACAGATCCAAAACAGTGGTCTCTTAATTCTAAAATTTATTGAACTCTCATAAAAATCAGTAAAGTTACTATTTTTAAATCTATCTAGTGTTGTATTTTAATTTGAGCCTTAACTAATACTCCTTAGAGTGAAAAATCAGAGTGATATAAGTCCCAGGTTTTTAAATTTTTAGTAGTAAGCAAAATTCTAGTTAAAATTTGTTCATACTTTTAGGGCTTCTGGAAAAGCCACTTAAAAGACGAAGTTGAAAAGGCCGTCTCTTATTCGAACTTGTGACATATTAATGAAATCAAATTCGAATTTTACACTGCTGAAAATTTTCTCGTATTAATAGGTACAAATATGAGTTGTTTTAGTAAAAACCTAAAAATTAATAATTTTTGATTTTTGAAGGCTCGAATTTTCGGTATCATATGGTACCGTTACGTGTTTTAAAAATAGGAGTCTTAATTTATATTTTTTTCAAATGATTTAATTTCAGATTGATTGACGCAATGGAAGAGTGTGCTGTAGCTGCTCACTCAGGGAGCGGAATTGAGTCCTCACTCCAGGCCAGCGTTGAATGCATTGTAGCACTTTTAGAAAGTTTGCAAACACTATGCTCTGGAGAAATCACTGAAAGTATTATAAATGACCAGGTGGGCGATTTTCAGTTCTTTTGGGTCTCAAAAAACTTAAAGGAGTTTTCATAGATTGTAGAAGTAGTAAATGGCCGCTATCCGAATCTTCGTGATGCTGACTACACTGGGCCTTTGACTTATCAATCAATGGCTCGACTTCCGGCCCCATATCGCGATGCGGTCGCAGAGTTGCGCCAAAACGGCTTTGAAACTTCTTCTGGGTCAGAAAGCGATGGAGAGCAGGCACAAGAACCGGATATGGCTTCGAATGGTTCTGGCGATACGGAAGGCCCTGAAGATGAAATGCAATCGTCCAGTGATGAGGGATCGTCAAAAGTGGAAAATGTGTGGCCCTACTCGCACTTGGAAGCACCTGTGATACCAACACGAACAGATACAGACAACGATCGTCATCACGCTAAAGAATTCGCTAGAGCCCTAAAAATGGAACTTGTCCCCAAACTTTTAAGACTGAGGTCCTGTGTGGAGGTCGACGAGGCGATGCAAGAATTTGCTTCGTCGGTGTGCCATGAGAACAGCATGAATTACTCAGATTTTGATTGCTATCTAACAGCGTTGAATGCTGATGGCATATATTTGGCCATCTATTCAGCTCTACTCTTGAGCCTACAGCTGATGAGAGCTGGACACTATGAGGATCCAGAGAGGGCTGTTCTAATACCGATGTCTGAGCAGCAGTTTGTCACCTCAGTACAAAACACAGGTGTTCTAGTTTACTTATCCACTCCTTGGTTGTGTGAACTGTACCAGTCCATCATTGTATCCAACCCTCTAGAGCCACTGTCGAAGGAAGATGTCGATTCAACAAGATGCGCCCTCGTTGATATGCTGTGTGATGCAGGGGGTTTGGGGTCAACACAAATGTTATCCGAATGGCAGAGACTCCAATCGGTCGTTCGTTTCAATGACCACCAAAATGAAAGGAGGGAAGCAGCTAAAAAATTGTGCAGACGACTTTTGACCTGCTGCTGGGAATCGATGGTTACCGTACTTAGCACTGGTTTGGGAGATTTCGCCAATTCCGGAACGAGCCGGCTAGTGGCTCTATCCAAGAGGACGTTGAGAGTAAAAATTAAAAATAACAAGAACAGCGGCGAAGCACTCTATGCCATGTGCTTAGATGGATTGCATTCAGTAAGTTTTTAAATAATTGTTTATATATGAAAATTAAAGCATAAGCATTATCTAAAAAATTTGCTTTGGGCACCATGTGGCTGGCAATTGATCATTTAAAAATGTGTATACCTTGTCTAACGAATTTCAGGAGAAAAATACATAAATTGCTTATAATGATGAACAAGTCCTAGTAATTGGACAGCGATAGGGTGGTTATAAAAAATATTTATATACTTTAAATTATGTAAAATTGAGATCTTTAAATGTATTTTTCATTCCATTTATTATATTCAACCTAAGGCTTTTCTCGGGAGTTAGAGCGGATTTATTCCATAAGAATTTTAAGTAGACTTAGCAGACCATTAAATCTAGCTTACATTTTTAAGTTGCAGATGCGGCAGATCGTTATATGTTTGAGGGCTTAATAGTCCCATTTTATAGAATGAGTTTACAAAATCGAAATCTTACAGGCTGCGACACTTAGCAACTCATTAAATCTCCAACATTTGGCGGGAAAAATTTTGAATTTGCTTTCGACGAATGTTTGTCATACATCTGGACCCAGAATTACTGCAAGCCAGGCTATGTCGATGGACGTTGTACTAACAGGTGGCTTAAACTTGGGATCATACAGTCCCGACTGTTGGCACTCTGTCTTTTCTGTTTGCCGTCATGTAACGCAGCTGGAGCATGATATTTTCAGTTTACAAAATCCATCAATGACCACGTCCCCGTCAACTAATCGTAGGGATCTAGAATCGGGTGACAAAATGAATCCATCTCCTGGTAAAAGTAACGACAAACTCAACCTATCTTCGATGCCAATTGACGACGATGAGACATGGTAGGTGCACCTTGTATGAAATATAAGTTATTTTACGAAGATTATATTTTTATATGTAGCGTTGATGTGTACAGCTTCCTGCAGGCACCTCTACAGAGTCCAAACACGAATGTCTCTTCAATTTTAAAGATCTACTCAGGAACTAATGAGACAGTGTTGTTGAGTCAATCAGACACCTCAAAAGTTCTGTGCGCGCTGTCCCATCAGGCAGAAAATTTATTTAATGATGCAGCAGAACGATTAAGCTTGCCCTCTTTATGCCAGTTTTTAAAGAGTCTTTGCAGAGCTTCTCGGGAGCAACTATATCGTAATACAGCTACTAGGAAAGGAACTCGCATGTGGTGGCCTAGCAGAGGATGGAAAAAGGCCGACTCCCTTCCTTTGTCACTGTTGCTGCATAGAGTAGGAGACGTCACGTTGAGAGTTTTCCGAAGTTCTAGGCCACTCTTACATATTTTGAAAGTTTGGGCTATTACTGGTCCACATTTAATGGATGTAAGAAAATCTTGAATTTTGATTGGGAAGAAAATGTATTTTTATTTTACCATCCTTTACAGGCAGCATGTCATAAGGATCGAGTTATATCTAAACGTGCTATAGAGTACATACACGACATTATTACAGCACTACTTGTAGAACAATCCGAGCTGCCCCACTTTCATTTTAATGAAGCTCTTTTGAAACCTTTCGAGAATCTACTGAGTATGGACTCCTGTGATATTGATGTCCAGGTAAATAATGTCATAATAAATTATTATTATTATAAATAACATCATTTTGATTTTACAAAAAAAGTGCCTTCAGTTCCCAAATATGAATTCTTAAATAAATATTTTCTTTCATCAAAGAATGGATATTTTATACAGGATGTCTCATTTTTTGATTGATCAATGAAAAACAATATAGGAGTGTACTTTTGTTTTTAATTTTGAAAACATGATATTATTTTAACTTAGGATATTTTATAATTTATGTTTTACCCTGTTACTGATCAAATCAGCATCCTTTGATCGTTTCACCAAAATTATTTAGCAGCAGTCGCTCTAAGCTTTTCAAGTAATCGACTAATCGATAATAACATTTATAGTTTTAGCAGTTTGTGTACCAAATAGACGTTTAATAATATTAACAAATTAAAAATTTATTTTTTCAGGACCAAATCGTCGCATGCCTCTACGAAATTGTAGAAGCTCACCGCACAGAGATACGGTCTGGCTGGCGTCCATTGTTTGGAACCCTTCGGAACGCGAGAAGCAGAATGCTAAATATTAGCAATATAATTGATATATTTCGTGTATTTCTTGACAGTGATAACACTTTGGTTTTCGCTAATGCAGGTCTTGACTGCATTTTATGTCTACTATCTTATTTGGAGATATCCGGTGGAAATTCCGCTGAAGATGAAAACAGTTTCCGGCCAATAGAATTTTTGCATGAGACGCTACGCTTCTTAGAGAGATGCTCATCAATTTTAAGTTTCATGTACAACATGCCCAAATGTCCAAATTTCCATTCGACTTACAAAATTAAGGGAATAACGTACACGCATATCATCGACGCAAATATTCCTAATTCAATGGAAAATTTTACATATTTTGGCAACGATTACTTGCAGAACAGAAACGAACAGCACATGATATCGTATCGATCCTTACATATTGACAAGGATACTATCACTAAGATTGACGAGATGGATAAGCCGAGTGGAGTTTTGAAGGTGTGGTTTTTGCTGCTGGATGGACTGACGAACTCTCTTATTGTCTGTCCGAACTCCCACCAGGCACCCATCCTACAAAGTATTTTTAAGCTTTTTAAAAATTTAGCTTCTAGCCCAGGAATTGACTTTGGATTTTACTGCATCAACCATTTGTTGATTCCGATGATTCAAGACTGGTTAAGGTACATTAATAAAACAGGCGCGAATTGGCTGGCTGTTGAGAAAAACTTTAAGCATTGCTGCTGCATGACTACAGATTTAGTAGTTGACTTTATCGAAAAGTCCCAGAAGAAGGCGAGCAGTGATGGCAAAAAGAATTCTGGGATGAAACCCAAGTTAACTACAATAGTTAGGCCCGTAGACAACTTAAAATATTCGCGGATAAAATTAATTAATGGTACCTCCAATGGAGATGGTTTCGGCATTACTAGAAGCAATAACCCTAGTTCTGTAGATAGTTCTTCAAGTGACGACAACTTTACCGAGTCACCGACGAAAATTCCGGCTGCGGCCACGCTCGCACTTAAGCAACTTCTTCTCGTTCTCATAGAATGCTCAGCTCAAGCCCAAGAGACGATTGCTCGCGTTGGAGTGTCATGCTTAAAACATGTTGTCCTATCTACAGGGCATCTTTTCAACGAATCGCAGTGGATGATAGTGTGCTCGGCCATCCACCGAGCCTGCACGGTCACAATAGCCCCCTTAAGGCAGTTGTCTTTTGCATTTAATGAAAAATCCAACAGTTTTTACGGGGATTGTGCTAATGTTAAAGTGGCAGCAAGACGAGATAGTACGGTGGAGGAGCTCGCCAGGATAAATTCACTAGCTCAACAAGTATTCTTGTTAGATGGACAGAGGGAGGCTAATTCAAAAAATGCGAATCATATTGATAACAAGCATCAAACTGATGATCGAAGCTACTCCTTCCTGCTCTATCCGCTTAATAACGGCTTCAGTTCAAACCTCGACAACTTCGTAATTCGTATTCCGTACAAAAACTTAGTTGTAGGTCTTCTGGCTAATCAAATGCTACTACAGCTGGTTGCCAAGCTACTCCTATCACGGCTGAAGTGTGTCCCATCCATCGTCCATACTTGCATCTTTGACAGCAATACTCCGATAAACACATCCTCTGAGTACGAATTAGACTTCAGGTCTAAGGAAATTTTATTACGATGTGTAAAGCAATATTTGACTAGCTCACTGGAGTTCGACTCTAGACCTGGACTAAAATTTCTAATGCAAAAAGTGTCCAACATCGAATATGCTGCAAATTTGTATAAACAAATGACTTCATCTTGGATGATATACTTTATTGCATTAGTAGACTCCTATCTAAATGACATAGTTGTCTACAACCTCGGTACCGAGGATTTGAACTATGTTTTGGAATCGTGCTCAAGACTGAATACCACAACGGTCAAAAAGAAGGAGAACTTCGTCAGATACTTATTCTGCTTACAAGACGCTTGGAATTTAGTTTGCGAATTATATTTAAATAACTCAGCTATGCATGACGTGGAGAATGGAAGTTTGAAGGAGGAAAAGAAGGCTAAGCCAGCTCTTGCTGGTACTAAGACAGAAGAATCGAGCTCCACAATGGAACTAGATAAATCTGGGGGTAGTCAGAATGGAACAGCCCACAATTCACCAGCTAAATCGGGTGAGGAGGAGAACATTACTATGACTACTCTAATAAGCGAGTTTCAGCCAAAATCCCGTACAAACCCTTTTGATACTAATCGCCCACAGAAGCAAGAATCAGAGCAAATTTCGCCTGAAATAGAACAGCAGAGGGCAACTAGCATCCTCAAGGATTCTAACTATAAAAGGGCAGCCTTAGCTCAGCTTGTGGTCGCTTCCATGGAGCTCCTGCGGTCGCTTCCCGAAGAAGCCGAGGAGAATCTCAGGCTCCTGATGACTCCTACCATACGCGAAGCGTTCAGGCTGGTCCAGCTGCAGGGCAACGAGCTCAAAGTTAACCAATTTTAAGCAAAAGGCATTTGTATTACTCTCATACCTCGTTCCTTTTTCTTTTCTCGCTCCGAAATACTTGGATCTAACGTTAACAAATTTACCCGATTCGGCGCTGGCGGCCGGCGCACCGAAGAAAAAAAAGCTCACACTCTGGTAACACTTGTACTTTACTTATTATTATTACTGCGATAAAACTGACTATTTTTGATGGCGTGTTGTATTTGAAAGAAAGTTTAGTTTGAATCAGATATTTACTGCTTTAATTAAGTTTAAGTGAATTATTGCTACTTTGCGAGCAAATATATATTTGTGCTATATAAAAAAAAAAAAACTTTTATTTACTAATCTTTACCTTCATGAAATGAAAACTATTTTTTTCTATATTAAAGTGTCTTCGAATGTTTTTATTGAAAGTTTAACATTTTAAGAATTTACCTCTTTCTGAAATATACAAAATGTTTTAGGTTGAATATTCATCATGTTGTAGAACTAACTGTTTCAACTTGGTGCCAAAAACTTTACTTGGTTAATCGTTTTCAAATTTTATATTTTACATATAAAATATACAGAAATTGTCCACTGTATGTTGATCAGTCTCTTAGAAAAATAGGGCTAAATTGTTTACCTTGGCAAGATAAAGATTGGTGTTTATGGGGGCACAGGGTATTACATGGTGTTCGGATTCTACGTAGGTAACGTTATATTTATCAATTGATTCCTTAGGTTGTCCTGAGCAAACGCTCATTCCGAAGAAGATAAAAGTATCTCACTTTATTCAATTTAAAATTTATCGAAATTTTCGTCAAAAAATTCCTAATCCAAAGAAGAATAAAATAAAAATAAAATATAATAATAGAGGGTGGCCCATTTAAAAATTGGAATACATTTTCGCCGCAACTTCTCTGTGATCCTACTCCTACAAACCTTCGGTGAAAATTATCGAAAAACCTTGAATTAAAAATGTTTCCACCGAATTTCTGTAAAACAATCTACACGAGTGCTGACAGTAAGAAAAATGTGACTTTACTTCGATTTGTCATTTCATAAGACAAATGCGTGCTTCGTCACCGTCGATAAGTCGAAAAAGATATTTACCTTTAAGAATTTTGTATAATGAAAAGGTAAATATCCTTAATTTATGGCATTTATATAATTTACAACGACATTTTGTGGGAATATGTAAAAAATCGTAACGACAGAAGGTCAATTTTTGAAATTTCAAAGTTAAATACCTCGGGAAGTAGGTACAACAGACAATTTTTTTTTTGTGTTTGCATATTCGTCACTTTTGACTCCAAATTAACTGGCACTCGTACAAAGTTTCATCAAAATCCGTGAGTAGACCTCAAACTCAATCTGTTCCGAAAACACTATATAGGCTTTTGACCAATCGCTTCCACTTACCAATTTGACTGAGATATTCAATTCATTAATGTATAAAAATAATTTGATCGAAATTGTTTAGAACAATACGCGGGCTATCATTGTGAACCAAAACATACAAATAACCCCCACTCCCCAATTTTGGAATATGATCTAGATAGTGGTCTACTAAATGTGCAGGCTAAGTTTAATTGAAATTATTTAAAAAAGTTAGCATCTATCATACTACAAATATTAGAATTACACACCAATCCCCACCATTTTGATAAACGAGAAAAAATCAATCTCCTGAATAGATAGGTCAAAACTGATCGATACCGATTAAAAAATACTGGAGATATCGGGTCAAAACGATTTTTCTTAAGGGAATGTGGCCGTATCACCCCATTCTCTTCACTCCATGCATTTACGAACTTAGCCGATAAATGTATATAACTTTTTTTAAAAAAAATAATATGATAACTACAATATTTTACAATCAAGAAGGCGAAGTTTTTTAAAATTTGTATGTAGGCCATGAATATTCTCTTTCTCAAATCAAAAAGTCATGTTAATTTTTTATACATTTTTTAAATTAAGTTTTTCTTTTTAATTAACTATTTTTAAAATTTAAAATTCAAACTATCTAATAATTATTAATATATGAAAGATGTTAGCATCATTCGATTTTCGCAGTCGTATCTGCAATAGGTAAAACATCAAAATTCAAATATGTATGTAATCAGTGATTTAAATTTTAATTAATTCCTATAAAATGTACAAAATCGAACATTGCTGCATATGTTTAATTGTTTGCTGGCAGATTATACGAAATGCAATTGTTGCCATACAACATTCCTTGCAGATATTTATTTTGAAATAAAAGGAAGCAATAATATTCCCGGTAATCGACAATATTGTAATTTTCTGTTTTATTCATAACGTACGAAATAAATCATATCATAAGAGTTCCCTTCGGTAGTGAAATGTTAGAAATAGCTTGCCATTATATCTCGATTTAGATCACGAAAATCACCTACAAATTTAAAGGTTTTTCGTCCCTGACTGGCTTAATAATGCAAAAATACAATTTCCTCCTAATGCATGCCATCAATAGAAGGGGATCTCTAGCCACAAAGGGACCCAGGCAGGTTCTTATCTGCGTCCAAAAATAAGCGAGACGCGTACTCTTTAACTCGAGAGCAAATATTGTGCAGAAGCACCACCACCATCCAGAACTCGGAAAGGGGATGTTTGGGAATGCACTAATCTTTGGGGTATTGATTTCGAAGGCACCCCTTGGGCAGGTTTTACATATTTTACCAGTGGAACTGCAGCGAAGGTACAACACATAGAAAGTTGCATACTTGTTGGAGGGTAGAGTCGTAGAACCCATCCATCTCCAGGAATTGAATTCGGGGGAGAATCCATCATACTATATGTATGCATGTAGTAGGGCACCCTGTAACAGGGTAGCACGCGCACTTTGGAGGAATGTTCACTTGAAGCGCCGGAAAACGTTTTGTTCTCCATTGCACGTGCCGTGAATCTTACCCCGTGACAAAACACTCCCTCGTCGGGTCGCACATAGTTCTTACCTCGATTGGGATATTTGCGGATTTACGACTCCACTTGCACTCCCCCTCTGGCAGTTGTAATTTATGTTCAATGTCACAAATGATTCTTCTCGTTGGCATAAATTCTTGTTCTATCTTTATGATTTCATATTTAATATTAACCAAAACCAGAAGCAATTTTGAGAGGCTTTCTTGTTATTTTCTCCTTTTTTAGTTGCAGCTTTTTACCCGAGGATCGCTTACCAAAAAATTTTTAAATTTCGGCCGCTAGGAAGGAGGCTGTTGTACAAAAGATGCTTCTTCCTGGTTGTATTAAAAATTCTTTTCCTTTGTCGACTAATCAGCCTGAGGGCACCAAGGACTAGACGATGTTTGGGAGGAATTAAAATGCGTCCAGTCTTTTACCACGCAAAATTTTTCAGTAGTTGGGGAATGTCCTGCCAGGAGTTGGATGCATTGGAACATTTTGCTAGGGGCTATCAAGGTATTAAATATAGAAGTGGACGTAGAATATGCAGCGTTTCAAGTTCATATAAATATAATATTTATTCATGAAATGGTTATAAAGTTGTTTTAATAGATTTTCAGTCGAATTTGCCAATGTTCACATATACACTGAAATTTCCCATAACGTAAACCTCCTATAGAGAGATCTGTAGATGAAGTGAAATTATATATTAAAGTTCAATTAAAAGTTGAAATTTAAAATTGTAATTTCTTTTGGTAACTAGATAAATTAGGATTTGGGAAAAAAAGTTATGATATTAAATTATTAAATATACATTTCACAAAATAGTTTTTACTTAATTTTGAAAATATTTATATTCAAAAGGGCATAACAAAAATTGAGTTAACTTCAACTTGCAATTTCACAAGATTTTGTCATCACCGATAATTAAAAAAAATATATTTAAATTCCAACGAAAGTTTGAGGAAATATGCAATAACGTCATTTTTTGAAATTTCAAAATTTTTGCACATTAGTTACTTTTGATCCCAAAGGAACATTTGTACAAAGTTTTATCAAAGTCCGTGAGGAGAACTGAAACTTAATCTGCTCCCCAGATTTTACTAGATATTTGAGGTGGGTGCGATAATATAAGTAGTAATATAAGTAATATAAATTTAGCCAGAAAATGATGACATGATAATAATAGTATCAATTTATTTCAAATATATATATAAATACGAATTCAGACTAAAATTTATAGTTTAGAGTTGCCTACTAAACTTTTGGTTGGTCATTGCAAATTTGATGTGCGGGGTTTAAAAGAGTTAGCCACTGACTAAATTTTAGTCACAATTTGCACAAACCCTTAATACAATACATTTGTAATTAGTCATATTTCAAAATTCGTGTTATTCAAACTAGTAAAATACAAGAGAATGCGTAATTTTAAAAATTGCATGTAAAATATGTATATGAAAAAGGAAAAATAAAAGCGCAAATGGAACAGAGTGTGGAGCAGAGCGTCTAGTAAGGAATTCCACATACGTGAGATCTGGGCGAAAAAATACTTTGCAAGAACGGTATAAGAAAAGTGCGATATTCGTAATTTAGGGTGCCGAGAAGACTGTAGCAATAATGATAAAGGTACGGTGGCTCGCGTGATTTAATAAGCTTAAAATAAAATATAATCAACCTAGTGAGTTTTAATGTGCGTTGACTTTAAAATCGCCTCGCAATCGCATTAGAATAGGGCCCCTTTGTGAAAAAGGATTAACAATGATTTATTTTAATTGTCATTACTTTAATTAAAATTAATAAAGCTGTTCAAACGCTTAACCCATTACGAAGGCTGCTGAGGTAACGTCATCGATAACCTCCCCAATCTGAAATGAACCAGGACACCCTTACGAAGTTCCCTTTGCATATTATTCAAATCCCCTCTAATTCCACGAGAATTATGGTCATCCGGTGCAGCGTGTCGCTATCGAGCAAGTGCACGGCTTGCCCTTTAATCCACCTAAATGAATTCTTTGCCGATGTGCACAGCAATTTCTTTTCATTTCCATCTCGTTACCATGCCCGAGGAAGTTTCCGAGGAAATTTTTTTCTCGTTTCCTTGGAGGGATTCGGTGAGCACTTCAATTAAAGTTACTACTTCACCCCGGACCCTTCCCTAGGGCTGAGGGGGCTCTAATTTGAGTTTGTGTCAATTCAGAAACGCTCAGTTACCCGACCGACGATGTGACGTTCGCTCCAGCAGTTTGGGCCTTTCTTGTTCCCAGGAGCACTCCTTGATAAGATTCTATTTGCTAGCCGAACTCGAACTATTCCTGTATCCAGCACAGATTACGGCTGTACGTCCTTCCAGCGGACTCATAAATTCTATAAACGGCTGGGTGCGTGCAGAGTGCAAAAGCCAAGAGATAAGACGGTAACTGAGTTAATTAAAATTATCTGTCGAAACTAATTCAATAAAATTTTGCTCGTCGGCATTACGGTCGCCTCGAGTGTCTCCAAGCTCTGCTCAAGTGCCCTGAATGCCCTTAGTTGAGGCAGGTGAAAGGTAAAAGGTAAACATACCTTCCTCAATATTTCTGCCACCTTAATTTTCCAGCGACGAAATAATTATCCCCAGTGATTAAGGAATATACTCCCCAGAGGTGCTGGCAGAGTAATGCGATTTGCTCCGAATTCGAATAATTTAATTCGCCAAGAGCTTCTTCGACTGCGTCGTTGCTCGCCTGGAGCTCGCTAAAATTACCCCTTTTGCGACAGGGCCACATATGCTGAGCGTCGGGGCGGGTTAGTGCCTCACAGCCAGCCGCACTTCTCATGAAGTTCTGATCCGACTCGCTCAAATTTTCCGGAATAGGATAATGAGCAGAGTCATCTAAAATTAGTCCACTGCTGAACTGCGAATTAGCTTAATCATTTGAAATAAATGACAGTGCTATTCCCGGCCCAGTAGGCTATTCCTGGGCCCTGGCCCTCCATCGGGAGCCCATATGCTCGCCACTTGCGATCCCAAGGAAACGCGTCTCGTTTTTGTTTTAAATTCCATCTAAAATCGATCCAAGCCCTGGTCCCAGGTGGGTTTCAATGTACTGCCAGAGCAAGGGACTAATCGCTCCTAGTTCTGTATTCCATTCTCCCTTGTCCGGTTTTTCTACATGTTTTTTACCTTTTTCAGGTTTTTGTTGGCTACTACGACTCGACAGGAATGGCGGGCGATTTCCTGGATTACTTGCATAGATAAAATTCCTTTTTATTGGAGAGTGGTGGTGAAGTTGGATGTTTTGTGGGGATTACGCTGGACGGGGTTGGAGTAGCGAAAGGATTACAATATATTCGGTCATTTATCAAATTGTCTAGATTTATGGTTGTTTTAAAAATTCTTTGAATGTTTTCGCAATTAATCGAATGACTACTATTACTCCCTTAAGGTACAGAATTTTAAATCATAAATCTCTCAAAATTTAGTTTATATATATGTACATATGTATATAGAATAGCATAGAATAGACATATATTTGAAAGATGATCTATAAACATTATATACAATAAGAGACTTATGTTTGTATTTAGCTGGAATCTGAGTTCATTCATCTATGATGGTTTTTGTAGCCTAGCATTAATTATTTTCGATTTTTAATATTGAAAATTTGGGAAAAATTAGTATGTGAAGAAAACCCAATGAGTAGTGTGTTATACATACAATAGTCAAATTTTGTTTTGCTTTATATTGTATTATTCTTCATTAACACACACTCAGAAAAATATCTCATACATAGCATCCAAGTAAACTTACATTAACCCTTGGGCAAATTAGGGATTATTTGGAAACAAAGAAATTGCTACATATATACTGTGTAAAATACATTTCCTATAAAAATTATGGGATAAATACATATACATGCTTGTTATAGAATTTATGAATTTAAAAAAATGTGAAAGTCCAGCTCTTTAGGTCGAAATTTAAATTAATTTCGATGAAAATAAAATCCACGATTCAAATAACAGTATTCAAGAATTTTAAACTATTTTTTTCGTTAAAAAACCCATGTTATAATTATAAAAGTCGAGTCGCTTCAATGAAACAACTACATTATAATGAAGTTCCGTAAGGTAGGTACTCGGAAAACAAAACTTTTCCGATTAGATTTTAATGACCATTCATTCATAATTCTCGCATTGTTTTTTGATTAAAATTTTGGAAATTGTTTGGGGCTTTCTGGAGAATTTTGACTTTCGCAAGATCATTGCGCATTCAACCTTTCAATGCATTAAAAATTTGTATGTATGTAAAAATTCTTCTAGTACTTCATGTATGGTAACAATTCAATTTTATCTAGTTCAAAAAACATATTGTATGACATTATTTTAACACTAAGTTGGGAAAACGGTGCGCAGAATATCAAATTGCGTGACATGCTACTTCTATATTTGAACAATTGGCTTCGAGAGAGTGAATCGTATTTTTATTCTGAAATTTAATATTGTTTGGTTGAAATATTAAAAATGTGAAAAATATTAATAATATAATATTAATATCTTAAGATGCTAATAAAAGTGTGTTAAAAACTTCGATTTCAATTAGGTAGAGATGAAAACGATTAATCAAATGAATGGAATAATCGATTAATTTGATTTGATTAATTCATTTAATCATACCATATTTTCCCTTTCGATTAATCGGCTATTATGAATTCGATTATTGAGAAATCCAATGAATACTTTTTATATTTTTGCGCGATTTATACCTTTACTTCAAAAACAAGTCCTCTCAATTTTACTCGGGTGACAAAAATAAAGAGGTCAACACATTCTGCGCTTGCGATTAATAATTACTTCATTTATGTTACCATTGCGTTCAACTCGCAACCTAGTAAAAGATTTTCACGATTTTTTTTTGGAGCCCAATAAATAAATGATAGCAAATCAATAATGGTTTTCGAAAGTCTTGGGGTATTCGTAAAAAATTTTGTATTTAAAAATATTCAAAATTCGCTAAATCACACAAAATTTGATTAATCCTTTTTGCGTTATCGTGACTATGAAAATGATACTTTTGAAAAAAGATAGTTTCGTTTTGAGGTAATCGCGTTTAGAGTTTTAGTGTAGTTGCCCCTAAAATTCTTAAAACAAACAAAATATCTAAAAATATGTTCGGAACTGTTTGTTTAGTGTACACAAGTATTTAATTTTAATTAGGTATTACAAAAAAAAATCATAAAAAAAAAGAATAGCATTTTTGTTTTTTCATTTTCCAGAAAAAGTTTGCCACGGATAAATTTGCATATTTAATAGTGATGAAACATAGGAATTTACGAACCATCCTGTAACTCCTAAATATGGTTAAGATGGCCTCCACCCCTGCCGTACAATTCTTTGTTTGCCTAGGTAAGACCTATCATCCCACTCATTTTGGCATCAAATTGTTTGACCCATAGGCTGTGTATAATCCCTTGATTTAAAATATTTGCCATATATGATTTTGCTTGTTAATCTCAAATATAGTGCAAATTAAATATATAAAATGTTATGAAAAGACGATTCATAATTATTTTAATTCCGTACTTCATTCATAATAATTGGTTATTTATATCTTTCTGGCTTTTTACATATGAATCGATGAGAATCATAATGGCGTAAGTCAAAAAATTTCAAAAACAGAATTAAGACTAAAATCATATCACTTACCCATCACCCTTGTTAAGTACCATATTCAAATTAAAACTTGACTTACGCCACTAAATAATTCTCAACGACTCATATATTGACCTTAATAAATCAATCGTCTCATGCAAAATTGACTAGTAGATAAAATCGTCATTTGATTATCATTAGTTCGTATTCCGAAGATGCCACATACATAATGCTTATTTTATCTTTAGAAACTTTAGATGCATTACATTTGCATTTTATAAGTTCATTTGTCGAAGAGGTCACATGTGTCATGTTATTAAAAGTTTAATTGGATGGGACTGAGACTAATATAAATTAACACAGATTTTAATTTATTCAGTTGCTTTCGTAGTGATTGTAATTAGATAAAGCATTCCAGCCTAAAAATGTTCTGGGAGTACCCGTAACAAGCCATCTGTTGTCGCTGGTAACTGTCGCGTCTCATTTCGTGTGTACTTGAGACTTATTTGATCGAAAAATTTGCATTGAAGACCTCATTGAGGGGAAAACAAAAACGAGGGAGGTGGTGGTATCGGGTTAAAACCCAAGCAAACCTTTTCTCCGATTTCGCACTTTTCGGGCGCTGTTGGCTTGTCTCGATTTTGCTGATGACATGCTTCGGTAAACGCGAGCAAACCGCGGCAGCGAGCGAGCACATGGCAAAATTAGGGCCACCGCCAAATCTCCGAATCGGTTTTCCTGCATAGTAAGCTTTTTCGCTCGCTCACTTCCCCTTGAACGGTGGCGTCATCAAAAGGCATGGCAAAAGGTTAAAGTGGGCCTCTTTAGCCGGAGTCTCTAGACTGTGGTCTAGCGGCCGTCGCCACCGCGCCCCCGATGGATTTCGCGTAATTTTAAAGTCCGGCCACCTTTCCGCCGGCTCACCTGGTTCTCATGCACGACTGACGGCCGCGCGGTGTTGTCCGCGAATTGCGGGCACATGGCAAAAACAATTGGAGTTCGGGAATCGGTGCCGCTTCGCATTTTTTGCTAAATGCCTCCGCACCGCGAAAGCCGGGACATGCTGCTGATGCGCACAGAGAACGCGCAAATTAAATGGTCCACGGCCGGTTGCTGTGGTGACGCGGTGCGTGGAGACTCTTTGCTTTCTTCTCCGGAGACGAGATTGTGCGGTAGTTTCTTAAAGAAAGTTTGAGAATGCCCGCCGATGATAGCTCGAATTACACTTTCTTAATAAATCTTGCAATGAAATGAGAATTAATAGGAAAGTGCTAGCGGCGCAAATACCGGTGGATGGTGAATGTGTGTAGCGCAAGTCCGTCGTTTTTTTTGCAGGAAATTATCAGCTTGCTTGTTAATGATACAGCCTTATACTACTCCGGTGGTAAGCCTGCTAAGATTACAATTAAAATGGGAAGAAAAATGTAAGTTCTTTACACGCATATTTCAAGTTGAAAATTAAGACTAACACATGCAGGAAAATAATCCAGAACTTGTTCCTTGACAAGCCCATTAAATTTAATAATCAAAACATACCTATGGAACAAAATAAAATATTCTGACTTATGCCCTACACTACATGTCAATAAAATCATAGAAAAGCCATACAAATTAAAAAAAGCCCTATTCTCTCTCATAAAGCGTCACTCTCCGTTAAATAAGCTCCTAATATTCCAAATGATATTCCAACCTATTCTCATTTATGCATACCCAGTTTTTGGAAACTGTGCCAAATTTTTGAATATGACAATGGACCTTCCCTGTTCGACAAAATTAGTTAATGATACCTAATAGACTAATTGTAGATATTTGTTCTGAGAATACAAATAATGTATGTACATATGTACTTAAATAATGAAATATATTAAAACTGACTTAAGTAACTCTAATTAATAGGTATTCTTAGGTAAGCTGCTAATATTAACCGTTTAAAAAAAAAGTAGGTCTCATAAAAGTGATTGATTATAAACTTTCAAAGTTGCTGTTGGGCCATTCCATGCTAGGTGACTCTGTATGAATTAAAAAAATATTTTTAATAATTACTTTATTTTAAGACTTGAAGTATGTACATTAGGGTGGAGTGAAATTTTTTTTTTTACATATTTACTATGGCATACCCGCAAAAAGCTGGGTGATAGGCACAATAAGCAAATGCGAAAATATTTTTTATCTAGGTTTATGTTTAGAGGTGCCCCCGTTGGGTCAAAGTTTTGAGAAAAAATGAGAAACTTGTCAATGTTCGATAGTGCAAAACCAAATGCCATTGATAGTGATCGTGTAATTTGACAACATCATTTTGAAACATTTGGTAAGTAATATATTGTTATTCATTCAATTATGTTTGTAGGAAAGACGTTTGTTCAAACTTAAAACAAAATTCTCTGGTCATCTGAGCAGCGGACCCATTGTTCTTCACCCCGACGTCATCGATCCCGTAAGCTGAAGCTGCAGCTCGTTTTGGTCACCGAGATGATCTTTCTTCTTGGTTCAACCGTGCTAGCGATCGGTCCTAGCTCCCTAACTGAACAACGTTTATGAATTTTATTAGGTTCCATATTTGTTGTTTACAGTAAAAATGACTCAAGTTAAGACTCGTCAAATGACAAAATGTCCCGTGTTTGGCACGCCCGAAACATTACCCTCTTCTCAATTACCGACTTACTTTGATGTTATGAAATACTATCTTTTGATAAAGCATGAGTTAAAGCCAGAAAAATCATCTAAAGAACCGACTGTTCAAAGAATCTCAGAAAGAGTTGCGACTCGTGTTTTAGAAATATGGCATAAAACCTCGATTCCAACAGTCAGTGTAAAAAGAGTATTGCAAATTATTAGAGCTTACCACGAAAAATATAGAGAGTTAATGAAACCATTTAAAGGACGCCAAGGTAGTAAAAACTATGAAGAGAAAATTAACAAATTCAAAGAAGATTCCCAACAATTATTCGACATCAGTAGCTGCAAATGTGTAATAGTTGTCGATTGCACGTGTGAAAAAAGCAGTCGTATACCGAAAGAGGAAATTAATTTCTTAATAGATCAGAGGACTATGAGAAAAATAAGTATCGGAGGCATTGATGTAACCACAACAAAAAAAATCCAGAAAAAACAAGAACGAAAAGAAATAGAGTCATCTCGTTTGGAACAGCTACAAAATTATGAACAACCTTCCTGTTCTCGTTCTCAAGTTGACAGAACAATTATTAGCAGCAGCAGCAGCACTAGCAGCAGCTTTTCTGATAATTTACCTTTAACGGCGCCATCCCCTAATCACGAACCAACACAAGATGTTGTTGAGCCGTCTCCTAAACAGATGCGTATAAATCTCCCATCTCTAGCTCTTGCCTGCGATCGTACTGGAGTTTCTGATAGGTCTGCCGCTATTATAGCTTCTGCTGTCCTGAAAGATGTTGGCATTATCACATCAAGTGACCAAAGTAGTGTGATAGATCGTTCGAAGGTTCGACGGGAAAGAGCAAAGAAAAGGTCTGCTTTACAAGACTTGAGCCGCAATCAACCAGTGCCTGGTCTGTACTTTGATGGTAGAAAAGACAAAACTTTGGTAACAGTCAAGAAAGGAGATAAATTGTATAGAAAATGGCAAATAGAAGATCATTACGTCATTGTGTCAGAACCAGGGGGCGTTTTCTTTGGTCATATCACGGTGCAGACAGGAACGGCTAAGACAATCAAAGATAGTATTATAAAAAATTTAATTAATAAATCGGTTGACTTTAATGCTTTGTCAGTAGTGGGCTGTGATGGGACAGTAGTAAATACTGGATCTAAAGGCGGTGTCATTAGACTGTTAGAGGAAGAGATAAAAAAACCGTTGCAATGGTTTATTTGTGCACTACATTCGAATGAATTGACACCTTTTGTTATATTTGGACGGTCAAACTACAGGACCTCGATGTTTGTCAGGGCCAATAGGATTTGAACTGCAACAATGTGAAAAAAAGCCAGTTGTAAAATTTGCCGTTATACCCACGCCACTTCCTGATATTATTAAAGATCTAAGTTCCGATCAGACATATCTATATGAGATAATGACTGCCATTAGCACTGGTATTTTCCCTTCTGACTTGGCAAATAGAGAACCCGGTCGACTTAACCATTCTAGGTGGCTAACGACTGCGAACAGGATCTTACGATTATATGTCACAAAGACTGATCCGGAAGAGAATCTACTTATATTAGCCAATTTCGTGATGAAAGTTTATGGGCGAACGTGGTTTGAAATCAAATGCAATCCTTCGTGTTTAAATGGAGCACAGCACTTGTGGTTTACCATTAATTGTAGCCGCTATTTAAACGATAATTTGAAAAAAGTGATTGATCCAGTCATACAAAGAAATGGATATTTTGGTCATCCAGAAAATCTTCTTATAGCTATGCTTGCAGATAACAACAAAGTGATACGGGAACTGGCATGCCGACGTATTCTGAAAGCAAGGTCAGAGAAAGTCACAGGAATCCGAAAATTCAAAGTTCCATCATTTAATTTCAATGCTCCCCATTATACTGATATTATTGCTTGGCACGATAGTCAGATTCCTGTTACTGAGCCACCTTTAACTAAAAGTTTATCTGCTAAAGCCTTAAAAGAAATTGTCGAAAATGGTCTTGGAACGAAAGAGAATATAGCACTCTTTCCTTGTCATACTCAAGCCGTGGAGCGTTGCATCAAGCTTGTAACTGAAGCTTCAGGTGCTGTATGTGGAGAGGAAAAACGTGATGGTTTTATCAGGGCCAGACTGTCATCACGTCAGATGATGCCGTTTTATAATACAAAACGTGAATTTTATAATTAATTAAATGTTTCATAAATATGAATCGCAGTTTTATTGCAAAATTCTTGATTTATTTTTGTTTTAAGAGGTTTTGGGGCACCATAAATTCCAAACTTTTATATATTTTTTTATTATTACATAAAAATATAGGTTTTAAACAACATGAAAAATAATATTCCGATCTATTATTAAGGTTTATATACATCTGAATGAGGCTGTCAAAAATAAATGAAATTATACTTTTTTTCAAAATTCTTTCGTCTTGGGGCACCTCAAACCATTATAATAAAAAAATGATATTTAACATACTTCACTTGCTCATCCATAGGCAGCTTTTTACCACTATGCTATTACAAAATAAAAAAAAAAGTAATTTTCCATACATTTTCACTCCACCCTAATGTACATACATATGTGCTTATAACACTTATATTATAGGAGTATTCACGAACTTGGTAGTACTATCATACAAACATTTGACATAGAATATCTCATGATATTAAACTAATTATATTCAAATCGGTTTCTTCGATTATTTAAAATAATTTTATATAGATACGATATATATGTATATAAATAATATGCATAGGTTCTAGCTATCGTTATATGTATTTGTTGAATTGTAGTAGCAATAAAAAGTTAGTCAGTGTAACAGCATATCCAAAATGAAATTGTAATTGATTTCAGACCCTTTATATATGGAATCTATGTATACTTATACAGTGAAACCCGTTTAATACGTTTTTCAAGGGATCAAACGAAAAAAACGTAATAAGCGGGAAAACGTTATAAGCGTTCCGGACAAATACAATAGGTGTATCAACGATTTCAAAACAATGAAGTTTTATACACAGTTATATACACAGATGGAGATGAATTTCTGTTTTTAGACCTAATCCTTTAAATGTAGGATGCATTATCTTCGCCTTTTTGGTCGAATTATATTTTTAGACATAATCCTCTAATGAGCGTGACAAAGCACACTTTTAGAGACGAAAAATTGAAGAGTCGAAATTTCCCATACAAAAAAAGACAAAAACGTTATAAACGGATAATTTTACAAAGGGGATGAGTGTCCCGACTTGAGGTGAAAAGTTGTTATAAACGGGAAAACGTAATAAAGTGGAACGTTATATCCGGATTATATTGTATGGTCAATAATAGGGAAGTTCTAGGGACCGAATGTTAATGACGTTATAAGCGGGAAAACGTAAAATGCGGGAAACGTTATAACCGGGTTTTACTGTATATGTATTGATATGTATGTAAATATATACATATCTATTGCTATGAATGTAGGAAGTGTGAAATTTTAATTTAAAGATCACTTTTTCATCCCGATGTCAAAAATAGTGCCAATTATATTATTAAATTGCATTGGAAAATTAATGTAAACACTCTTACTAAATAAAATCTACTTACACTTACATTACCCAATATAGAATCATTGCTTACTTTACATCACACGCAATAATTTTTATTTCGTTGCTATAAAATTTTTCGCGACGCTCATTAATATAATACTTTGAGAAACTGCTAAACCGGTTGCAGAGAATACGATTTACACTCATATTATTAAATGGCGTGGTGATATGGTATGATATCGGTAAAACAGAAGTGATCTTTTTACACCGAAGGATCGTTTTATACCACTCTTTCCCACTTTAAATTTTATCTGATTGTGAGTGTAAACCTCTCAAAAACATTCTTTATTATCTCCCGCATAGGTTTTAATTATCAAGTGTGTCAAGAATTTTATTCATAAGAGATTTAGTTAGTAATTAACGTTGAATTCTTTTAAAATTTATAAAATAAATTAATGTAGCTACCAAACATTGATTGATTTCGCTTACAAATCCAGTATAGATGGAATTCCATGAATTAATTTGTTATTCAATTAGAGACTTGATTGTGAATATTATAAAATATTTTTAATGCTTTTCAACGGGTTCAAAACACGTTTTTTACTGCGTATGTATTTTTTTATTCACAGATCGTGGGTACCTAATATCAGAGCTGTAAAATAATGCAAAGCATTCTGTGCGGGACTACCATTAAAAGTATTACAAAAAACGACCTTAGCATTATGCATAATTTGTACTGGTAATTAAAAACAAAATTAAACTTTTATTACCAATAATGATTCTGATACAGTGATACTTCACCATTGCAGCATTAGACGCATTACTAAGAATAATTTTATGGCCGATAATTTAATTTGTTTCAGTTACTATCATATCAATCATAATGGTATTGGTAATTATTTTTCGCATTACCTGGTAATGTAATGATTATAAGCCTAGGTCTACCCATTATCTTTAAATTACTAGTAAAATATAAATATACAACATAGAAGAAACTGTCAAAATTTTATTGTAGTAAGCATTGATGGCAATATTTTACTTTAGTTAAACTGTGTTAACCATTAGCAAAATTAGCTGATCGTTACTTTGACCAATAGGTCAGGCACTCATTGCGAAAAGCAGGTCAGTCGCATTTTCTTTTTACGTCCATTAGCGGCTCAGACTCTGCACATTTGCAAGTCTTTAAATAGCCTGTGCAGTACTTTCGCGGCACTTGCGAGTGATTCCGGATCCGCTAGTAGCCGCGGATCTCTAAGATCAGTGATTGCGAGTCACTCCCACGCGGACTGAAGATGAGGCGGGAGTTGCACCGCGGTGGGCCCCCAACGAGTTGGGAAACCGAAGTGACTTTTGGGTGCTTTCGCAAGAAAGCTTCAACCGGCGCGCCGGCGCATGGTCGTCGCACCACGTCCCAGAAAAAGAGCGAATCGGTTTGTTCTGGCTGCTTGAACTAATCGATGACGAAATCGAGCAGCAACGCGAAGCGGCTCGGCACCGCTGGAGCTGAGCCGTCTTTGGAAACAGTCGAGTTCTTCGCTTGCATCCGGTGAGGGTTGGCTAACTGTGCAGTCGCTGGAGGGCCTCTCAAAGTGTTTTCTTGCAGCAAGTGGGAAACGAGTGATTTCCAGCGCCTTTGGGTTGGCTAGTTCCACTGATTAATCGCGTTTAGATTAAGCAGATTTTTCGTGACTCCGTGCAACGCAATGTGAGCGAATTGTGTGCGGAATCGCTTAGTCGTCACTTGGCCTAAAATCGCGGAGTTTGACCGTCGCGCTAGTCGCAGATGCCCCGGTGGTGGTGCAATCGCTGGTGCTCCGGTGTTCTTCGCTGAAAAATCGAATCCTGCGGTCACGGCGACTTGAGTACCTTCTTTTTAGTGACGTGACGTGACGTGACGCTGGCGACGGCGGAGTTTGTTTTGGGCCTCTCTTCATTTCTGGACATCCCGCGCCGCGAGTGCTGACGAGATTTCTTCGGCGCTGAGCTGAGATTGAGTTACTTCGGTGGTGAATTTGTCGGCGGCATCCTCTGCGCGCCATTCAAGAAAATTTACTTTGTGAATGAGCAGTGCGGTTCGCGTCTTGAGTGCATTTCTTCGCATCCGTGCGAATTGAGTGAAATGAAGAAAGTGTGAAATTTCGCGAAAGTGCTTTACGGTAGCAGCGCATTTTGCGCTCTACAATTGGATGTAAAAATAATTGTTCTTGTAGGACGAAGTAAAACCTGAGCTGCTTTGGGAATAAGTTTAGGAATTGTGGATGAAAAGTAAGTTGTTAATATGTATTAATACTATTATATAATAATAAGTCCGTTAAATTTTAATTCAATATAATTCACATGTGGAAATTGTAAGAGCCATTCATATAGAAGTCAAATATGTCGTAAACCAATTGCCGAGTTGCACACATGAAAAAAAAGAATAAGTTATTTTACATAACGCTCTTAATTCCAAAATACCTTCAAAGAAATCCTTAGAGGGTTTTGAAGAGTCTACTTGATTATTTTCTTTTTTTCAATTCTACTGCTTTTATGAAGAAACTGATTTTAATCGGATAATTAAATAACATAATATGAAAGAAAATGCTAGCGATAACAGAACTAATAAAAACAAACTATGGTTTATCTGATTGAATATATTCATAATTAGTCGGAAAGCAAATTAAGCTTTAAATTTTTTATTCCCATAATCTAACTCTAGTCTTCTTCTTCTTTATTTCTAAACTTTTGGGGAATCCCGAACACAAACTTGACCAATGCAGGAAACTTGAGCAATTGTAACTACATAGGTATGTCTTTTAAATTACGCGCTACTTCAACGGTTATTATGGATGCAGTCTCTGCACGTCTACAAACATCGAGAAAACATATTTTGAGGAAAAGAATTTCGAAACACTGCAAAATTAAAGAAATAAAAAAATTACGATCATTTTCGAAACATTAACAAAAAGTTAATCTTCGCACAGCAAAATGTTATGAAAAACGATCGCGACGCTGAAAACTATCACTCACTACTGCACGCGAGTAGTACCTATGTATGTACATATATATGTATAATATGTACATATTATTTCGTGTGATATTTTACTGAAAAAGAGACAGACAAGTGCGAGTAGGACTCGCGCTCTGAGGGTGTAGATTTAGAAACTAATAATAATTTTCGAATCTTTTCTTTTGACGACTTTTCTTCTTATCAATGTTCAATATTCTAGATCAACCGTTGATCATCAACAGAAAGTTCCCTATACAAATGTAGGTATTGATGTGTCAGTCAGTCAGTGAGTTAGTCTCTCAATATGAAAATACCTTTTGAAAAACCGTATCTTTTCATTATAGAGACAAAACACGTCAAGTGGGCACCCCGAAAAATCACTATGTCATCGATTTTGATGAAACATAGATCAAATTAATGCCTATACAAATACTAAACATAGCCCCAAAAAATTTTGCGAAATTTCAATTTTTATTGTTTTTACGGATGTTTAAAAATATTGATAATTTTTAATTAAAAAATTAATTTCTCGTCCACTTTTCAACGAAACGTTATGAAAATTTTATGAGAGATTTTTCGAGGTTTATATTTTCAAATGAAATGAACAATTTTCGTAATTTTATTTATTTATAATAATTAAATAAACAATTGAATTTTTAATAACTTTCTCATACTTCGATTATTTCGTAACAAAACACAAAATGTTCCTCGGACCTAAAACTAAAAGAATACGGAAAAAAATTTAACTCCCCGATAGTCGTTTGTTTACAAACATCGATACATTACTAGGCTGCATACAAGACGCATACAAGACGGTTGCGTCTTGTATGCAGCCTAGTAATGTATCGATGTTTGTAAACAAACGACTATCGGGGAGTTAAATTTTTTTTCGTATTCTTTTAGTTTTAGGTCCGAGGAACATTTTGTGTTTTGTTACGAAATAATCGAAGTATGAGAAAGTTATTAAAAATTCAATTGTTTATTTAATTATTATAAATAAATAAAATTACGAAAATTGTTCATTTCATTTGAAAATATAAACCTCGAAAAATCTCTCATAAAATTTTCATAACGTTTCGTTGAAAAGTGGACGAGAAATTAATTTTTTAATTAAAAATTATCAATATTTTTAAACATCCGTAAAAACAATAAAAATTGAAATTTCGCAAAATTTTTTGGGGCTATGTTTAGTATTTGTATAGGCATTAATTTGATCTATGTTTCATCAAAATCGATGACATAGTGATTTTTCGGGGTGCCCACTTGACGTGTTTTGTCTCATATTGAGTTAGAAACTTGAGTTTTTTACAGGAGGCTATAGATATTAGTATTTGATATTAATTTCAACTCGATATCTCTAAGCCATTGCTGAAAAAAGATTTTGACGGACAGACAGACAGACGGACAAAAAAGTGACCTATAGGTTTCCGTTTTTTTTATTTCGAGCAAAAGTCCAATGTTTAAGATTTTGTTACACTGTTTTACACATTGACATAGGAAATGCCTATATACTAAACTACTTCAAGTTCCTTCTTGCTTACACTATTGAGCAGTCACTTGTGGGTTTGAATTGAATTGCTGTCAATTTTGGGGTATTTTTCAATTTAATAATATAAACCAATCACGTAATTAAACTGATTATGAAATAAGTAATTCGTGTTTCATTTCAAGTCCCTTTAAAAGAAATGTAAACATTTACCCTACTTTGAAATAGTATCGTTTTAGTATCTCATATTGTGAATTCTTCTTATTTTATGCCTGATTTACCGCCGAAAATGATGATGTAAATCACATTTTCTAAAATGAGCATTTTGCCGCTTCATTTAAAATTTTCCAATGAAAACCTTCTCATTCCAGAAATTTTTCACTGCGAAATTATTTTAGATTATAAATACTACGTTTAGGGGAATTCGATTTAAGCGTGCAGGATTCAATTTAGTAAATACAGATTTTAATTTTTCGCCTTTTTAAAGGCATCTTTCTCGCCTAATGCGGAACAAATAGACAGAGCTATCCTACCTACATATATCTAAACTCTCCTTAGGTGAGAACAACTAAAACGACCAACCATTTGAGATGGTAAATTGAGTGGTCCATCAAAAACATCACTGATTTTACATCTCGTCATGCCACGACACTGACAAATGTCAACAAAACAGCTGACAAGCACTTGAAAATATGTATAATAAACTAGTCACATTTGCGTTCTATAAATGTATGTCTATACTTCATTGTATTTGTATTACATAGCTCGTATGTATAAAACTCATTACTTTTAGCAATTCATAGGGTTAGAGCATAACGTGATGCCTCTTCGATGTTTACAGAATTGCAGACTAAATCTGTTATAAAAGGCGAATAGAAATATCTGAATCTGATCTGCATTTCAAAATAGTTTCGTACAATGACAACACAAGTACCAACTGAATTCGTTCGATCCTCCTCGGATTTCGATCCTGCTTTTACAAAATGTCGATAGATCAAGGAGAGTCGGATTATCCCAGCAAATTCAGTTCGTACTTATCAATTGGTCATCAAACAGACTTCGTCTGTAAGAAAATGGATCGAAATACTTAGGTAAATTAGTCAAACGTGTTATAGTTTATATATTTTGTTTTACACAAATTCTAATATAAACTTATCATGTACATTCGGAATAAAGATATCTAAATCTGACATTTGTTAGTATCGTGACGAGTTCTAAAATAGTGTAACAAAATCTCAAGAAATCGGTTTTTGTTTCCTTTAAAGTAGTTTTAAATATTACGCGAAATAAATAAGTCCTTTACGTTCACTACTACCATACAGTGAGTGATAGTTTTCAGTGTCGAGGAAGGAATTTGCAAAATTTCGCTCTGCATAGTTAATATAATACTTAGTAAGTATGAATTTGTTTCTTATATTTTGAAAATGGATCGAAATAAATAAATAAATAGTGTTTCGAAATCTGTTTTTAAATTGGCAGATCCAAATTATTGAATCGTGCCCATATTTTGACTCGATCAGAGTGAAAATGTTGTTTTTCTTTTTTACTCAATATTTTTCGAAATTGCTAGTAAAAGATTTATACTTCATTATTGTTTTACTTTACTATTATATGTTATGGCCACAACTGTCTCTGTTACATAAGTATGTAGATACTTTAAAACAAAATATGAGCGCGTTTGGCGAGTACTTATCTAAAAAACCAAGTTTGTGGATATAAAATTAAAAGTTTCACTTAATTTCAGAAGTGTTCGAATTACTTGTACTACAATGAATAAGTACAGTCAATTTGAACAACTATGTATGTATCTTCCGAAAATAATGTTCTCATTAACCAAACAAGCTTTACGCCCCAGGCTCTTCCGGAATCCAATCCTCATCTTCGTATCTATCATTTCTAAAATTTTTTTTGACTTTTTGGGGTGTTCTTTGAGGGATATTCAAACAGAAAAATATGTAAATTTTTCAGCCGCCCTTATAGAATATTCCAGACAACTATGGGGGTGCAATTAAAGTAGGTCCACATCCGAATGATATATTTCTCCTGGGTCTGCCAGTCGACGGCATTGTATATGTAAATGAAGGGTTTTGGGAATATCACTTGCATAATTGAATATGTGGTTCCCTAAATTACCAGAATATTCTGAACAATTCAATGTTCGTGCAATCATATCAACTCATTTTACAATTCATGTTTGTATAACAAAAATTCTACTTTTGAGTAAATTATGGTTTTATATAATTTATTATCTGTAATTAGGAGCTAATTCGAATTAATATCCACTTTTAACAATTTAAGATTTTGTTAATATAGCATTTTTTTATTGCATTTATTTTTGTTGAAGTGAGATATTTTCGTTGAATTAAGTACTTGGGGTTTACAGGCCAATTTTTATAAATAATAGGCTGATTTAAATGAAATGCAATAACATAATACAATGTAGAGTATTTTGAATTGCACGATATTCCTGCTTTTGAATTCCACCATACTTAATGGAAGAATAGCAATGTTTTTGAATATCATTTTTTATCATGAGAAATTAAATATTGCAGGTCTAATGCGGTGGGCCTAATTAGAGGTATTAGGAACTTTCAAAATCTATTATTGATTATGTTAAATAATAAGTACGTATTGCATATTCTGCTGCAGGCTAAGAGTTACAATAAAATCTCACTTTTGTATTGCACCTTTTTATGTCGTCATATAGCATTTGGAATGGTATATGGTATGGTATGCTTTGTCGAAGATAAGGCTTATATAATACAATATACGAGTACGTAGATACGTGGAAGTGGCACCCGAAGCAAAAGTACATGTTAACTTGCAGAACTGTGCAGGATTTCAAAAATATCTATGGAGCATATTAAGTACAAGAATTCGCTTAGAGATTCGCCCTTTCATATATTCCCCCAATGGTGTTAAATACCTTCTCAAGAGCATGATGTCTCATAACTTTTGATGAGTTCGTCACAACCATAAAAAGATATCTATAAGCTTGCCTTAAAGATGCTGGATGTAATAAAGCTTTATAAGCCAAAAGAAAATAAAATTTGATTTTTATAACTCGCATTCATGCTGAGTAGATTCACTAATTCAAAAGGGAATTATCTGAGTCCCTGTAAAGATTTAGAAAGACAACCTTATTTAGCCACCTTGGAAGGACTTTTCATCCATTCAATCGATGAAATACATATGATGCGATGTGCCAGAAAGATGACCTCCTAAAATAAGCTTGTCTGCAGTAGGAGGGCGTGTCCATGGAAATGATGTCTTCCATCACCATTTGTCTTTGGATTACGAGTGCTGAAGTTGGGTAAAAGGCGATTTCCATCTTATCTATAGTATAAAAAGGGGATGTTATTGAAGTTCAAAATATTTGAAAAAATACATTTTTGTGTATATAAGTTTAGTTCAGCAAGGGTTTTAAATGAGGAGAGAACACAGGTAAATACGAGTAGTTACTCCCTTTTTGTCGGGTAAGACTTGTGTTTAATTTTGGGATGTAACTACACACTAAATAATTTTTGACTAGATCCCAGTAAATTTTTACTAGTATATCATCACTTTTTTTCTTCTAGTAAAAAATCTAGTAATATTAATTTTACTAGAATTGAAATCTAAAATTGTTCGGAATTTATGGTTTTTATTTACTGGAAATCAATGAAAATAAAAATATGTTGTTCTATTAATTTTTGCGGAAAGTCCAGTGTGATGCATCGGTAATCAGAAGAATCACTTTTAACTAGGCGTTCTTATAGGAATCGAACTCACAACCTTTAAGGCCACTAACTGAGCTATCGAGGCTCATAAAGATCCTTGCGTGCTATGGTAGTTTTCTTATGCATGCATTCTAGTGAATTTTTATAGGTTCTAGTAAGTTTTGTTATAATCTACACAAATTTTGTCAGTAGTTAGCATTCTAGCAAGTTTTTGTCACTTTCATGTATATTCTAGTAAATTAAAAACTAGAACATTTAATAAAAGTCGTTTTTATTGGAATTTCATTAAAATTTTCAAAATAAAATTTACAAGAAAAGCATAAAAAAATGTTACTACTTAGACTTGTCTAGTAATCATATTATTAAAAAAATTTTTACTGTGTACACATTTAAGTAAGACAATACGAAAAACTTGTGTTACTTCTTTGAATAGCTTTTATCATAATAGTTTCATATTCTATCCGATAATACACTGAAAGAAATTTTTAACTAATATTCTAGGGGAACCATAATTATGTATAATATTATTAGTTTCTAAAAAAGTATTGAAAGTACGAATCGGATACTTCGCGAAACAGAAGCTGGGATTATGGTTTGACTTAATTTGCAAGTAACTTAGAATAAGGAATATTTTGATAGATTTAATACAAAAATAAACAAAAAATCAAATTCTTAAAATAATATAACTACGAATAAAAAGTTTTTGTATAATTTGGAATAATATAATTGTCTGTAACATCCGTATGTATTACAAAACATAATATTTTTCTATTAGGCACAGTGAGATATAAAATACCTAGTCGTAAAAATTATGTGAAGTCATTAACTAATAAAGCTACGGAATAGCCTAAATAAAAAAATGTATAAAGTTGTTACATAAAATAATTATAACACTGGATTAATTTCTTACTTAAAAACGTTTGCTTTTTCACGTCTCATTCTTTGTTGGCTTTTTCTTTCAAATATTTAGATTCTAGAAGATACTGGCTATCGTTCAACAGCGCAATTGGCGGAATTCGGAAATAATAATAATGACAATCTTTGGATTTGGATTTTTTAATTTCCGTATTTTGTAAATTTTTAATTAAAAGTTGTATGTTCTCTATTATAAATAGTATCGGAGAAAAAAGGTGTGAATTGTGGATCGGGTAGTGATAGTGATAGATAGAAAATCCAAAATCAACTTTTACCTCTTTCAGTATATAACACTGAAAATAGCATTTAATTCTTACAACTGAAAAATTTGGAAGAGCTCATTACTGAACGATGCATAAGATGTTGTATAGCTATAACGAATAAATGTACATACACATGCCCAATATATGCACAATGCTAAAGCCAAGAAGTTAAAAGGAAATGCTAAAACCAACACCAGCATTTATATTTTGTGTTAGCAGAACAACTCCATGATCCTTCATTCAACAAACGCGTCTGTTGTGTCAGTAAAGTTTAAGTGTTTTACGCTCGGAAGGACTCAAATTTAGTAAAATTAGCGCAGTGGGTACAAAAGGTTTGGAAAATCCGGAAAGCCCCTAAAAAAACTGTAAACCTAAAGCAGGGAAACCCGAAAGTTGTTCTGTGCAAAGCAAACAGGTGAGGTGGTGAAAAGCTGCCGGTTTAGGTTTATTAAAGCCTGAAAAAATCCATAAAATATTCCACGTTATCCTCCTTTATGCATTTGCCCAAATTGCATTCATTTAAACGAGACTTCCTCAACTTTGCCGGGACTGCAGCTATTTTTTTATTTACCAACTTCTAGTTCTAAAGTTTTCCCCCAAATTTCAGAGCACTAGAGGAGGAGGCGCTGTGCTTGCCATCGAATTCAAAGTGCTATTTAGTGGAGTTGACTGTCCTAAATGCCAGCTTTTTGTTTAATGTGCACAAAATGAAATATCAATGTAATGCCCGACTGGATAAGTTTTAATGGGAAAATTTTATCACCGCCATCGTTATTATATTTTGTGGAATATAGCCCATTGCCTGTGTGGTTATTGGATTGTTGCGAAAGTTGGAATAACGCCCTGCATATTTTTCATATTGTCCTGGTACTTTCAGGATCTTGATTGGAAGTTTTTAATGATATTACCATTCAAACCCAATAACCCAAATTAATCGCCCAATAATAATATTTCCTTTGTTTCAATAGTATAAATCCATGGATCATAATCTTTTCGAGTTTTGAGAGATAAGAACAAACACGAAAGTTAATAGAGGTTACCTGATTTACTGCAGCTTATAGACTCTGATTGTTGGAATTGTTGTTGTTCAGAATATTAAAATTCAAAGGTTTTTTGAATAATTCATAATTTGTACGAAGTTTTTTTAAAATTGTATTTAGACATATACTCAATACTCGTACACCGAACAAAAGGATTAGGGATTTGGTTCTTTGATAATTAATCTTATATAATACTAAAACGTTAAACATTTTTTTCTTTTAAAAAAAGTAGAGAAATTTTGATCTAACTTTATAAAATAAAATGTTTAATTTTTTAGTACAAATTTTCATTTATAAACGGGGTAAATTAGTAAATTAAAATGAAGTCCTATTCTAATCCACAGTATAAAAAAGATAAATTGAACTGAAGTAAAATAATTGTAATTTCTAGTTTTAAATTGGGCTTGCGCCTTTCGTATCGATGGTATTTTACAAGTTGCTATCGCAATATTTATGCTTGATGTTTTTTCTAAAGGCTTTCATGTGCTAAGTTTTGTCGGTTTAGCATGATCTATAATAAAATTTCAAAGAAAACTTACAAATAACTAAAATAGTAACCACATTAACATGTGGAATATTGCACGTATTGCAGTAAATAGAAAAGACAGCAATTAGCTAAATTATTACAATTTACGACTTTACCAGGGGAGAAATCGCAGTTGCTCTGTACTTCACAGAATACCTTCAGCGAACTGACAAATGAGCGCGGTTGAACGGTTGCTAACTTCAAATCAAGTACGTGACCTTGACGCTTTACAGAATTTTATTTGTAAGCGAAAATATTTTAAAAATAACAATGGACCAAAATATACCATACACGAAATATATGGGACAAATATAACTAATAATGAAATCAGCAAGTAATAAATACAAATTTAATATTGCTGTTTAGGTGTTCTAGTAGGTACATGCGAGTCATATGTAGATTAGAGCGTTCTATTAACTAATTGAGGGTTTCAAGTTAATGTCTTGGGTCATTCAATTTTTGTATTTGTATTTGTTATTATTAGCAATTATTATTCGAAAAATGTACATTTGCCATAACATTATTTGCTAAAAAAAATTATTAATGAAATTGAAAAAGTTAAACGGACAATTAAAGTTCAAATATGCAAATGTAAATTATCACGGGTTTTATATAAACTTCGTAAAAAGGGGACATTAAGAGATCCCAAAATATTTAATCTAGAAGTTTTTCAGTGACTTACTAACTAATTATTTTAAATTTAAAGCGCATTTAGAAGACTACTAGAATTATCGTCTGTTAAAGTGTGGATAATCCAAAGACCTTCTAGTAGAAAGTGTTATTTAGATATAAAAAACCCAGTTTTAAAATAGTCATATCTCTTCATCGATATTAATTTATTGAAGAATTCTATTTTCAAAAATTTCCTGGAGATTGATGTTGAAAATGGAATTCAGTGACGCCCTTACAAATTTGTCCCCCTAACGCTCTAACTGGCTGAAATACAACTAAATTTAACTTAACTTAAAATGTGCTATGTATTTTTAAAAAGCGACATGTTTGCGATCCTGTTACAGTAAAAAAATTATTAAATCTGTATAGACAGTACCTATGCTATTCAAAAAGACTATACTTAACATACTTGCTTCTGTGAATTTTGCAAAATAAAAATAAGTTTTTTATCCGGGTAAAATCGGGCCCTGATGTGCGATGTAAACATTCTCCCTAGGGAATAAAAGTCAGTGTGGCGCCGCGCTGGCACTAAAAAACAGCTCCATTCCGGAAAAAAAAGGATAAATTCCCAGCTGTGACGTAAAGTGTTGCTTTTAAAATTCAACTGCACTTTTAATGTAATTACTGTAAAAAACCCTGACACCCGTCAGGCTCCCACCCCGCCCTCGGGAGCTCACTTGTTAACGCATTAATCAAATTAAACATTTTCATGTTGGACCTTCATCAAGCTCAATTAAGCTTAATTTTCGTGAAATGTCGAGGAGACGCTCTCGGGAAAAATTGGTGAAAATACGAAACTCTCCCTCCCAGTGCCGGAAGTAAAAGTCAATTAGCCTTCAAAGTTTAATGCGGCCAATTTATTGGCTCCGAGCGCTTAAAACCAAAAACCTGAATGTTATAAATCTTGGAAGCAGGCATACTTATTAAAAAAAAAAACTAAATGCCGGCGCCAAAAAGCTAAAGGCAATAAAGAGCTCAAGTCCCGCGAAATGGTCGCGCTATTGAGGACCAGAACCGCGAGACACTTGAATTTTCATAATTGTAGCCAAGTCGACGTTCAAAAGGAAAACTACAATTAGACCCAAGTGAGCAGATAAAATGGGGGATCTGTCGCCTGAAAATGTCCAGGAAGGCTCGAGCCTCCGGGCGCACGGAAAACAACGGCTGGGGCCAACTATGCTAAGAAGCAAGTAGGGCTGTCCCGGCCGGAGGCACAAAGGAACCAAGCAGCCATGGAGCGTTTAACTCGGCTCGACTCAGATGGAATTCATGGAGCATTTCTGCCGTCTTGGAGTTGGAGTCCAACTGAACAAGCTCCACTTTGGCTTGGAGCTGGATCCGGGACCTGGGGCCCCTGCCCAGTGATATCGATTTAATGTGAAATATCCCATGCCGGGCAAAAGTCACGTATATTAGAATTTGGTGCGGGGTCGTGGGCCCCACTAGTGCGAGTAGATTCCACGATGGATTTCAGTAGAATAAACTTGAACCCGGCTCCGGGAAATGTCCCGGGAATGCAGAAGAGCTCTCTGTAGAAAGTGATACGATTACTGCGGTCGGGTAACGTCGAAATATTTAATTTAAGGAATTCTTCTACTCTAAGACCGGGGAGCCGGAGAAACCCCCCCGAGTACAAATTCTAATTTATAACGAGGCACGTTGGCCAAACGACAGATGCGGAGCCGGGCGGAACGAGCCCCGGTGCCTGGTAAATTAAGTGTGATAAATTCGGGGACTGACAACTGAAGGATTTTGTTGTGACAGGGAACTGAAAATGATGACGGATTACGATTTTGGTCGCCTGTTTTTACCTTCTGTGCCTTTATCCCCGAATTTCTTCGTCCAAAATTATTAGTCTTTTCCCTCTGCCGCACTGAAAAAGTTTCTAACAAGTTCTTAAGGGCGCGGCAAAGTTATTTGCAGTGGAGTTTCGTTAAAGTTAGAAAAGGCTTATGTCCACTGATTTGATTATTAGACTAAGCATACTGAACATCTGTGATTGCTTTATTTAGCGAAAAATATTATGTACCTAAAGAAATTTAATTATGCAGATATTTCACATTATATAATACTTTAATCACTAAGATTGTAATATTTCTACACAATTAAGGGGTCGATCAACCAATTACATATAACGCTTCACAAAATCTCAACGACTTGTTGTTTAAAGCGCCAGCTCATCGAATGTCGACACATTGTCGATGTCGACTAATAAAGGAATATAGCTTTTGTCTCATCTGATATAATTGGCAAAATCTAAACATTTTTTTTTAATCCGTAGGTAAAGAATACCTACAGATGCGGTTAAAAAAATAGCATTGAATAGCACTGAAAAATTGGTTCTTTGTAAAGATATAAATTATAAAATCGATGAAAGACTCTAATGAAAAATGCAAATAATAAATCCTTTAATTTATTTATTGTTTTATAAGAAAATTTGTATTTTAATAAACATCATTAAAAAACATTAGGTTAAAAAAATAGTACTAGCGGTTAACTAAAATAAAAATTAAATGTCTAAACAAGGAAAACAACTCAAGTTTATTTCAAAATACTTATATGTACCAGTGTCATTTTAATTATTCTCTATTCTTATTAAAATCTACATTTTATGGCATTAGCTATACTTAAAGGGTGCAAGTTTTCCCATAGAATTCAAAAGGTCTTGACACTTTTTCTTTGGAATTAAACTTCAGATTTGTTAAACCGCAGCACAAAGAGCGTCAAACTTGTAGATTTAAGCTCCGATACTTCCTTATTTAAATCTATCTACAGATTTTCTGTTGGTAGAAATCTTTTAAAAACCATATTTATTTTGTAAAGTGAATTAGGATGATATATGATATCATAAACTATTAATTGGTGGTGTTAAATAAGATATAAAAATGCAAATGAATAATGACGATACGACTTAAAAATAATTTATTTCGCGACTTTTAAGGATCAATCTAGACGTATATCAATGTCAACTTCTATCTACGCTAGAATAACAAACCAAAAAAGAAAAAAAATGTATTTTATTTAATTTAATTTAATTTAATTTTATTTTATTTTATCTTTGTGCGCAAGAGTTGACGTTTTCTATACTCGATATTGTTGATATAGATATTTGGCGTAATATGAAAAATCATTCTTCCTATTTAATTCCAGTTGCCATACCCATTTTAAGATATGTATGCTATTTTAATTATTGCAGATTTGGGTGGAACACTTTTTTATGTTTTTTTTCAGAATTTCCATTTAATCAGTTTTTATTTAAGACATCTAATAAACGTTTGGGGTTGACAATTAAAATATAGATTGGCAACCTTCTTAACCTTTCAAATTAAACCTTTGAATGTCAAATTTACTTTCTTCTATTTACATGGATCAACATCTTTGTTTGGACGTATTTTTCGACAAATTGTCTATTTATGTATATATGTATAGTAACAAATCATTTGTGCTTTTTGAAAACACTGAAACATTATAAAATGAATAACTCAAGCTGGAAGTCTAAAATATTGTTTGCAATAAATGATAAATATAAGTGGAATTACGTAGTTTGCCACAACTATGCTATTGATTGCGGTTGTTACTGCATATGTGCAAATAACAAAAGTTGCGCAGGTAGTTTAAAAAAATGTGTTTTACATACTTATCGATAAACACTTGTATCTACACCACGAGGTACCCAAGTCATTAATTTTGCGAAGAAGGTCATGTGCTAAGCATTGCAAAATATTTCCACAGAAATGAGGTAACAAGATAAAATAGGTATTAATGTTAATACGTTCCACGCAGGTCTATCTTTAAATGGCATACTTTCTAAAAATGTCTTATAAATGACACAATCTTTTTATATTAAATTGCCCTGGCAGATGTTTTTCAACCGGAAGAGTGAAATTTCAATTTATCAATGGTACCTGGAATTCAATCGAATTAGTGGGTAGCAACAGATGATCTTTGTTACTTCTAGTTTCTATAAAAGAATTATGTTTTACAAAGCTTTCAATTCGATTTAAAAGCAGATTCATTAATTTATTCATATCAACATTTCCGCACTAGATACTACTAGACTAAATATTTTTATTTATTGTTTTTATAAAGCTCAAAGGTCGAGTTTTCTTATAATTTGAGAGACACTCACAAGTCATTGATTGGTCTCCCGTCTGTCTAGAAGTTCTAATCCACGTTTTTCCAACAGGGGCTATCAGTGAACCCGGACAAGACTGTTTGCTTTCCTTTTTTAAAATAGTTCCAATACCCGGAGACGGCCGGTTTGCTCGCATTGAAATGAAAACAAAAACTGAGACTGAAATCGACCGGCGATAAGACCGCGGAGATATGCTAACAGCCTCCTCTGCGTCAGATGTTACTTAATGTTGTCGATTTCGTGACTTAACTAAATCTAAAACGCGCGCGGAGCACGAAGTCACTGCCAGAGGTTAATCAGGCGCCAGTCGGAGATAAATCAGATTTTCTTAAACGGAACCGACAGTCAGGCCTTAGCTTAACACCAAGAGCCACATGATATGCTAATTCATTTTTCTTCAGTATTTTAAGAAAGCGAAAAGAAAATAAGAAGTTTGTTTATGTCGAGCAGGGACCACCTCTGATGCGGCCGTATGGCTAATTTGCAGATGAGTCAGAGTCAGGTGTGAACAAACCGTATTTTTTATCTCCATATCTTTAATGTATTTTTTAAATTTGCATTCAAAAAGATACATATATACCATTAGATCTTCGTCCAAAAATAAATTCGAAATATGAGATATTTTGCCACCTCCGATGATGTAGTACACCACCATTATTTTAAAAATTGGTATTGTCAGAAAATATTTACACGATTTTTTAGTAATTTTGTACAATATGTCTGCTTTTTTTTTGTATTTACAATTCAGGAAAATTCCGACATCTGGCGGCATGAGCTGTGTTCAGATGCTTTTATAAACAAACTATATTTAGAGAAATGCCATAGAAAGTTGTGAATAGAAAGAAATATCCGTCCTAACTATCGACGGTCGAATGAGTGTATGTAATTAAGGAAATAACAGAGAACCGAGTTGTTATAATGAAAATATGAATTCATATTTCAAACGAATACATGATTCAAAAGCGTATCGGAATAGTAAAACCATCATTACACGATTGTATCCACTGTTACTTGTTGTGCTACAGAACACTGATTAAAATATAATTTATAAATAACCACATCGGATATTGAATTTTCCATGGTTTGAATTTCATCTATTCATTTCAATTGTACGAATTGGACGGAAATCCGGATTTTCCGGATATTATAAAAGCGGCGTAATATTGTTTTCGTCCGTTGCAGGTGGAACCTAGTTTAGAAGATCAAAAATTTCAATTTATTTTGCTTTAGTCGACAGTAATACTATCAAAGAATATACTTTGAAAATTTCAATACAAAACTCCCAATATTTTCAAATTGCTGAAATACTTATGTATGTATGTATATGTATGTATATATATGTATGTATTATATATTAATTTTTTATTTAAGATTCAAAACATTATTTATTTACTTTAAAATTATGGAACAACAAAACTTAAATATATTGGATTTGATATTATTAATAAAAAATATATAACTATTCGAAATCACCTTTATTTGATTAAAAGATAGAACTTCTTGTAAGCAGACGGAGATCTCAAGTTTGTTGGTTATACTTAAGCTGGCACATTCCTTAAAAAAGTATATTTTTAAACGACTTCTCTCTTAAATTCAGAAGCATTAATTAGCCTAGTAGAATTCTGTTTCACTTGGTTACAAATTTCTGATCAACTGAATTTTGGAGCACACCTTTGTTTTAATGTTTTAATTAAAAACGAGATAGAATGGAGTGAATGGTTATAATTTAGAATTAAAAAGACTCATTTCACATACCTACGATTTTTTAATTAAAATTTTAATTAATTAACTGGCGTCCACATTACCATAACCAAGTTGTCAACATATAAATACTGTGGGTGGGTATGCATACGAGTGTAAAATATCAATCCTTCAGAAATGTAAACACAATACGCAATGACATTCTACAATTTTTAATGTTTGCATAAAGCAATGCATGAAATGTACATATTTTTAATTAACAGGAGGGTTTCGTTGAATACAACAAAATTCTCTCATGCAAGAATTCATAATGTTTATACAGCTGATTGATTCTGGCAACACCTCTTTCGCAGGTGGCGCAATTAATTGCTCATTAGCGGATTTCACAAAAGCAATTAAATATATGAATCTGGCTAAATGTCATTTTCCATTAAATCGGTAACTAAGTGAAATTAAGAAATGAAAAAATGACCACATATTTGCTTCAGTTTTATAATGCCACAGAATGGTTAAATGTTTTATAAACATGTGCTATAAATATATTTTGATATCATTTAGATATTTGTTGGCGTTTTCTATAGTTTCATAAAAATAGTTCTTTCCAAAAACTCATAGTAAGAATACGCAAAATTTAATATTCCATCATTAGTAATCAATTTTATATCCAATGTATGTTTACATAACAATCTTTTAAAATTTTTAAATGAACATCCCTTAATATGGAACGCATAATAATATAATATAAAATATTATTTTTATATAATTCTACCCGTTTTAACCGACTTCAAAAAAAGGAGGTTCTGTGTTTCCCCCGTATGTATGTTTGTTTGTTTGTTTGTACGCGATTTTCTCAAAAACTACTGCACCGAATTTGATGATTCTTTCGCTGATATAATCTACATATTTCTGGGGAGGTTTAAGTATATAACAGTGTGTATATATTCAAAATGGCGGCCGACATTTTTTAATGTGAAATGCTTGCAGTGAAATTGAATACATTGGGGTTTTTGAATTCGCTGATTGCGAATTTACTATAGAAAAATTTGGAAATTCAAAATGGCATATCCAATATGGCAACCGAAATTTTTAAACTTCAAGGGATTGCCATAAAAATCAAAATTGGGGGGTTTTTGGGGATGATCATTTCGAATTTACTATCAAAACTTGGAAATTCAAAACGGCGGATTCAGTAAGGTGTACGAAATTTAAACCGCATAATTAAAAGGAGCCTGGCACTGAAAAAGACTAAAATAAAAAAATGTTTAAAAAAACATAACCCACTCCAAAAAATCTCAAGCGAAAACTTAGCTGATTTTAATCCAATATTAAATAATCCAGACAAACTGAATGTCTTCATTACTAAGTTTCAATGCCAGCTCTGTACTTTTTTATGATTTTTTTTACATAATATTTTTGATCTCCCTCTTGTGTTTAAATAAATTACAGAAAAAAGTTATCTCTGAAAATTTACGACGTTTGTTATGGTACCAAAATGTGATGCCATAAACGTTTCTGGCGAAAGGGAAACAATTATTTTTTTTTAAGATTTAAGATAAATTTAATCACTTTTATGATTATGATATAGAACATGAAAATGTTTATGCTACAGCATAGATCATAGTAAAAATCTTCCTTCTTCGTGAAATCCGATTAAACTATGACATTTTGTTGGTAATAAGTTTTTACTGTGCCACTAACTTTTATTGTGCCAAGACTGTCCTTCATTTAGTACTTTTCGTTTAATAATGTTAGTAAACAAATTAATTGAGAAAGTCATTTTCGTTTATGAGAAGTTCAAGTACATAAATAAGAATATACTTTTATACAATTAATAGAGGTTTTATTAATTTATTGAACGGTTTTTATTTTCTTGAATTTTTTAAATAATTCAAACTCTAATATAAGTTTTTAACTATGAAAGATGCAATATAAAATCTCTGACTTAGTATATGTACATATTTCACTGAGTTTTATCTTGTGGTAGTAACACTCATTAGAGCTCAGCTCTCAATATTTGGTGCTCTATCAGATAATTGCATAAAGTCAAATAGAACAGAACAAATATTTTTCTCTGATTTACTTTGTTTGGTAATTTGACTTTGATTTTGGCATCTCCTGAAAAACTTTTATTAAAAAATTATAAACTTTAAAAAAATATTTTTCTCTATAATTTTAATTCCAAATCTGATTAATCGCTCAAAAAAGGAAAATAAATATTATACGTGTATCTCTTTGCTATTGGCTAAATTTCCAATATAATTTAACCTTCCTGCATATTTTTTCCTTAGAAATAACAATATAAATTTATGAAACGAAGTGTAATATTAAATATTAGATTACTTATAATTGAAAAGCCTTAAGAATAATTGAGAATTTTGGATTCTATAGTCGATAATTATGATTTCTAGAACTTAAACTTTTTTTATTAATACTTTTTCCTTCGTGTTATGGTTTACTTATAGTCGATCTTTCTGTTTGTCTAAAATTAACATTACGTATCCCAAACTATGTCTTTCTAAGAGACTAAAAAATCAATAAATACGAACAAAATAAAGTTTTCTAGGTAACTAAACGCAATAAACACCTAAAATCAATATTTTCGTAGTTTACTTGTATTAAAACCAAATCAGGCATATTTTAGAAATATTTCTCAAAAACAGGCGATCGCATTTTTTGGTATATGTATATGTACGAACGAATTTGCCGCCGGGCGGTTGCGCTCCATTAATCGATAAAACTAATCGTTGATATAGACAAAACAATTATGGCGCAATTTTCAAATTGAACCAGAGGACTGTTCCTAAAATTGTATTAAAGCAATATTTAAGTGATGGTTTTAATTAAAATTTTGAATAAAAGCTATTGTACCCTGTAAGTTTACATTTGCAGTTTTATTATTTATTGCTGCCATTTAATTATAAAATATTATATAAATCGTTTCGAAGGTATCATTTTGGAATGCAATTTGGCGGCAAATTATGTTTTGAGGTAGTTTTAAAGCAGGAATAAAAACAAAACAAAATATTACACTATTGCTTGGGACTTCGAGTTTCTATTTAGTAGAGAATTACCCATAACTAGCGAAGATTGCGAAAATAGAATGCATAATATTGCAAAAGGTTTAATGAGTATCATATCTAGGTATACCCATGTATACATATTATATGCATCTATAAAACTCATGACGTACATACTTACATATATGTGGTACCTATAAATTCATTACATTTTCATTATAAGTGTGGTGCTTCTGTTGCCAAAAGCTATTTGGTGGTTAATATAAATAGTACACTCAATTTAAATTCATTGTTCATATAACTATGTTTGATAGTATACTACATTTTTAATGTGTAGTTTCCCCTATAATACATTGATAATGTACATAGCTCGTATAACTTGAGTTGGATAGGAAATTAAAAAAAAATGCATTTATATTTGTAATAAATCGTAATTTTATGGCAAAAATATCTTGTAGATAATCCATCATAGCATCCATTACACTTTAATAATCGTACCAAGTAAGAGGAGGTTCTGCAACGGTAGCTACAGCTTATCCGCCGATCGATGATTTAATCCCCAGTTTTCAGCCTTCCTCGAACAATATCAAATTTTATAAGCAGTAATCAACCTGAGAAGCCCTGCTAAGATTGCATTGCAAAGTTGGGCAATCGCTCCTAATGCGAGCAATTCTGAATGTTTGCCTGCAAAAATGGCTGCTACACGATTTTACCTTCCTTTCACCTTATTAAATCCACTGCACGTCGATAAAGATTGCAGCGAAACTCTGAAATTCCAGCAAAAACATAGAAAGATTTTACCGAAGAGCGCCGCGGCGTTGCGCGTCGGCCGGCTCGATTAAGTTGCCCCACATTCAGCTCAGCAGCGCCGGATAAAATTCCCAGTGGACCGTTGAGGAGCAAAGCAACACAGGGCAGCTGGCAACAACAAAATTGTTGCACCGACAGCCCTTCCGGCACGTAATATTCAATTCATCTTATGCAGCGTTCCTGCGAATTAACCCTTTTCCGTTTTCACTTTCAGTGGGACTGTAAAGTGAGCAGCGCTGGTGCGGCAGTGGCTTGAATTAAGAAACTTCCAAGCAAATAAACTCGAAAAGGGCCCTCTTATGGCGGTTCGATTCCTCGGGCGTTAGCATTGTAATAAATAGGAGCAGAGAGGCTGCCAAAGGGATGAATAAAGTCATTATCGTGCCTATTTCCATAATTTCCAACTTTATTTCAAAGAAGACTTTTCAGGCGCTGAACGACACTGCTGATCCAGTTATGGCTGCAGGGACAATGAAATTTTCTAAAACCCTACAAATTATTAAAAGAGAAAAAAAATATGTGGTTCCCGTTCAAACCCTTAAACAACTTGAATATTTCATTCTTTTCATTTTAAATTTTATCCCCATGGCTAAGAATTTATTTTAAGGGAATATCCGGAAAATTAGTCTTAAAAGTGTTTGGTAAATTTTCATTAAATAACTATGTCATTGTTTTTTGTTCAATGCTTGCTCTTACCCGTTCTTCATATTTGTTGTACAGTAATAAGTCCTCAAATATGAAAACTGGAGCACTAGAAAGGCATTCGAAATTCTCGAAAAGATGTCTTTAATTCCACCCCAAATTTCAAATTCAACCGAACTTGCACTTTTCACTAATACTTTGGACTGCATTTGCTCTTATGAACTGAATTTGTTAAGTAATTAAAATATTAAATTTCATTATATATTGTACATATTTTTATCTTATTTTAAATAACCAAAATTAACTAAAATCGTCTGGTTAAAAATCACAAACAAACGATTTGAACTGAATTTTATACTTTGTTCGGCAAAAGTTGCCTTCGAAATTTAATTGTTTTAATTTCCCGGATGGAAAAAACAACTAGCCGAAAAATAAAATAATTTCGCTGCTTGTGGGCCTATATAATGTTAAATGGTAGAAAAAGCCGAAAATTCATCAAAAACTAGCCGAGGTAATGAAAGAAAATACGCCGAGCAAAAGCGAACAAAACGCTGATAAAAGGCCTGCTTTCTGTCTGAACGTTAGGTTTTTATGTTAAAAATAAACAATCATACATTTTTTAAAAAAACATTATAATTAAATATATAAATAACTATGAATTATATTAATCTACATATACATATGTATCATATAAAAAATCAGTTATAAATTTTGAAAAATACTATTGTTACTGTTGTTAGTTGATGGTGATGACTGGTAATACAGTTCAAACGATCATTCTGAAATTTTTACCACGTATTATTAAAATTAAAAGCAGTGCACTATACGATGAGTTCTTAATTTTTCTTCTTCTTCTTGGATTTTGTCATTATTATTTATTGAGACGTAGTACCACATGCCGGGTATTAGCTAATATATTATAATATTTCTCTGATCAGATCTACGAAACTACAATTTTTTATCAAATTTGTATAGCTAGAGCTAAAATAAATAATCAATTAATTAATTGTTCTTCTTGAGTTACATACATATGTATATTTTAAATTGTATATTTTTTAAATTTACAATTCAGTATCACAAATAAACGAATAATTATTTGGGAATACCCTGTATATACGTACAAATCACGAATATCTCTGTGGTTTCATTTTGAAGTACAAAATAGTAAATTCGTTGTGCATATTGCGCAATTGATAATGACATTTTTCTGAGTGACGAAAAGAAATGATATTTGTGAAGGTTTTGAATGTATTTTCGCCTTTAATGGATAATAAAATGTTGTGGATATTATTAGAAAACTTCTGAATCGAATTTGCAAAAAACAATTTATTCACTTTATTACCCTCCAGAAAAATTAATTTATTCAGGACTATTTGCTAAACCCACCCATTAGTTAAGTGCAAGTAATTACACACTGTGTTCTAATATACTTAAATTATTTTCATAATGTGACGCCATAGGAAGGAGAAGATATATTTTGCATTATTGATCTGAACTAAGTAATTAGCTTCCTCTTACAAGGAGAACGCACGGCTTGGGAATTTTGGTTTTGAGCAAGACTTTTTGTGGTAGTAAGCATTTAGCAAAGCCGTATAACATGATACCAAACTAGTTCCGTGGAAAAACACCAAAAAGTTTTCCTAATTCATAGCGACTCGAAATTCGACCGATATATCAAAATTAGAAAGTTTAATTTCATATCATTTTCTAGCGCTTTCTAATATATGTTTCTAAAGATTACAGCGATTTTTACCGAAGGATCTGGACATTAGGTGAATTAAACTGTTCAATTTTGATTCATCGGTAGAATTTTGAGTCACACCACCTCTTGAAGTCAGAATATTGCTTAAATTCAATAATTAAGTATGGTGATTTTAAAGAGAGATGGAAAAATTATTTAAAATAAAAAAATTAAATTATATAAATAAATATATTTTTAATTTGGGCATAAATTGAGTTTGAGGTCTCTTCGCGGATTTTGGTGAAACTTTATAGTAATGTCCACTTACGGCCAAAAAAGACGAATATGCAACCTTAAATTAAAAATGTTTCCACTGAATTTCTGTAAAAAATTCTACACGATTGCTGAAAATAAGAAACATTTTTCTTTACTTCGATTCATCATTTCATAAGACAATTGCGTGCTCGTCACTGTCAATAAATCGAAAAAGATACTATATTTACTTTTAATTCATTAATTAAATGTTCCTTAATTAAAAACGAAATTTTATGGGAATGTAAAAAATCGTGACGGCAAAGTGTAAATTTTTGAAATTTCAAAATTAAATATCTCGCGAAGTACAAGTGACCAAAAAATTTTGTTTAAATACATATTCGTCATTTTTTACTCCAAATGAACACTCCTAGAAAGTTTTATCAAAATCTGTGAGGAGAACTTAAACTCAATCTGTACCAAGCAAGCCGCTAGCTAGCTAAACTTTAAATGGGTAATACGTTTTTAGAATATACAAACATATGCTGTTAGGAAAACTTTGTGGCGGTTTTTCTCGAGACTGGCTGGGTATCGCGCTCTACAGCTTTGCTAAATGAATACTTTAAGTGTACACCGCCACTGAAGAAGTTTTGAGCGATACTAAAATTCCCATGTTGTGTACTCCTCTTGTCAGATATTGTTGAAGAAATGAATGAATTAGTACTATCCAAATGGATTATAGAACTCATAAAACGTAATTAGTATGGAAATTAACTATTTGGTTCACTTTTGTTATTTTTTTATTACTGGACTGTGTGTAGTGCGAATTCTGATAGTCACGTGCTTTTCTTAGAGTAAACAAGAACATTACATTACATAAAATATTTTGTAGGGTACGATTCTTCTGTTACCATCTTAACCCGATTGTAATCGGGAAAAAACTAATACTACTCTTTTAGAAGTCTATACTTAGGAAAGCCTGATGCTGCTTAGTAGTTTTGACGGTCTGGTTTGGATATTTTATTTTGATTTTATTTTGGTCCATACTAAGTAGAAAAACCTCACGGTGCTGAGATTGGGTTCTCATACTCTGGATTCCACTTGTTCTTAAGAATGCATACATTTAGTTGTAGGCCTTACAAACACCTTAATTATTTTCTTAAGTTTTTGCTGAGTTAATTCTAGTCGAGTATCTTATTTCGAATCTCTAAAGGGACGAATGAATACACCTTGTTAGAAAATATAATAAGTTTTCTTTTCTAGCTGTGCCCTGTTTCTAGCCGTAATCGGTACCTTGCTCATCGTATTTTATTAAATCAGAGTTAATTCGTTCGTTTCGCCTGAAAATCGATAACCCCACTTGCGATCCTTCCACGTTGTCCTTTCTTGCGCCCTTCTTGGCAGCTACATCCTTCTTTAGGGCGGGCTGAAGAAAGAAATTGTCAGTGGCTGGGTATTAAAATGTGCGACATGCGATTATACGAGCGGAGCAAGACACATCCTGTCCTGACCGAAATCTACATTCACGCGCGCAAAACCCAAGTCACGTACATTTGTACACGTCTCAATATTGAGCGACATCGGAGGGATTAAATCCTCTTTATGCGGATATGAGGCGTGTACGTGGTGTGCGTAGTGTGCGTATGCAGGCACATCCTTGGCCCTGGCCTCTTCCACCCCCGCCGCCTGGTGCCAAGATTCCTCTCATCCGCATATTGCAAAAAGTATAAATTCACGGAAAACGCCAAGGAAATTTTAGGGGCACCTCTGCGGGTGTAGGTGTAGGTGTTTCTGCAAAAGTGGCAGAACGACGGCACTGAATGGAAAAATGTTGAGCCGTAAATTTCATTTCGAAGGTAATACGCAATTTAGGACCATAACAGCTGGAAGATCTTTTGTCCAATTACATCTCGCTCGCACACTCTCGCGACGACGGACGAGATGGCCCATAATCCTCCATTCGGAAACAACTTATTATTTCTTTTGACTCCTCTTTTGAAATTTGATGAAATTCCCTTCAATATCTGAAAATAGCCGTGGGAATTACATCAGCAGTTTTGGTATTGATTTAAAGCCATGCTAAGGGCAGCCTCAATGAGGTCGTTTCCAAACAAGCATTTGGGGAACTTTTTATATAGCTTAATATTGGCATAGGAATGTCTCGCTTCGTGGAGAAGAAACATAATTCTTCTATACCCGCAGTTTCCAATAGCCCAGAAGTTTGATTTTCGAAAAGGTAGGCATAAAGTTTCAAACTTTTCTAAAAACTTTTTGAATCTTGTTGATACGAATGCGATAGATAGGCCATGTCTACCTCTGTTGGAGACACGTGTTAAATTTTATTAAATCGTCTAAAGTGTTTTTCTGAACTGTAACAATACTCTATCATTGTTGTTTTGATTTCAATTAATTATATATTTCCATTATCCATTGTAAAATTCCAATTTTCATATCTAAAACAAAAGATTATCGCGTTTCGGTAATTTAGTCAATAAGAAGAAGATACATGAACTGTAATTTCTTTCTGTTACACGATTATGATAAAGTTTAAAAAAGACTGCTGATTTTCACATTTTTTTTATGATAAAATGTCCTAAAGTATACGTTCATTTTGTTTCAAAAAATTAATGTCTCTTTATAAATTTAGATATATTGTAGTTTCAAAGTGGCGTACAGCTGAAAATTAATCAAACTACATTTATATACGAAAATAATATAAAATACTGTAGAATTTATAATTATTATTGCCTTTCCATCTTTAAAAACGTCACTTTTTGCTGCCAAAAAAGAATTTTATATTTATTCCATCTCTCGGAGCAGATTGAACAGAAAGTGCTCCGAATGAATAAAGAAATACACAATAAAAACCCTGAACAAAAAACTGCATTTCTAGTGTTCCGAATTTTTCTATTTCAAAGGCAATCAGACCTAGGGCTCTGCTCGATTTCCTGCTCGATCGAAAGCAGAAACTAATCCACCAAGCATTTAGTAGATTTGTAAATGTGTCGGCTTTCGACGGAATAAAAAACCGAATAGTTACGAGAGTAGTGATAATTGACTTACAAAAGGTGGATTTAATTTAAATATGTTTCATTGTACTTGAATGAACTTTAAATGAAATAATTCAAACATATGACATAGTACAAAATCTATTATTTTTAACTATAATACTAGTAGCTTTGATTTGGACACCTTGCACTTTAAAAGGATAGTTTTATAATATGTATATGTATTTATTAAGGACAAGTCGAATTGATATTAGTAAATTATAAAGGAAAATCTTCAGTCGATGGGCATTTTTTAAAATGAATCAGTCAATCATTAGGTATTTAGTATAAGGAAAATCTCAATCCATGAACATTTATAAAGTGTAAATTATCTATTAAAGTGCAAACCATCGCTTTTTATGTTATTATAAAGATCTTACTTATTAATTTCATAGTTAAATTTTATCTTCTGTAATATTTCATTCTGACTTTATTTCATCTTGTGTGTACACTCGGAATAAAAGCAAATTAAAATCAAAAAAATCAAAACATGCAACACTTGGCATGTAAGTAAAACGTTTCGATTTCACTGTGATTTACCTTCAAAATTTCAAATTGTTTTTCAAAGCTGTTCAATTTTAAATTTTAAATAAATTCATCTTTTTCAAAATTTTTTCGAGGTTAAGCTTTTTATTTCATGAAATATTTGAAATTTCTGCTTGAAACAGTTTCAATTCAAAATAAGGATTTTTCATAAAAGTGAAATCAACTTACATACATAAATTTAAAGTTGATTGTATAACATTTTAAAATGGGTTTTTTCTCTGATTGTATGTTGTAACAAAAAATCTTAGGTACTCGAGGCATGTCTTATTTTCTGTTCTTGTACTAACCCCATTTGGATTGGTGTCGTTATGTATTGGTTATGTATATTATGTAATATATAAGAATAATCAAAAAATCTTTAAAAAAATCGTAAATGCTTGTAGAGCAATTTCATTGAAAATAAAACACTTAAAAATCGTCGTAAAAAGAGTCTTTTTAAAAAAATCACATAAAAATGCCTTGAAATTTTTCGAACCCCTCGTAAAAAATGTAGCAATTCGGCATCGAGCCGCAGATAATCTCGAAACGCTCAGCCGCTTGGGTGCTGCTCAGGTTTTTAAGCTTCCGGCTGTTCATCAAAATGCCTATTTTCCGAAATATATGTGTACTTTCTGATTGTAAAAGTCACGGTGGGAGTTCCAGTAAAATCGGGAGACAATTCGGGGTACAGCACCCGAAACCCCACTGACCCCAATTCGGGATCCTTTAACTTCAGGCGGAGGTTTTCTTCCACGTCTACCTCACTTCCAAACAATTTTTTGCCTTTTTGGGATGGAAAAAGGGCGCTAATAGACGTGGTCAGTAGGTTGCACTGTCATTCGGTGCTACTCCGTAGGGACTGGGAAGGTGAAGTAAATGCGGGTTTCATCACCCTGTAAAAATGCTGTAAACCCTGTGAAATTGTGCAGGCTGTGCCGCCGAATAGCTCGTATGCCTCGTTGGGCCGACTATCGATGAGGAGCGGCCCTCGGAATTATGGGCCCTTTGGGATTAGCCGGCATGCACTCCTCCATAAAGCGTGGGAATCGCGAGGCGTTATTTATCGTAGCGGCATGTCAATATTTTCCGCTTCTTAAATTATCTTCGCCGTGGAAGGGCGGCAAATTTAGGTCATGCCCACATGTGTGGGTGGTGGGGCCCCAGCCATTCGCGGCGCTCCAAATGTACGAATGCCGATTCCTTTTATTACCCATCCAAGGAGGAAGTTCGAGTGAGGCCCATCGAGTGCGTGACTGCTCGGAATGAATAATACTACAATAATTCGGATCAGGATATATTTGTGGGCGGAAGACGGCATGAAAAAGCGTTTATCCGGATAGCATGACATTACTTATCGGCGAGCCCCTTGGCGGCATTTCATCGTTTGTATTATCCCTGTTCGTTGGGATGTCTAATAAAGTGCTGTGACTATGCAGATTTCGACTTATGTGAATGCTCCCCTTTCCTCAGGGAGAGTAATATTCTTTCGGGCTCAAGAAATCAATAAGAACTTTCTCTTTACGCGTGTGGATTGCATGTTTATTTCATAATTTCAATCGTTTGCCCTACGTTAAGGAAACTTTGATTCATTTCCCACTTTCCCTTGAATTATTTTCTTTATATGGAGAAAACAAAAAGAATATATGTATAATAATATAATCCTAAAGTACGTTTTGACGATTCCAATTGAACGTGAGGAAAACGCAAACAAAGGCTTAATTGTCATTAATATTTTCAATGATATTCGATTATACTTACACTTTAAAAACTGAGTACAGAATCACAGAGAATTTAAGAGCAATTTTACATTTGTTTTTTTTTTTTTGTAAAAATTTTAACGATCGTTAAAGTACATATTTTTGGTAGTTATACAAATTAGTGTGAAATTACACCACTTTCAATGGGGTAAACCACATTAGGAGACCAGATTTTAAGTGGTGTTTGGGATTTTGTTTACAATTGAATTATTTCAGCATATTTAATTGATTTGTAAGTAAACAAATTGTTTGATGAATACAACAATAAATGAATTGATGTTCCAATATACACCTATCCCTCAATTTGCACGGTACTTAATTTACACGATTTCATTTTAACACTATTTCGTTTCAACACGATTTTAAAATTAAAACAAAACCAACATTTTTTGGATTTTATTTTGATTGTTTTGGGTTATACCATTTATAAAAATAAGAAAGCTCGATTCGTTGACAGCCAGCAGTATTTTACATAACGCGTCGTTTATAATACTTACATACACTTTTTAGGATCGATTTTTAATACATTTTTAATCATAGCCAAGTTAATTATTGGGGCGCCTTTATTTGACGAATAAATTTATCTGTCAATTGAAAAATTGGCACTTAAATGGGTATTTTTACACGACCGTCCGATTAAGTGTTAACGCACTGAACCGAACATGCCGAATATTTTTAATTAAGTGCTATGTTTTTTATTTCTTCAGATAAATTGAGAGAGCATAAGCATTAATTCAAAAAATTAATCAACCAATCCTCGTTTTTTCATTTAATCCTTATCTCATTTTACACGGTTATAATGAATATATTCTCGACTTTTCTTTATCTGCTTTAGATTGATTTACACGGTTTAAAGTGGAATTGGATATATCCTTCTATTTTGTATGAATTATGTGTCTCGATCTACACGGTTTTTCCAGGAACGATATCTACCGTGTAACTTCGGGATTTTTTTTAAGTAGTCTCAGCCAAGAATCTCAATTCCTGCATAACATATTTTCATCTGAATTCGCTGTCTTCGTGCATTCTGGAGATTGTAATTTTTTATCAGAGAGACAGTTGTACATTATTTACAAATTTTCCAAGAATATGAACTAAACTGCGGATTGGTGTAAATTTACGACCCAAATTCTTTCATTTAAACCAAACAGCTAAATCACTTTGCGAAAGTATTTCTTGCAGTTAAGGACGTATTGCCGAAAATATTTTATATACATACTAGCCAATGCCCAGTGCGCTCCGCTGCACCGAAACAAAATGTGTTCCTTTTTCAAATTTGAATTTGAACGCTTTTTTCAAATTTGAATTTGAACACCACGATTATAGTTTGTTGCTGCAATAAATAAAATGTTTTTATTTGGGTGTTTTTTGAGAAATATTTTTATTGTAAAAAGGTGAAAATGCGATATTTTTTAATCACGATGAGTTTCAGATCCATCATTTTTTTCCTCTAGGTTTTTTACGATCTGTGCGAACAGAGGACTGGTTAGCGGGAATCTTAATAGATTCTGGTTCACTATATCATGACAATGCTGAAAATTTTTAAAGCTTAAGGAATCTTTATAAAAGGGGACACTCGGGGGTTGTTGGAGTCGTTGATCTTAAATTTCCGTTTGAATTTTTTAAATCTAATATGGCAGATCCAATATAGCGGCGAATTTTTTAACTTCAGGGAATTAAATATGCTAACAATTTTCATGTAATGTGTCATGTCATGTGCTATTATTCACTTCATAAAATGCAGTAATTGCGTACTTAGTTACACCGAATAGCAAAAATATTGATTGTATTTGACGCGCCCTCTATCGGAAATTTTTCAAACCTTTTATTAACCCTAAACTATCTCGTACTCGAAACATATTTACTTGCAAAATTTGAGCTCAATCGGCCCAGTAGTTTCGGAGTCTATACAATTCAGACACACAACAATTTATTGCTTCTTATATATATATGTAATGAATTACTTACCTATCATGTTTAAAAACAAGGCTAGTTTCAATTTTATAAATATAGTTTTGTCTTTATAAATATGGTCACTGTCCCTCAAATAAACATCTCTAGTGTAAAAACACTTAAATCTGTAAAGAAGTAAATAACACACATTAATCTGTGCAATATTTTTATACAAAAACAATGGATTTTTCACAAACATTTATGCAATTTTTTATTTGTAATTTTATTTCCATTATTACCGTTATTACAAATAAAGAAATAAATAATTGTATTCAATTTCTTTCCAAAAATAGAGTAAAATGACACCATAATTTTTTAGAGTGCAATAAAGACGGCTAAACTCAAAGTTAAAAACAAAGTAACGAAACTTTTATCAATGTTAAGAAGGCAATGTCTTAATGAATAATAAGAGCCCTGCAATTATTCGAAGCTCATGAATTCCTAAGAAGGAGAAACTTACCGGCCTTATCATGAGTAGCAAAAATAAAGTTGTTTACCTGTCTCAAGATTTTAGAGGCGCCCATCCCTCAGTATCGTTTAACATTTATGTTGTTCCATTTTTGTAGTAGCCCCTTGAGATGGCATTTGGAGGTATCACAGAAAGGTTCTGGTCTTATGACTCCAACTTCTCATCTTGCTAGACTGTCTGCTATTTCTTTGCATGCATGGCCTTGATGTCTAGGATTATAAACGTAACACTTGAAAGTAAAAACTTTCAAGTATCTTACACACACTCTATCCGTCTGAAAATAAAATTACGAAAATATGCTCGGTTACTCCTTACATTAATGCTTTGCAATGAGTTTGCAAAATATAAACTTTAATGTTTGGTGCGCTTTTTCCGGTTCAAATTTTATTATTATGCCGTATAAAATTCAAAATTACTTATGAAAAGCATTATTATAATATAATCTCTAATAATATTATTTTTTGCTTTTTGTGAAGTCATAATTCTTTTAGTAGATAAATACACTATACTCAATTTCAATAATGTGCTTCGAAAATATTTCAAAAAATCGATAAAAAATTGTATCGATTTTTTTCAAAATCCTTCGTTAAAGACGATCTGCCAAACTATATATTGAATAGTTCTATTTAATTACGAAATTATAAACGATGTTTATGTGCACGATAACTCGAAAAGTTTTCAAAATTTTTTAACAGTGGGTTTTTCTCTTTGTGAACTCGTGATCTAGATACTCTACATGTAGTCTATCGAACCATTTATTTGATAGATACATTTTTTTGCCTAAAATTACCTTTTTAAGAATTATTTTCCAAGAAAACTTTATCATGAGCCATTGGTAGAAAATTGAGTGAGGAGACCGGCGAATGTATGTTAGAAGTAACTTTTTAAATCTGAAATTATCTACTAAAGAGTTAAAGTAATGTATTATAGAAACAAATTCCAGATTTTTTTCCCATGAATGGTAATGATATACATATAACATTTTAGAGATGAAAAACATTGCTTTGATGCTTTGATATACGATCTTATTTAGCGCAATTTTTCACTAGGTAACCTAATATACTTTGAGAAACGGCTTTCATCAACATCAACCTAACTCCAAAACAAAAATGACTGCACAAGCAATTCAAATTTATTTCACGTCTCCCGAGCAACATAAGGCCGATGTCAAAATCATTTTCTTCGCATATATCTTCCAATTAAATTGTTCATTGAACAATTATCGCAAATTTATTCTGCGCACTTACAATAGGTGAATATTTCCCTCCGATCGCACAACAATCGGACAACAAAACAACCTAAAGAAGTCAAGGTAGCGCAAATAATTAAAAAGCAAAGCGTTTCTCTTCTACCCCAATAGCTCGACTCTTTGGCTGAAAAATATCTTTGAAAAATACGAAAATTTGAATATTCCCTTGTGCGTTGTCTCGAACCTCGAGATTTCAATGGAACATGTCGAATAAGGACTCGTGTGATTAGTTTGCTAATTAAAAACACTTACTGCGAATTGAAATTTAGAAATAATTACGTAAACCAAGTAATTGAAGCACTCAACCAACCTCTGCGAAACTCAGTCGTATCGAATGCCTCACTGCCTGGCATTGTTTTCATATTTCTTTGTTCCGTGCATTGATTTTATTAATTTTCTTGTGTGAACTGAGAAGAAACATCTCAAAATCTTAAGGGCATCAGGTGTAACGAAAGGTTTTCGTAAGTTTTTGGCCACACTTCAACCACTTGACAAATGTCTTTCTTAAAGGTTAAATAAAACTTTGAAATATGACCTAAGGGAGTTCCGTCGGGTTTGTATTATTTTAGATTGCCTTTAGATGAGAAGATAGGAAAAAAAATATGTGAGATTAATAAAGTAATGAATACTAAGATCTCAATAAAAGAGTATCGCATTAAATCTGCGTTTCAAAGATCTTAAGTAATGCAATATTATGAATTTATTATCACGGCCATTGCAAATAATGTAAACATAATATTGGAATAATTACATCAACTTCTTTGAAATAAGTATTCTTAGTAACAAAATCGAAAATTGTAACCCTAATATTTATACAGAAATTACTTATAATAATCATATCCTAAGAATAATGTAAATATATCGTGCAGTACTCCAGCTCTAAGCAATAAATCAAAAAAATATTTTTTTCGTGATCAAATAGGGTTAAAAATGTGGCTTTTGTTCAACTTTTGTAAAAGTGAATGTTCTAAATTTTTGATAAAGTTAGAGTTTTAACTACTTTTTAACATGCTTAGAATGCATTAGCTTGACTTGTAACTTCCTAAAATTGTAAGCAAATCTTACAATTCATTTTTCGTCCGCTTCTAATTGTCGTATATCGATTTGAAACTTTTTAATATTGTATCCAAAAAACTTTTCAATAGCCATCGAGTTTGGGCTCGTTTGACTTGTCTCAATGAGTCTTTTGCTTACATATTGTGACCACATAACTTTTTAGAACGCTACCCAGTGTGTTTTTTTAGTTAAACTATAATTTATAAACAGTCTATCCCTCATTTACTTAAACATGCAAACATTTCTTGCCCTTTTAAATTGATTTAATTTTAAATGTGAACCATTTCTATAAGTTAATTTTCTATAGATTGCAAATCTAGAAACAACAATTTTCTATATCACATTATGTTTTCGAGAGAAATAGGATCAAAAAGTGAGCAAATGTATGTTTAAAAAATTAATAGAGCATTTGGAAACATTCAAAATGAATCTGAAATGAACTCTAACTCTAGCTACAACTTATAAATTATTATTTTGAGAAAACTCCTCAATTTTTCGTATTATTGTGTATTAAACTCAATGTAAGTTGTCTAATTTTTAGAAAACGCTATTAGAAATAAAAGTGGCAAATGTTTTGTCAACAAAATTAACAACAACTGCATATTTGTAGAACTGCAGACCTTTATTTTTATGAAATTATATATTATATTCTTATTTTCAATTTTACTAATTCGAAACTGAATCTTAAGTTATTTATTTTGTTTTTAATATATTTAATATAACTTTGGCCTTTCGATATGACTTGCACAACAAAACTGACAAACCATATATTTCCTGTCTTAGTCATTAGTTTAAAAAAATGGTGATGTAATTTTAAAACATCAAAAGATTATATTTTGCACAAATGCAACAAAGATCGAGGGTCAGAACACGGTTCATACATCCGCTTACTCACACTCACTGTCAGTGGAAAAAAAATTCTAAGTGAAATTTATCTTTACGAAGAAGTGATAAGCGATATCGATTGATGAATCGAATATTCTGTTCTCTTACTTTTTGTTTGAATTGTGCTGAACTAAAAAGCCAAAGCACGTATCTATCGTTTACTCAGACGGTGCATTCATTTCGCATTTCTTAGGAGTTTTCAAACTATGAAAATATCTGTGGCAAATAGTTTATAAGATGGCATGATACAGCCATACATTGAAATGACACGCGATCATCTAAAATTTAAAATTGACGACGTGGTCGTGAAATAAAAACTTTTATATCAGTCGAATGCCCCTTAATTTATTGTTCAAGATAATTTGTGTTTATGTTGCTGAAAGATAGTTGTAAAAGGTTATCATTTGCAATTGATGCGTCGCGCCGCTAGTAAAATACGTATCAATTACGTTCGAAAACGATTAGATTATCAGCAAAAGTTTACATATAATAATTGTTCATTCATGAAATGGTGCCATAAATCAAGTGAAAGAGGACTCTTAAGTCATGGTATGTATGTTTACCTATAAGGTAGAATAAAGTCGCCAAATACTTATAAAATTCTTCCCTGTTATAGCACGCTTTGCATATCATTTTTATACTGGTTTATACCAGTAAATTAAAAAAATTTTAAAATATGTGAGTGTTTTTTTTTATTCTATAATTTCCAGTTATATCCCTTCAAAAATATATCAAAAAATAAATTCACTAAAATTTTGTAAAGATTGCGTGTTGTTTAGAACCTGTAAGGTGAAAAATTAAATTAATAAATCTACAAAAGGTCTTAAGCTCTTACATATAACGAAGTTGATGCTTGAATCTGAAATTGACTTCAAAATTTTCAAAATACCTGAAAATCGTCTCATATGTATGTGCATATATGTATGCATATGTTTAGACTCTATTGTAAATTTATAAATTGTATCATACAATGGTCATTTCTACTATTTCTTCATACAATTGTGGAATATATTCTGCCATGAAAATTTTCCAGTTACAAATTAAGAAATTTCATTTTGCTCAATCTAGCTTTACAATTATTAAAAGTACCTATTATATTAAATAAAATGAAATATGTCCGGAAAGTAGCTGAAAGCAATAATTGCGCAACCCTTGAAATTTTAGTAAAGGTAGAACTTGTTAACACGAAAGTAGTCCAAACTATTTAGATAAAATTTTCCCCATCCATTTATGAGGGGAAGTATGACGGCTAAGTTCATAAATTCTACGGATGGTTAAGAGGGTGGGGGTTAGTTAGTTAAAATCCAATATCTCCCGTTTTGTAGGGACTACATTAATTTATAAAACCAATTTTTTTATCACGATGATTGCCGAATTTCTTGATATATTTCATTTAAACTGGGACAACGATCTTCCGTTTATTCAATAGACTAAGTTGAAAAATTGCTTCAAGAACGTTAATTAATTGTAATGCCATTTGAAGTAGTAATTATTTTGTATAAATAATGAAAAATATAATACATTTATACAATTAAAATTATTAGAAATTACGAACTTTTTCAGCATCTCTTTATGTATATCTTGGTATTTTTATCTAGACATTACACTTTTGCGGAAAGTACTTATTTGAATAATATTCTCTGAAAATTTCAGAGAAAAATTCTGAATACTTTCGAAATTATAGACTATAGTTGATTGAACGTAAGTAGATTTAATATGTGAAAATTCATTTGTCAAACCTTTAAAGGCGTTTTTCTCAAAACAACATTTTGTAATCGGCGTGCATGATAATTTAAAAACTATTTAACCGATCGGTCTGAGATTTTAATGTGTTCTGCTACACAACAATAGGTCCAGTCCAGCATAGAATAGAATAAATAAGATTGATATTTTTGAGACCGCCAACTTTAGAGGTCCACCATTTTGTAAATTTTTGCTCAAAAAAAATAATCGTAAAATATACTTTTTCTTTTTTTCTAACGTTCCAGTGAGCCGCAATCGTGCACACCAGCAGATCAAAATTTTTAAAATGGCTTCCATGAGGCTGCACAAAAACCCTATAAAAAAAATTTAAAAATTATATAAAAATAATGTCTTGTACTTGAAGATTTAAAGTATATGTCAGAAAAATTACGGACTCAAAAAATGTTTTTATCATTAATTTACTAGTCCTACAAAAATCATTAAAATTGTTGACCGAGAAAGTGTAAGGTCCCCTTAATATAAAAAATTGCACCTGATTCTAGTTATTAGTCCTGAAGACTATTTTTAAATAGGTTCCATATTCGAATAAAATATGGTATAAGTATGTTAAAATCATTTATTAAGTATCTATTTTATTAAAATGCAGACGTAGTTAAATGTTTATCCGCCGAAAAAATAAAAGAAAAATTTGAAGGCTTTCGTAAACAGAAGATTTCGAATTTTCTAGTGGCTGCAGTTATGTCTTTTAGAATTACCTATTTGTTTTAATTTACGCCCTTTTTAAACAAAAGCAGGACGTAAAATGTTAAGGTTTTTTTTTTTTTGGTTCAACTATTAATAAACACAACTCATTTCCATACATCACAACAAAGTGATGTATGGAAATTAGTAGTGTTTATTAATAGCTTTCTAACGACATATCGTTTAAAGTGATTGGCATCATAATTGCCTTTATACGAAATTTTTAAATCTCTAAAGTGGTGCCTATCACCTTAGCACTTAATTATCTGATTTGGTCCATGTACGGAATTTCATCTTGATCCGCCTAGAAATGCGTCCTTTAGAGAGGACACTGATTTCAATATATTATATTGCATACGTACATACATATGTACATTTTTGCAGGAAAGTTTAGAATCGATACCTAATAAATATTCTATGACATTTTGCGAATTTAAGATCGAAATCTCTGCTAGATGGAGAAATCTTCCTAATACGTGCGTCAGTTAGATGTCGATAAAGATTTAGTTAACATGAATCTATTTCTTAATTTTCTGGATCCCACCCACTGGCATTTTATACCATCTTTTTCAATTAAAAATTTAGATTTCTGAAAAATGTTGTCTAAAATACCAAATAGCAAATTATTTTTATGTTATTGCGTTACTAAGGGTTAATTCATTTTAGAATGCATGGGTGCGAGTTGGAAATCTGTGTTACTCAACATCCCGCAACAAAACCATGAAAAGGCGTGTTCTCATTGGTGTATGATGTGATCGCTCCTGATAAACAAACAAGCAAACATAAATGAATTATTCGTTGTTTGTTCACCAACCGAAAACTCCATCGTGGAGATTACAAGAGCCCGATTAGAGCAGGAACGGAAGCTGCCCAATTTTTTCTCCTTTTATCTGAAGCTGTGCTGTCACTAAATAAACTTAAATTCACGAAAATTATATTTTTTTTTTCAACTCAACGCTGCAAAAATGCTGATAAGGTCGGTATATGAGTCGTGAAACACATTGCCGATAAATTGTAAATGCGAAAATTTCGGGATGTTAGCAGTAAACACGGCTTGAAAATTTATAGTGTTTCGAGTAAAAATGCAAATTTAGCAAAATCGATGATTGTAAATTGTTATTTTGCCGTGAAAATTCCACCTCTCAAATGCATTTGCAGCTGGGTAGAGTGCTAAAGGATGTCGGAGTCAATAAAGCGGACTTGAGTGACTCTAAAATGAACTTAGTATGGCTCTGAAGTGCTTTGCACACATGGAACTAGCAAGGAAGAAGATAGCACGCTAGGGCCCGCAATGTGCATAGTTAGTGTCGCTCGAATGATATGCGCTAGTGCCCGTCCGAAGTAATTAAAGAATTAATCTTCTTCCGGGGCTGTAACGAGACGAACGACTGCCTATTAAGGACTCGCAATCCATTAGGCTCGCACTTATTCGTCCACGGGGGAGGTACAACTCGAAACAGTCTCGAATCTAGATAGCTCCTCAAGCGCTCTGTTGTTACCTACCAAGGTACCAATCAATCACCTTCCAACTTGCTTCCTTCTTAGCTTAGAAAAATTCCGCTTAGCCAGAAACAAGGCAGAGCCTTCGTAAGGACGTCGATGCCGGTGAATAATGGCGCCGAACATTGGCAGCATTCTCCGCCTTTCATCCGGCCCCGCAATGTGGACGCGTCATGGAATTTCACGTAGCCGGGTGCCGTAGGTGCGCTCCATCTGAAACAATTAAGCCCTATCTACTAGCAATAGGCAGCTAACACTCCTGCTGGGCATCCATAAAATCAGCATAAATCAGCCCAGTAGATTTGCTCTCTTCCGCATTGACCAGGCCAAGTTATGGCATAAAATGAAAATTATTGAGATCATATGAAAGGCTGTTTGGCGCAATTTCGAATTTCGAATTAGGAAAATGAGTTTTCATCGAATTTGGCTTTTCATTATGGCACTCCTCTGAATCTAGACAAGAAATTGGATTTACGGGGGAGAATTGATCTAATTTCTCTAGGGAATTTTTAATCTAATATGATTAGTGAGCAAACATACTTACCTAAATTCCTTGATTGCATTTTTGGAATGTCACAACAAATTAAAGAGAATCTTTATTAGTTGAATTATAATCAGAGTAATTTTACGTAGATCAAGACATAAATTCAATCTTTTCGTAATTTCTTATCTTTTTACCCAGACTTAATTATACTTACTTAATTATAGATTACTTTCTATGTCTATTAATATTAAATTTTATAAGAATTGCACAAAATAGCGATGTTTGGGTCACTAACTTTAAATTTAAGAGCACATCATGCAAAATAATAATAAGAAGGGCAGAAGGAAACCTGTCGTACATAGATCAGTATTTTCTGTTTTAATCTTTAGAAAACAAATGGAGCAAATTAGACTTTTCAAAAAAGTATACCTATACATATGTATATGTATATCAATTTATTTTAAATGCTTAAAAAACTAGCAAGAAAAGGTTTATCTCGTAGATTTTTCTTATCAAACACTCCAAAACCCCCATTTTTCTCCTAAGAAAGTAAAAGATGATTTAATTCATTGTTGAACATCTAAATAAATTGTAAAATAAATAAAGACGTTCCTTTTTAAATTAATTGAAAAATATCATAGTATTTATTAAAAACAAGATGCAAGTTTTTACAAATAGGAAAGGTTTTTACTTCTCAACGCAAGCTCCTCTATTCAATTATGTCAAAAGTACTTTAAATTTATTACTTCTGTGGTTTGCAGCTCCCGATGTTTGATAAAAAAAAGATATTAGATATATGTAGTTTATCAGTTCTGTTGCAAGTATCTCAACGGGTATCGTACGATAAAGATAAACTTTATCACGGAAAACTATCGGTTTCTTATTGCAAATGTTACTGGAAGGATTGTTGCTTGAAATGAAATAATTCTTAACACATACATATTTTGAATGTTATAGAAACTATGAAAGTAATATCTTCAATAACAAAATATGTCATATATCGAGCATTAGGAAAGTACCTACATAAGTATTAATTAGTAATACTTCGAAAATCCTGTGGCAAATTCCTCAGAGTTAAAAATAGAAGTTATAATTGCTACGTAAATTATAAGTAAGTATATTTGCATAAAATATTTAGCCCTTCAAAAATACTTTCGGAAATTTACCTCCTCATCAGCCATCCATCAACCGCCACTCTTAAAAGCTCATGAATATAACGCCATGATATTTCAAATTACTTGAAGCATAGCTTTATAAATCGAAGAAAATTTTAACTTTTTATTACTTAACACTTAATTATACTTAATATTGGAAAATGTAAGGAAAAAATATTCCCCGGATAAAAATGGCACAAGGAAATATTTTGTTAGCAATTACTAGAGTAGACTAGGTGTTTTGCAAATGTAGTTCTTTGTATGTTGTATACCGTGATTATGTTATTCAGGCATCTAAAATGCTATTTTCGTAAATTTCTATTACCGAAACAACAAAAATGTTTATGATGATATTTAGAAAATATTATAATATGAATTTTTTTCATCTTTATGTTCTGTAATACTATTTCATATTTCTTTGTCAACTTTTAATCGGAATTGTTTTTAAACATTTTTATTAACTTTAATTGTATTGTTTACATATTTTAAATGTTGTATCTGCAACCTTTTATAAAACTATTGTGATAATATCCAATAAATTCAACCGTTTAATACGTTAGACAAATTAACCTTCCTTTCCTTTATTTACGTAACTTTCGTTAATTCTCTTTGCAACTGTTTACACTTGATCGAGCTAAATAAAATAAAATACTTACTTGTACCTAATTACAATGATGGTATTAAAGAGCTTTTCTAAATTTCAGGTATTTCCACAAATTCGCACCGTGTTGAAAGGTATTTTAAATAGCCAAAATGAATGGCTGGTTTTAACCAACAAAAGGTTTCTCAGAAACAATTCACCTTTAGTCGTTACCTGGTGTTTTATGAAGGTCGAAAAGTCTTGCAAAGTTTATGTTTCAAATTGTTAACCGGTTTGCGAAAATTAACCTGGACTATTATTCATTAAATGTGACTAATAAATTGTCTTTTAGTTTGCTATTTACATTTTAATATGAAAACATTTATGACTAATGCATTAAATGTTATTTACTTGATGTTAACCTTGACTGAATTTTAGCAATATTTTGCTAATATTTAGTTGAAATGGTATCTAAACCATAGACCGAAAATAAATAGTATTTTCAGCAGAATAAAATAAAATACTTCAAAATGTTGTGCGTGATGCGCTCTTTCCATTATTGTTAAGCTCTTCAAAATTTAGCTTTTTAAAATAAAAAAAGGAGTATCTTAACTGTTATTTTTAATCGATTATAATTTGATACAACGAAAAAGCTTAATACGTTTATCGGTAAAAATGAAAAGTCAGCTTGGCTTTTTATACTTTCGATTAAAAAATAACAAGTTATGAAGATCGTTATTATTTTGCTAGCTTAAGTAAAAAAGTATTTGTAACAATTTCATTAAGTCAATAAGGCAGTTTATTTTAGGATCTTTTTTTGTTTTAATTTGACGGAATATTTAGCTGTACTTTAAACGTTGTTATTTTATAGACTAGTTGCTGATGGCGAAATTAAGAAATTGTAATTTGCAAATTTTAGCTTTTAAAAAGTGAATTTATATAATGTTACAGAAAAATATTATTTTCTACCTTCACTTTTATTGATATTGTAATTGAATCGCTCGTTTCAAAAACGAAATAAGTCAATTTTTTTTTTCAAACACACTTTTTTTGTTGCAAACGTAGGTACTCTTATTTGGGTATAAAAATCATATAAATCCCTACATTCTAACCCGTTCAAACGAGAACGTTTTGAAAAACTTATCAGTATTTGATTCTGACCGTTATAAAGAAATATAAGAAAATATGATCGTGCCCGTGTTCTATAAAAGAATACCTTGATTTGGTCACTTCTACATTTACAATTCAATAGCTTAAATGTGAAGATGTTTTGGAATTTCAAAAATGGTGACCGATGGCCGACAAGAACACATTTGCCCTTCCTACATGAGTTTTCATTATGATACTAAAAAACAGGGAACTATCATAGCCATGGATCCATAAAAGGCTCATTTATATTAAAGAAAAGACTTACTACTCCTGAATCACTACCATTAACCACTACCTACAATGGATTAAAAGTTTCAATTAACAGTAAGAAAATCGAGGATAGTATCCTTGAAGAGCATATGCCAATCCATATTTAACTGACCAACTGGAGAACTTGAAGATGTGAAGATGAATATTATGTTGAATGTTAAAACTTTCTCTATTTTCTATCTTCCTTAGTTTTAATAAATATGATGAATATATGGCTATTTGATTTTATTTTACGTACACTATACACTATATACACAATATTCATAAAATTGAAATATTACAATCAGATTATATGCTTTGAAGCCTAACTACTATAGTAAATCCAAAACAAAGCCCTTGAAAATTCGCGTATTTGTATGTTGCACAATTTTTATTAATTCCTGAAAAATGTTGCCTTCACGACTTTATATGTGGTTTTTGAAACGTTCGATTCAATTTGTCTCAGTAATTTTTCACTTTCAATTTTTTTTTTTTCTCAGGAAAAAGACTATCAAAGGAGCTTTCCAGTTTTTCATCATATATATATGTGTATATTTATTACGATAAATCTGGCAGATGGACAAGAATTGATTTAGAACCAATGATGATTCCAATTCCTATCTAGAAAGTAAAGATAGCTTTTTTAAAAAAAAGAAGTGATAAGTGAGTCGCTCACTGATTTCAACAAATAGTGCTTTACACTCCTTTTACGATTTCGCGTTACATAAGCCAAACACACTGTGGTAGTTTTAACTAGCAAATTGTACTTGAAACAAATTCTTATACGTATTAAGAAATTAGTATTAAGCTGAGTTAGTGTTAATATCTATATATTTCCATAATTTATGTAATGTTATGTTGAAGTGGAACACAAACAAAAATAAGTAAATGCTTCTTATATTTTTCTTCATTTATATTTCATTTTTCGAATTATCCTAAATTTATCACGGAGCTTATAAATTACCTTCTAGGAAATGAAAAATAAGCAGAATAAATCTGCCAATGATAATTTATAACTTAAAAAAAGTGAACAATGTCCTTGAATCACCCTTGTTGCGAAGGAATCCCCATAAATTCCATTGTGTAAGCGCCCAGCGGGCAAAATATCGTAACATTTCATAAAAATATTGCAGAAAAGACGATGCGAGGGAGAAAGCCACAAAGCAACGACCCCGGGAAAATGGTTTATAATTCAGTGAGGCTTTGAACTGAACAAAACATGTAAATGAATCATAGGAATAAATATGCAAATTGACACAAAGAATTTCACTGCCAGGTCAAGAGGCGGATCGCAGACAACAGCAATGAAAATGTGCCGAGATCTAAAAGATGGATTCACTCTGCGGGGCCTTGGAGAAATACAATTCGGGCCAAATATCCCGGGAGTAATGTTCATATCAACTTAAATTATGTAAAACAAACGGAAACGAACAACTATTGAACTTTGGGTACTCGAAATTGGATTGAATATGCTACGCTTAATGTTACATAATTTCAAAGATTCTCGAAAAAAAGGGAAGCAAATTTGCTATCTGAGTGTAACAGAAAGTTCTCTCAGGAGGCGCAGTATCGGTTTTTTTTTTAAATCGATATCTAATATAATGTATGTAGAAAAAGAAAGTGTTTATACCTAATAGAATTGATAAAATAAGAGTTAATTCTTTATTTAATCTTAAGAAGACAGTTGAGTATTCCATCGAAACAGTACCATATCACTCGAATGGACCTGTATCATGTATCATAATTCATAATTTCTTGGGGGCCCTTTTTCGGAAAATATACAAAAACTCTCATAAACAAAATATGTTTGAAAAAAAGTATACAATATGGACCATGATATTTGGAAAACCAGTCTTCTGCTAGAACATAGCCTTAAATTTGATGTTTCTCTTCTTCAGAACACAATTTCGAGTTTAAAAAAATCTAAAACATTCGATAAGTATTTGTAAAATGATGACTGTGCTAACCCAATACATAGATAAATTTAGAAACTTCCTTCAGCGAAAAAAGGTAGACAAGCCGATAATTTTATAGTTTTTGGTCTAAATAATAACACAAGTGAGTCACTTGAATTAAATTACAACTCGAAACTCGCTATTTTTAAAGAAAAAACCTGATTTTTAATTATTAAGATTATTTTCAGTTTTAATTTAAGTTATTCCAAGTGAAACATTTCCTTTCGGTTCATATAAATCTAGATGCATTCACATGAAGCGGAAGTACATGGAAATATTTTTTTCATGTGAATCGGATCTCAGAATAAATCCTATCATTCTTAGCTGAAGTATATTTTAGTTTCTCAAATTCTTCTTCTTCTATGGAGAGTATAAATGATTAAGTCTGATAGCCTTTCTTGTCCCATAGAAGTTCGAATATTATTTTTAATAAGTTTAACAAGAACTATTCGACTTAAAGAGCTGGCTCAAATTTTATTCGTTTCGTGTATCTGTTAATAACTCAAGAATTGAAGGTAGATTTCGAAAATACCAAATTAGGTTCTGTGGATTCAACTCTCTCTAAACTCAGTAGTATCATAATTTTCAACATCAAATTGGAAATTAGTACTGTTTCCGAACCTACTCGCCATTACTAGAAAAAATGTGCCTTATTCATTAGCAATTCGAGATCTACATATATATGTAATTAATTTTGAAAAACTTCTCAAAATGCTTCTATCCAAAAAGCAAATTAACCAGAAAAAAACTAATTTAATGAATCAAAACCACAAACATTTCTTGGCTCGACTCGTATCTGATCTAAGAAATCTCAGATTTACCCAATTGCTACAAATAATGGACTCTTACAAAAACTTCATTACTCTGAGCGAATAAAGTGGTGAATAATTCCCTCATAAAATGGGAATTATTTGCAAGGTAAAACTTCCATTAAAAATCCTAATTTATTCAAATGAGCTTGAAGTGCCCAAGGATGCTTAAACAAGTGAACTCGATTTATTAAAATGATAATTGAGGAAAATTATGATGAAGTCTTCTATTGGAAGTTACTAGATTTATGCAAAGTATACTTTACAACGAATGCACATGTCCTGAAATAAACTAGAAAATATAATAAATATGCCACTCGCAAATGCTGTTGATTGAACTAACAATTTATTACTACTTATGGCATCTACACACATCTAACTAAAAATCCACCAGAATAGTCCAAATTAATGGAATGTCAAGGTAAAGGTTGGGAAAGGTACGTCGTGCTGGTAATTGATTCGGTTTATGTGTTTATTGATATTACGGCTGCCTCGAGTGGATCTTAACAAGCTGCTTTAATTTCACGTGCAAATACTGAGCTCTTAAAGCTATAAAATAAAAAATATAAAATCGATAAATCGCCAACCATCGGGAGGCTATGCACACGGACATCGATTTTCACCTCTGAAGGTGATGAGCTCAATTGCTACAGTGCATGGAAAAGTCAATTGGGAAAAGTGTTCCCATGACAGCCTTAAAACGAAAAGAGGTAAAAGCAATTAAATTGGGTTTTCCCATACTCTTCTATGGCTTGCATGCAAATTGCCTTTCCTTATGTTTGCAAGCACCTTCGTATTAAATATCAAACATATTTTTTTTTATAAGAAAAGGAAAAATCATTTCACTATTTACATTCGCACTAATTAGTTTAGTTAAATAGTTTAATGAATTTGATTTAAAACCGAAACCAGTAATTAAAGGAACTTAGTAAGCTGCTTAGTTTTAAAATACTTATCCATAAAAACTCTGCGAACTCTCTCAAGAAAATAATTCTTTGGAAGAAGTTTCAAGGATTGCTTGAACTTAGTTTTCTTAAAGTATTACTGCAGTTTTCCACAAATAACCCTTGCATTCGTAATATACTTTTAATTAAGTAAAACTTTTTAAGACATTTAAGGTAAATGCTTGTTTTGATATTGATTTTGAACTTTTGTTGAAGTCTTTGCTTTCGTAAATTCATTTATAAAGTTGTCAGGAAGAGCTTATGATGCATACAAAGGGCTATTTATGACTGAAATATAAGTAGATATAGGACAAACACAGATAATTCTAACTTTAATGTAGTATGTACATGTTATTAGCCTCAGATTTCAGTCAAATATTTCATACTACATAATATTATGCAAAGCCCCAGTGGATTTAAACATCATCACTGTTTTGATTTTATTCTTAAATCAAATAAATAATATTCAGATTTAACTAAGCGCTTGATATCCAAAACAAGAGTAAACAATAATAAAAAAATTTCATATGTATCGAATACACCGATTTGAATTAACGTTAGCATAGATGTGCATGAAATTACAAATTAAAATTATTATTTTTATTCTGTTGAAGCGTGGAATACTCACGACATTTCTAATCATTTTCTGTCTGACAGAGGTTGCGGCAAGGGAGAGTGTGGCACCTTTTGGTATTACATTAGTTTAAACTATGAATTTTCATTTTATGAACGGATTTGCTTTACTGATTTAATATATATCTAGAAATATAGATTTAAATAAATAATAACTGATTTTTTTTAAGATTAATTGTTATACTCGATTATCGAAATAATTTTTGATAACTTAAGCTCAAAACCCTCACAATCTTTTTGAGTTGTCAATTTTGTTTTCTATGTGAGTATAACATCCGGAACACTTCCAATTTTGTTAACATGTTTTTATTCTTATGAAATAAAGGTATTTATTGTATTGATTTTGACCTAACATGATTTCTAGTAACATTGACCAGGAAGCTCTAGTTAACACAGTATTTTTAAAATAGCTAATTCCAGATAAAGTTATTAATCAATATTCGTTATATTTAATCGAATATTTTTGTAGTTTTAAGAATGAACTATTGATAATTCACCAGGATCATGTGTTTTTAGAAAGTTAACCTCATTATAGTAAATATATTAATTTACTTTCTTATTAACTACTATTTTAGTTATTTTTAAAGTTCGGTGCTCTTCTAAATCTTCTTTATTTTATCTTGCCTAAAAAATAAGAGATATGTATGCGCCCAAATAAAGCAAACTAAATTAAAAAACAAGATAGCTGGTTAAGTTCTATAGAAAAATAAAAAAGTAGATTTATTTGATTTATTTTCAGTTAAAAACAACAATGGAAATTTGATGTATCATAGTTATACCCACAATTAGGAAATAAATCACGATTTATTGCCACAATTTAGCAAGACTTCAATTCAAATCGAAAACGTTTTTAAGATTTGACGTTTTCAGGTTATAAATATTTTTTACTAGTCATGTTAATTATACAAAACTTTGGTTTGATTCAACAATATAAAAATCATTTTAACATGGTACTGTTTAGAACTTAAATAGCTTCAAATTAAACAGGAATAAAGAACTAAGTATAGTAATATACACGATAGAACTGATCATTTTGAAAAATAATTTCAAAAATTATATGATGAAATACAAATAATTTGCGATTAAACGAATTTGGTAGGATCATTTTAATATTTCTTATACGTGCTTCAAAAATTTTACTTCTTCATTTTTTTACATACTTATTTATTTCTTATTTTGAATTATTGTTTTAACTTAAACAAAAAAAATTTTCAAATGTAAGGTTATTTTTCAATAAATCGAATTTTTTATTGTAAATTTTATAATTGTTTGTTTAAAATATGAGAATTTACCGAGAAAAAAGAGTTTTTTGTTTTCATAAAAATTTAATTTTGGTCGTATTTCTTTCCAATTAATGACCAAGTATTATAGAATTTTACGAAATTTTAAATTATTACGGTATTTTTATTTTAAAAAATCATAACTTAACCGTTATATAAAACTAATAAAATATAAGGTTACTAATAAAATAGAAGGTTGGTTGATTTATCATCTTATTTATCAACTTACAAAAAACAACCCTTAAATATGCAGCATACCTTCCATAACATAACCTAATTCAAAATCTGACCCTGTTTTTATGTATAGTTATACAAATTTTTCATATTTTATTTAAGTATCTCGTGCTTTCTGGTAAACGCCTTACTCAATTTTCTCTAAAATAACAAAAATTCCTCAAGCATCAGTGGACTAATGAACTTATTTCCATTTCAGATGCCAGGACTCGTAGTCTTCCGTCGTCGCTGGTCGGTGGGATCTGACGACTTGGTGGTACCGGGAGCTTTCCTTCTCACAATACATTTAATATGGTAAGATCCAAGATTGCGAACGTGTCCAAAGCATAGTGTCTTCAGCGAGCGCATAATTTCTACATCCAACTTACCCCCTCGAGAGCTATTTTTTTTTTAGATATTCATATATTGTTCAACAGAAGCTCGAGGGAATGTGCGGCGCCACCGCACAGAAACGCGAGGAGATTTATTGTTCCAAAAAATCTTTTTGTTTCCTTCTTTCTTATTCTTATATCGCAATTAAAGCCGAGCCCACAATGCACAGCAGCGGGCGGCTTTTGTGCTGAAAATGTATGTCTTATCGTTTGTTCGGCTAATGAATGCACTGCGGAAAATGTAATTGCTTGAAGACATAAAGAATTAACCATGTTTCTTAAGTCCCATCTTTTTCGTTCATTGAAGTTACTTGAATTATCGAAGCCCACCCTTCCCAGCCCCGCCTTCTAAAAGGAAACGAAAAATACTCCCTATGAAAGACGTTGAGTGGTCTGAAACGTACAACAACTGAAGGAGTCGCGCTGGTCAAAATACGAGGAAATAATGCACTCATAGGCTTTGTTTCCAAAAGGAGCCATTGTTGCGACTCTCGCGTGAAAAGCTGAAGGTAACCCGTAAAAGCTGCAAACAAGATTTTGGAGGGAGTGGAAAAAGTAAACGCTATGAAGAGGCCAGGTCCTTGGCTTCTTCTTTCTCGGAATCAAGAGCCTCTGCTGCTTACGTCTATGACACTTCTGCAGGGGTTCAAGTGGTCTGCGGCACCGCACGAATGGCAATCCTGAGTTTTATTGGAAAAGTTTGATTTTATCTGGCTTAGAGCAGCGCATTGAAGTTGGTATTGCAGTGAAACACTCCACGGCCCATATTGCTCAAAAGCCCGTGTTTGATCAAAATACATTAGATGTGGGTTTTTATAGTTAAATTACATTAATTACTGAATTTAATTTCATGTTAAATACTTATTTTCCGCAGTTATCTTCCTTTTTCCATAAAGAAAGAAATACAAAGGGCGTTTTCAGAAATGCATAGTTGCGTAAAACTTGCTTTTGCGTAGTGTTCAATAATTCAACCTGCATGTTCACAAATGCAATCTGAACACGCAAGTTTTAGGCATCTTTGTAACTAAAATGCGAAGCTGACTTCGTTGACTAAGAAAAAGAAGACTTAGAGCTGTGAAATGTTTTAACGGTTTTCTCAGTGTAAAGTTCAATTTCTTTTATCACGTAGAAATTTCGAACTTTTTTAGATATGTTTAATTTATAAACTAAAGACCCTTTTCAATAACAGATATAGTAAAAACAGTCTTTTGAAAATGCCTACTTTGGGAATGGCAGTCTTTAGTATGCCTTTTAGATGCCTCCCTACCATACCGCCATAAATCGTAATGTTCCGTGTCAAGTGTCCCACAAATGGGTCACAAGTGAAAGCTCTCTCTCAATCCCTCGTCAACTGCATTTTTACATGTAATTTCCTCAAAGCTGTCTTATATTAGACCTCTAGTAAATTATAGCAAGTCTACTAAAAATCTAGTAAAGTGGCTGCCCCGAAATGAATATCCTTGAGCAGTTTTAGTGACTAGCATGTTTTTCAGTTCCAAAACAAACATACTATCCTTAAACTCTCGTAATGCAAACTTTAGATAAAATAGTCCTTTTGTATCCCCTTATCCTGGTGTTATTCCTTAATCAATAACAATTTTTAACCCGCCCAAATGATATACCAATTACGCATTCATATTCGAGAAAATCCCATCACGTAACGTTTTCGAAAAAAATAGGTTTGAAGAGTACAAAATATCGTATTTTTGATATTTTTATCGTATATTATCGTATTTTTAAATTTAATTTTAAAATTTTGACAATTTACATTTTCTTGTTGCAATTTACTGCGCATTCCCACAATATTTTGGTAAAAATTGTGCAAAATCCTTACACTAAAGGTATTTCCAAAGTTTTGTAGCAAAATCACTATAAGATTCTTAAAAATAAAGAAATTATAAGAAAATTTTCGATTTCTCATTTCACACGACAAATGCGTGCTTGTCGTCGTAATTATGTCGTTTTGTAAAATATTTTTTTGTCTTTAATACGTTTATTTTGATGATTTTTTCCAATTTTTTTTTTTTGTCGGAAAATGTTAAAACTTGTTTAATTTATGATTTTAGCACACTTTCCAACGAATTTTGTTTAGGTTTAAGCTTTGAAAACTGCGACGGAAGAATGTCATATATCATAACTTCAAAGTTAAATATTTCAGAAAGTACGACCGACCGACATTTTTATATTTACTATGTACTTTTAATCCCAAAAGAAATTAAATATTCTATGAATTTTACATTTTTCATACAATTTATATTTATGCACGCTTGTAAAAAACTTGTATCGCAATATGCTGGGCAAAGTAAAAGCTATAGAATAGCATCTAGATAAATATTTAGGCCTTTAAGCTCTTTTATATTTCTATTTTTCTTAAAAACGTGATTTGATAGATACAAAAGAATTTGTTATACTAACTTCCTTTTCTAAATCTGACTTCCGACAATTGGTTTTGTTCTGCAGATTAGAACTGCGGAGCAGCATTGGGCCCAATTAGGATTTTAAGACGAAGTCAAAGGATCCCATGGCTCCTTTGTTGCCATCGGCTCAGTGGCCGGAATGAGGACGCCAATGCGACCAAATTGTTTGCTTAATGGGCTTTGAGGAGATCTAAACTTTTCACTTCTATTGTAAACGGTTTACTTTTTGAATTAACTGTGGAAAACTTCACCAGCAAACGAACTCAATTATGCCAAAAAATTGGATTCCGGCTCCGCCGGGGAGGCCGGCAGGCGCACACCGTAAATTTGATCAAATTAGGAACGTGCCTATGTGCCAAGGAAGTGCTCGACTTTTGCATTTATTATGCATAATACCGGCCCCCATAAATGTAACATTAACTGGGAGCACAGTAGCCATAAAATGGATGAAAGGATTTTGGGTGATGGCTCCCGTCATAACGCTGATAAACCCGCATGAACAGAGCTAAACCGGCGTAAAAGGGCAAATAAGCGAAATTACATTTTGACCTACATTCGCTGCACAGTCGGTTGTGAATGAGTCCCTTTTCCCCCGCCCTATTTTTTCTGCAATTTTGAGACCGTTTTCAGCCAGATTTTCAAAAGCACCTTGTAAATGATTCAGGGCTGTGCAGAAAGGTGCCTTTCCCAGAGTTGGACGTGAGCCGTAGCAATAAATTTCTAATGGCTTTTTGAGGGCGGTTACTTTCGGGCGTAATTTTTGTAATTATTTCCTCCGGAGAATTCTTCGTGAATTAGCTCCAACAATTTCACACTTCCATGACACACACGTGTGCATGTGAGGAAATGGGAAAATTAATTGCGCTCCTTGAGGTCAAAAAGGTGTTCAGAGCTTAGCTGTTAAACCCTCAAAGCGTGGAGTTTGTCAAAGCAAAATTATTAATTTATTCGAATAATTAGGTTTCTAAATTTAGAGAATTAAAGAGAATTCTGCTTGAGCGATATACATATAACTAAGTCAAAGCGGTTAAATGTAAAAGGAACTTCGTTAGCAAGAGATAACCTGGATTTTATTTTTGGAACGACACAAACTTTGAAAAATTTGAAAAAATTAAATGTATATATAGTTTTCGATTTAAACGAATCAGGGAATGACTACTAAAAAAATGAAAATGCAAAATGAAAGCAGCTTTCTTTCTGCTTAATGGATTTTGATGAACAAGCTCTCCATAGGCATTCGCTTTGATATCGCAAAGTTATCAAAAACATTAATTTGAACAACTCCAAGCGCCATTTTATACGATACGAAAAAAATAAACGAATAATTTTAAATCAACTTATAACGAACTTGGACTGGAAAAGTACTATACAAGTTGTCTCCCAAATGTACCAAAATAATGGCTTTACCATATACTTATCGAAAAATACGTATATGTGCAAAAATAATATCAACTTTCGTTTTACATTAAAATCAAATGCCATAATATCATAAAATAAGTAGCACCCACTATTTTATAACCATAATAAATTATTGAGCAAATAAATCTATAATCTAAATACATTTACTAAAACCGTTTTTAATTTGTTTTATAACATAAGTTTGGTAGGTTGCTATACCAGATTATGGCACAATATACATAGCATAAAATTGTTCAAAAATATATTACAATAGGGGTATTCACTCTTCGATGTATTTTTAGTCAAATAGCAAATTTATAGTATTTGCTTACAGTGAAGAGTGAACGCCCTGTAGCAAAATATTACTTGCAAAATTCCAACTCAATCGGTTAGCAGTTAGCACTAAAAACTCAACACTAATATATTAAAATTTTCAATTTGAAATAAATTTGTCATATTTAGTATCAAATAAAAGGTCCTGATGGGCACATTCAAAAAATATATACATATATAAATAAACATATATATATATATATATATATATTAATTAAATCACTCACTCAAATCATAATTTAAAAATAAAATTATAATGTTTGGAATGAATTGGCAGGTGCTTTTTAATTTTCAAAAAATGTTTTTAGTCGTAATCGAGTTTTATTTATCTTTACTATACTCTCAATAAAGCAGTTGAAGAGCACTTTCGCGTTTTTATTTGATTCCTGTATGACATGTTCTTTGATTATTTTAAATAATGTTGGTTTTGTTACTTCGTATATCGCGAACTTCCGCCTTGTCAGATTCCTTTCTTATAAAATTACTAAATTGAAACTTTACCATGCCATAAAAAAGTTTTTAGAGTATTAGAAGGAAGAGCTTTGGTGGGTAGAAAATAACTGACTGTTTAGAATTTGTTAACATGGAATTTACAAAATGAAATGTTTTGCCGATGTTGAAACTGAAAATTCAATTTTATTTTTAAAGGAAAATATCACGAGGATAGTAATCAAAGCACCGAAAGGCTATTTCATGCTTATGAGCCAAATAAGAAATTAAGTACAAGTGTTTGCAACTAGAAATCAGCTGTTTTTTTAAGGACTTTCATCTTTATCCATTGAGAATTTGTTTTTCGATCAACAATCAATATAGCAAAATTTGCCGGAGACTTATAGTGCGTTATCAAGCTAACAGAAAAGAAAACCAATATCAAGTTTTCTGAAAATCATCGATTAGAATTCGAATGAAAATTCAAACTTAATCTAGTCCGCAGAGACACATGATAAATGGTACCAATGCTGAGTTCTGCTAGATTAAATACCATTAGATATAGGATGAATGGATTTAATAAATGAGATATTATTTGAATAAAATGCGTTTCATCCATATTGCACTTGTCAAATAGTTTTGCAATTAAATGGGTTCTCCAGCAATGTCAAGTACCAACATAAAACGTTTTTTAAATCCAGTGAAATTAGGTTGCGCCGTGTTGCTTTAAATTAGCCATCAACCCTTACAGCAGGTGTGGTTTTCCCATAGATACGAGAAACAAAAGCATTAGCTCTAAATCCAGTACATTGACAGAGTGCATGCCCTATGGCTTATATCAAACCCTGCCCTAAAACTAATACAAATAGAAATGTAACAGCACATCACGACTGTTTTCATGTAATTGTCTGTATTTTATTTTATTTTATAATTTCCCCTCATTCAGAGTTACAATGCATTCAGGTCGTGATGCATGCCATTTGTCTGTATATCTGCGTGACGGGGAAATGCAAACATTTCCCATTTTTTACCACTAAAGCTTTAAATCCGTGTACGATATTAAATTTAATTTTCATCCTTCCTTAGTTAATTATTAACCATCAGAAATATGTAGTTAATTTCTGATGAACTTAAATTTGGTTGAAAGCGATTAAGAAGTACAAGAACTATAGTCCGACCAAATCAAATATACATATATAAGGAAGCATAACCCGCACCCCTTGACCAATACCCCTAACTTTCAGATATGATTATGATTTTGACCCTGTCCATTCAAAATATCCTTATTTTAAAGTCCAGCCCTTTCCTATAAAAATTTTTCCTCGAAATACAAGTTTACAAGTATTTCTTATATTAAAATCATATACATACTCGTATTATAATTTCATACAAAAAGGTTTAGTAATTTAATAAAAATTAAAAAGCACTTTGTAATTAGCATAGCTTAATTTCGTCTGTCTAACCCTAACTTATTTTCAACATTCCGCAGAAAAAGGGATTATTGTTTTTAAATCCCAAACAAAATATGTTAATTCCAAAGACAGTTTCATATCTTTCAAAATAATTACCTAAATATGATTCATTTTATATAAAGGGACAAATATCCACTCATTATCTGATAAAAATTTGTTAAGCTGCAAGTCCTTTTTGTATGACACTCCTCATATGCCCCCATGACAAGTTAACAAAAGGTTTTTAATTTTTAATTTCATTCGTGTTCAATTAAGTGTACGTACACGGGCATGGTGAAGTTTTCTACTTGACAGGCATTTGGAAGTACGTTATTATGTTACAAAAAAGCTTTCTCTGTTGTTATTTGAAAATGTTAAAATTGTTTGTGCCAAAACATTCTGTGGTTAAACAGTCGAAAAAGTAGACAATGTACGCATTTACTACAATACATATATGTACGTAGTAATTGTAGCAGCAAAAATCGTTTATTCACCTAACTTTTGCGTGGAAACTTGAGATATATTTTCCTTTGCTACTTATAAAGCAAACTCTTAAATCCCATAACATGCCCTTTCCCCCAGGGCTGTCATTTTTAATCCCATTACATATCCTTTTCAACTTAAAGGTGGGGCAGCTGTGGGCAGCAAAACTTCAAGGGAAGCTTTGATTTTTGGAAACACGATACTTGAGGGAAGCACGTGCAAATTCCTTTAGTAGCATTTACGAGTAGATGTTAAGAAAACCCCCATTTTGAATTCGACACATATCAAGCTTTTGAGGTAAAAACACCAAAGCCGAATAATTTTAAAATTTAATTTATGTACAAAATAATTGATGAGTCCGAACATAGCTCGACACGAGTGAGCAAAATGAATTAATTTCAATTTTGTTTTTGATGTAAATCAAGTGGACTGTCTTCACAATCAGGAATTTCTAATTAAATTTCAAAAAAACTATAAGTTTGTTCACTTGTAATTTGATACGAGTTGAAATTTTAGTAAAAGGTGTTTATTCAGGAAGGTTTCAAGGCCAATTAAAATAAGGTTTAATCCAAGTTTGAGACGTGAGCTTGCTTAAATCCAACTTAGGCTAATCTTTCGTATTGCAAATAAGTTTTCGCTTTTAAGCCAGGTTTGAAACATTAATATTTGGTTTGAGATATTTAGGCCAAGTTTTCCCAGGCTTAAACTAAACTTGAGCTAAGTTGAGCAATACTTTAGCCGATTTCAATCCAGGGATGGGGAAAGCTTAAACCAGGTTTGAGTCAAGCTCGAGCTATTACAAAGAAGCTTTACCACTCTACCGACTACATACAGTTTGTTCTTCCAATTACATGGTTTAAATCATGCAACTCTGCACGTAATCATCGTGAAGTCCTCCACTCACGGCACTCACGCAAATCATGTTTAGTTTTAGTTTTATTTTATATTAAGAAATTCAAAGTTGCGGATCTAATGCGGTGAATTAGACCAAATTATTTTAAGATATTCTATTATAAGTCATTGATTTAATTTTTCAAGAATATCCGGTAAAATTTTCGAATCGAAATCCAAAAACTTGTCACCTCCGATACCATCAAAGTTCGGCGCTTCTTTGGTGGACCCAGGTAGAAAAAATGTTCAAACCCGTATTTCTCGAAACTGATTTTTTTGAAATGGTACCAGAAATATCTCGAGAACGCCTAAACCGATTTAATTCAAATTTTATTTACTTTTTCTTTAAAGGATTATTTACCTATTGCGTATCATATTGATTTTTTTAAACTCTTAGTATTTTTTTGTTTTTTTTTTATGTAATAAAAACCTGGCGAACTTGGGCTGATGGTAAACTTGCTTGAAATGTATATTTTCAATTCAATTGCGAAAACTAATAATCCAATTATTGCAGCATTTTGTCCACAAACAATTCAAAAAAAATAACGTTTTTTTACTTTTCTGGTAGCACTAGTACATATACTACATATATAGTAGTATACACTATAGTAGTATGCGTGCATTCCTCCTTAATATTTCATAATCTTTACCTAATTGAAACTAAGTACTATAGACAAGCCTATAAACCTATTATAATCATCATACCTATTTCTGATATATATATGTATTATAATTAAAACTTAATATTTATAGTTTTTAAAGAAATTCTCAATATAATACATAGTATATATAGTATTAAGAAAATCTTACAACGCGATTTACACCCATACTTGGTGTTTTTTACAAATATGCGTATCTTTGTATGAATTGAATTCATGTTATTTAAATATACATATTTTGTTATTTTGTAGACACAATTTTTTGCTAAAGCGTTATAATCAAGTTTAACTAATATTGCTTATCCCGATATTCTTTCATATTTCTCGAGATTTTTGGACAACATCCCCAATTCGTTTTGATATGAAGTTGACAGCCCTTTTTACAGGTCGTCTTGTTCGAAATATTTGAGAAACCATTGACAATAGAAAAGATCCCTTTACCCGGACAATTTAGTGAAAAATCAATTTGCTATGTTTCTGCAAAATAATTTCTCTGGTTATGACAGAGGTAGTTTCAGCACCCAAGATAAATATAGGTCTGGGTTTCTGTTTATATAGTACATATATTTGATTCCCTTTCGGTATGTCGTGGTAAATTTCATTAGCTTAAGGCAAATTTTGGGATCATGTTTTTTCCAAATATCATAGTCAAAGTGGATCGCCCTCCGGGCACAATGCTTCCCAAGCAGAAGCTGGCTAGGGACTCAAAGTGCCCAACGTCAGACATTTGACCCTCAGTGTCATCCTGCGAATTGGACGTTAAAAGTGGAGAGTCATCTTAACTCATCAAAGAGTCGACCTCAAATAGGATGCGGGTTCCCATAAGGGTAATCACCTACATAATTTTAGGACGTCCGAACCGACAAGTGAGTCCGTCAACGAGCAGGTTAAGATCCTGTCCTAGGAACTAGGACCTAGGCTGTAACATAAACCGAAGAGTGGTGGACGAGTACACGTGCCGCACGTTTTCAAATCAGTTCCGGCAGGAAAGCAAAACTTTAATTTGCAACGATGCCCCGGATGAGAGATATTTTAAAATTTCATGCAAATGGTTTGCTTCACATTGAAAAGGCTGTTCTCAGACAGAGCATGCATAATTAATGCTATGATGCACGAGGGCGGACGGGTGGATGGATAGACTCGTCTAGATACATCCTATCGTAAGTGTTTCAAGAGCGGATAGATACACCCAGGTGAAAAACGTTTTGTGTGCAATAAAAAGAGCAGTGGATTTTCTTTATTGCGCCTTTTATGCGAAGGCTTGAAGGTCCTTTTGGACAAAGTAAAGTGTTTACACGTTATGAAATAAATGGAGAGGAAAAGGTTGACAACCTCATGGATTATTTTAGTCCTGTGAAGTTGCGGACGGGTAGCCCCTAGTCATATTAGTCGAGCTGAATAGTTCGTTTTTAGTCGGTTCGAAGTATATTTACTTTTCTCTTTTGAAGGTAACTTTGTCTATAAAAACTAGCTAAATAAGGGAAGTAAGGGTAAGGTCACAGTAGACTTTTTGTTTTTCTTTGATTACAGTCTTCCCTTTCATTGAATAAATTGAACAAATTTGTATAGATGAGCTTATTTCAGTGTGGGTGCTTTTACTTTTTCACTTCATTATCCAATCCACCAAACCCCAAGAACATTCTTTAAAATGGTAATATTATTTGGTCTTCCAAAATATTAAAGTAACTACGATGAACGTGATAGAGCTTCGGAAGACTGACTCCAAAACCTAACTTCATACAAAACGCCAGCAGCTCCTCTTTAAAATATGATTCATTTAAAGTAAGCAAAATCTTAAACCAACATTGCTAATGCTAATGCTAGAATGATAAATGTTGTTTGAGTAGCATCGTGAAGCTTGAAACAAAATTTAAGTGCCTAAGCCTTAAAAAACATTAATGTTTATCTACGGCAGAAATCTCCCAATTTATCGGTGATTTGAAGAAATCGATTTTCACGCTGGTTGAATATTAAAGCCCACCAAAAGCCATTACTCAAGAATATATCTTCTTCAAGAGATTTTTAATAATTTTTATCACAACAATGTAATAAATTATAACGTTCTCGTCTTTCATTTCAAAAAATCAATTTTTTGTTTTGCTTACCGATTATTAATCTATAGGATTTCTAGATTATGAATAGGAAATGAAAACTCATTTTGTTCGTTAATATATAGTATCACAATATAAACTTATTACCTTTTTTTAAACAAAAAAACCCATTCTTTAATAATATTAATTTATCTTGTCGTATGAATTTCATAAAATTACTAACATATTTTCTAAGTAAGGCGTTTCTCACAAAAGAACATTAAAAAGCCTCTGACAATTTTCAAAAATACAAGTATTGCTGTCAAATATTAAAGCTTAAAATTTTGGGAATATACTTGAATTCTACTAAATATTACAATTTTATACATCGAGTCGAAGCTCAGTTGAAATGGAATTAGCTTATGTCTTGTAATTCGTTTGGATTGATTTTTTAAATTGTTATATGCCCTACCAAGTAGCAGATAAAACCCCATCTTGTCACTAGAGTTTCAAAAAATTGCTTTACCATTTCAGTACCATTACTAATAAAGGAAATACAAAAGAAATAATTACCAGTAATAATGATACTACTACACCATTATCTAAAACTTTGCATGTATTACTTTTCATTACTCGATATCATATTGGTCACCATTACTTCGCATTATGGTAAGTATATTATTACTTGCCATAAATAGGTAAAGTGAAACACATTTTTTTTTCCCTAGACTTATTTTAATTATTTAATTAAAATTTCATTTTTATATAGCTGAATATTACTGGTGAGCAAAGAGTAATGCTAGTAATTTTAAATAATGCTCATGTGAGTAAGTAATACTAGTAAAGCCAATTAATGTGAAGTAATGCGATTACAGCAGTGGCGAAATCCCAGTACTAGTAGATGTAATGATAATCCGTATTTTTGAATTACCATTATATAATAATGAAAGCGGTAATCCACTTTATATCGCATTATTTGTAATGGTTAGCTTACTATTACCAAAGTAATTTAATTCTTTTAATTACCATTACCAATTTAAGAAGATACAAAAAACCATATACATACCATCAAACGTTGCTATGTAATGCTCTTTGATGAATTGGAAAATGCGTATGTATGTATATAAAGCAAGGATATTTAAAGTGGGTTAGTCTTTCCTATCTTTCTTCATCCACTTTGCTATCTTTTTTTCGGTCATTGCCTGAGAAAATCCACTGGTGAAGTAAGTTAGGGCAACTTTTCGAATAGGACACATACTGGAAACATAAATTTGTTATAGTTTCATTATTGGCACGAACTGCCATCCAAAGTCGTAAAAGACGTCCCAACTGTGGGCAAAAAAAAGTCAAATTTCGTCCTTACGCGACGTTTCGGTGGTGCTCGTTTCGGGGCCATCTCTGCGGAAACGACCGGCATAAACAGTTTTAAGGGATCCATGGAAATTGTCACGATGTCACATCGCCCCGGCGAGCATCGTCTACGTGATGATGGTTCCGGCGCTGCGACAGAGAGCAGCCCTTCATCCCCTGGCTTTAATCAATCACGTTTGATGGCGACCAGTACTCAATTTTGACACGCTCCTGTTGCCGAATGCCACTGAGGCTCAGACCTTCCAATTTGGCCCCGTTTCCTGCAATGGCCTCCATTAGTTTAATTCGTGGAGCGTTTTGATGCATAAAGTCAATCCATTTTCGCCAACTCGGGGTTTCCCCGAGCACTCCCATCAATTGTGGGAAACGACCGACGTTGAATCAAAGCGTGCTCGTTATCGATTTGCTTTATCTTATTGGCCCTTGTTGGGTTGATTGGTTTTAATTAGTCGCTTTTTGCCAGCACGACCTCGAGATTTTCACGGAAATTTCACCAGAATTATTAAGGTTTATTGCGAATGAATGTTCACTTTATCAAGGATGGCGAGGCTATTTGCGGATTTTCAGAGGTTCTAGCACATTAACTGTTTTATGCGAAAAGCAAAATTGTTTGGATAATTAACCTGAGGAAATTGTTGGTCCCTGAAACACAAAACTTTCGGCGAAATAACTTCTTAATGATTAAATTAGGAATATAGGCCTATAAACTGTGTAACCTTGAGACATTTCGATTTAGTTTTACAAGTCAAACTCGCTACGTAAAAAGGTTCACTGTGTGTTTCAGTTGATGGGATGTGTGCTATGTAATTTACAGAAACCACAACTGAAATTGGGCTATATAAGTCAAAAATTATTGCGAAATATTTTAAAACCCTTGAGGGAAACGGAGTTGATATGCAGATGGTGAATTCTTGCGGTTGAGATTCGGGTGTTTCAATTAACGTATCTGTAAGATCGTACTCCCAAATTCGCATTTCTGTTTGAATAGGAATGTTAAACCATAGTATTTTAGAAATACCTCATCGAGAAGTTAGAAGCCATTTAAAATAATTAGCTTAATTGAAGTTCTCTCAGCAAACTATTTTAAAAAAGTTGTTGTTTAAAAGAATTTTGTCTTGTGGATTTTCCTTCTGATTTCCTGACCAAAGTAGCCTCTATTATCAAATTCAAACAAGGTCAATAAAAATGATTCATCACGATTGTGTACTTATTTGAATTATAAATGAAAATCCTCTGAATCCGAATTAAATGGCAAAATATTAATTACGACTTTCAATTTTAACAATACAGATAACAAATAAAAGTTAAGGACAACAAAAAACAAAAAGGATTGGAAACAAACACAGTACTATTATATTTTTAATAAATTACCGAAATCTTTTACAAATTAATTAATTATAAAATATAATCGAAATTTGAGTAGGCCCAGGACGACTATTGATAATAAGGAAAAATTGCACAAACCTGCAAAATTTGGCTGGTCAAAATCCTTTTTAATTTTAACAATTGTTTTATGCAAATTTTGGGGTGCTAAATAGGAATCCAAAATCAAAAATGTCTTTCACATAACTTTTTTGAGAAAATTCCGTTAAAAAGTAAAAATAGTAATTTTTGTCAATTTTTGAAAGTTCTTCAATAACTATCGAAACGTAATAGAAGCTTTTTACGTTGCTAAATAAAAACTCGGACATTCTGCCATTATATAAAAATATGAAAAGCTTAAAAACTCAGACAATTCGTTTAAATTAACTTTTAGTTCATACTATAAATATTGGATGAATATCAATGTAGGAGCAGTATCTTCAAATACGTGCACTTTCCAAAAACTAAAAGTAGATGATGCACGTTAATCATATTTCATAACTATATAACTGAAGGTATAAGTTTTCAATTGAATTTCGTTTTGAGTTATTCTCACTTTTTAATCCTAGTTTTCTCGATAACTTATTATCTTATTTCTAACTCCCCTAGTACTTCACTTTTAAAAAAATTCAACATAGTTTAATAATGTTGTTTTTTAATTCAATCTTGGTACTATGCGTGAGGTTTCCAACATTTACTGCAAAATGATAAGTTGCGGATTCACCCTTAAAAATAAAGTAGAAAAAGAGTACTATAGATGTATGGTATATTGTACCTTATATGTTTTATGTTTCTATCTATCTAAAACAGACTAGAAATATATTAGACTTATGGTAAATATTTACTACTTACACAATTTTCAGAAAAAAGTCGAAAATTTTTCCAAAATATATTATAAAAACGTCTCATGATATATGTATGCATTTTGCATCTTGGACATTTTTAAGCTGAAGAGAATTTTCTTTACAACATTTTATCCAAATCAAATTCAATCTGCTCCACAAATAATTTTTGTTTATAAAATCGTTAAATCCAATAATATTTGTTCACGATTTGTATGTGTCCATTTTTGCTTAAAAGTGGTTTAGTGACGGTTTGACCTAGATAACCAAAAATTTATTGAAAATTATCTGACAATAAGAACTTTTCCTTTTCTCCCTGTTACATGAAAATGAATGGCTCGACGCTCTGTTTTTAATTAACTTGCGCGAGTTCTGACAGAAGTCTGCGAAATGACTTCTGTGTAACAAATTGTTAGCCTAAAAAGGTCTACAAGCTAATTACAATTTTCCGATCCATCAGAGGTGTTTTCTTGGGACTAGCTATTACTCGGCGCCATTTATATTAGCGGCATTTCGCTGAAAATCGATCTCTCTTTTCTTCAATTAGAGCCAAATAGCAGTTGCTATTCAGGATAAATTCCCGGCGGCACTTACGCTCAAAATGATGTCGAAAGATGTTCCCTATCTGCACTTTTCCGGGTTTGGATTACGAAACAGTTGGAACTAGTTGGAGCAGTATTTTCTTGAAAAGTGTTTACCTACACATGTACCAGAGACCTAGGGTACTCCACGCTTCGAATAACTTCAATGAAAACTTTTTCAACACATTTCCCGTACCGAAGAGCTCGTGAAATGGCTGCAGTTCTAGGGTAGTTGAATGTGATCTCCTCATCCCTGTTAACTGTCGAACTTTCACAATATCTAGTTACGAATGGACCTCACAAAGGAATCTTGAACTATTTATCGTGAAAAGTTGCGAGTGAATATTCCTCTGTAAAAATTGAAGAAAATTATGTATCAGCTCTTAAAGTGCCCAATAAAGAGTTTCTTTTCGCTGGAAAGTATTTGCGTTTGTTGTTTAACTTTTTCAATTTAGAAGCATTCCTCTTAGGGAATGAAACAGAGAAAGAACAAGAAAAATCTTAAGACGGCAAATTTAGAAGTTTAATGAAATTAATTTAAATAGGTTGACATTCTCAAGAATTTGTAAATTATCTTTCGAAAGTGCCGCAAGATGCTTTTATTATATAACTACGTATTTATAATATAAACGCTTCTTCTTCACAATACGGATGGGGGACAAAACTTCCTATGTAACTTTAATTCAATTGAATTACGTTGTTTTAATTAAAGGTTAAGAATAATTAATCTATCTAATCACATTGCAAAATTTTCCTCGGTACAAAAATTCAGCTTAAATTTGTTGACTAGTTTTATTCAAAATCCCTATTGATTTTATAAACTCATTTCGATTATGGCTACAAAAAGTGATTCAACATTCAACTGAACTTCTCACATTAAAATATAACAAAATAATAAATATGCAAACAGATTTTAAGATTTTATCTAAATTTTTTTCATTAACTTTAATACCAGCGTTTAAAATAGATTTGAAGAAATACCTTAAGTTTCTATTTAAAATTTCAACCGTTCGATTGTACGGGTTAATATGACCCAATTGATCGGCTTTAAATGTCTAAATATCAAATTTCTTATCCATTCAATTTCTGTCAAATTGTGACGGACTTTTATCAGTTAATACTATTTTATTGAAAACTATACTGCAATAGCTGCTAATGTCGATTATAATTTTGTCTCCTTTGTGTGAATAAAAAAATATATTCAACTAAATACCTCGAAAATCATTCCCTTACCATGTTCCAAGCTTCGGATTATTTAATTAACATGGAAGACTGATTGTTATAAAAATACATATAGTGTTTTTTCACGAAAATAGGCTTATTTTGAAACAGTAAAAAAGAAAAAAGTTTTAGAATCTACTTTTACATAAGTACAGTGGTGGTCACAGAAATAGTACACCTCAGTGGTAATTTTAAATGTAGATACATACTCTAGTTTTATAAACGTAAATTCATTTATTCATATATTTATAACCGATTCACATCTTGATTGCATACTTTCTATTAAATGCTGGTGTATTATACCAAATTGTCTTTACTTTTTCCCACAATATTTCTATACTTGGACACTTCTTCCCGAAGTTGCATCTTAATGTCTCTCCACAAATTCTCGATTTGATTTAAGTCAGAGCTTTGAGTCGGCCAATCGAGAATTTTAATTTTATTGTCCTTATTATACTGCCACCGCCATATTTAATTGCTTTTAAAGTGTATAAAGGATTGTAGGTACTGCTGATTCGGGGGACGACGTACATACATATGTTTTCCTGTCTGAATTAATCGTATTAAACTTTGATTCGTCTATCCAAAGTATTATTGTCCAGAAATCGACTGGCTTATTTATATATGTATGGATGTGTGTACAAACGCTAGTCTTCTGCGACGATTTTTTTCGGATACTTGTGGTTTTTTCATGGCAATGCACCCACTAAGTTCTGCCTCTCGTAATTGACGACGTACAGTTTCCGCAGACATACAAACACCATATTCTTTATTGATATCCTTATGAATCTCAAAAGAAGTCAAAAAAGGATTGGCTCTTATGTTTTCCGACGCGGTTTCTTGCGAACTTTATGACTAAATAGTTTTGCACAAGCTTTCTAAGCACTCCAAAGTCATTGGAATTGCAAAAATTACAGCCTTTCCCTTGTAGTTTACAAATTACCCCCTTTTCTCCGGTGTGCAATGTTTTCCCCATCCCAACTCGAGAAGTTCCAATAAATTACTTGAAAAGTAAAGACAATATGAATTTATTATTTTTGTCAACTCACTTGTAAAAATAATTCAAAAATTAAATAAAAATATCTCTTTTGCAACGCTGTACTATTTTTATGACCGAGTATAATTTCACTTTTATCACTTAAATTATTGTTCAAGTGGTAAAAATGCAACAAAATCAATGCGACGGAAATATATTTTAACGAGGCAAAATGTTTATGACAATTACTCCAATAGCAATTAGAATCATTTCTGAAAACTTAATCATATGTGCTATTTCTGTGACCACAATTGTATGTCCCAAAAAAAAAAACATTTCCTCATACTTTTACTGACAATCGATTTATGAAAGCAATTTTAATCATAAATTAACACAGCGATTAGTTTTTAATAGGTGACAGTAATCAGTAATATAAACAATTCAATAAAACAAATTTACTTGTGCGTTAGTAATTTTCTGTAGGACATAAATAAAAAAGTAAAATATTTGATTTTAACATTTGTTTGGCTTAAAAACGAGATCTGACCTAAATTTCGCATAATATTGTAGTTCATATTTTTTCAGATTAGACTTATAAACCTAGAACACAATTGTTAGCCATGTAGCCATCAGATTAATACTTCAATTTATTCAATCAACCGCTAACCACAACATTGGGGCTGTATTTTCGTCTAATCTCTAAAGATTTTATATATGAGAGCAGATAAATAGGCACATTATTTTTTGATGGAGAAAATGTGTGTGGGGCAATCAATAATCCACAAATCACTGTTGAGCTTGTTGCTGGAGCAGGATTGCTTCAAACACTCCAGCCTCCACCAAACCATTGAAAGCAAACATTTCAGCCAGTATGGGTGTATTGTTGGGAACATCAGCACAAGTTTACTGATTTGGGTTTCCTTGCTTACACTGCACATTTAACCACGCTGAATTGTATTTATCTGTGCAATTCAATTTGAATATCAAATTGAGGATAACAAGGTTTCGGTACAGTACACAAAGAGGAGAAGTAGAACAAGGGCAGTAATAATAAAAACATTTTTGAGATTTTAATTTGCTGCTTTCCTCTTCTAGTCAAATTGCGGATTACTCTCGTAATCTGATTGTTTATTTCTAAATAAGCCCGTTTAAAATTAAAGCATTCTATGGAGACCTTAATACTTACTTATGTCGATTTATCTTAAAGCGCCTATTCAAGGAATGACCCAATAACCCTAAAACCCTTGAAATCAAACGAGCAACCGCAAGGCGACCGAAAGTTTCGTTAAAACTGTCCCAAGGGCATTCACTCCCATATCGACTAATTTCCTTTTAATAAAATTGCCATACGTTCAAAGCTCCATCTTCTGCCAGACAAACAATAAAAGTCCCAACTGATTTAATATGTATTTAATCCTTGGAAGGCTCCTTTATCCCATAACAGATATACTCATACCGGAAGAAATATGCGGTAACCGCTCATTGGACGGAAATTACTTATAAAGGTGATTGATTTTCCCATATTCATATGGGACTTAATCAATACTCAAAGTATCTGGTTTCCTCAAGCCTTGGGCCGTTCCTCCTTTGTGCATATAAAGGCAATAAATAGATGCGGTCGGTTGCTGTCACATAATCCCGGGGGTATTTAATATGAATGAAAAGCAAAGTGATGCGACCCACTTCGTCAGGAATCTTATTAAATATTTAAGGTCCCGGGTGTTGGCGTTTTAAAAAAGTCTACAGAACCTAAAATATCTTTAGCAGATGTCTGCAGAACCGCTTTTGTTATACTTGTGACACACATTCGAATCAATTTTGACTGATAGGACGCTTGTGCATCCGAAATTTAATGGATTTTTGCATGTCAAACTTTTTGAAAGTTTAAATCGTTCCCCACTCAGAGTTTAGTATATCAGCCAAAAGTTAGACAGTTTGAACATTTATTGAAATCAATTATGCTAAGCCACCTAAAGCTTAAAATAAGAGCTCAAAAATGAGGGGCCATACCTCCTGATTTAGGTTTTTCTTCATACATATACGAATACCATGAATTGTGCTGAAACCCAACAGGCAACAAAATTGATTTATCTTCTCCATTTTTCACGTTTATTACATAAATGGAATCACTGCGACGCACGGGTCGAAAAGGCCCCTTTTTAACCATATATTCTTTTTTTATTATTGTCTAATTCTCTGCGGCAGAAAATTTTGAAACATGATTTGTAATGTTTATAGTGACCTCAGACATAGAGCTATAAATCACGTATAAACGTGTTATCCGAATAACATAAAAACTCACCGTCGTATTTGCTCATAGAGTTCAGATAAACAATTGCTATAATGAAAATTTGAAATGACAATTTTTAATTTCAAAATTAAGCTGGGTATGCTGGTAGTGCTTTGAAAGCTTTAAAACAACAAATAGGTTTTTTTTTATATATAAGTTTTTTTTTTATATTATATTATAAGCAAGAAAGCTCTATACATACTTAAAAATTAGTACAATTTTCTTCAATTTGAGAAATGTTCCATACGATTAATAAAAATTGTTTTTAAACTCTTTAGGGATACATTTTTTAATGATGGATTTTATATTTTATTTGATTACTTGTTTACTTATGTTTTACCGACAGCTACTCAGTGAGTAAACAAATTTGGAAATGCAATTAGTATACAAAAAGAAACTGATCTAAAAAAATATGAAATCTCATTTTACTTATAAATTATGTTTGTAAAGTAAAGCAATCATTAAAACTGATTAAATCTTATATATTCGATAATTTATATATCGAAAATTTACAATATTTTTCCAATAAACTAAAAAGAAACCTCGCGGCAATCAGAGACAACTTTGAAATATTTTTAAAGCAGTTAATGGCATGCCATACTACCAATTTTTTGGTTTTATTTTTGAAATATAATCTAGTGAGAAGGTCTTTAACAGATTTTAATGTTTTTTCCAGTTAGATTAACTTTAATCTTTAAAAAAATAATCATATACATACACATTGTGCCAATATTCCTGAAGAGGTTAAAGATAAGAAAAAACCAATCGATCATACGTTTCCTTTATTTTAAGGATATGTATTTTTCTGAGTTTTGCCAATTCTTTGGAATAAAATTTGATGCTGACCAGTTTAATACTGCAGATAAAACGTCTTTATTGAAAGTTAGCAAACGCAACTATTATTTTTTTTTCATAGCCCATTATGCTGGCATAGTTAATTTCATCATGATCAATATGAGACTTAAGATGAAGCTTTAGATTTAAACTTCTTACAAAACTGTTCCGCAGTTTAAATTGCAGTTCCTTTTCTTTAAATTGTGAAAGTGGAAAATGTAATTGCTTCGAAAAAGGGGAGCCCGAAACTTATTGAAAACCAGTGTTTGAGCAGAAATGAGCCTTGCCTTAATTCAAAATCAATTCTCAATCAGATTTGAATAATCGAGAAAATTGAGCCTCTCTCGGACTCCCGACTGGACTGTGGGGAAAGTTCCTAATTACTTCCCGAGGACGTTGATTGTCCTTTTCTGAAGTTAAGGGCGTTTTAAACATTTCGAAATTCACACGTATTCGCCACAGAAAGCAAATTTTCCACCTCCTGCAAGTTGTACGAGCAAATTTCACGCCTTTACCAGTCGAATTCCCAGTTGCTCCGGAACCCTACTGCCCGAAAAAAACATTCGCAACCTGCGGGACCCTCAAACTTGTTTTAATTAAAATGGGCGAGCAGGGGGCCGTAAGCATCGAGCCTCATGAAGTATTCAAACGTACACAGGGCTTAGGGTGTGAAGCGAATTTCGTGCGAAATTCCCGAATTCACCTTTAATTTGTACCCTTTCAGAACCCATGAAATCCAGCCAAGGGTGGCTGGAAGCAGGCGTCCCGGGCGGTTGGTAATAATTTTGGCTGATTCGCCGGTCCGGGACATCCCGCGTTGTTTTGTTTGCCGCCTACCGCCCTCGCTCAGCTGATCCACTTTTGTCGCCCGTTTTGTTGCCCCCAGTCCCGGAGTCGCGCTTCAATTCAGTCGCGTCGAAATTCAGTGGGATCTTGTAGAATTTTCGAAATCCCACCGCTGCGGTGGGAAGCCGGCGAGAAAATGGGATTAGGGAAAACGTTCGTCACCCGTTCACTCGGAGACCTTTTTGCATGGCTTGACGGGGTTAACAACCCAATTGTAGTCGTGAAAATCAATACAAGGTCACGGTGAGCTCTTGCTCGCCCGTAGGGTTTCATTTTCACCTAATTGTTTTTCCTGCTGACTTCTGTTTTTAACCGTGGATTTTCGCTGCAGACTATTGGCTTTTGGGGAGACAAATACTGGGGCTTGGTTAAGTACCCTCTGTCATTGGAGTCGATTCAATTGCATTCTATTGCAGCACATGCAGACGTTTTTATTTCATACTTTTCAGTATTAATTTTGCACAAAATTTTCTGGTATGAACAGAGAGTTCTGCAATCTGTTCTCGCAAACAGGAAGTGTCATGGTTCAATGAAGCAAACAAATAGTATACCACGAAAGTGGGAGTTCATAGGGAAAGATAAAAATTTTGCTGTTTGGCTTCTATGGAATATGGAAGAGCTTTTTGTGCAAATTGCGCTTTTATGCATCCATCAGATGATTTTGGGACACATAGCACTTTTTATTACTTAATGCAAGTGCATGTGCTGTTTCCGATTCTGCATATTTAATTTGTCATCTGAAAATATTTCAAAAATATGACATTCTTTAAAAATGAACCCTCAATTTTGTTATTGCAAAATTTAAATTTGAAGGGAAATAAAAAGCATCAAATATTTTCACAATTGTTCATACGTTCTAAATATCAACATATGGTAATAAAATTTGCTAGAAACACTGCTGGTATAAAATAAACTTCTCATTAAAAATAATAGTTATTCACGGGTATTAACTACAACAAAAAATACTTTTATTGTGTAATGAAATTCAAATTTTCTCAACATTTTAGGATTTATACCATATATCCTATGAATTGTACATATTATAAGTAAAAACCTCTTCTTCCAAAACTTTTTGTATATAAATTTAAAAATTAGTATGAAGAAAGCTCAAATTTTGAGTTCCCTGTATATACGTACAAAAATATAACTTTATTTATAAATAACCAATAACCCAAACTACTGATACTACTAAAACATACCTATTAACTTTTTGAATATAATTATTTGCTTATAAAAAGTGTTTTCTATTATCATCTGCCACTGCCTTTGTGAAAAATTAAAGTGATACACGATATCAAAGTTGGTATGAGTTGCTACAAAAATATATTCGCATTCAAAGAATATCTCTCAAATATATGCATACATTTTATCCTAAAGAGGAAAAAATTCTGTGAACTGAGGCGCTCCTCTCGTCAAACGAATGTCATGTCCTTATTTCATCGGCAGCTTGCATTTGTCGTATCTTGCATTCAAATCAAAATCCCTACCACAACAAATCTCTCATTTTTGTTATATTTAAATTTATTTATTCTTTTCCGAGTTGTACCTTCCATAAAGAATTTGCTGAAGATCTTTTCAGAAAGAAGGAAAACTTTCCTAAGACTTATGGAATTTTCTTTTATAATACATTTTCAATTTTTTCCCTATTCAGAAGTTTTTAAAGATATGAAACGACATTTAGAGGTGCATTGGTTGATAAGAATTTTATGGGTGGTCATGCAATTCATTTCTTGGACGCATAAACTTATGCGGTTGTAACTGATCAGATTCTAAAAAGTAATAAATGTCCAGGAATTAATTTATAATATCAAAAATACAACTTTATTTCTATAAATCTCATTGTCGCTTCAAAGCCAGCGTTTGATCCAGGCCCCTAAAACCGAAATTAAATATTTACGAATTTCGTTTTTTTTTTTTAAATATTGATTTAAAGTAGTTGATCAGCTGTAAAATTGTAAAAAATCATAAAAAAAGAGCGATTTTAAACAAGATTTTTGCAATTGTCTATTTTCTTAAAAAACACATTATTTAACCTCATAAAACTAGTCCTAATTTCAACTTTCAAACTCGATGGAACTTGATTATTTGAAAATAGGTTATTGAGTCGATCGAACGAGAAAAAGTCGGACGGAGCCATATCAGATGAATTTGAAGTGTGTTGAATAATATTTGTATTATTGTTCTCGGCGAAAAACTTATGAATTCAACCACGATTCAAATTTTGCATAAATTCGATTCTTTTGGTATCTTGTAGCAACACGTTTCAGTCTCAAATTGACATGCACAATGCTTTGAACCGGTTGAATGAATTGGTTCGACACATTTTTTTTTTAATATTAATATTTTGCCGGCATTCGTTAATCGCACCTCAAATGGAAGTTTAAGAGGTTTAAATTTATCTCATTGGTTAAAATTTAAGCTACGATTGTTACAGCGAATAATAAGTATTACCTGCCTAAAAATAATAACATCAAACAAAGTATAGTTGAAGGCCGCCTGTTTTTCTCTACGACGAAGAAAAACAATTTTTGGTTCGCCCGTAACTTTTTTTATTGATGATTTAATATCGACCAAATACCTAATGTAGGTAATGTGACCTTAATTTCGAATGCTATTGTTAAGTAGATTAGTTTCCTATACAAAAATTACGAAAACTCTTCAGGAACTGGGAAAATGTCACGTTACTTTATTCATAACATGACATTGTAAAGTCATAAAATATTTCTACAGCACCTGCACTGCTTACTTTAGGAAAATTTTAATAAAACGCCGTACCGCACTCATTTCTTCAGTAAACAAAAATTGTATACTTCGCGCTTGATGTTGTCCTGTCGTAGGAAAACTTGTGCCATTCACGGAAACAAATTCCCATAAGAACAGGAAACGGAAGGTACATCTTATATTTTTCTAATTACGAAATAATCTGGAAAAAGTTGCTCTTAACGAAATGTCAATAATGCGGACAAACAGGACATTTCCTCAAAGTTTTCTTATAACGTCAGATTTTCATGGTGGTCCTCATATTAATTAGGGACGATGGTACAAAACTCCCCCGCGCACTCCTGAATAACTTTTATTACCTGGAAAGGAGGAGAGCACTCAGGACTCAGGACTAAGCAAACAGACGGACAGCGGGGCGCTCATTGAGGACACTGGGGCACTTTGAACTGTTTTCCGCCTTTATCCACCGAAATGTTAATGCTTCTTTAACGTTCTTTTCAGGCTTTTAGTCCTGTGCACGTCTCTGCTAGTCTTCGACTACGACAAGTCGGAGTTAAGTATAAAACTTCTGTGGTACTACAAAATAGGTTACATAGCAATTTTATTAGGTAATTCAAGTTCGACGTCCAGAATAACACTTTTACAGCCGTCCTTTACTTGCAGTATCGATAGGAATAGAGTTAGCCATATGTCTGATTTCTATGCGGGGAAGTATTCTAGATACAAGTGTCCGGGCAACGATAAACTACTGGATATACCTTAAGAGCGGTAAGAGCAATTTTCTGGTATTTTATGTGACTGTCTATTAATAAAGCTATTTTTTGCAGTTGTGATATTATTTGATATTTCCTGGCTTGTCCTAGGAGTCATCTGGCTGAGGCGGTATTACTTCGATGCTCCTATTGCTCAAGCAAAGGAAATCGTTTTAGGTGAGGACCTTGTTTAAGAAAGTACATACAAAGCGCCTTCAGTTAGCAGAACGATTAATTTAGTATCGGATATATTTACATGGGAACAACGAATTTTATTTTTTATTTTATTCGTAAGTGAAAACAATAAAAAGCCGAAAATGTTAACAGAAAAACTGAAAATTTAAAGACAAGGATTTACACGTAGCGATACACAAAATAGAATTTTTAAGAATAATCACTTATTACTTGTTATCGATATAATAATGATACGTTCCCGAAAAAATTCGGCACTGGCTATAACTAGGAACTTTTGTTTAAAAAAAATAACAAACACCATTGTAATTTATAGCATATATTCAAGCATACAAAATAATGTCGTTTCATGTTAATCTTGTTGACAACTACACAAATTTCCAAGAGTTATGAAATATTCAATAAAATAACTTATTCTCATGCTCAAGAAATAGATATAAAAAAATTACATAATTAAAGTAATTTTTTCTCTATAACTACGTGGTTTCTTAGTTAATTGAAAAATTAATCTTTTCTTTAAAATTTTAATGTAATCTATTACAAACTGAATTTTTTATGCCGCACACAAATTAGAAAATATCAATATCGAGAAAAACTTATGAATGTTAATTTTATGTACTTGAATATATGATGCTTAGTAAATGACCCTTCATTGAATTACTTTGGTGTTCGGCATTTTCTTAAAAAAAGTTCCTAAATACTACATCTTTTTTAATCATTCCATCTTCCTTAATACTTATGTGGCATTAAGAAATCTTTGAAATGCTCTAATACCTTCACATATTATATATCTACGTACATACTGCGTATTTAGCAAACGGTTCAACATGCGGCAAAAATTAATACATAAATATATACATAAAAAAATTTTCTACAAAATTTCATGATCTTTCCCTTTTGTAATATTAACCTGGGAACAGATTGAGCTTGAAGTCTCCTCATGGATTTTGTAATTTTTTGTTGTTGTAAAAACATTTCTTTGGGCTAAACCAAGACAAAAAAGTTAAAAAATAATTCTCGGTAGCCTGTACTTCCCAAGATATTTAACTTTTTAGTCTCGAAAAAAAATTCGTTGAAAATTTTGTGAAAACCAAAAGCTTACACAAGTTTAAAAAATTATATGAAAACAAAAAGCTACAAACGTTTCCAACTTTTCCTTTAAACAATTTTCTAGGGAAATTTTCAAAATAAACGTATGAAAAGCAAATAACTTATTCGACTTATCGACGGCGAAATTTACTTTCAGGAATCTTTCAATGTTTTTTGCTTAAAAAATAAATAAACTAAATACCTACTTTTAATGTAAGGATTTTCCTCAATTTTCAGTAAAATTTTGTGGAAATACTTAGAAATTGCGGTAGAAAAATATTACTTTTTGCAATTTTAAAGTTAAATATTTCGGGAAATGAAAGTGATCGACAAACGTTTTTTGCTGTAGCAGAAGCGATAAGATTGTATAGAATGTTGGTTAAAAATTTGAGTTGATTTCGGTTGAATAGTGGTTTTCAATCTCTTCTCTAAACATTTTGGTTTCCAGAAAAACGCTTTCAAAGCGACAGTGTTTTCTGTACAATATAACGCAACACTTTCAAAATGATCAAAATTCATAAACTGTTGCATTTGCAAAATTTTTTGCAATAAAAGCAGCATATTCTTGAAAGCAAGTACTTACCAAATATTCCAGAACTACCCCTTAAGGGGGTTCTCTGGTTTGACGGTCGGTTTTTTAAGCATTTTTTGGGATTTTTTTGTGAGAACCAGTGTAATGATAGAACTTTGGATTTTTTATCAGTTATTTATAATTGCTTCAAGAGTATACCTATAAATTTTTAACTAAAAATATTCATTACAACCAAAGTTATAGCATTCTGAAGACACCTCCCTCGAAAAAATTGACGTTCAGTTCCTCCACGAAATCAGCTGACAAAATTGGCGGTGTTTTAATCTGTACGGTTATATCCACGGAATGAACTACGATGAAAAGAAAATTTTGAAAATTGGATTTTTGACAGACTTCGGAACAAAAAATTTCGAATTTCATGTGTTTTTTGTATAGTTTTTGTTAAAAAAAAAATAGAAATATTTGAAATTTTGAGGAGATAATGGTTCATTCTGTGCGTCTATATATGCTGAGTCGACCCTATAAATTTGAAGTGAATCGGCCAAGTCGTTCTCGAGATACGATGGAGGAAAGTTTGAAAAACACAGTTTTGAGAAAAACGCGTTTAAAGTTTCAAATACAGTTACAAGTACTCATCAAACCAGAGAACCCCTCCTCTTCTAACTGCTGTAACTTTATAACGGCTTCGAATTTTGATAATTCACTTTACCACCATATACTAGACATATTGAGGAAACAATTTATGCAAAAAAAAAAAATCGATTTTTGAAATCATCAAACCAGAGAACCCCCATCAACATTCTTACAGTTTTTCATCAAAATCTTCTTTAGCTCTGCCGATAGTGTTATTTCTTTTTATTTAATATTAATATGTTGTTTAAAACAACGAAGTAAAGCGATTAACAAAAAAAAATTTAATTTTAATTAAGTTAATTAATTTTTTATATGTATATAAATCATTGACCGATCCAGTTTAGACTTGTTTTGCAAAAAGCTCTGTTTACCTGTTACTCTCGGCTGATAATAATTTCGAGTTTAGAGAAAAAAGCTCAACGGCTTTATTTGTTTTTCCGGTAAAAATAAAAAGTCAGCTTAGCTTTTTATTTTTATGAGCCAAAAATAAGAAGTTTCAAAGCTTAATATTTATTTAAAAAGCAAGCTTTAAAGCTTGTAATTATTATGCAGGCAAATTTATCAAGTTATACACTTAAAATAAAACATATGCATTTGCCGAAAAAAATTGATAATTTTATATATTATAACAAATTTGTGACGAAAAAATGAAAAACCATCATTGATGATGCTGATTAAAATTAAATTTGTATCATTGTAATTTTATAATTCGAGGTTGAAAAAACAAAAAGCTAATGTGGCTTTTTAATTTTGCTAGAAAAAAATAACTAGTTTCAGACCATGTTATTTGTGGATCGAAAATATAAAAAGCCAACCTAGCTTTTTATTTTAGCCACAAAAATATATTAAGTTTCTAAGTTTCTTATTCTTTGCTTCATATTAAAATCGGTTAAAAATAACAGTTTGGAGTTTAGATACGCCATTTAAAAAAAAAAAAAAAAGTTAAATTTTGAAGAGCTTCACAGAACCGAAAAAGGGCAACACTTTGGTGTACTTTATTCTATTCTACTATGAAAACTTCCCTCAGCTTTTAGGTTAAACATTGAAAAAATACTATTTATTTTCGGTCCCTGATATATGTAAATATATAAAACATCATAGGCGGGGAGCCGGTGACAGTAAAACTGCACTTACACGGATTCTGAAATTTTCTATCTGAATTAGTAGTATGCAACCATAGGTACAAAATGGGCTAGGTGTGCCAGGGTTTATCCTGGCAGAAATATTTTTTATAAATTTTTATATTTCCAAAAATTATAATTTTTTTGCACTTACATGGAAATTAATTTCTGAAACGCCATTTTATTACTAATATCATCTACTTTCAGGAAAATTTGGTGTGACAGCCCTCATCGTGGCAGAAAAGTCTGTCACACCGATTTTTAATATGTAAAGTCAATCGCATTTTACTCTTATCGCGGAATTACTTGTTTTTTTTTTTTAATCTCTTCGTTTTGAGTTCTATTTTTTAAATATCTGGGTGTGACAGCTTAAAACTTGACCAAAATATCTGTCACACCAGTTTATAATAGAACTTCAACCCTTGGAAACCATTAAGATGGACCCTATTTAACCCTTAACGGTCCGGAAGAATTTCAAGTTCGGTATTCAAAAACGGTAAAAGATAACGGAACATAGATAACAACTCCTCTTCTTCAATCTCCATCGGTTCTACTGTAAGATCATGGGAAGAACCAGGTTGATCCTGTGGAAAAGCAAGCAATTCGTAGTATTATAAAAACAAAATTTGTTGTTAGAATGAAAATCTGTTAGTTACATTTTTTTTAAAAACAACTATAAATTATTTGATTAATTTGCTAACCTCAGGAATACTCTCATCTAGAGAGATGAACCGGGAGCATCATTGTTTTCAACTCCTTCAGTATTAGAGATTTCGACTTCAGAAAGATCTTGGGCCTGCACAAAATTAAATGAGTGTAGGTTTCATACAATGTATCTATTCTCTTACAATTATTCCATAAAAAAAAATTTAGCTGAAATTCGTTACTTGTTTCGTGATTAATATGAAGAGAATTAGCTACTCGAAGAAGTATAAAAATGCTCATGGATCACTGAAGTGAATTAAAATGTGATGAATATACGAAATGTGTATATTATTTGATTAAATACAATCAACAACGCATGTAAAAGGAAAATTTGTAAGAATGAAAAGAGCAAAAGTTAAAGTATTAATCTATTTAGTATGTCATGATTTACTTACATTCTGCTCCATTTGATTAAATTCTTCTTTATATTTGGCTGGTATAACCATGAATTTTCTATAACACGATAAATGGTAACCACTTTCACTAAAATGATTGACATCCAAATTCAAATCAATATATTTAAATTGTTTCATTTTTCTGAAGCTTAAAACACGTTGAGACTTTTTCAGTTTCTCTTTATTTTCAAATTGAATAATTTTTTCATTCACTGCACAAGATTTATCACAAACAAAACACTTCATCTTGAAATAATGATAAAAAATATAATTCTATTTTATTCAACTCAAGACTCCAATGCGAAATGTTCGAGGGTCCGAAGATGGGCAGAATAAAACTCCGAATGAAATTAAAACCCTTAACGGTCCAATGGTGCCATACTGGGTCCAATGGGGCATATATGGCGCCAAAAACCATTTTATTATTTTTATTACTATTACTATATTTACTAGTGACGTGTTAAGTATTGTGAGTTTTTTTCTGCTTGTTATCTATGTTCCGTTATCTTTTACCGTTTTTGAATACCGAACTTGAAATTCTTCCGGACCGTTAAGGGTTAAATACGGTCCATCTTAATGGTTTCCAAGGGTTGAAGTTCTATTATAAACTGGTGTGACAGATATTTTGGTCAAGTTTTAAGCTGTCACACCCAGATATTTAAAAAATAGAACTCAAAACGAAGAGATTGAAAAAAAAAAACAAGTAATTCCGCGATAAGAGTAAAATGCGATTGACTTTACATATTAAAAATCGGTGTGACAGACTTTTCTGCCACGATGAGGGCTGTCACACCAAATTTTCCTGAAAGTAGATGATATTAGTAATAAAATGGCGTTTCAGAAATTAATTTCCATGTAAGTGCAAAAAAATTATAATTTTTGGAAATATAAAAATTTATAAAAAATATTTCTGCCAGGATAAACCCTGGCACACCTAGCCCATTTTGTACCTATGGTTACATACTACTAATTCAGATAGAAAATTTCAGAATCCGTGTAAGTGCAGTTTTACTGTCACCGGCTCCCGGACTATCAGTCATTTCAATTTTTGGCTGTAGGATTAAAAATGACTGCATATTTAAAAAATTAACGAACTTTCGAAGTATAAAATAACTCAGTCAGACGAGTTACGAGATGCTGGACATTGATCTAAAGTTCGGAGAATAAACAAATCCAGCGACGACGTGACACAGAATTGTCGGAATCACGAAATTATCATGCGAAGATCTAATTGCCCTAGGTTAACCGGGCTGATTGCATTGGCTGCTGTCTTATTTACGAGCAATTATTAAATCGATTGAACAGAAGCCGCCGTCGCCGGGCTGCCCGAATTCCCCAAAGATTAGACTAAGCGAGTTCGCCCCGCAAATTAAGGGCTAATTGACGTTCTGCTGCAGAAGGCCCACAGGTCGCTTCGCCCCAGTCTGACGAACGCCCACTCGGGCCCTTCTCGTTTCAGGTTTAGTTATTTGTAATTGGCTCCTTGTTTTGACTATTTTAATTACAATCTGGTGCTCTTTTGACGCCGCCGGGAGGTCCTGGGTCAAAATGAAAAAGTACCAGCGCTCGATGCGGGAGTCGGAGTCCCGATTCAACTACAAGCGAAGCGGCAGCATGAACAGGAACTGGAGACAGAGGTAATTAAATCGATGCAGTTTCTAATGCAACTCCCACTCACGTGCATATCCAATTCCAGGAAAGTGATGCGGGCGTACCAGGACAGCTGGGATCACAGGTGTCGCCTGCTCTTCTGCTGCATGGGTGCATCCGACCGGAATCGCAACTCCTTCACGGACATCGCCCGGCTGCTGAGCGATTTCTTCCGGGAGCTGGATGTCGTCCCATCGGACGTGGTGGCCGGCCTTGTACTGCTGCGAAAATTCCAGAAGCTCGAGCGGGAAGCTATTGTTAGACAAGTGAGCGATTTTAATCTAGATTTGCACGAGTTGACCTTATTCGGGTCGCTTCCCTTTGATTTCAGCGCAAAAATGGAACCTACGAATTTTTGAGTGGTGTGCCCATAACCGAACGAACTCAGTTCCTAGCTTTAAACGACGCCAAAGACTATGATTTTTTTCAGACTGTTATACACTACATGTACTTTGCTCAAGGAGCCTATGGTTGGCCCATGTACTTAATAGTCAACCGGTCGGGGGTGTGTAAGCTCTGCACAGAAATAAGGTAAGTGACCTTCTTCCACAGCTTGTATATCGTCTCGTGAATTCTTAAGTGTTACATTTGACGCTTTTTTCATTATTAATTTTTTTTTAAAGACCGCAATAATCCTCGGTTATAACGAAAAATCGTTTTCTCGGTTCCTCCGAATTCGCTGTAACGAGGTTTTAATGTACTTATTATTTACTACGTATACATGACGGGTTGAGAGATCGAATCGAGATTGGATTAAGTTTTCCATCCGCGTATTTGATTACATGCGATTAAGGGATCGAATCGAAAGTGAATCAATACCGATTGAAGTTCTTTTTTGCTCTTGTACTATGTTGAGTATTTCCAATGTCTCTTCGTGTTCCCAAACGTTTCTCTTCGACATTTTTTTGTTTGAATAAAATAACTTTTACAGGTAAACCAAATCCGACAAAGTAATTAATACTGCAATAACATGTTTAGCTCGATCCGCGTTTGTAGCTGTTATTTCGATTCAATCCAGCCAGATACCCGCGATTGGATCTACTCATTCCTGATTTCAATCCAAATTGCGTATACATGGGATTGAATACGGATTCAATCTAAACTCAATTCTGCATGTATACGTAGTAATAGATGAAAAAATATGTTTATATATATTTGAAGTCCACGAGCGACATATGGGTAAATTGCATAAGTGATTTCCCCGCTTTTTTGTGCTTAAAACAAACAATTAAAAGAGATTTTGAATTAATAAGTTTATCATACATAATTTATTAAACAAATTTTCAAAAATGGTTAAAATACTTTCTCACTTTTCAGTTTTCTTGAAAATGTGGTATGATGGAAGATTTTCAATTTCAGGTTCTCAATCTACGCAAAATTTGTAATCATTATACATATATTTATCATGTCGTTGATCTGTGTTAACAATCCAGTTACTGAAAATATAATTTAATTACTTATACATTTTACTAAGACACTGCCTTTGTAAAACAATCTACTTTAATTTCCATCAAATTTCCTTGAGGATTCACTATCGTTAACACATCTTTCAATAAAGTAAAAGTAACAAACACAGTATCAGTGCAGTTGATAAATATGTCTATTCTATTCTATTCTATTGGGATGCTTAATCAAATTTTAGGCTTATACTTTATCTAGAGGTCGAACAAGACCTAGACCTACATAAGCACCAAGTCAAATGTTATCATAATCACTGAATTAATTTTGAGCTAGTTTTATACATAAAAGTTTAGTTAGTGAAAATACATACGGTAGTCTCCTGAAAATGATCGAAAACATCTGAAAGTCCTTATAGAAACATTTAGTCGTAATATAGGAAATTTGAAACCAACTGTCATTTTGATTGAGTATCTAAACAATGGATATAAATAACATCCTTTAAGCAGAATTTTAAAAAGTGTTCAGATTTTGCAGGAGTTTATTATGTTCGCCTCAAAGTTTCAAGGTCATTTTCAATTAAAGATTTAACAATTCGAACCTTTAAGAATTCACGGAACTACACGTTTTATCGCTTACTAATGATGTCCTTTAGATGCTGCCTTTCGTGCTGTGGTCAGAAAATCACTGCAGACGTCATCAAGGACAATTGTTGTTACTGTAATTATGCCGCCCTGAAGAAGACACTTAAAATTGGTGATATTGAAGTGATTTATGCAACGTTCCACGTCGATGTGGGGGAGACGCCTTTTTTCGTGGCCATCGACTACACGCAGAGGAAAATCGTGGTCAGTATACGAGGAACTCTCAGCATGAAAGACGTCCTGACCGATTTAAATGCTGAAAGTGAGGTTCTGCCGATTGAGCCTCCCCGAGACGATTGGTTGGGGCACAAGGGGATGGTGCAAGCAGCGATTTACATAAAAAATAAATTAGAAGAAGAGAACCTCATACAGAAGGCTCTCACACATAATCCTGCCAGAAATACACAAAATTTCGGATTAGTTTTAGTAGGACACTCATTGGGGGCTGGAACTGCGTCAATTCTCGCTATTTTACTTAAGCCGCAGTATCCATCCTTACAATGTTTTAGCTATTCACCACCGGGTGGTCTTCTCAGGTAAATATTTGTATTAATTATGTTACCAATATTTATTTTGTCCTTTTTCAGCATGCCAGCTGTGGAATATTCTAAAGCATTTATAACGTCAATAGTTGTAGGAAAAGATGTAGTGCCTAGAATTGGGCTTCATCAAATGGAAGCCTTAAGAGCAGACTTAATAAACGCCATTAAGAGAAGTGTGGACCCCAAAGTAAGTAGAGATGCTAAATTTTAGAATAAGTAAAAATTTCGTCCTTAATCTATTAGTTCGGTTGCACAACATGCGTTCCATAAGCTCTCTTTGTATAATTTCATGTAATTATATATTTTTAAGTGTCTAATTTTTCCAATTCCCGAGACTATCGTTTTATCTATAGTATTATGTACTAAATGTCATTATTGTCGCCCTGTCTCATTGTCAGATCTATTTGGACCAATCTCCTACGGTCGCTTTTTTTGTGAAATTATATGCCAGTGTATTTTTCTGGTATTTTTTAAAAGCACATGTACGTTTATATTTGCTTGAAAACTCGAGTAATCTCAAACTCTCGCAGAGTAGCATGCTCGGCAACAAAACGATTTTATTTTTTGTACGTGGCTTTGAAATTTTTAATGGTTTGCTCCTGAATATTAAATGAGTAAACAATTCGTGCCATTTGAGAATATTCCGTCTTGATTACTTTTGTAAAGGTTAAATGATTTGATCTGTACAGGCTAAGCTTGCATAACAAAAATTGTATAATCAAGTGTAGTACTTTTGACAACAACAAAAATTTGGACAAATGTTTCGCCTTGATGGATGGCAGCGCTTCCCCATTTGCGGCAATTACTTGAAAAACCAACGACTTTGATCAGAGGCAGGACTCGAATCTATGACCTTAGAATTGGCGTTTCGCTGCTTTAACCAACTCCACGTTGCCACTTGTTTTTGCTACAAACAAGGGTTAGTAACAACATTATCCCAGCGATGTACTTTTGACGAAACCAACCTTTTCAGGTAGCTAAAAAAAATAAGTTATGTATAACAATAAATGCCGACCGTGGAGAGATATGGTAGTAACGATATTCATTAAATATTATATTGTATCGCACATCCTGTACACCTAACTTGGAATTCAACCATCATACCATCTCTTTCCATTTTAATTTTATTGTTTTGCGTTAGAGTCAAATTTAATTTGATTGGCAAAACACTAAAATTTACTCAACTGTATTATCCCAATTTAGATAGCCTGGCTGATTGGCCATATTTTCCACCAAGAGTCTGGAGCCGTCAAAGTCTAAATTTTAATCACAATTTTCACAAGGCCCGAAGTTAGAGTTTCTAGACTGTAAATACAAGTCTTTTAAAAATTGATTTAATGACAAAATTTAGTTTTCATTTGGTCGGTTTTGCTAACTAAAATGCACTATATCCACGTCAAATCAAACATACCTAAAGTCTCACCACCTCTGATTGGGTTGATGATTTTTACAATATTGTGATAGTACTTCCTCCGAATTACCTATTAATTTTCTTTAATTGAAAAATTAGCATAAATTTAATAAATAAAATCAATAAACAAAATTTTGAAAACATTTTATAATGGAATACAAACATTTTGCGACCAAATATGCTTCCTTACTCGAAAAATTGTTGTTGCACGTTGTATTTAAGTACAATGTAGTAAGAATTTAATATGATACAGGACCAAATGCATCGAAGAGTGAATACCTCTATTGCTATAATGTTTACAAGTCTTTCAATAATTTTTCTAAGATATTATTTTTCAAGGAAACAGGACTAATTGTATCCAGAGCTTTGTGGTTCCGGAGCACCACACTTTGTCCTGTGGCAGCTACGCCACTGTATATGTTGGAGTAAATCTATATAACCGAACAGAAAATAAATTTCATTATGAATTAATTCAAATCATCCTTAATTTCAGAAGAAATAAAATAAATTTCATTCTGAATTAATTCAAATCATCCTTAATTCATTCCACTTCAAATTACAAACAAGGCAAGGAATTTATTACTTGAACACGGCAGTTTCATAGGAGGCAATGAATTGATGTTCCCTACATTACTAGTAATTAATTCTAGAAATAATTCCCCGGTATCAATAAGAAAAGTGTTGATTGAGCATTGTCAGACAAGTGATTCACCTCTTTCAATCCAAGGAATGTGAAACAGAATCCATTTTCTACTAATTATGAAATTAATTTTAAAGGAATAAATCTCATTTTTCCTACTGGTAAATTAGTAGTCCCAATCTCTTATTTGTCCCGAATCTTTCGTATTTGTGTACGGCTGGATTGCTGCGTAGGATAAAAAAATCTAGACGACGTTAAAATTTATAGTAGAAACTCCTATGCAACTAACATACATACATATGTATGTATATAAAAAAAATTAGTCTATTCAAAAGGAGCCGTGTCCAAACGTTCGCTGACTTTACATATTAATTTATAATTTTTCCAGTATTGGTGGTGGTTTTTGGCAAAATATTATATACATATCTGTTTTACTTACCGTTTACAATGAGTTCCATTACACATTATCCAGGTGAAAAAATATTACTGAAAAAGGACGGAAAATTGAATTTTAGGCGGAACCCAAAATGCAATTCAAACTGAAATGAGGCGGATGAATATTTCTTCAGTAGAAAGAGAGACTAAACACAAACTGAAAATGTTATATTAGCTTAACTTTATCGAAAAACAGTTTGAAATATCAGTTACCTTTAGAGTACCCATAGTTGGGCATTTTTCGAATAAAATTTCATCTAGTTAATTATTTGAAAAATAACTTTATTCGTACAATTTATTTGCGAATAACGCAGTCCACTAGCTTGGTCTTGACTTTTAGATAATATGTTCAAAAAATGGGGTGTATGAAATCTAATTTAAATCGTTAGGCTTTGTTTTGCCTATTTAGTTGATGATTGTTTGATATATTGTACTTGAGCTATTATTACTATTTACAACAGGATCTGGTATGGAAGCATACAATACCCTTATTGAAAATCTGAGTTTATTTTTATCTTATACCCGGCTATCGGCTTAACACTGCTAGGTTTTGTTAAATCTCATCTGCATCCACTATTAAATCTATGTTGACATTACTATCGTCTGAAATATTTTTATTTGTACACTAGCTTTTAGTTGTCATATTGGATCCGCTATTTTAAATTTCAAAATTTTCTTGACAAAATTCGAAATCAGTAACTCAGAAATCCCTCAGTACACAATTTTTTGGTAAACTCTTGAAATTTAAAAATTTCGATTGTATTCGGTAACCGTTTTGGTTCCATCATCTATAGTCTTGATAGATTATAAATCTGTAGCTGTAAAATCGTTATATTTATTTTCATTAAAATTGCCTAAAGTCAAAGAATATTGGTGCCGTCCATCATATAGAATTTACAAACTTTTATCAGCATTCCCAAAAACCCCTTGACGTTGATTTTCATGGCAATCTCTTGAAGTTTAAAATAACCTTTCTTTGTTCCGCGAATAAGATTGATGAATATGATTAATTTAATTCGTTTACTCGAATTTATTAGAAATTTGTTTTTAAGCAACTTTTCAAATATTGGACTCTCGGTTGTGTTAAAGGGTAGGTAATCGGAAAACGAAGAGAAAGTATACTGAAATACTAAACAGAGACTAAAAACGAACGAAAATGAACTGAGATTCGAGCGAAAAATATGGACTGAAATTAGGCGGAAAACAATAAATTAACAGAGTAAATTTTCTGATTAAGTTCATGAAATTACCTTAAAACATGAGATAACACCTGACTGAAAAATTACTCAATTTTTGTTATCGATACAAAAATCAAGCCCCAAATTTCCAAAGTTTTCTTGTTCGCTTTCACAAGAAGTAAGAAGTATTTTTCCTTCAACTTGAAGGAGGTCGTTATATAAAAGTGCTACCCCATTAATCTTCTTCACTTATTGCATCACAACACTTTTGCAGCGTATCTTCCTATGTATGTAAGATGCTTAAAGTTTGGGAGTTTTATAAGTAGATATTTCCTAGCGTTTTAGGGTGAGTGTTTCTTAAGCTGGAGATAGTTAGCTCCATTAATAATTTCTTGTTAAATACCGTAAGGCGCTCTAAGAATATGATAAAACAAGGCTGACTTATAGTCGAGGACCTTTTCGTTAGTGCTCTTCATGCAAGCGATTATGTTGGCTTTAGACATCCATCAAAAACTTCTTATAGAAAAGCATAAAATCCGCGGTTTGTACAGAATTTTCTGGTTTTCTAAAAACCTGGCGTCGTGAGGTGCACGTTTATTAATAGCACAGTGCGCTGTATGGGAATAATTAAGCGCCGCTCGGAGGTCCCGACCACATCCTGCATACATGAGCTATTTTATTTAATTTGATAAAATTTGTAAAGCCCGACGTAAATGCATTTTAAACTTTTTACTTTAACTCATTCCAGTGGAAAACCATAACGTGTTCTGTTATCTGCTGTGGCTGTGGACCGCAGCCAACGTCGGTGGTGGAGATGTCTAGCCAAGATACTCACATAAACCTGTATAAGGAGGTAGGCCTTATAAAAATTGAAATTTTCCGGGTACCGAAGTTTTATCTCAAAAAAAATCTTTTGTCGACAGCAACGCAGCAACGCCCGAGCGACAAGTGTGCATCCCACGGATAGTTCAATAGCGCTCACGTTCCATCAGCCGCTGTACCCGCCGGGAAGGATCATCCACATAGTGCGGCACCACCCTAAGCCCGACGAGTAAGTTTCCTTTATGTTTTGTGATTCTCTGCTGAAAGGAGCGTCTAGAGGCTTTCTGCCTCGCCGTGACACAAAACAGAAAAACACTATTCTTTGTGTATGCATATTCAAAAGGCTCAAAGGTGGAGTATCACCTGAGCGGGGGCGGGCCGTGGGATCACAATTGTTCCTGTATCTTCCGCGAAAATAAAAAAAAATAAAAAATAAAAAATAATACTCTGGATTTGCATACATGCAGCCCACCCGGCGTCCTGCAAATGAAACTAATTCAGTTCTTTTTTGCAGACATAAGTACGAGCGGGGGTGGAGGTACGGTAGTCTGTGCACTTGATTATGGTGAAATTTCGATAATTTATCTGGTGGAATATGCATGAGAGCATGGCTTAATTGCACACTTACAAGTATCTGTCGAGGGAATTGGTGGTTTCTGGGTTAAACAAAATATATATAAATTTTTTGTGGGCCGATAACACTTTTCCATACGTTGTGCGAGTATCATTTGTGCCTGCATATTTTGCCCCCATTTGTGTTGTCCCATATTCTGTTGAACGTTGTGATTTGCATATAAGTGACATTTTTTAGAAGTATGTAGATAAAGTACCTGTGGATTGAATTTTTTAGATTCAGCAGTTACTAGTTATTGCGATTTGGAGCTGTGTGTTCTTTCTAGACTTACATACATCGTTCAGAATGCAATTATTCATTCTTTTTTCTGTCCATTTAAATCGAAGAAGTATAAAAATAAAAATATAATGTTACAAAATAAAACTCACCAAACTAATCGACGAATTATTTTGTTGGATGATAAGAGCCACACTAAACTAATTACGCCAATCTTGCCTAATTGACCATCAAAAAATAAAGTTGGTTAAAGTCCAATCGGTAGTAACTTTCAAATTCCGACATATTTTTAATTACTTAATTCGTACCATATACATAATATCACATAATTCACTTGTACCTAATTTACAGACAATCTTATGTCCGCTATTCATAAGCGGAGTGGAAAGAATCTTTTTCATAAAACTTTAAACGAAACCTATGTTAAAATAAAGATAATTACGATTTTACAATATAGCTCCCATCAAAACAAATGTTTTATGTTTCCTTATAAACTTTTGGACTCAGAATATAAAATTCAACAATTTACTTTTATATTTTTCTTTATTTTATAAAACTCAAAATAAAAAATTTCATTTTTAAACTCGGACAATAAACTAAAGTATAAAACTGTTAAGGACAAAAATCTTAAAAATCAATAATTAAGTGTTAATATCTGACTTTTAAAGTTATGTCTCATAGTATAATTCGATCCATGCGTAAAATTGCGCACTTTTTCGATTTAAGACATTATTTGACTATGTATCACATTAAGATTTAACTAGAGAATGTGCTAAAATGATATTGATCAAAATAGTACACTTATACCACTTTAAAAAATAACGACATTAAATTAATAGCAATAGTTTTAAAGATACATATTTTACAATCGGAATGCAAATACTATTATCATGAAATTTTAAAGCTGGCAAGAACAATATTTTGGCAGGACAACATGTTCACTCTCTCAAGATAGAACTTCATTTATTAAATAATTCAACATGTCTATAATACTTTGTAAACATACATTTATTAATCCATAGTTTTCTTTTGGGCGTGCGTTAGCACATTCCAATCAGTTTATTATAAAAATTAAGCTTAAAACTCATTACTGATTATTTTTTTGCATTATTTACGATCATAATTCGAGCTGGAAATGATTCACACTTCGAACTGCAAAACACTTCCCCGTATTTTTGTTTCAGTTTCAGGAAAGGATTTTGCCCTTTTTTTCCTCTGACTATGAGGTACGATAAAAAACTACAAATATTAACGTGTAACACTACATAAATTTAAAACTGGTCAAAAGGCCATTATATTTTGAACTAATTTCTTGTTGGCGATTTAAATGAATTTCGTTTTAAAATGCGCGAAATTTGAAAATTTGCTCCAATTTTAAAATTACTTTTACTTAAATTAATAACTTCCGACTACTGCTAAATTAAATAACTGAAAGAAGATGAATATACAAAAATATATAAATTTATTCCCAATTATAAATTCGACTATGAAGTCAAATAATGTTCATCATATGTTGAAAGATTTTACAATATATTAGTAAAACTCTGCTGGTATTCAAACCTGTTCTAAGATATGTCGTACTTTTGATTCAATTCTGTATACTTGTATTGTAATTACAATTACATTTATCACGTCATGACATAATACAATTAAATGGAAGCTAATCAACAAGAACAGAATCTAGAAAGACAATCTGGAAACAAATCTGCACGAATTTTAAAATTGTTATTTATCTGGCCATAAGTCACTCCCTCATCCTATAGAGCTTAATTTTAAAATATCGTTGCGACATCTGTCTATTATAAATAATTCATTCATTCATACTATTCAATAAAGATATTTATGAAAATGTTCTTTATATTTATACGAGTATGTAGTCTTCCAAAATATTATTTTAGGTTTTTTATTCTAAGTAATTAAGATATTTGTTTTTGTATACATATAATAATAAAAAATGATTCGAATATGATGTAAAACAAATGAACTAAATCTGAACGAACTTTTTCATACATTGGTTGTGGTTTCTATATAACAACAGCGTTTATTTAAAAAACAAAACATTAATCAAAAACATTAAAACAATAAATAAAGTAATTCAGTAGATGTACGTTTGCATGCAATTCTGATTCATATTGGTGTAATGTTGAAAATCGTATCCATTGGGCTTTAGTTTGGAAATAATTAGAACAGTCTTACTTTAAAGAGTTCCTTTACATTTTTAGGCAAATGCTAAAGAAGCGTGAACCCGTCTATCAAGCGATTTGGGCAGAAACGACGGATTTCGATGAGGTCCTAATCTCACCGGTGATGCTGCAGGATCACATGCCGGACAAAGTGCTCTCAGCCCTAAACAAGGTAATGTCATCATACACCTCCTCTCGAGAAAGCTCAAAGTTTTGAAAATACACGAATATTCAACAATAACATTATTTTTCACCTCATGCAGTTTCGTTTTTGTTAAGTTTTCTTTTTGTTGCTGTTTTCTATTTATCTATGATTTACATAATTTGTACAGTTTGACTACAATCATGCAGTATTTGACCTGACAGAATCTGGTATTGTTAAAAAATCCTTTCTTATATACATATTATAATTAGTCGAATACTTTGTCTTAAATTGGTTTTAAATTGTTTAAACCCTTTTATTGAGTTTATTTTAAATTTTATTTTATTTTGTGATAGTGCACTATTTTTTTTTTTACTTTTGTATAACAGAAGGAGTAAATAAATGAATTGGCTTATTTGAAAGGTTTTTTGTGTTGTGTATTTGACATAGTTAAAGTTCTGGAGGTGTTTTTCACTTTAAACTGGGTTTTCCAAAACGCGTTTTACATATTATGTAATCTATCTAATCGACCTTATTAAAGTGAAGGATACTTCATGGCATCAATTATCCAACGTAGTAAATTAGAATAGGTTTAGATATTTTGATAAAAACTCAAATTGGCTTTAATTCTTGTTAGTTTTTTTTTTGTGAAATTGTGTTGTAATTATAAATTTTGCAATGCACTGAGAATTCGGTCCTCACTCATTTGGTAATGATTGAAGAAATAAATGAAGTAAGTATGAAACTTTGTTACTATATGAATTGTAAACTCTAAATATCAAAACAGCACTTAAGATTAAAATTGACATCACATATTTTAAGGTGAAACAAAAACACAAATCGCACAATCAAACTAACTTGAAGAAGTTTAGAGGGAAGCTTATTAATAAGTTATTTGTTGCGAATAAAAAAACAATAATAAATTTTTTTGAAATTGGAATAAAATTTGAAAACGTTACACTATTAATATAGCAATTGTCATGAATTAACGATTTTATACTACACTATCAAAGTAAGGGACTGCTCCTACCGAGTTGTTTTGCTGAAAATTTTATTTTAAAATAAAAAGCGAAATTAGACTTACATATGTGGGCACCATTTTTAAAACTAATCATTTTAAAAATGACTTAACGAATATAATGAACAGTTCTGTAAAATTTTAGCTCAAGGAAGTGCTGATTGCCTCATTTTTGTATGGGTTGTACCACTTCTGCGACTTGTCTACACCTCACTTCTTTAATTTTCCATTTAACCATCAATATAAATATGTCGTCATTTTTGATAAAAATTCATGAAAAGCTCGAATAAAATCAGCTGAAATTCTAAAACTTTTTGGCTTGCCAAAAACATCGAACCTATTTCTCTAAAAAATTTAAAGTACGATATTTATTAAAAATGAAAGTAAATTGAATAAAAATTTTTTGAGTTCTTTACTCTACTGCTAACCAATTTAAAAAATGCTGTTTTGAGACAATCGCTTTTAACGTTTTAAATGGTTATATTAAAGTATTACTTGAAAACCATAAATACCAGAATAAAATTATTGATTATTGGTATTCTAAACCGTGAATTATATTTATTTGTTTTGAACGTCCTGGAAGCATTATTTGCGCAAGTGTTTTAAAATAATCAAATTTTTTAAGTTTTACTATGGGGTAGCACCATAAACGGATAAAATATTTTTTCTGTAATTTTATTCTTTTTAAAACAGTGATGGTCTACAAAAGAATTAAAGCCAATTTGTGTTAATTTTAGAAGATCGATATATTGTGTAGTTTGTATCATTGAAAAGTTCCATTTAGTAATAACTCCCTAGGAGTTATATTATAATTTACAGTTCAGAACAATGGTAAATATGTATGTTGTATTTAAATTACAAAATGTTTCCGTTTAAAGTTTAGCTAGTTAAAAAGTATAGTTACTCCTCAAGTAATTTGTTCCTCGAAGTGATATTACAAGCTCCAATATAACATTCCCTTTCTCCAAACATATCATATGAGTTTGTACATAAACCTTAAAACTACAAAAGAAATCTAGCTGTACAGATACTTGCCTCAGTGTGTATTTATAAGAAATAACAACAACCAAACAACTTAATCATCAGAAAAATATTTTCAAAATTAATCATTGAATACTATCTTTATTTTTAAATTGAATAACACTAACAAAAGAAATCTACAGGTTATGCTAAATAGGGAACGTCCTATAGATCACGTCAACCATAGCGAATCAAGAAGTCCTTTAGGTTCTATATCGAGAGTCGTTAGTGACACCAGGTACTTGAATAATTTCAGTGAATTTTCAACCGATAAAACAGCATATAGTGTTTATTTGAATGACATGCCAAAAATCTAGCTTTATGCATAAAGATAAAAACTATATTTAAACAAAAGATGAACTTAAAATTATTTTAAATATTTTAATGAATATATAAAAATGTGGTGTGTCTTGAATGTTTCATTTTTGTATTGCTCCTTTCTTTGATGTGATTTAAAGGTGCAAGAAATTATTGGATTATTTAATGTTTATCTTCCTTAAATATTTCTAATGTCGTCTTCTATAGAGCTGCGAAAATATTTTTTTTTTCCTTTCTTGTACCTTTAAATTTTTTTTTTTATTTGAAGCCAAACTGATTGACGGATTTAATCTTAAAAATGTATCTACGACTGCAGACATTCGCATATACCGAACATTTTGATCATTGCAAAATCTAAATACAAAATTGTTAGCATTCGATATAATTAAAACCAAACTATTTTTTCTTAGTAATTATTCTATTTCCTAAATTATATGCAGTGCTCTAACCTTTACTAAATTTGACTTTAAAAGAGTGCTATAAATAATCTATTTTAGCCCTAATTTTATTTCCATTAGTCTCGTTTTAAGGCTTTTAGGATAATCGGTATTTTTGAATTTTTAAACAAAAGAGGCCACAGATAGTTTGAAACTGATTAAGAAAATCGAATTTCGACAAACTTTTTAAAGTTGCGACTTTTTAGCTATTTTAGTTTTATCTCGCACCAGAAAAGTAGATTCCTGGCTTTTCTGGTAGGAGTTATACTTAAATTAAGACTCATAAACTACTTTTAAAACGTAAATTTTGAAGGAAAAAACCAAGACCAGTAAAGTTCCTCAATTCCAAAATTTTAAAAAAATTCTCACTCTTCTTTAACTATATATACATATGCTTGGGTGCATTAACATGTTGAGAAATTAAATAAATAAATAAATAAATAATTTAATCGAATTTTTGGAATAAATTGAGTTTGAGGTCTCTTCACGAATTTTGATTAAACGTTGTAAAAACATTAATATGGGCTCAAAAGGGACAAATATGTAAGCAAAATTAGTCGGTCGCCCGTACTTCTCAAGAATTTAAATTTGAAGTTTCAAAACATGAAATTTTTCCGTTGCAATAATTAGCATATTCTAAACATTGTGCCAAAACCATAAGTTAAAGAAGTTTCCAGCTTTTTTTCTAAATTTTTAGAAAAAGCATCAAAAGAAACGTATTGAAAGCTTAATTTATTGAACTTATCGACGGTGACAAGCACGCGTTTGTCGTGTGGACTGACAAGGAATAAACGGTAAATTTCTAGTGTTTTTCACTTTCAAAATTTTTGACTTTAAAAGCATATTCTTGCAATGTTTCATTAAAATCCGTAAAGAGACTTCAAACTCTATTTATGCAAAAATTTTTAGTTGTCTGCACTACCTAATGAAACATTGAGGTGGTATTAACTAACTCGAATAAATGGAATTTTAATTAAATTTGTAAAAAACAAATATGCAGGTAAAAATTATTCTAAAATTTCTTACTTTCATCAGTTTGGCTTCTTAAAATCTTCTTAGGATACGAACCGTATTTTTTTACTATATGTTGACCATATTTTTAAAAGCACAGCGACATCTTGGTCACATAATCCACATTTTAATTTTATCACAAAAGTAGCACCGGCACTGTGTTCTTGATTTATTAAATTGCAATTGCTCAGTTACTCCAAATAAAAGCTTTGAAATTACCTGCAATAGCAAAAAAGGAAGACATAAAATAGACGTTAAGCACAATTTCTTTATCAGAGTGAGTGCCCGCCAGAAAGGTAAGTCTGAACAATAGTTTTGCTAAGCATGTTACCAGTTCGCATGTTTATTTTTTATTGATTCCCATTCTAAATTTATTAAATACGCTCACTTGTATATTTTTATATAAAAATTTAAAAAGAACTACCGTCCTATTTAAATATAATCTTAAAATGTAATAGATATGTTTTTAATTGAAACGGGAAGTCGACTTTATAATGAAAACAAAGCAAAATCATATTCAATTTGTCACTGAATTAACTTCTGTTTATTATATCAATAAAAATTAATAGGTATGTAAAAGATTATAATGAGCATGCGTTGTGTGATAAATACAGGTCATAATTGACGTATGTTCATGAAAAACTTGTTCTCTAATAATTTAATAAGGTGTATAAGTAAATAATTAAAGAATTCTTGCTTTTTGAGTAAGAAATTTTTCTCAAAAACGTTATGTCATAGAAAATTTTTCTCACAAATTTCTGATGTTTGAAAATCAGCTTTCGATTTTTTGCGTATAAAAATAAATTCTTTTAGCCAGTAAGTAAATCAAATTAGGGCACCACTATATCCGACAAAATTAAGGTCAAATTCAATAAACGTTTGTATATCAGATATTTATTTTCAAAATCGACCAAATGGAAAAGATTGCTAATTTTCAAATTTGAAATTGAAAGAATGGACATGTTGATTTTAATCACTGTCGAATATTTAAATGGAGGATTATCATCAGTTCAATATTTAATGTTATATGTATATTTCAGGTACCGCTTCTTGATTTCGATTTTTTTAGGTTGGAACATATTGTGAGCTTTAAAACATTCTTCAGAATTGAAACGCATCACGATGATATATTTTTAATAAGTATTATTTACTTGACACTGTCGGCTTCAAGCCAAAAGGTCAAACAGAAACAAGCAGTCTCCATTTGGTACGCTATCATTACTACTGATTCAACCAAAAAGACAAGAGACAAATTAAAATTATATTATTTATATACTTTAAACTTCAAACTCAAATAAACCATTTCGAGAAGAACGCGTTTAAAGTTGTATACGAACAAACATTACTATTATATTTATATCGTTTGTATTCTAACTTGTTAAGTACATAGTTCATTTGGTTTTAATATTTTAACTGAATATATTTGCGATTAAAAAAAACATTTCGAAATCTGACAATCGCCTTATATTTTTTACATTATAAAGGCACAAGACTAAGGTCAAAGTATGAATCAAATACAAAACTTCGTTATCATTTGGCCTCTGTAAGCCAAAACTTTAATGTTTTTTTATTGAGCATAACACATTATATGTTTTGCTTACAGTCCTTTATAGATTATGAATCTGAAGTCATGCCCCTTCAGAGCAACATAGTTCAAAAATATAAAAAACCGTATTTTGAAAGATTTTCAAAAATTGTAAGGAAATAACGAAATACGACAGGAATTCGAATTCGAACTCAAATAAAAACTTGAAACCTGAACTAAAGTTTTAAAATATGAATTACTTGTAATAACCCTCAAAGGAACGATATTCCTTGAATCTATTAGATTCAATGTTGGCCTGTGTTATGTAGGCCTAAAGTTCAAACGCATTTCCAATTTCGAGTTCTAATCTTGAATTTCTTAAATTCTGCTTATATTTTATCAACTGAATTTTTAGTTGAACTTAATAATTATTATCATTCTTTTTTATGAAAAAAATCAGAATGTTCTTTTAGCACAGAATATAAAAGTAAGGTAATAAAGTCGACTTCCTTAAACATAAATGAAAAGATCCACATAATAAAAAATTATGAAATTTCAAAATTTCAGGTTGTAACTACAATTGGTCCACGAAAACCCCAACGGCAGCCTTCAAACGCATATGCTTCTTTGCCTAATGATATAGTGGAGACAGCTAGCTTTCGAAATCAAGTGTGCAATCACAGCCTTAATCGAGCACAAAGTCCAATCTCGAATATTACAAATTCAATATCAACACCGAATGCACCGCACAAGATTTGTCTTGAGACATCTTTTACGAATTTACAAAGTCCACAAGACGCTTTACCTTCAGTAGCAATTGCGTGGTGCGGCCCAGGATCCAGCAAGACATCCTCAATCGCCGGAAGCATTTTCGGGAGGAGCCAACTGAGCTCGATCCAACAGTACGACATATCAAGTTTGACTGACGAAGCAGCCTGCAAGAGTCCCTCGGGTCCGAGCGAGGCGACCACGGTCATCCTGGCGGATGGATCCGGGATGGAGGCGACGAGGTCGAAGACTGTCGCCTTCGAGGCCACGAATCATTCGCACGTAGACGCCCACGCGAGCATATCAAACATGCAGAAGTCGGTGTCGCCGCAAGTACCACCAAAATTGAATCTGCAAAGGCAGCTTTCTGGTTCCCACGCGAAGAAGCCCAGAAATCTGCCCATCGCTGACCTGAAGAAGGGTTCCGATGCGCATAAGTCGGTTGACCTAATCCACGACGATTGGTTTGGATTGGCGCCTCTGGCCAGCCCAGAAACTCTATCGGAGATCTCGAGTATATCATCAAGAACTAGCGTAGCCTTAAGTTTAGCTAATAGCATTGAGAGGTACTTGCAGAAGTTGTCAATATCAGCGAACGGCAATCAGCAGCTGATCGGGGACATCTTCGAGTCCCAGCTGCACACGCCGAGGGTAATGCGAAGGGCCCCAAAATTTACAGAGAATTTGTCGAGTTGCGCGGACGACTGGAAGTCCGTCGACCAGTACAAGCGCATGGGACAGGTGTTTGTAACGTGTCCTCGAGTGCCTTTTAATCATAGCGATTCGAGTGACCAGAGCTTCGAGTCGGCGTCCAGTCTGAGCCAGTCCAGGTGCTGTGAAAAGAACGAAAACTCAAAGTCGGCAGACAATATAGATGAGGACACCGTCATAGAAAACATCAACAAAAAGCTAACTTTCAGCGATAGTGCAATTCTGGGTGAATGCCCTGGTAGCTGTCCAAACTGTCCATGCAAGCAGATCGGAGCTGGCAGTGAATGTTGCCGGAAAGTCGACCATAGTTCCTGCCTAATAACAACACCAAGGACGAACACAAGTTCTACGGACACCTACTACAGTGCCATGTCCTCGCTAGACCAGTTCTCTACGCCACAAAATTTCCCTATTCGCTTTAGTGATCAAATACCCGAGGAGAACGACGGTCTTCCAAAAAAAGGTATTCTGGAGTCACACTTTCCAGTGTATGGTGGGAATCAAGAAACATCTGATCGGCTTTCCTTGATTCCGGACAGTCCCAAACTTCTCTCACCGGGAAACACCAATTCGGCCCAGAGGCGCTCGACATTGCTGAGGAAACGAAATTCGAATGAAGAACGGATATTTTCGCGAAATGAGTCTCTTCCACTTCTAGCCCATCTAGCCGAAAAATCGTCATCGCCTAATTTTGTTAAGCGGAAAAGCTGCGTCTATCCGGTTAGTTCGAATTCACAAAATTCATCGTCTAATAAAAGCGAGAGTAGTGTGTAAGCAATAAGGTCTGCCCGTACCAGGGAAACTAATATTTTAAAAATTGTTGGCAAAGTAGAGACGTAAACAGAAACTAGTTCCAATGTACAATATTTGGTGCGCAATCTTAGTACAGACGATCGAAAAATCTTATAGTATTAAGGTCCTCTTCTTCAAGTTAATTTCCGCTCTGGAGGTTGATATCGTTTTTATTTTCTGCTTGCAGATGATTGATCTAAATACATATTTCCACTATACTCATCTTGAACTGGTCGTTGAAGTTGCAATAGATAGTTTTTATCAATATTTATCATTCCTTAGAATATGACCAAGGTGCTTCACTTTTCGTCTTGTAATCGGCTAATTTCCCTTTCTTACTAAGGTAATCAATTTGAAATATGGTCCATCGAAATTTTTCCAATTCTTCTTTATACAAGGTCATAGAAAACACTCCAAGTTAAAACAAATTTTTATGTATTTTATTTCGAGAATTTCTTAAGTATTCAAAATCATCATTCCCAAAAAAGCATAATAAGAATTCAAAAGTGAAATTAACAAAAAAGAAACAAATTTCGTTTTCCTTTTTTCCACACGTTTTTGACACCTTAGAAAGAAGGTACTTAAATCACAATATCATGGTAAAACTTACAATTTTTTAGAAACTCTTTCTTCGAAAAATGCATTTCTTTAAAATTATTTTTGCAAAAAATTAAGGGCTAAACATTGTTTCGCTCACACTGTTCGAAAGAGCGACCTCGAAAATAGGAGAATATAGTTTTCTCGATCCTTAATTACTTTTTTTCTTCAAATAGTACGAGGTTCAACTCAAACTGAAAATTCAGCACATTTGGGTATTAAAGGGTTAACGTAATTTTCTGCTACAATATTTTAGGAAGTATATTTTAAACGAAACCATTCGATTTTAGACAACTATTATTTTATAAAATATGGTGTCAGAAGAATGCAGCATGTAAATTAATTTCGATATTTAGAACAAGGTACTGCTGTGAATCTTTGTATTCAGCAATGAAAGTTATTAAATCGAAGCGCCGTTCCGAGCTAACGTTTAAACCTATTTAATAGCATAGTTTAAAGGTAAAAACGATTTCGCCATAAAAAAACCGCCAAAATGAATTCCTTCTTTCCCTTAAACTTCTAAAAAGACATGCATTTTGTTATTTACTATAATTAAGGATGAATTATTTTCTTTACTTTAACCCCCAGATTAAAATTAATTTATATATTTAGATTATATCCTTTAAAACATAAAAAAACGATATGCATCTTGTTGCTTGCTACATAAAATTAGGTACCTGTTTCTACTCTTACCCCACCAACCCCTAGGTAGGAAATAACGCAATAAATGAATTGAATGATATACCTCCTGTTATTTACAATAATCAGGAAAAAATAACCGCCCTATCTTCACCCTTTCAAACCCTAAGAACAAAAGTAGATAGCCCCTAAAATGGATGCAGCAGCACCCACTAAAACTTAAAAATTGCAGTCCCAATTTTAAAAAAAATTATTTTTTTTTTAACTTTTGACATTGCAAAATTATAACAATAATTTATAATATCAAAAACTATCAAAACAAATTTTCTAATTATAATAAAAATCTGAACAAAATCTCAGAGATATACACTTAAGTGAAAATTATTAGCAATAAATAATTTCCTCAGAAATAAAAGAAAAACATTATTCTATTAAAGTTAAAATATAATAATTTTTATAACCAATTTCATTAATCTTGTACTATTTTTTTTTCCAAAATTTACTATTGTTTTATCATTTAATAAATTTAAAATGGATTAGTTTTAGTAAATATCGAATGACTTAATAATTTTAGTACATACTTGATTACTCTTAACTTTTAATAGTAATTAGCATCAAATTTGTACATTAGAATTAGTTTCTCAATAGTAATGAAAATAAATTTGTCTATTCCATAACCTAAATGGACCCTTTTAATGTATGTAAATCTATTGCCATAACACAAAGGTACACAAAGAAAGCGTTTTAAACTAGCCATCAGATGAGAAAATGTAAAATTTGAATATATTCAAATTAAGATTCATTTCTTCTTTTCAGAGGATCTGAACTTATAACTTGATTTACGATCACATGCGTAAACACTTTTAGACGCTTTTTAACATTTTCTACAGCTTCGAGCCATAGGCAAAAACAATAATTGCAATAAGGGTCCAAACATTTGATAAAATAATAGAGATCAAGAAAAACAAATGACTAAGTAGCAATAGACTAACAAAGTAATGAGCAACGTCAACAAAAATACTCCTTTTTACGATAGGCTGAACTTCAATTGTAAGTGCATAAAATACGTTCTTAATCATAATGTGCCAAAACCATAGAATAAAAAGTCAATTGAGTACTGAAGGGGCAGGTGAGGAAAATCGAGGTGGTAGCGTAAGGCGGTCCTCTCATTTATTTATCTACAAAACTGTCTAAGATTAGCATAGGACGAACTTTGTTACTTTAAGTTCTATAGAGCAATTAGTTACTAAGATAAGTTATTTATTTATAATTGAAAATTCTCTCGAAAGATTTTTAAGAAAAGTTAAAAATTGTTACAGAGTACCGAAAGTATGTTTGTTTATGCATGAATTGTGAATAAAACTGGTGAATCGATTGTGTTATTATATAATTTAATTTTTTTATACCTATAATTGAAGGTGGGTATGCATTGACCTTTCTTTTTCAGATGAAAAAGTAACTAATAGAAAATTTTATTTTAAAATAAATCTTAGGAAAACGTTGGTTACAGGTGGAATAAAGATGATTCTGCATTCATTTATTATATTATAAAATTCTACATTTATTGCGTCATTATGAGGAAATCTAAAGCTAAGTTATTCAGAAAGTTCGATGAAAACTGGCTTAGATCTATAGAAGTAAAACTAGCACGCCATTTTTAACATATAGGTATAATTAATTACATATTGTATATATGAATCAAAGGAAATTGATTTGACTCAGTTTGCAGTTTCCCTGACCCTTAATTGAATTTTTGAATTTTAACAATGGTAAATTTCATCTTATTTTGCAGATGAATTTGTGTATTTATTCAAAGTTAAAAGTACGAATATAATTACATTTAGTAGATTAAAAATAATTTTACAATGAAAAATATGAATAAAGTAGCCGAACAAAATTCACATGGGGTAAAAATTAAGCCAAATATACCCTTTAGAGTCTAGTTTGGTTTCTATCCTGCAAATATTTTACATCTGCATTAATTAAAAAATACTGGCATATCGGCCGTAGTGCACAACCTTCAATCTGTGAAACGAGTCCCTGAACCAAACCGAGAATAACGCAAAAACACAAACAGGCTAGATTAGCGTTTCCTTAAAAGCTTAAATTTTTGGACGAAGAGTGTTATATTTTGGGTTAAAAAAAAAATTAATTTGGATGACCATGCCGAATTAAAGAAGTACTGGCATTAAATATAGACTTCCTGAAAATATGGCTTCAACATGGTAATGCTGTCGTACAATCATCGAATGCCACAAAGAGTTCTTGAGGAGCCATAATGTGTCTGCTTTTGATTGCCCATTTGCAGCCCCAAGTGGAACCCCGAGAATGTTTGGGAAATACCATCAAAGGGGGTTTTTCAAAAATCAATGCTTCGGCGACTTCAATGTTTCATACCACAATACATCGGAGGTTTCATACCAGGTATTAATTTTAAACTGAATTTGGTCTTATCTTTTATTAGTTCTGAAATTGCTTCCATACGCGTGCCGAGTGTGTCATGGATTAATCCTTCAGCTCGTTCTTTTGAATATTTTTCTCCCAGGTTTATGGCACATCCATGTGATAAAATATATAAGATTTCCGCTTGGAATATTGTGGTGTATTTGCCAATGGAGATGTGCAGATTTTGTAATTGTCCGTACACTCCGATGTCCACAGGAAACATCCATGTGCTACACTGAACTGTTTCAGAAGATACGAGTATATTCCAACAGTTATGTTGTCTATGATTATTAGGGCGTTTCTGTCTATTGCTGTTATCTAGATATATGTAGCCCCTTAATTTTGTATGGAGGTATTTATATACCATACATATATAAAATAACATGTCTTGACTGACTAATTCATCAACGCCGAGCCGAAACCAGTGAAACTAAATATGTACATGAAATTTGGACAGTAGTTTTCTTTTGGGGCATGATTTTACGAAATTCTTCTCCTAAGGGAGTAAAATGGGATAAAAGTTTGTATGAAAATCCTTGAAGATAAATCCAAAAATTGGTATTTGGCCTTTAAGTTAGAAATTAAGAGAGACGTATTTCAGGATTTTTGGAATTATTCATTTTTTAAGAGGCTAAAATAGGGGATGAAGATTTGTATGGGAAAACCTTGAAAATTAGTATTTCGCCTTTCGGTTGGAAAGAATGACGTGTTTCAGGGTTTTTGGAAAATCATTCCCTATAAAGGTGTAAAATAGAGGATGAAAGTTTAAGAATTCCGTCATTTCTAAGGTTAAAACCATGAAAATTAGTATTGGTTAACGGTTGATTTTCCTATAACCCTGAAACATAAGTACACCTAATTCTCCTTTTACACGAATTTCATTTAACACAAGTTAAAAAGCAAAAAAAAAAATTTTACACGAATTGTTTTGTTTTAATACGATTTTCAGTACACGAGACTAGAGATGATAATACAGAAATAATTTCACAAGATGATGAACAAAATAATTCTAGTGATATTGTAGTCTTACGCAAACGTATGCGTTTATTGTCAGAAAAGTGATAAATTCATACAATTTTATTATGTTTTATATTATTTTTATTTTTTGCATATTAATGAATTTCAGATATTATTTTCTTTTTTTCAAAGTATAATTTATTTTTTATAATATATTTAATGAATTAAAATGTGTAAGCACGCAAAAAATCCTTAAGTGAACTCTAAAAAGAATTTTTTTAATATTGTTTATTGTACTTTTCAGTTGCTTTTTCAGATCTAGAACCAATCTACTATTTTTCCATTTAGCCAATATCTTTTTTTACACGAATTTTTTGGGAACGTATCTATCGTGTAAAAAGAGAATTAGGTGTACTTAATTTCAAACCAATAATCTACAATAGGTTTTAGAAATACCAAATTACACGTCTGTAATAACTTTTGAAATGACAGATTTGCATGTAAACATTTATCCCCCATTTTACCCCTATTCTGTTTCTAATTCTATTTATTTCTAGATCTCCGCGGGCAGAAAGCTAATAGTATTTTATAATCCCCTGGTAAATTGTTTAAAACTAAACTGTTAAAAGAGCCCAATACGCCATCTAGTGTATGGTAGGAGTCAGTTAATCCAAACCACAAACCAGTGACTGACTCCGAATTCTAGCTCTAGACTTTAGTCTGATATTTTGACAATCACACACATGCCCAGCTGAAACTTGAAAGTAGCAGCACTCAGCAGGCAGCTGCAGTGAACATCTGCTTTTCGCTTCGTGAGGTGCAGCCAGGCGTCAGTTGACGGGCAGAAAAAAACGGGCGGAAAATGTTCCTCGGGCGCGTGTTCACGCGCAGCTTCCTGCTCCCGGGCAGGAGGAACAATTCCGCGTTTAGCGTGGACACCCTGCTGAGTGCGGCGAACCGGTCCAAGTGCATCGAGTGCCTGAAGAAAGCGCCCGGCCTCCCCTTCAAGCCCGAAACCTCGAAAGCGTACGCCGCGGTGCTGATTCCAATTTGTGTTACCCGATCTGGGGACGTTGGACTTTTGTTCACCCGCCGCTCGGGGACACTCAGTCGTCACGTCCGGCAAGTGTCGTTTCCCGGTAAGTTTGATCACTGAAAGTAGTGTAAGAAATTCAAAATTATATAACAGCATGCGATTTTTCTTTCATTTCTTTATACTATTTTTCGATAAGTAAGACCTGGGACATAACACAGAATATGATTTTTGATTTTTATGAATTCCATGTCGATACGAATCGAATCTCATTTACGATGCAGAAACCTTAGCGGTCAGATCACATTGAATAAAAAATTTTACCACATGGAAAAAATTGGAATTCAGTAAACTCAGTAAAATGCTAAGAGTAAGGTAGTTTTTTCAAATTTGTTTCTAAAATGTTTTACAGTGAGGGAAATTTACATAAAGTTTCAAAATACTTCTAACTTAACTACTCTCTTTACTATTAAATGGTCAAATATGTAACACTAATCTTAATAGAATTTTATTCATTTGAATAACGCACCACATTTAGCTGGATTTCACTCTAAGTTAAGCATGTTGACTAGTGGTGTTGGTTTAATTTTAACAGAAATTTCTTTAAACGCACTTGCTAAGTTAGGTTTTTTGCATATCATTTCCGTACATTCTTAAGTGAAATAAGTATAATTTTACAGATATGTATCTTAGCTGTCTATTGGTTGCGTTTAATTTTATTGTAAGAAAATATTCCAGAGGTAAATTCTTGATAGTAACAGAACAAATTAAAATTTAAACTTGGCGGATGCGGAGTTTACAAAGCGATATAGTGGCAAGAAGATTGGACGATCCGATAGAGTAGTAAGGAATTTCGTTAATCTAAATGAGAAATAGTTTATAAAATATGGAAGGCGCGTCGACCAAAGGAAAATACAAATTGTGGCGACGTATCACAGATAGCTATGCACAGGGTTCGGAACCGTACGATAATTATCGTACACATACGATAATTTCATGCCTACGTACGATCACCAAGCAAATAACTCATAGAGGTCTCACCTAGAACAAAAATCTGTGACCGACGGTTTTAAGTTTTCTTGCTTTGCGCTGGCTCCCACCGGTTCATTCTCTCGCATTGAGAGCATCGATGCGAAGAAATGAATAAATGAACAGCCGAAATTTACTGAACGCTGCGATGCGAATGGTATTCTCTATACCGTGGATTTTGGTTCTGCTGAGCCTAACGTGTGTTGGTTAGAATACGTGTGATAAGGAGGTGAGTGTGGTTGTCCATTTCTGGAATTGATATCGTGATGGATTAGATGGCCCGCCTGCAAGACGGTGGGTTTTATGAATTTAAATCACTGCAGATTGTACTCTTGAATTCAATTTGATAGTTGCTAAAGTTCTTTCAATGAAAATTATTACTATTCAAACCAATTCATCTAATTGCGAGCCCGATGAGGATGATTTCATTATACCAACATTATCGGATTGCGATGATGAAATTAATAACATTCTCAATACATTTCTTTTTGTTGAAAATGTTAATTTAGGAAAAAAACATTCTGCTGATGACGAAATCGAAAAAATTTTCTGACAGTTATTTTTTTAGGCAAAAATAAAAATAATGTTTTGATTTTTATATTAAAAATTAAAAAAAAAAATCGGAAATGAAATTTATTTTTAAAATCTGAAATAAAAATCAAAGAATGATTTCACAAATACATATATACATATGTTATCAATTCAACGCTTTTAATTCTTCCTATAATATTAATTATGATGCACAACTACATATTGTAATTTTAAGCAGATCTGACAACTTCTAATATTTGATTTTTGAATTCACAAATATAACAATAATTCTTATTTACAGTCCTTGCCACAGACTAAAAGTATTGCATCGCGTTTAATTGGAATCACAAACGCTATAAAATTACGCATTTTTAAATATTGTTTACTTGAAATATTATTATCCTTTAAATTTATTTTAAATTCTTAAATTTATCTAGAATAGAATAACAAGCACTAATACAAAAACTATAAGCGTTGAATTGATAAAATATATTTGCCAGATCACTTCCTGATTTGTATTTTTGATTTAAAATACATTTCCTGATTTTAAAAATAAAAATCATTTCTTAATCCATCACGATATCAATTCCACAGCGGCATATCATCGCTTCGTGGAACTTGCGAGGTAACCAGAAATGGACAACCACACTCACCTCCTTAGCACACGTATTCTAACCAACACACGTTAGGCTCAGCAGAACCAAAATCCACGGTATAGAGAATACCATTCGCATCGCAGCGTTCGGTAAATTTCGGCTGTTCATTTATTCATTTCTTCGCATCGATGCTCTCAATGCGAGAGAATGAACCGGTGGGAGCCAGCGCAAAGCAAGAAAACTTAAAACCGTCGGTCACAGATTTTTGTTCTAGGTGAGACCTCTATGAGTTATTTGCTTGGTGGTACGATGTACGATATCATATTAGTATCGTACGCAGATTGTACGATAATTTTCATTATGATGCACTGCAAATTTATTTTATTCCTACCCTCATAGACAAGACAATAGCACGAAGATTTTTTTTTATTCGCGAATATTTTTTTTTTCTTTTTGCTCAAGCGCTATCTATTGGTTTGTTCAGCGAACAAATGATATCGATATCGTAACACTTTGGGTATATGTATATGAAGTTGTGAACACTGGCTATGCATCACTTTAGTATGCTTTGCTAAAAAATATTGAGTCGGTTGTTTTGCTGCTTGCCTAAAAGTCATGTTTTGTTGAGAAGCTATATTTAAAAAATATAATAAAATTAAATAATTAAAACTTATTATTTTTAGTTTCAATAGCAACAAGTGCCCTCTAATAATAATAATGAGCACTACAAAAGTTAAGCAGACGCCAACGAAATCAAATTATGACAGAAGCTGCTAAACATCGGTTGTATGCTTTAGAAATTGTAAAAAATTGAACTTGCCGGTGGGTCAACGACACGTGTTAATAGATTTTAAAAGCTACGTGTCGTTAAACCATCAGCAACTCCAATCTTTTACGATTTGTAAAAGTATACAAGCGATTTTTAGCAGCTTCTATCACAATATGATTTTTTTGCCGCCTGCTTAACCCGGGGTTTTACACGGGTCAGTTTTACTGGCAGTCAGCACTAACTTCAATTGTCAAAACTATTTTCACTAACTAGTTTGCGTTCAGGAAATTTACAAGTCAATTATTTGCCGGCAAGTGTAGAAACCTCAGTGACTGCAATATTATTGCTTAAAGTTACTGTAAACTATTGTAATTTCTGTAATATTCCATAAACATGCATTCGATCTACTTTATTTTGTCCATTTTAGTCAAATTCTTTTCCTGGAACCTAGAAAAATCTTTCTTAATTTTCTTACTTACTAACATCACAACACTTGGAATTGTTCATAATCTTCCATTTTTACAAATCAAGTTAGCGTTTATACACCAAATTAATATTTACTGACGAGTCAGCATGGACTCGAAAAAATCTCATCAGTGCTGACTGGCCAGTAAAAAAGACGCATCAGTGAGTATTTACGCGAGTCAAGGTCAGCGCCAGTGTCAGTAGAACTGACCCGTGTAAAGGCCGGGTAACTTTGTATTTTGCTTTGGTCAAACACTCCTTCCATATTTTATATACTTTTTTTCATTTAAATTTACGAAATTCCTCACTACTCTATCGGATCGTTCAATCTTAAAACTTAGCAACTGCGTTTAAAGGAATTAATTTCTCTTAAAATTAAGCCAACACCAGTCGTTAGCTTGCTTAACTTAGAATGAAATGAGCTAAATATGGTGTTATCCAAATGAATAAAATCGCATTAAGATTAGTGTTATTTTATCATTTAATAGTAAAGAGAATAGTTAAGTTAGATATATTTTGGAACTTTGTGTAAATATACCAGTGCGCCCTCACTGTGAATTTGATTCTTCTTTGGATAATGGACCTATATTTTAATTTAAAAATAGTGAGAAGGAAAATTCACGATGAAACAAATCCGATCGAATTTCTTGCAATGATGTAAATTAAAATGTAAAACGATGTGAACCTCTTTAACACTTTAAGAGGACTAATATGTTTTGTTTAAAGTTTATGAAATTTTACGAAAGTTTTCTTAAATATTTTTTAAAAGAACTATAATCAGATAACAAGCTACCATTCAACTGGAGGTAAATATTGGGGAGAATTTTGAGGGTAATAGTCAGATGACGACGAGAAGCAAAAATATACCAGCGTAAATATTAAACATAGTGCTTAAACTAACAAGAAAAACAAATGTCAGCGAACAAACCGTAACTGTACAACATTTAAGATAAAAACAAAGATAACTTGTTCGAAATCAGAAATATGTGCCTATAACATTCTAATTATTGTTAATCCGGCAAGTAATTTAGTATGTTGGTCAAGTATTTCATTTTGATGGGGTGAAAGCTTAGAGACTAGAACTGCCCACTAGTTTATACAACAAAAACAAAAATTGGGAGAAATGCTTTAAAGTTTTGAAAGTATTACAAATCATACCTTAATTAAAATCCAAAACAAACCACAGCATTCTTTATGCCAATAAAAAAAAATCAATCTTTTAAATATTTCAACTCAGGTATGCCCCTTAACACATTACTCAAGTTTAATGGAAATTTTCTTTTTCTGTAATAAATTGGTTATTTTTAGCTGATGAATTTGGCTATGATTACAAACATAGTAAGATTCGTACTTTTTTTCATTATCGTTTACATCGAGTTTGTCCTAAGCTTAAAATATCGATTTTTAATAACTTATGATATAATCATGTAATTGATCTTAAAAAGACAACCTAATTTTATTATAATCGAGATAATTGTAGAAACCGTGTGAATTATAATAGAATCATAAAAACAAAGTTCATTATACAAAACAACCGTTTTTTAAACAAATTTTTGAGTTTTTCTACTCTAAAAAATTAAAATTTTAAATTAATTTTTTTTATTCTGGTTCACACGACAAAGAATTTAAAGACACAAAAAAAGAACTTTCAAAAAAGCTAAATCGATTCAGCAGCTTTTGAATTATCTCTGGTGCCAGTTGTAAAAACGTATTATAGTTTAGAGAAAAACTAAATAATAATTAAGGGAACATTTTTGAAGTTCTTAAATAGGAATATCCTTTTTAAGTTAATGCGTTAATAGAATATTTTTTCGATGCCTATCAAATAAAGTGGATTCATATTCCAAAATTGCATGCAACAACTTAATTTTCATTTTATTCACTTATTTTTAACTTAAGATATACTTTTTGCTTCGTATACCGATTGGTTCACAATGTTTCCTGAAGACAGTAAAATTTATAAAATAAAATATTTATCCTTCACAGGTGGCATAAAAGATCCTACCGACAACTCATACGAAGATTGTGCTTTGCGTGAGACTGAAGAAGAAATCGGTCTACCCCGGTCCAGAGTTCAAATTTGGGGAACTGCTGAGTTATTAAGACCCCCGAGAAGTGCAGCCATAATGCCAGTTGTAGCTTCAATAGAAAACTTTTCAATCGACGAACTAAAGATCAACAAGCACGAAGTTGACGAGGCTTTTGTGCTCACAATCGAGACTTTATGCTCACCAAATGTAAGAAGACACACGCAGTTCAAAAGAACAAGAATTCCAGGATATAGTGGGCCCGTCTTTGTGGTTAGTCCCCAGACACGAGTTTGGGGAATCACGGGATATCTGACGAATTTATTTCTAAACTGCTTCGTTCCTAAAGGGGTTTTCAATTCGAAAATTGAGTATATTAAACCTATCAAGTACAGCTGATGATAATATTAAGAACTTTTCTCGTCGACAATATTTTATATGTACAAATACATACATATATGTAATATACGTACTAATGAGGAAAATAACACAATAATACATGAAAACAAAAGAAAACAACTGTGCTTTATGGTTCGAGAAAAGGGGATTAGATACTTTATAGTAGTAAGAATATAATAATTCGTCAAACGAAGTGTTGTATATGTATATAGAGAATTCTGCAATAAAATAATGATAAACAAAAAATCAGCGCCAAATGTTTTTTAATTAAATGCCATTTTTCACTATTTTTAGGCCCAAACTCTTATTAGTTAGTTAATAAGAGCCCAGACTCTTAGTTATACATTTTTAATGTATATGTTAATTGTTAAAATATGATCGATAAAAGATCCCATACTAAGTAAGATTAATAGTAAATTCGAGATCCATTCGAACCCATTTATTGAAAGTTCAGAATTTTTTTACTAATTTGAATTTCGATTATACTGGGTTTCTTTTTACTCACCATGTACTTTAAAAAGGAATTATTTTATTTAAAATTTAAAACAAAACAACGTGCAATTTAACGCTTTTTTTTTTTTTATTTTAATGTATCAAATATTTTGTATAAAATTATATACACAAGTTTGTATATAACCGGTTAACCACTTTAATTGAACATTGAAATTTTCTTTTATTAAGCTAAAGCTCAACGCAATTCGAAATTGACGCGCCTTTTCCTAAAAAAATACAACAATTTGAACTGAAATTGTACAATGAAAATAAGGAAACTTTCGCTTTTGAATAATTAAAAAAAAAAAAGTTACGCACAATCACTAGGCATAGTTTAAGCTTTTTGTATGCTTTAAATATCAAAACGTCGAATTATTCGACGGCGATCGCACATAGAGAGAGAGAATGTGAAAGAGAATTATGTCTTTAAAAAATAATATATTACTTTAATTCCTGGGAATTTGTTTTGTTAAAAAAAAGGAAAAGAACATAAAAATTCAACGGAATTTTTTGTGGATGCGATTATTCCGAGATGTCTATCGGAATGGATGTGGTGAATGTTGGCGTTTCCAGCTCTTCATGCTTCTTCATTTTGAGCATCTGAAAAAAAAAATATAATTTTCATTAGGTGTTCAAATTTTTAAATATAAAAGTAATCATAATCACCAAAACCACATTAAAATATTCCAAACAATTCAATCAAAACCAATCAACAAAAAAAATTATATCTGCAGATTTCTGGGATAGATTTTACTAGTTTCAATATTCGACCTACACAAATGAATTAATTTAGAGTTTTCTTTTTTCTGGATACTGAGGTAATAGCTTTGAATGTCAAAAGAAAATAAAAGAGCATATGAACTATGATACATACATATTAGGGTGTCCCTTATTTTCCAACTTGATTATTTTTCGACGCATAGGGCCTACTTTTTTTCGTATTGGTGTAAAACACTCGCACAGCAAATTTTGTTTCATTTGGTACACTACAACCCGTGCCGACTTGCATGCGAACATGTTCTTACAAGTTACTATGGAGTACTAAGCGCGCGAGCGGCATGCCCTCTTTCAAATGCAATTAGTCGCGATAACAACACGGTTTTATTAATTTGAATAAAATGTCCATTCAATTACGAAGTGCTAAAAAAAGTATACCCGTCCCTCGATTTGCACGGTACTCAATTTACACGGTTTCGCTTTTACACGGTTTTTAAATGAAAACAAGAAACAAATTTTTTTGGTTTTATTTTGATTGTTTTGCATTATGTTATTTATAAATTAAAAGAGTTATCATATTAATGAACGCACTGTTTTAAAAGATCGATGAAAAGTTACCTAACGCACCCTTTTCAAAAAGTTCAACCGCAATCATCAAAGTCATTTGTTTTATGTTTGAATTCTAATATAAGGAAAGGAAGAAAGAAGACGTCTAAGTGAATTCTAATAACAGGTGAAAAAAAGGGCAGTTTTGTATTCTTAATAATTTATTTCGTAATAGTGTTATAATTTATTATTATAGCCATATAATCTTAACAAAAAGAAAACAGATTCCCAAGCAAAGACAAACCATTAGTTTGGAAAATAAAATTTAAATTCTAGACAAACTAAAATCTCGACAAGGCTCAACATCCGTAGCAAAAGAATATGGGATGAATGGGGCAACTGTTAGGACAATAAAGCGAACGGAAGATTCTATTCGAAAAAATAAATTGAAATAGTATAAGCATTAAATTGTCTCTAAAAATGAATGAACCAATTTCCTTTTTATTTCTTTAATCCTTATCTCATTTTACACGGTTATAATGAACATATCCTTGACTTTTCTTTATCTTGTTTAGCTCGATTTACACGGTTAACAGTTTAAGTGAACATATCCTTCTATTTTCTATGAATTTTGTGTCTCGTTTTAGACGGTTTCGTTTTGCACGATTTTTCCAGGAACGTATCTACCGTGTAAATCGAGAGATGAGTGTACTTAGTCGGTGAGGCAAACCACCAAATAACAGGCTCAAAACTACCCTCAAATCGACATGTTCTTGCGGTGTTGTTTTTTAACATTCGTGATGTAAAATTGAATGTTAGTGAAAGTGCCAATTTAGTAATTCGCCAGTGCATTATTTTCTGGGAAAAGCCGAAAATACCTACAAAATCATTTCCAAATTAGCTTATCTCTATCATGTTTGGCGGGAACTTCAAAAAAATAGTACAAAATCCCAGCAAATTCATAATCAGCGGCCAGCGGGCAGAGAAATTCCAAATGGATTTAGATAATTTATTTGACATCGCACATGTTGATGCCCTCGAAAGAATAAAGACCGAGAAAGATAAAATTGTCTCAACGTGGAAAGATAATGCTGTTTACATGGAAGCCAAAAGAAAAGTTTACCATTTTAAAGCAGTCAACGATACTGCAAAAAGAGCAGTGAAACTCATGCAACATTTTCATGGAAAATTAACGGCAAATGAAGAACAAACGCAATATCTTCTACGAAGTGTTCAGGAAATATCCTAAATAATTTTTTTTTTTTTTTTTTTTTTTTTTAAATATGTATTATATATTCCACTATTGTTAATTAACGTTTTGGTTTATTATTTTATCTTAGAATAATAAAGTATTTTGAACTAGCAACATATCTACAAGAAGTAAATTTCGCTTATTTTGAAAAACTTTAGAGGCTCGTCGGCACGGGTTGTAATCATCGTAGACGCATGTTATTCCGCATGTGAGTAGGCCTTGGTAGTTGTAAAAAAGTTAGGGGGTATGCGTTAGCAAATTCGAAAAAAAAATTTTTTTGGTCATATAAGGGACACCCTAATACATATGTTACTTAGGTATGTATTAATTACATAGAAAGGGAATTGAAGAAAATTTATTATGAAAAACCTGTTAATAATAAATGGAATAGCTACTAAAAAAAAAACCATATAATTTTGAACTTTGCAATCAGTGGTTCTGTTAAATCAATACACATATTAAAAATTCAATTCCGACACCGGAGTTCCTGTTTGCAAACAGCATTTCCAAAAGCCTGCCACTAAACAGACACATGTTTCCAATTTGGGTTATAAAAACATATGAAAGACATTTTTCAATCAATTCATCAATTAAAAAAGATGAATTCGAAACAAACCCCAAACTTAATTAGGCGAAATGTTTCATTAATTGTTATTTTTGTTCCAATTTTAATGACAAAAATTAAACTTCAACCGACATGATTACAAGAAAAATTTTTTTGATAATTGACAAAAAAAAAAACCATTATGGTCATCGGCTTAAAGAAAGCATATTATGTAGAACTGGAATTTGAGAAAATTGTTGAAATTTCATAAGTCTAACTAGTCGAATAAATTTAAAATGTGATATTTTTTACATTTTAAAAAAAGCGAGTTTGATAAAATAATCTAAACGGCTGCTATGCAAAGATTTTAAAACCCTTGCTAGCTCCGTTTTGCTGCAAGCGACACTTCCTTTATTTAAAAATATTTCAAAAATTCAATCAACTTATAATTACACTACAAAAATGTTACTAAATTTAGAAATACTGTAAAACCGAACTATGAAAACAAAAAAGCAAATCTGCATAAAATAACACCCAATAACAAAAATAAAGACAAAATGAAACAGTTAAATAAATGACGAAAACCACAAAAAACCGAGAATTCAATCTACACAAAGACGTTTACAATACTGTCTACTTCCTTTTAGACATACCTTGATGTCGCCCTTAGCCTGTGAGTGAATGAAAAGTGAAAACATTAAACTAGGTGCATTAAAATGAAATAAGCAAAAAATAAAAACATTTTTTTTCCAAGCATGGCAAAATAAGCAAAAGTATCTTTTCACAACGCAAAAATGATTCATGACCAAACTTTGAGAAGTATCACAGGATTCAATTTTCTTTGTTTTAAGAATCTTAAATAGACTCTATTTATTTATTTAATTATGTAAGTGCCTTACTACCTGTGACACACAGCTAGTATATACATCATATATGTAATGAGCTATTTTTATCACTTGTGAGCACGAAATTATGGATAATTTTCTCGAATTTATTTATGAAAGACAAATTAATTTATTGATACAAATCTTTTTATACATGTTTGTACACGTATTGAAATACTTAAACAAATTTTTTAATAATTCTTTAAAAACAAAATGGCCGCACACCATTCTCACAAATAAATCATTTTTTTTAAAAAGACCTCCTTGACCGTACTCCTACAGGTCGTAAGTTTTCATCTACGGCAAAACACCAAACAAATTCTTAAGATATTGTTCAATATCTAGTGAAGGACGCAAGCTTTCTTAAAAATATTGATTAGAAAAAAGAGTCGATTTTAGGTAAACATTTTTTATTTTTCGAAAATATCTGTCAAAAACCGGTTATAAAATCACTTAAAGCCAACCAACCAAAAAAGTCCTACGTCCTTCACTGGAGAATGTTATTATGAAGCTACAGTTGAAATTTGAAGTCAATCAGTTGAAAACCGAAGGCACTAGAGGTACGGCCAGCTCGAAAAATGTAGTTTCAAGAAAAACTAAATTCAAGTTGTAAGTAGTGAACTTGAGCCCGCTTAATTTACCCGCAAACGGCGCCGTGACTTTACTCGAAAAATTAATTTTTTAAGCCACATAAAGACTTTCCCCCACATAAAACTATGTATTTTGATATCATTCTTGAATATTTAAGGGAGCATTTAAGACGATAAAAAAAAGCATTACCCCTTAAACGAAATGAGCGTAAGTATCAATTTTTTAGTTGTCACTGTAGTATCCAATTCTCCCTAAGAATTTTAGACCACTTTCAACTCGTGTTATATCACAAATTTGCATTTATGATTGATTTGAATTAGTAATTATTTAGTATTTAAATCGTTGTTTTTAAGCCAAAAAGATCCTAAAATGTTATAAAAAAATAACCTAATAACTACACTTAGTTTGGCTATTTGAACGAAATATGTTATATTGTAAAATATTTGGTGAATGTCAGTTGTTGTCTGCAATTTATCAGTTATAGTATTCTATAGTATTATAAAATATTTAAGAATCATACTATTCACATTTGCACATAACTGCGGTTGATCTTTGTAACATAAAGCATACCTGTTGTAACTTGTAGTGATTAATAATATCCTGATCAGCAGGGCAGGACTGTGTGAAGGCATCCAACTGGTACATGTGATACATGTAGCGCCATAAGGCCGTTAAGTGAGTCTGCAATTCGAAAAATGGAATCAGTTCTTTAATAATAAATAAAAATTAAATACTTACAGGGATTTCAAAATCAACAAAATATTTGCCAGCGACTCGAATATGCTGCAGTCTTGGCATAAGTTCACAATCGAAACAGCACATTGTGTCCCCTGTTAGGAATCTGGTCCCCCGATGCGCCAAATGGTCGTTTATCTTTTTTAAATGGGTTAGCAATGCGTTGTTCTTATTTTCGTCCTTTTTGACTAACATTAATTTTAGTTTAGAATATAAGTTTTCAATTAATGTTGCTACTTCTTTATCCTAGAAGCAAGAAAGATAAATCAACATAAGAACCGGATCGCATTCGTTACATTTTAAATTTGATTACCTGAACAAACAGATTGTATCCGCCTGGGATATTTTTCATGATGTGCCTTTCAATTTTGTCATTTTCAAGAATTGCTAAACCATTGTCAATCAAAATGGGTGGGTGTGTTGCTTCAAAATTGGTGCGGAAATCAGGTGGTGGTTTCTGCATATCCACTGTTGTGACCTAAATATAAAAAAAAGAAAAAAAAGAAGAAAAACAACAAATGAAAGGCTTATTGATTTAGCGGCTTTAACTTCAAAGGTTTTACAGTGTTAATCCTAAGTAGAACCGAAACCCGTTCAAAGTGCTGTAAAACACCAAAGCCTGTCTCAGGGGGTAAAAGGTGATTCAATGTCATGACCAGGAAAAAGAAATGATGTTTGTATTGGTAAAAACCCTTTATTGAATACTTTAATTGGAGCATTAAATATGTTGTTTGGAATTAAGTAACGAATTCTTAACAGCTTGCTGCAGCGTACATCGGAACAGGGTAGTTATGCATTAACTATAAGAATAATTTACCGCATACTTAGGTGACCGCTGTTTGTAACAGAAATCTGGTTAGATGGTTACGTAACCAATTTATATCGGCAATTGACATTAGTCATTGAAATTTTCAAGGTATACATCAGCTGCTTGCCTTATCGCAGCACAAATTTATTTCAAACGTTGTGAAGTGGATGTATTGTACATTTTGTCACTTTATTAAAAGTTTTCGAGAACAACGCTGTTATCTAAAGGGGCGATAAAATAGTTTTAATTTTATTCACAGATTTTCAGTAAAACCGTCATTGCCTATCTATAAGTTTAAAGTCCAATATCGTTACTTCGTCTACATTTCTTTGATTTGATTTTATCTTTAAAAAAAATATTTAGTATACCAAGGATTATTATGTAACATTTACAATAGATAAAAACTTTGTGAAATAATGAAAAAAATCGTTAGAAATAAAGCCAATATTGGGTGTAAAATCAAAAAAACAAGTATTTTTTTCGGTTGAACAATAAATAATTACAATTATGGTAAAACAAGCCAAATAAATTACTTTTAAATTCTTAGATCGATAGTCAATACGATCAAGTAAATTTATTTCTTATGCATATAGAAAGCAAAACAGGTAAACACTTCTTATTTTTAAGTTCATCGCACCGTCGAATAAAACTGCACAACAGGAAGCAATAAAGACAAATTGAGGGTGGACATCCGAAATATATTTAGTTACCAGAAAGCAAAATGGGTGTGAGACAGAAAAAATTACCGCGGAAGTAAACAGGACCATACAAATGCTCGTTTTAACTTCTATGAAGAGACATTTAAAAGGAAAAAATTTCCTCCGCCATGTCGCCACAGCAACACCCTATTTGGGATGAGTTAGGCAAAAATAGCACCTCAAATAGTAACTTCTTATTTAAGAAAGTTATTGTAGAACATTTCAGCAAAATTAAAAGCGAAATTAATGGAAATGTTTTGCTTTATTTTTCTTATTAAGTCGAAAAATTGAATTTTTTCTTTCTTCGAAATATAACATTTAGAATGTAATGCTAATTTTTCTTCTAAACCATGATACTAATTAATCAACTTTATAAATATTAATTTTCAAAGAAACCATATAAATTCTTAATTCGCACAAGTAAAAATAATCGCCCGTAAAACTCTGACCTCCTCCGAAGCACACCTATTGTTCAAACATTACTTGCTTGCATAATTAAATTTTCGATGATATCATAAAGTCTTCAATGAAATCGTCGGCCCCGTTTACCTACAAATTTATAAGTGTCCTAAAAGGTGTCGGTTTAACATAGAAATGGTATGTACAACGCGATAATTACTAATTTTTGCTTAACCCATATAAAATATCTAAATCAATAAAAAAAAATGTGTAACTAATTAGGACACCTTTCACGGAAACGGTTCTGTGCATGAAAACATGTAATACATCGTGACGTAAAGGTAAAGTGAGGATTGCAATTGTAATTTTTTAAGGGGGCAATCGCTTTCATAACTGAGAAAAAAAGCACATTTTCAAGATTTTTTTTTGAAAAAACTATTATATAATATTTATTTCAAAAATTCGTTTTGGACACTATTCTTTGAATATTGAAGAATACAACAATATTTTTTTTTTAATTTTTAGTAAGTTTTGGCGGCGGCAGAGGGTGTTTTTGCAAAACTCATTTTAGCTGGTACGCATCACTTGGGACTTCCGGGAAAATAAATAATAAATTCAAAATTCAAAATGGGTTCTGTTCTTTAAGCTTTTTCCTAGGTACTAGACCTAAAAAAATTAAGTTTTTAATTTTTTTAAATTGTTTTATCACTGTTTTTCGAAAAACATAAAAAATCGGCCATGTTTTTGCGGAAAACTACCTCTAAAAAAAATACAAGGGGTACTTTTATGCATTTTTATAGGTTTAGTACCTAGTATTTATGTCAACGAATCATATGCTCTTTGATTTTTTTTAATTCCATTGAGTAGAACTTGAGATATGGTGTGTACGAGTTAAAAAAAAGTAGTTTTGAGAAAATCGCGTTTAAAGTCTTTTTACAATAATTTTTACTTGTAAAACCGTGTATAGATAATTTATTTGGGTTTATTACCACTAATCAGCCATCCTAACTTTTCAAAACGGTTTTGGGAGATGATTTCTATAATGTTAAGGAACACTTTTATGTAAAAAAAAAAAAAATCGATTTTTGTTCACTTTTGAAAGCGATTGCCCCCTTAATTGAAATTATTTAGAATGTATGTATACTGGAAATAATTTTTTTAGAATACGAGTTAAATTACATATCCCATTGCAAAATTCATAATGCCACATGTTCTGTACATACAAATTTATGAATCTTGTTTAAACACACTATACTTGTATTTCTCATTGATGTTTTGCGTAATTATCTGACTTTAGAACAAAATTATGCAGTGTTCGGAAAATAACTAAGATCGAGTAAGTAATTTATTCCTTGAAAACGTATTATTTTTGTTGTTGTTTATTGTTGTTTTTTCAGTTTCTTCAACTTTGACTCCGGAATGACCTTGAAGGTCGTGGTCAAGGACATATTTGAACGTAAAATTTCCTGCTCTTTCCAAATCCGCAACTTTGACCTTGAAATGAACTTGAAGGTCAAGGGAAAGGTCAAATCCAAGGTCGCCATCGAATAGCTAGGAAAAAATCCTGAAACTTTTATTTATACTTGTATTTAACATTTTTCCAAAAAATGCATCCTTGACGAGTTATTCAGTGGTTTCCATACTTTTGGAACGCGCGGTATATTTGTTTTTCATGTTCGAGTGACCAGCTGACGTATTATCCACCACTTGAAAATCTGTTGCTGGCTCGCGGTCTATATCGTGTGAACCAAAAAAAAACAAATTATTTTAGCATTAAAAAAAAATGGCGGAGGTTTGAAACAAAATGTTCGAAAAATTCGTCTTTTACGGATAATTTTCCGGTTGAAAAATATATTAAAAAGTGAAATTTTTGAAATGTTAGAGGTTCACACGATACCTATACATGTTAAGAATATGTGGTAAAATTTTCAGATGGATCGATTGAGTAGTTTTTGAAAAATCATTGGCACGGCATGCAAAAACGTGGTTTTGAGGAAAATGCGTTTAAATATTTTTATCGAGAAAATCACGCCAGATATACTTCTACTTTGAATTTCAATACAAGACTGAAATAGCAGCCACGCAAGATTTTAGAAAGAACTTTCTCTTTTAAAATTTGACAATAGAGCCTTACATAACTATATTTATAAACAGAAAGAACATCTGCTGTTACAATCGAGGGGAATAGCCGTGTAGAGGGGCAGAGCGACTAAGCATGCTTATACGCCGAGTTACGCTCGAATAAAGTAGAAAAAAAAATTTATTTAGAATGCTCCAATCTTCATGAAATTTGAACACGATGTTATTGAAGAGGTGTACTTTCGATATCCGTAAAAAAAAAAATTGATTTTTCGAAGTTGACAAAGTGTACTGCCCCCTTAAAGGCATCCTTAAATTATTATATCGTGAAATTTGCATTATTATCGTGAAATCCTTGCAAGTTGATTTTGACCCAGTTCCCGATGTTTAATTGATCTAAAAATTTTGCATAGACATGTATTATAGTTTCGATGACAATACAACATTATAATACCATCCTTCTCCTTTAGTTCTGGTAATTAAAATAAAAGATTGTTTTGTATAAAAAGTTTTTTTTTTTAAATTGATACTTATTTTTTGAGTTTTTGAACTAGCATATATTTTACCATTTTCGAAATTACCAGAAAACTTTTACGAGGAAAACATACATAAATGGCATTCGTAATAATTGAGAAAGATTCAGAGTAGAGGTTCAGCAAATACTATATTATTGAATAATAATTAACCTATGTTAATTTCAAAAATGCTTTGAAAACACAAAGCTTCTTTATCTCGAAAATCGTGACCTTTTTATATAACAGCACATTTTGCAATAATTTTGTGCAGTACATACTAACGCTCGTGGTTTCATTAATAAAATTTTAAAAAGTTTATGTCCCATTATCTTTAAATCCGTGACTTTTTGTATTATAGCGCATTTTGCAATAGGTTATTACAATTTAATTTTTTTCCATTGTTAATTTGCTATTATTGGATAGCACCACCTTGTAAGGCAAAACCAACTATTTAGGCCTCAGGGGTAGACAGGAAATAAATTTTGTGTTTTTGTTTTGGTATTTTAAGAAAGAATTACATCTTACAAATATTGATTACAAGTCAATTTTAAGTACAATCAAAAGATTGCATCACTACCGTGATACGTATCCAACCCAGTTAGATTTTTCTGTTTGCAATTTTCCTGAGGACTACACACAAAGTATAGCATCGATACTAAAGTGCATAAAACGTTGACCTTGAAAATGTGCCTTAGTTTTGAAATCTTTCGAAAGACGACACTCTCAATAGCCCTCATATTCCTTCCATAGTTTCATGAACATTCATGAATGAAGTTCATAGAAATTGGTAAACAGCAAAGATGCATCCGACCTTCGAAGGCGCATACAATAAAATTGGAGACAAATCGATTAAATGTGCGACCGAAACAATTACATACATCTTCAACCAGTTCCGACTTGGTTAAACGACTATGCGATCATTGGTTGTCATTGGATTTGTCTAAGTTACGGGTCATGAGAAAGTTATCTTTCAGTCTGGTTTGAAAAGGGGGGTAAGCACCTTCTATATAGGCTTGACTCAAGGCAGTGTTCAATCCGGATGCAAGAGGTCATAAACGAGGTAATATACATATATGAACTACTGGCCAAAAATAGAGTATATATTATCCAGGCTTTACAATCTTGTGTCGGTTGAGTCTTACGTTGGGCTGAGGTAAGCTTATTTCGGCTTGAATCACACTTAGACTAAGCTTAAGTTACGCTTAGCATTCCAAATTGCGGATGGATCAAACTTATGGTGTTGCAGGCACTGTGGTCTTTGAAGTCGCTGATACCAAGCCTAATATAAAACGTACGAACGAAGAACGATATTGATGAAACTTTCATATAAGGATTTTTTAGTAATTGTGATTTCCCGCCCATGCTTTAAAGAACCAATGTCTATTGTATTTAAGTCAAATAATAGGTAGTGCGTCAACGTAGGGTGCGGGTAAGCTAATTAATTTAAAAATATTTTTAACATTTGATTAGATTTGACTTACTTTTAAACTAATTGTTTTCAACTCTGCCAGCAGGTACAAGTCCATGAAATATTCTTGGCAAAAAAGGCAAGCTCCTTTTCGTCTTCCATCGATTGTGGACGCCTGTAAGAGAAAATTGGAATACGTAAATATTTACTGAAAACGTTTATCTAAATAAACAGAACGTCGGGTCGCAATACAAAGCCGCCATTCTAGGGCAGCTAATTCCCCGCATGAATTACAGTTTTTGGCTCGGTCAATTTCCTTTCAAAGCATAAACTCTCACATAAATCATACCGTTATCAAGGTGTTCTCCTCTACGCCAATCGGCTATTACAACTCTTTTACATGCAGCCCAACATATTGCCATCTTGCCGAGGTTCAGCGTTCGCGTTCATTTTGTGAGCATGCCTTTCTTGGCAGAGCATGGCACAAGGCTAGAAAATGTGATGGACTGAAGTCGATTTCTTGCATTCAGAAAGACGGCGCTGAATGGAGGTGCTTTCGTTCGTTCGCTCGGTTGTCGATCGCACTCTGGCTGTCTTTCGAATTTCTCAAACGTAATGCCCTCGTACTGCGGCCACAATGGCATTTCACGGCTTAATGGGTCACCAGTGTGAGGCAAATCGGAATGCATGTAAAATTATTCAGTCGCGCATTTGGAAATAAAATCCGAATAAATAAATTCAGTGATAAGAGAAAAGATGGCTTTTCGAAAATGGGTCACCTCGCACGGAGTTCGTAAAACAGCACAAGTGTGCACAGTTTCCCATTAGCGTTCATCTGGTTCTGTTTATTATTTTTCTTTAGTTTTTCCTGCAACGGCCAAAGACGCAAACTGTAATGCTGAAGATTTTTCTCAAATATTGCGGCATTTGATATCGCCGCAACTACGTGACTCACCGGAGACTGTATTCAGCGACTTTTATGGACGCACGGAGCATAATTGAATCTATCATTTGAACAGCATTGGAGGTAATCCAGATTGGATTGACAGTCTCAGTTACTTTAACGGCTGATTGATGAGCTACGATGGAGGAAGAACTTTGATTAAAGGGTCAGTTAAACATTTATATTATCAGTCTAGCCTCATTTGTGACCCAGTTGCAAATATGTTGACGGAGCACAACATGCGGGCGAATCATAAGGTCAATCAGCGGATGACTAACCAAAATGTTGAAGGTTATTTGCTTGAGGGCAGTCGTTGGGAATAGAAAGGAAGTTGCGCGCACACGCATTCCTCTAAAGTAGAAACAAAATTCTCACGCATTTAAGAGCTAATAACGAAGCCGTTGAAATGCCAACGGTATGTAATTTTAGCGGTATATTCAAGAAGGTTTTTGATTAAATCAATTTATAGAAATAAATCAAAATATCTATATATTTCACTTAGTACCATAAGAGGAAAAATATGGGTGTTTTCAAAAATTCATCTCACTGCGCATTCGGTGCAAATATTCTGACTGCAGTCAAATACCTCACAATTGTTCTTTCAAGATTTCAGCCAGCAGCCAAATTTTTGTGCCAGCGCTGCAGCCAGATGATTTCGCTGCGTTTGTCTTTAAAATGCTTCAACCGATGATGATAAGTGTTGTTTTCTATCACACGCTTCTATTATCGAATTTAATAATAATCTTAGTAAATCCATTTTTAATACAATAAAGGAATGTAAACTGAAAAGTTTGCAAACCAATCATTCGAAAAAGCAAACAAAAATTTGAAAAATCGATTGCTGCGATCCAAGTTATTATGCGCCAGCGATTACATCGGATGCACAGTCGGATGAATATTTGAAAACACCCTATATATGAATACATAACTACTATGCCTATCTTACCTATTATGATAATGAACAATCAAATATAAACAATTTTGGAACACAATAATAACAATATAATACAAATAGAACAGAAATATTATAGAAAATATTGTAATAAAACCCGAAGGATCCCCTGATATCCTTTCGTTTGGTTGTTTAACTGCCTCTCTAACCTTCTTCCTCGTAAGTCTTTAAATTTGTAAAACTAAATTTGTTATTAGTTCTTTTTTTTTAAATTACTATTTTTTTAAAAAGAAGAAAAACCACTATTAATGGGTTATTCACCCATATTCTCCATTCCGGCTAACACTGTCAGAGAGATCCACTCTTACAAATCTTTTTAAATGGTCTAGCTGTTTAAAAATCTCCTACATTTTGTCCAAATTGAGAATAAGGCTGATTATTGATATTTTAGAATCCTCAAAAGAGTATGTTTTATTTAAACCGTTTTGTATGTTATCTTTGACCATTTTCCTAATAACTGAAATATTAATTCGAATAATCTACTCAGACCTTTAATTCGTTCGTTATTTCTACACATTTTCATCATAGATTTAAATTGGATAAATTGGTCATTGCTTTGAAACAAGTTATTTCAAAAAAGGTAAGAGGTAAGATCCAACATTTGGGCTTAAAGAAATCCTTTGACGGCGAAAAACCATCGGAATTTTTGAAGAGAACGTAATAATAAAATCATAAGAAATAATAAATCCTGCTGCCTTAAATTTAAAGGCTTATCATTTCGAAATGTGTAACAATTGCGTCTATAAGGATCAAGTATATCTATCTTTTAGCTAGGACGGCCAGTTGAACACCTATGAATAACAAGATCTAGAATGAGGCGAAACTCGTAGATAGAAAGTCCTTGTTAATAAAAATAATTGCTGTCTTTGGGTTTGAAATAAAAATTGCAGCTTCCATTATACAAATTAAAAAGTGTTCTAAAAAGCTACTTTAAAATTATTTCCACACGAACAATAACAACCGTATGAAATAATTTTTATAATACGTAAGAAATTAAGGTCACTAATATGGAAAAATCTTTTTTCCGATCGAAACCACACATATTAATTAAACGAAATTTTCCCCGATTTTCAAGTGTAGATTCTATTTGCAGCGATTTCTTAATTGCGTTCTGCATTCAATTTGGTTCGGCTGAAACTTATTGAATTCAATATAAAGAGTGTTTTTATGCAGAGAAAAACTTAATTCCCTAAGGCTATTGTGAGATAGACTTTTAATTTATGATCAGCCGATAAATTGTTAATTTTCTTAAAATCAATCTACCAAATTTGCTCACTTTAATTTCATAAAACTTTTTTGTCTTAGAGTTCAATAACTCGTTCATATCCCATTGCTAAAACTGTATAATGCAAAAAAAAAGCTGTGAGATCGTTTAGCCAAAAACTTTTATAGACATTTTCCCAACCACTCCCAGATATAACCGCCATAAAAGATAAACTCCATCTAAGAACGCAAATTTTTTCCCCAAAACACATCCGATTGAAGTCGTGAATCATCCACATCCAACAACATGCATACGTATATGTAAGTACTCATGTGACTCGCTTTAAAAATCATGTTCCGCTCTATGACGCTATTTCTTTTCCGATGGGCAGAGATAGACTCAAGTTTCACATTTGAGCATTCTTTTACTTTTTTCTTGTTTAAATTCATTAAGGCGTTTGTTAGCTGGCTTCAACTTCAAGTTTGTGCTTTTTAGCTAACGTAACACAAAACATTCCCAAGTATTTTCGATAATTTCGCGGCACAATATCGTAACCGATGAGGTCATCATGGGACGAAAGTTAACTTTTAAGTGGTGTTCTTACACGTCGTGGGATTTTTATTATATTGAAGCAAATTAATGGTTTCATCCGCTTTTTCGTAGGTTTCGCATAGATGACTAGTATTGATATCTATCACATTTAATTATTAGTTGTGGTTAAAATCAGATATAAACTAAGTACATCCGCACCAAGGAAAAAATTATTTACAAAAAAGGTAGCTCAATCGTATTAACTTATTCTCTCACTCATGTGTTGTGTATTTTTTTATGACATGGACTAAACAAATCATGTCAAGCTTTTTCGGTTATTAGCTTTTGAATTGTCGCTTGATTAATGACTACAAGTTACGGGTTGCATGATAGTCAGCGCAGCAACTTATTTGCACTTCCATTTTTATGGTGAGATCTAAAAAATAATGAGAGACGTAAAAAAATAAATTTCCAACAATATTAATTATACCTTATAGAATTTATTACCTTAACTATTTTTCACCATCATGTGTGGTCATAAACGGATAAAATCTCGTTAAATGATTAATTAAGAATCATTTGCAAGAAATTGCAAAATCAAAAATAGGCGGGATTTGAATGTAACATAATCTTTCATTGTGAAAAGATTGTTCACATTTGTTAACAACATCAATCCAAACTTTTCTATTTTTTCTATAATACTTATTTTAGGCTATAATAATTTGAATGTAATCGAAATTTACAAAAATTTAAATCATATCTTAATATAAGTAGAAATATTCGCACATAATTTATTTTCGTCAATACTTCAGCAAAAGTAAAATCCAAAAGCGCCACATGAACTACGCATTTGAGTGCAATCAGTATTTATATCAGGTTGATTTAAAATCTTAACTTGCTTATCTTTTGTTCATTTAGAGATTACATTAAAGTCTTTTATCGGGAATTTATTTAATTAATGGAATGAGGAGTATATTTGTCTATAATTGTCAAAAAATTCAAGCGAACTTTTTTAAATGATCATAATTGTAAAAGTTCCAAGCTATTAGTGAGAATAAGCAATGGCCACAAGCAAAAATCGAATTTGCGACCTTCGAATTTCTCTCCGAGATAGTACATACATATGTGCTGTTTATTTTGAAAGTGGTGTAAGTTCAAACTAGCATAAGGTCGAATTTACCCTAAAAGAATATAGAAAAATATACCTTATGACATTTTGGACTTGTACCACATTCAAAATAAACAGTTCATATATCAATTGCGTTTTTGAAAGATTCTTTTTTGTATACCTCGTCTAAAAAGAACTATAAATCAGTTGCAAGCTTTTAATCTCTTTTAATCTCTATTTTTATATACTATATAATTGTCAATATTTTTTAATGAAACAAAATAAACAACAATATTTCAATATCTATAATACAAAAGTACTTTAAAAGCTTCTAATAAATTGGTACCCCGTCAATATATTAAATTTTCCAGATAATTTCAAACTCGGATATTACGTAAAAACAACAGAATCATCTCAACAATCTCATGAATGGCTATTTGAGCAAATTAGTTTTATTTTCAGAATTTACTCAGTTACAAATTTCACTATTCCGTTATAATTGCATAAGAAACGTAACTTTCTAAAATTATTCTAAATATTATAGAACCAATATCTTATTTGATTTGTTTTGAATCTTTGATTGAAGCCAACATATTGAATTTTGAGTCATCAATTTTAAAAATACTCATGAAAACCTGAAATTTACCAAATATTACTGAGAACTTGACCCAAAAATTAAAAATGTCCATAAGTAATCAGCTGGTATATGAGAGCAATGACCTTAAAATGCACTACTTTTTATGTATAGATAGAAATGATGTTTTTGATGAAAATATATTTGCATAACCATGTTATATTTTACTTTTAACAAAAGCGTGTATCTGCTCTTCCAATCTCAAAACGCAGAATACCTAACTTTCTCCCTATAAGAATTAATAACACGATAAACCATAATACTTATGAGTCACTCAACCTTATGGACTGCATCATGCCCGTAAAAGCAACACATTTTCACTCATGTAGCAAAGGTGCTTATTTAAAAGCTAATAAACCTGACGTAATTCAGCACACTCTAGCCGCAACCACAATCCCAGAAGAGATTGTTCTTTTCCCTTATATGAAAAAAAGATGACAAAAATAAAAAAATAAATGTAGTCGCCGCCATATCCTCCTACAAAACACTGCAGTAGGCTTTGTTGCTTACTCGACCACAAGTTAATTAAAGGTAGATTATAGGCCGTGTGAGTCTCAGTCGACTGATTCCGCAGGTAAACACATACCGAAAAAATCGGTTCAAAGTTCATCGACCTTCACTTTTTCCCACAATTTTTATTCCTCTCAACTAACCTAGATATGTTACAGTCGACACTAGCAAGCATGCAGTATCGCTGACTGCAGCTGACTGATAATTAAAAACTGGGCAATTATGCACTACCTGCGGAGCGACATTTCATTAACAAGATTGCGTTTACATAAGTTCATCGACGAAATGACGTGAATCGACAGCCATCGAGACCTTTTGCTTCGATATCTCCGATGCGTTGATGAGGTCAACTTAAAAGTTGTACGATGTCAAGAAGAGCTGCATTTTCAACTGACATAATTTGGAAATAATTTCTCGATAAGACTTTTACCTGACGTTCATTTGATAACAATTATAATCAAAAAACAATTTTTTAAAAATGTTTAGAGATCTTCGATACTGCGTGGCTTAACAAGCGAACTGCGTTAATAGCATTGAAGTAATTTAACCAAGTTATTGTAGGTAATTATCAGTGTGTTAGTCATCGTTTTAATATGAAAATTATAAACGAGTTTATGAGTTGCTGATTCAATTTAAGATTTTTAATTAAGCGCCCCATTTGCAAATCGATCTGGATTATTATTGGAGTTTGTTTCCATTTAATGAGTGCATGTTATCGGAATGTAAGAGCACCACTCAACCGATAAAGACGGCAACGAAGCTTATTTCTTGCACTTACATGTGTTAATATAGACTTTTATAATTACTTTTAGGGAAGCGCAGAAATATTATTTTCATTTATATTTACAAACTTTAATCACAATCTTATCTATAATATTTTTCATTTTTATCACCAAACATTCTACAATCATTTGTTATTTCTAGCCATAATTTTCATATAAAACACTTTGTTTTTATTCGCTTGTATAAGGAATGTGCAATAATATAAAAATGTTATAGCCGACGTTGTAAAGGGAATTATACACATTTTAAGATAAAAATAGTCTTATTAAAGGATCTTCCAATAAGTATATTATATTTTATTACTGCCTTGAATTATTTATAATTCTGAAACTATTCACATTATAATTATTAATGCTGCCTGCTTTTAGTTTAAAAGCTAATGCTTTTTTTTCCCACCAAAATTCCAAACCAATTAAATTTTAAGTTTCGTATATCTTACCCAGAATGTCCACTGAGATAAATATGAAACTTTCATGATTTCTACATCTGTTTACTAATTAATCTAGACTATCTAACTTTTTAATGATAACGAACAACACTTTACACAAAGATTTTTGTAAATTAGATATCCACCAGTTCATTTTGCACATATTTACGCATGTTTATTTCAAAATGATGAGTCGACTCATTTTCAAGCAATGCCATTTTATAAAGGTGCGGCTTTCTGTAACTTACCTCAGAATAAGGCTGCATCAACACTATATAAAAAGTGTTTGTTTTTGCAACAAATTACAAAAAAAATTGAATTCGTTTACACATTGAAAAACATTATTATTTCCTCGTAAACTCAGTGTTTAATTTACAGCCAGATAAGTTTACAGACTATTCAAAAATGTTACATCATTCTCCTCTGAATGTTTAGGAAGTGAACATGGTTTTGCTCGCTAATTTCCCTAATGAACATATTCAATTTGTAGAAGACATAACGAATTTTCTATCAAACAGAAACTAGTCAGACGCATACTCGGTTGCGTTAATATTCAAATAGCAATTTTTGCAATGGCAAATTATTGCGAACAACAATCAGTGCCTTACGCAACTTGATAATCACTCGTCATGATAGCCGCGATAAACCGGAAAACCAACCCCTGCCTAATGCCCCAGAGTTACCTGAGACAGGTTTTCTTCAGTGAACTTTTCAATCCATTTTTAAACAAAGTGCAGCAGAGGACTTTGGACATCTATGCGAGGGGTAAAAATGCACATAAATCGTGCTGTTTATAAACACTCCGAAGAAAGTTTGCGTGAACGCCTTGAGCGTTAGGTAATTAAATTAACCAACGAGTGAAAATTAAGAGCAATAAGAAATCACATTCGTTGCCTCACAGAATCAGCGTGGGGCAAAACGATGAGTGGTTTGTGCACGTGAAACAATTGCACCGATTAGATCTCGAGAATTTCTTGTAAAGTTATATCGAGCGGAAAAGAATTCATTAGGAAAGTAGAACAAATTGCCATGATCCACGCCGCTCAGGGACTTTTACTTTTTTTCTTTCTCTGTGCACAGAGTTGCACATACTCAACGCTATTGCAGATTTGCTGTTCAGTTGCCCAGCAAAACTATGCGAAAGCAAAAGTCGTCGAACATCAGCAACCAATCGGAGTGAAAACCTCTTCTTTAAATTTTCGCGATGCCACAGTACTTGCATGTTTGCATTTGCCTACCTACCCGCGACGATGCAATGATAGTTAAAAAATTTTCTAGGTGATTTTCTTTTCATTTTTACTCCTTTTTTTGTGTAAATCATGTGCGACAAATTTTTCCATGGAGGACAGTTGAGTGGCAGGAAAAAGTCAATTCCGGTATGAAACTCAACTCGTTGTTTTGCCTTTTGCCGGCCTTTTCCTGGAGCATGAAAATAGTTAACATTTCTCAGATCATTAGCGCACTTTGTCGATTTTTCTCTTTTTTACGTGCTTTTCGCGGAATTAACAATGAAAGTAGAGGAAGTCAATTTCAGAAATATGTGCCTAACACCTTGTAAGCATTTTTCTTTAGAAATTATGTTGGTTCAAATTCTGAATGTCATAAGCAATTAATAAAAAATGCAAACAAATCCAAATATACTCAGGTCTATGTAGTTTTACAAGACTTTATTTTTCACGAATAACAACAAGGTGGTTTATTCTCTTTTTATTTAATTCAACGATATATTTATTTATTTTTCACAAAGAGATATCTAACTTTACTTAAAAGATCACAGAAATAATTTCCTCCAATACACTTTCTAATATTAAAAGTAATATTATAGTTTCGCGTAACGGACAAAATCTTATGTGGCACTCAATAATGAAACTCAATAATTTTGCCTAATTTTGGTACAAGCTCAAAATTAATTTTTATTATACAATTTACCACCACCATTCATTTTGTCACATTGCCACTCTAAGGACCTCAATTTTAAAAAATCGCAATTTTTTTTAGATAAAACGTATTTATCTGCATATTCTTAAACATTTAAGGGGGTATTCTGGTCTAGAAATAAAAAAAAATCCTTTTTTTTTTTTTTATATTTTCAAAGTTTAACTATTTAAGAATATGTCTACAAGAGAATTTTTCAAAATTCAAATTATTTTCGGAGATATAGGTATTTTGCTGACCCGGCATTTCATGATTTAGACTGCGGAAAACTTTACGCGAAACTTTAAACGCGTTTTTCTCGAAACTATCTTTTTCAATACCATACCCACGATTTCTCAGGTTCTACTGGACCGATTTACCTGAAATTTTTAGAGAGTCTTCTTTATAGACTTGTCTATGGCCGGAACTAACCTCATCCCCAAATTTCAATTTTTACTATTTTTAAAAAAATTCGAAACAGTCAAAAACAGGGGTAAAAAAATTTTTTTTTTTCAGGCAGTCGCCATTTTGTGAAAAAATGTTTGTCCAACTTTTCCCTAGTTCCGGCCATTGCGACATTATTCTAGATTAATAATCTTTTTTTTTTTTTAGTTTCAGATTGCTAGGAGGGTTGAAATCGTGGGTATGGTCACAGCCAATTTTTGGCGACCCCCCACTTCATCCACCTGCTAATTTGTGAAATTTTAAACTTTTTTTTTTTTTTGATTTTTTTCTGCATTCTTCTAATGTTAATAAATGACTAATAAAAAAATGGATGGTAAAAATATTAATAGTTTTTTTTTTATGACACTTCAAAAATTACATGAAATTCATGCCTCTAGACCAGAATACCCCCTTAAAACAACTGAGAAAAATTTTTATTATAAATTTAATTTTTAATATAAGTGAACTTCGCAAAAATTTAAGACCTCCTAGATGTAAAATAGTTATTAAATTAGAACAAAAGCAGTTAATGTCCATTTTATAAATCACTCTTTGTAATAATGTCGTAAACATAATTCAAATTGGAATTTGCTGCTGTAAAGTGAAGTTACAGATATTCCTGAACAAAGAGTTAATTCAGATATTTGTTATAGAACTGGTAACATAACAGCGAAAAGATATAAAATATTTTAATATCGAATATGCTACTGTTTATGAGAGGATGTGCCATTACGAGAAGCGATATTCCAGCAGGACAATGCCCGCCCACACGTTGCTCACAGTACACAGGTTTGGTTTAACAATCATAAGATCAATCAATGTTTTGCCATGGCCAGCTTGTAGTTTTGATTTGAATATTATTGAAGACATCAATTTAGGTTCAAGTATTATGTCTTGTGCTTGTAGCCGCCAATAAATTGAATTGGTTATTTACTTTTAATTCGCATATTTTAAAGTAAACATTTTTAACTTATGGTATTGACACAATTTTTAAGAAAATTTGTTTGGCAATATGCTGAAAATTGCGATGGAGTACCAGTTGTCGAAACTTCTAAGTTAAATATTTCGGGAAGTATTCTACAAGCCACCGACAATTTTTTTACAATGTTCTGTCCAAATTACCTCAAACTCAATCTGTTCTAATCTTTTTCAATAGATACAACATTTTTTTAGACGATTCTCTTTTACACGTATTTTCCGAGAACATATCTATCGTTTAAAGAATTAAGAGTATTTATAAAATGTTACACAGTTAATTGAGGAGACTTTGCTATTTTTCAAACTTAGGTATGTCTAAATTTATACCATAGATATATTATCCTAACATAATGACGCCAAAACTTTGACATAATAAATAAAATTAATCGCATAATTAATCATTTCTTTAATCGAGGCGGAATAATTGCACGGCCGACCAAAATGTGTATACCTTTCCGTTGGTCATAGTAATGCTATAGAAATTACTCATTATTTCTCAAAATAATCGCCGATTAATCGAAAGGGAAAACATCATATGATTATTATATTATTAATTTTTGGGTAATATGCACATTCCAAGACAAAAATTAAATTTAATTGATTCTACCTATAAAATGCCACTGATTGCCTTGCGAAAAATTAATAAATGCTAAAAAATGAATAGAGCAATCCAAACCAATGATAACATATGCATGTATTATACATATTGATAAAATATTAAAGTCGTGCCGAAATCATAATCCCGGTCTCGTCACCTACTCCGTCACCACTCCCAACCGATCACTTCTCGCACGTAAAAGCAAGAAATGCTAATAGTGCTCCCATTCGTTGCGACTAAATACTAATTAGGCCGAATGTATACTCAATTTAACGCCGAACGCTCCTCGGCGTAATCAGACAATCGAACTTGTCTGGAAAATTGAACACTTGGTGATAATAATTATTGCAATCTTTCGCTTTGGGAAGGTTTTTTTTTCCTCGCAGTATCATACTGAGATTATTCAGGTGGGCGATATCATTTGATAAGAATATTGTTTTTCTAAAATAGCCTCGGGAATCGCAATGTTCAAAGAATACGGAGCCCATAAATCAAATAAGGTACTTGAACCAAGCGAGCAATAGGACTTTATCTAAATCGCATCGCGCTAAACTCCGCTTATGCAATAGAATTGTTATTTTCGCCGAAATGGAAACTGAGGTAATTGTGTTCGAAGTAAAATTAGTTATTACATAAAATAATAGCGTATAAGTGAACCAGAGCAAACTTCTTAAGCGCAATTTCGACTTCCATTTCTACATTTCTTTGGAACCTGGGTAAATGCAACACATCAAACAGACGCGCCGCGCCTTCTGCCAAAAATAAAAATTTAGAACACCCTGAAGGTGACTCTGGGACGTCGACGTGCGATTTTCATTTTGGTGTCGTTTCGACTCATTTTGTAGATTTATTTATCTTGGCACATATTCATTTATCATTCACAGTGTGGGAGCTTTAATTAAAGTTTCTTTGTTTATACTTTTCGCGGTGGATGCGTTCCAAGAGAAAGTGTGACATTATTTCAATAGGGGCAAGTATTTCGAGGCTGCTTAATGGGTGGTTGTGGATACGTGCTGGAATTAGAGTTTAGCTCCTCGCAAGGTTGGTTGCGAAACGCAGCTGAAGATTGAGGTTACCCGGTGCAAACTAATAACATTTTCCAAGTTCAATGCCGATTGCAATTGATTTTTGTTAAAAATAGAATCGGAAATGTGGCTGTTGCGAGTTTAATGCACAATCGGCTTAAAACTTCTTAATAACGCGACATAAAGGAAGGTGAATCAGGAAATGAATACGAAAATGTAGAACGCTTTATTAATGCTTAAAAATGTAAACTCAAAGCTCTAAATTATACATACATATTTAAAACTAAACGTAATAATTCTTGAGATCTTGAACTCGGAACGTTACTGAGGGATACCATGATACCCCAAACGAAATTCAAGGTAAGTCACTGAACTTCAAGACCTGACTCAATTAGTCCTTAATTTAGTACAACTTCCGTCAGTAGACCGCGGTCATTCTTTGACTTCGATTCGCGTCGTGTTAGTATAAAAAGAGTTAGATTTTCTTTATTTGATTTTCTGAAAGTATATGCTACTAAAAATGTTTATAAATTTTACTAAAAAGTTCCCAGTATTACGTTAGTTATGATTGTTTTCGCGTAGAGCGCCGCGCCAGCTTCAACATATTTTTGAAACTTTAAATACGTTTTTCTCGAAATGATATTTTTACAACTAACAGGTCAGACAAAAAAAATATACCAGTCAATCAAAATTCAACGCATATATGTAAAAAGTTAAAAATTACATTAAAATGGTACTGAAAAATTATTACAAAAGGCAGTGATTATCAAAATGTGTACTACAAGGACATTACTTCTACAATTTTTGAAATAATAAAATAATCCTAGTTTAGGCGATAGCGACAAACCTTCCGATTAAGAATATATTTGATTTTCTTGTTTTTAATAACGCTACGATTATGCTTATGCTGACCGCCAGCGTACCCATTTTTTAAAAAGCGGCTTTTTCAACACTTGTTGTTTTTGAAAGATAAAACAATTTTTTTTTTTTTTAATTTTCTTTCAACACATCAAATAAAGACGAAAACACAAAAAAAGAAACGCTTTTCTTTAAACCAGGTTTTTCTTCAAACAAAATCTTCAATTTACATCAAAATTCGCATTTTTGATTAGAAAGACCCCTTAAGCTTGCAATCACGCGAAATTCATTAGAGTAAATAAAAAAAACATTTGAAGCATAATTTCGTGCGATTTTTATGATCAATGGTTCACATCATATTTTCTATGAACGATTGAGCACGAACGATGAAATCTCTCTTGTCCATTTTGTTAAATATTATATTTATCACTAAATAAAAATAGTTACATAAAAAATTTCATTTTTTCACTTGAAGTGTCTCCTTTTAAATGCCATCGAAAATCGATAATTTAGGCTAAGTTTACTGAAATCTATTTATTGAAGATTTGAGGCTACGAGTATTTTAAAATCAAAAGGATACACAACAAAATATAAATAGTGTTTTTGCAATTCCTTCCATTCCATTTAGAAATATCCGTTTAGATCTGGGTGCGAATTTGAGGGTTCTGGATTCTGAGCCTCGTATGCTCTTCACTCTGCCACGAAAATATACAGTAAGTTAACTTTCTTAGTTTGTCCTAGTGACGTGATGTCTATTCAGAAATGTGAACCCCACCATTTGATACATTACAAAAATAAGTGTTCTTCTTCTTAAAAGCATTTACTCATCAGTAACACATTTAATGTTAAGGGGACAATCCAATACCTTTTTATTTTATTCGACAATTTCAAAATAATGTTCATTGCTGTTTTATATAACACATTTATATTTTTATAATAAAGATGTTTTAAGAAGAAGCACTTACACACATTCGATCTTACTGATTTATACTACATAGATTTGTAGGACTCACGTGTGCCCTAAGCAGCTGATCAATTTTCCTTATAACTAAATATTAAGATTGATTGATGTCATGTTTCTATGATTGAAATTGTGCATGATCCTCAGTGTCAAATACAAGTTTAAACACTGGCCAAAAGAGTTAATAAAGCTTGACAGCAATAACAATTGATCGCGTAGAGTGCGTAAAGCGTCAACAGATCAAGTTTCTTTCCTCCCCCTCATGAAATAGTAGCAGATCGTGCCAATTAACACATTCTAAGGGCTTAGCGCCGATCATATGCTTCTTCGCTTTGTTTTCAGTTGTGAGTCAGCTTCTTGATTTCAGCAAATGTCTGGGGGACTCAAGATAGTAAGATGGTAATATAAAACGAATGCTCACATCAGCTTTAATTTGATCTTGATAGTTGCCATCTTATGCTATCTTATGAGGTGGGTGCAGTCGCGATGTTAGATGTAGTTGCATTATGAGTCACATTTATAATAAAATATTAATATTTCAGGGCTACATAGGTCATTCCTACTTTCTTATTTTCTTATATATTTCTATATACCTAGTAGTATGCTTGGCTTTTACATAAAAAGATAAAGTGCAAAAATAGTTTAGTCAGCATTTTTTTTACAATATCCTTGCCCTAGATACCGCCGGAATAGTTCGAAGTTTTAACGTAGTGAATGCCAACCGCAGAGTTACAAAACTTAAATCAGGCAGAGACGTGAAATGAATGAAAACGCCAAAAATTAAAACAATGAATAATTCAAGTCAATTTTCTGGAATGTATGATGTAAAATGTCAGACAAGTAATTTTTTTTCTGAAAAAACGTCAACATTAAGAAGATGGATAGAAGATCTTAGCACATTATTTTGGCGTAATAAAAATGGGAAAAGTTGTTGCGGAAAAATTCACTTTCCAACCCAAGTGAATGTCATGATGCCATAAAACAAACGCCGTGCTGCTTCATTTGGCATAAACGAGTTCATTTGCGTATTTTGCTTTGAAGCAATAGCCCACGATTCATGCCCAAGGCATGTACGCCTGGGCCCCAACACCGTCGGAACTCCCCGAACAGTCTGAAATTCCAGATGGGAATGAATGAGCAATAATAACAAAAAGGCAAACTATTAACATTTGGTACTTTTATCGCGTTTCAGGAATATTTTGCTCGCGTCTGAATGTGGATTTTGTCGGGCTTTTCCTTTACATACTCTGGCCGTTTGTTTCTGCCAGCATTAAGTGGAAATCTTAAAGAGCAGACGACTTGCTTTGTGCTTGAGGATTCTTGCTCCGAACAATTGGGAAGGATAGACATTTTAATGTCGAAATTTTACCCTCTTTGAAATATCTAAATAGGAACTGCCGATACTATAACAGCTGTAATATATTAGCATTTGTGTGATTGTAGCTTTTAAAATATTATTATGTCATTAATACAAAGAAGTTATTCATGATAATTAAGCTATACTAAATCAAAAAGCTCAATAAATACATATATACCATAAGGTCTGGTGCACACAGACCTTAATTATTGGCGTTGTGGCGCCGACGACAATTCGTTCAAGTAGAACAATAACAAGATGTATCTTTTCACATATTTTCAAATGTGCTGGATATATGTATCTTTGGACTAGTTTTATATCTGACTTGACAAAGAGAAAATATAAGTGTTTGCTGAAAAATACAAAAAGCATGTGCAACGATGTGTATCTAATTAAGAAAAAAAAATAAAAATAAACATATGTATCAGAATTTTTGGATAGTATATATCCATAATTATGTATGCATTAGCATTATTATAACAAACAACGTTAATAAGCTATATTTAATGCCAGTATTTATGTTTATATTAGAATAATTCAAACGACTGTGTTGTGTTGTTTATGGAAAAATACTAATGAACGCTGATCAAAACTAGCGAAAACGGTCATGAAAAGCTAATCAGTGTTTTCACAAGCAAATTAGTCTTTTCTATGGGAAGTCTTCATCATTATTAATTTTCTTCAATCATTTTTTTCGAATCTGCAAATGGAATATGGTGTTAGATTAAAAGGGTTAAAAAAAATAGTTACAAAATCAACAAAACAAATGAAGAATTTCTGCGTTTCGGGAAATGGGAAAATCTATCAGACTCACCTGATTTGCAGGTATTTTACTGTCTTAGGCAACAAATAAAAATAACATAAGCGCCTGAAATTAATAGCGCGAGATAAACGCTAAATTAATTTAAAAGCAATACAGAAAATACAGTACCTAGTATTCAAAATTTAGCACGAACCGTGTTTGCCATCATCGATATGACGTGTTCCTTAAATTTTGACCGAGTTAAACCAGGTAGCAGATAGGAAAAGGACGCGAGCTCCGGAATTGACACAAGGCCTTACAGATCGGAGGCTGAAACTCGCAAAAAACCGTATGTCTTACACAAGTTTGGAAAAAAAAGTCATCTTTAGTGATGAAAAGAAATTCAATTTATATGGTCCAGACGGATGTCAGTTTTATTGGCGCGATTTAAGAAAATAAAAGGAGACAAAGACGAGTCATAATTTCGATGGTTTGGCCTGCTTTTTGCTTTTATGTACTTCTGTGTGCTTCATAATTCACAGGATTAATTCAGAAAGGTGCACTGAACTTGTGGAGGATGTCCTTATCGAATCTAGTCAGTACTGTGAAACTTGGATATACCAACAAGATAATCTTTTCTAGGAGAGTTTATAAAAATGGACGGCAAATATATATGTTTCAGAACTGAAATTTCAAATTGATGAGGAACGGAGAAAAATTGATAAAAAACATTTAAATGTTTAAATTTGTCAATGAAAAAAGTATTTGTGATTATAAAGAAACGCGGTAAGCGTACACATTTTTAGTTATTTTAATTTATTTATATTTAAATAAAAAGTGTTAAAAACTTGAAATGATTTTATATTTACATATTAGCATTCTTTAAATTCAATATCTTTTCAATACTGTTCTCTATAATTAAGAGCTTGTTTATTAACGCTAAATATGCTATTGAATTTCACTTTAACATTTGGTTTTAAAATACATATTCGTAAAGTATAATGACCAAAACGTAACTATTTTTATAGGTATTTTTCCACTGTAATGAAAATCCAACTTTTATGTTTTCAAACGGACAAAAGTAAACGTATACATAGACCAATAAAATTGCACTCGAGTTAGCAATTTATTTAACTATCTTTAGATTGATGCAGTAAGACAGTCAAAGAAGTCAAAATGGAGTTTTGTACACCTGGACTTAAAACAAAGCTCGAAATAAATACTCAAATTCTTCTCCCGAAATCTGTGATGTAATCAAAGAACTATTCGGTTTTCTTTAGTTATTTATGCTTTATTCCGACCTTCCAGAATTGTTTTATAAGTACAAATTACTGAGTTCATTTCCTGACCCTAACTCTATCAACCTCGACCAGACCAATGGTTTTTTGGAGCCCCACCGCACCCAGGTTCCAGCAATCAAGCAGATGGGTCGCCTGTTACCAAAACTGGTGCTTCATCTGGGTATCGAGGGCTCTGCTTTCAGAAAACTCAGAGGAAGCCGCCGCTGTTTGTGCTGTCCACAGCTGAGCAGGTCGAATTCGGGATGAGCTGGACTGGTTGAGGCCCCGCTTGTGCCGTGTTTGCTTTTCCCAAGCAGTCAGCGGCGGCAGACAACCACCTGTCAGGCAGTGGCACTGCTGCGGACGGTTCTTTTTACGGGCAACAACTTTCCATGATTAATGCACCTTTCACAGTTAACCTCTGTGAAAAACCTGCGGAGCGCGGGGTCCAAATTAGTTACAAACACATCCAACGGGAGCCGCCTTTGCCGCTGTTGTGCCCCGATGGTGCAACCGCCGCCACCGCGGCCACCGTCGTCATCACGCGGAACGTGCTCACAATGGAGCCAATCGCAGCCCGTGAACTAGCGAAGCGCTAGCGCCTGCCTAGGGGCTTCGGTTGTCTTTCGCACACATATCCCCCAAACAAAAAGTAAAGGCAGTCCACCAAGTCCGAAAATGACGCATCAAGGCGCGATTTGCCTTACCACCGGAGCTCCCGGTTTTCCCCCTCGATCCTCGTCGAAGTCGAGCAACTAAGCCTGGTGAGTGCGCTCGGGCTGCTTGGCGGTTTAGCAGGCACCGCACCGAGTTCTCTTCGAAAAAAAATACACAAAAAATTGCGTAACTTGGCGCAGCAGAGGTTCAGACTCCTGGTCCCCGTAATCTGCAAAGATTTGTGTGGGAGCCACTTGCGCACTGTCTGCGGACCTGCGGCCAATTAGACTCAATTTCTGCAGCAAATTAACGAAATTGCATTGGTCCAAGGTCGCCCCTGTAACGTGTCACAACTATCTCAAAACCTGGCGAACACCCCGTTCGTCTGCAGCTCGGTTTCTTACTTTTTTCTCGTTTTTTGTACAGCAAGACAATTCCCTACCTTGATGATGAGCTCGATTTCTGGAACATCGCCATTGGCTGTGCCGTTCTCTTGGTTATCCTCCGACATTCTCACTTTAGCTGCACGGATCCGTCTGGGTTTGGCCGAAGTCGAATTGATTTACTGGCTACGGGGAAAGCAACTTTGCGAATTCCAAATAGAACCGAAAAATCCACAGAAATCTCAATCAAAATGCACAAACGCAACCGACCGCCTTCACTGGTTACCTAGCAGACGACTTCAAGTAAACTGAAACTGGAGGACGGAACAGTCAGAAATGAAATTGCCGAGTTGGGGAAAACAAAAATGGCCGAATTGGTGTGGAGAGTTTTTTAGTTCAATAGATTTTCTTACGACTGGAAACTGGCGCAAAATTCAAAAAGTACAACATTTTGTTCATAAAAAAATAAAAAATTAGTTGAATAAAATCCTTTAAATTTTAACACAATCAATATCAATGCACCATTATGTCTACTAACGATTTTAATTATTTGCTTAAAATTGAGATTAGCATATGTTAAATGATAATTAATTCTGATTTATGTATGTAAACTCTATAAATAGGTATGCACTTTAACTTTTTAAGGTAATTTTGCTGAAACATTAGGCTAAAGAAATATGTACTAACAATAAAACAAAATACACAGAAAACATATAAAAATATTGTTAATGAAATAGGTAGTATGTATTACTAATTCTTTATAAGCAATTTAAATACAAATCCTAAAAAGAGTAGAAGAAGCGGCATTTAAGTATTCATCATTTAGCATGCATTCAGCATAGCTGTAACATAATTATATCTACATTTTTTACATAAACTCCTGACTTTTTACTTATCCTTTATACATACATATATTCTACCCCGTTAATCAAACTGTTTATTTATTTATTTCGTTACTTTTTCTTCATATTTGTGAAATTTCGGTGCCTTTTATCGAAAATAATTACGAAAAAGCCTTTTGAATGAATTGTGCCAGCGATCATAAAACACATTTCTGTGCGTTTCATAATTATAACTAGACAATTTTTACCAAAATAAAATGTTTATTTCACCAAATTTGCAAATAACAAAAATTTAATATCGTCTTAAAAAATGCACAGTTTTTGAGAATTTTTGAAGATATCAATTCAATGTTTAAAAACGCTCACAGAATCACCAGCATCATAAAACCACCATTAAAATTTCTTTTAAAGAAATAAAAAGATTTATTTCTCAACTTTCGCTAGTAGGTGTTAAAACCATCAGGACCATTTAAATTCCATTTCTTTTCGTCAGAAAATTTAAACTTAAATTATAAACACCGTAAATTTATAATGATGATAAAAGCTAACTTTTCTTACATGTGTCCAATATTGGATTTTTGTAATAAATTCACTTATCTTCTCTGAGAGCCTCGAACAATGAAATACCAAAAAGTTATGGAGGAAGGTCGAAAAAAAGCCTAGCTCATAACTCTTAGGTTCCATCTAAACAATATTCATGAACTGCACTTTGATGAATACTGAAGTTCCAAACTACTAAACAAAAATGCCTGAAGATATTTGAGCATCTTCTCGCTTAATTTATAAGAAATAAAATACTACGATGCAACGATGCTACTAACATTTCTAACATTGTATTTTAGGAAACTGTTTACTAAACGCACGTGTTTATAAAAAAATGTTTTTTTTTTTACAAAAGTAGCGGATTTTTAATGTAAAAATTCATTTTTTCGCTAAAAAAACGCTTATTTTTGGGCTATTAAACATCCATAAAAATAAAATATCTTTTCCATTTAGTACCACCAATTTCATGTTTTGGTTAAAATTTGAAAGCAATTGATAAAGCTGTTCTAGAGATGCGATGAACGCCGACTTTGAAAATGTTCTTTCGAGAAAAACGCGTTTAACGTTTTAAGTATAGTTTGCAGGAGCTCGAGGCGGCTTCGCTTAAAATCGTAAATATCTCCATAAATAAGGCTCAGATCTTTATCGGCTAGAAAATACTCAAGCACTAACTAGCACGCGCTAGTTCGTACTTAAATTTTTATTTATACGGTGAAATGTGACCAATCAGGTTACTTTTTAGGGTTCCGTACCACAGAAAGGAAAATATCGCTTTTTAAATTTTGAATTTAACGATTTTTTATTACTCTTTCCATTTGGGTCCGCCACGCACATAACGAGCTCGAATTCGAAGATTTTAACTGTAATTTAGAATCTGAAAATATGATGAGAATCTATCCGTTTTACAAAAAAATTTAAGCGAAACCAATTTTGGCCTTTTATAAAATTTGGGTAAATGCGAAAATTATCTTTGAAACTGTGGGTGATTAAAATCCACTTTTCAATTTTTTAAATTCTTTATTTTATTTATTTTAAATCTTTTTTATTTATTATAAAAAACTGATGCAACTAGCGGGATGGTCTCGTAGTGATGACGCCTCGAGGAAAAGTGAAGTCTCTGTCTGTGTGTGTGTGACCGTGTCCCTGCAGCTTTTAGTAATGAGACAAGGCGGCGCGGTAGTCGCATAAGTGTGATATTTGAATTCGAATTTGAATTTATTTTTTGATCCGAATTCCGATATGCCACATCACTCCCCCACCAGTGTCTGAGCGTTTTAGCGATGGCACGAAGATGCAAATGTGACGAATTTCCTGGGTGGACGAATAACTCTTCCGCTTCCCGTCGTCTTTGGCAGATCGTTCTCGGTTCTGATGATCTTGTTGACTGTCTGGTTCTCGTTTGATTTTGGTGTAGTGTTGTCTGCTTTAGTTTCTTCGCTGATGGGTAAGTAGGCTGCCCTCAGTCGATCAATGCTTACACGTGTCGTTCTATTTTTGATTCTGATCTCGAATGTTTTATTATTTCGACTCAAAATTTTATATGGTCCGTCATAAGGTGTCTTCAGTGGTGGTCGCACCGTGTCATCTCGCAAAAAAACGTGTGTGCAATTCTGCAAGTCCTTTTGCAAAAAAACTTTATTGTTGGAATGGTTCGACGTTGGCATGGGTTGAATTTTTTCCATCAATTCGCGCAGATGTTGAACGAATTCAGTGTCGAAGTTGTCGTTTTTGATTTTTTCGAAAAAATCGCATGGCATTCTCAACGTCGTACCATACACCATTTCGGAAGGTGTTGCCTTGATGTCGTCCTTATAAACATTACGCAAAGCGAGCATGATGAGCGGTAAAACCTCCGTCCATCGTTCATTGTTTTGACATTTGATGGCCGCTTTCATGGTCCTATGAAAACGCTCGATCAAACCATTTGCCTGTGGATGTCGTGGACTTGATCGAAGATGCTTTGCACCGATCATCTGAGCCAACTCCTTGAAAAGCTTGGCTTCAAACTGTCTACCCTGATCTGTTGTGATCTGAGATGGAACTCCATATTGCGCTATCCAGCCGTTTATCAAAGCGGTGCCAACCGTGGTTGCGTTGATGTCTTCGATTGGGATGGCTACTGGCCACCGACTGAATCGGTCGATGCACGTTAAACAATATCGGAACCCATTTGAAATTGGCAACGGGCCAACTAGATCGATGTGGATCCAAGAAAAACGTCTATCTGGTACCTTAAAGCTCTCGATTGCTGTCCTATTATGTTTAGCGATCTTCGATTTCTGACAAGAAAGACAAGTTTTTACCATTTCGGCGATGTCCTTCCTCATGTCAGTCCAAACAAAACGTTCGCTGATCTGCTTGATTGTCGCTTTTCTACCAGGATGTGCCAAGTTATGGACGGAGTTGAAAACTTGCTGACGAAATTCCTTGGTGATGAATGGTCGCGCGTGCCTTGTAGATACATCACAAAAAATGGCTTTTTTCACATTTGGCAGCTCGATAAGTTTTATTTTTAATGTTGCATTTTTGCTTGTCAAAAAATCGTTCATCTCCTTGTCGATTTTCTGACTTTCGGCCAACTTATCGAAATCGATCTGTTCGCAGTTATTTATAGCTTCTATACGTGAAAGCAAATCGGCCACCAAGTTGTCTTTTCCAGAGATATGGCGTATATCAGTCGTGTATTGGCCGATGAAATCTAGGTGTCGTATCTGTCGTGGCGAAGCCTTATCCGGATTTTGATTGAAAGCAAAAATGATTGGCTTATGGTCGGTCAAAATAGTGCAATGTCTACCTTCAATCATATGTTTAAAATGCTTTATAGACTGATAGATTGCCAACAATTCTCGATCGTAAGTGCTGTAGCGCTTTTGGGTGTCTGTCATGCGCTTCGAGTAGAAACCGAGCGGTTCAAGTTGCCCATCATTAATGTGGTGTATGGCTGCGCCAACAGAAAAGTTGCTTGCATCCACATGCAATACCAATTTTGCTTCTGGAATCGGGTGTGTTAGAGTTGTTGCGTTTACTAATGCCTGCTTGCATTCTTCAAATGCCTTTTCAGCATCCTTGGTCCATACTACAGGCGTTTTATCATTTCTTTTATTACCCTTGATAAGTACCTGCAATCGTCCCTGCGTTGTCGCCGCACCGGGAAGAAATCGTCGATAAAAATTTAAGATTGCCATGAAACTGCGTAATTGGCTTGCTGTTGCTGGCTTTGGGTAATTGACGATGGCTTCAACTTTATCATTCGGTGGACGAATACCCCTCCTGCTGATCTGATGGCCAAGAAACAAAACTTCCTCCTGAACGAATATACACTTTGCGACATTGATCTTCAATCCGTACTCACGTAAGCGTTGGAAGACCGTTCGCACATGCTGGTAATGCTCCTCCTCGTTGTTTGATGCAATGCATATGTCATCGATGTAACAAATCACGAAATCCAAACCAAAAAATACCCGGTCCATGAATCTCTGGAATGTTTGTGCAGCATTGCACAAACCGAATGTCATCACGTTGAATTCGAAGAGACCGAATGGTGTGATTATTGCAGTTTTCTTTCGATCATCTTCCGCCACCGGAATATTGAAATATGCTTTTTCCAAATCGAGTATTGAAAAAACTGATTTGTTGTTGAGTGACTGTGTGAAATCCTGTATATGTTTGATGGGATATCGATCCGGAATCGTTTGAGCGTTCAAACGTCGATAATCACCACACGGGCGCCAAAGTCCGTTCTTCTTTTGTACCATATTTAGCGGACTAGCCCATTCACTGTTTGATGGTGTGCAGATTCCCTGCTTTATCATATATTCAAACTCCTGTTTGGCAATTTTGTACTTTAGTTGATTCAAGCGTCGTGCACGTGAAAAAACCGGCTGACCGTTGGTGACAATGTGATGTCTAACGGTTGTCTTTTGTGCGTTTACTTCGTTGTACGAAGTCGGTGTTGTCAAATCTTTGAATTCGATTAGTAACTCTTTGTACTTATTATTGCTATTAATCGAAAAAACTGGTTCATAATTGGTAAACTCAGTAACACAGTGCGCCTCCAGCTTGGTCTCCTTGTCAATGAGCAATTTGTTTTTGACGTCGACCAGTAAGCCGAACTTTTCAAGAAAATCGGCGCCCAAAATTGGCTTGGCGACGTCGGCGACAACAAAATTCCAATCAAATCCTCTTCGCAGTCCGAAATCTACTGTTAAAACCTTGTTGCCGTACGTGTTAATTGGAGATCCATTGGCGGCGAAAAGTGAATATGCTGATGCTCTGAGCTTTCTTCGAAAGAATGACACCGGTAGGATTGTAAAATCTGCTCCAGTGTCGACTAGAAATTTTAGACGTGTTTTGCGATCGACAACAAAAAGACGGCTTGACTTATCCCTGCCGAATGCTTCACCCACCGTCGATGGTGAAGCGTCCTTTAGTTTTTTTGCTTTTCAAAACTGCATGGCTCGGCGCATTTTTTAGCGGCTGCACCAAATCGATAATGATAATAACAGTATGGAAACTTACTTGCCTGACTTTTTGAACGACTGTGGTTTCGTGATCTGTCCTCCCGCGTTGGTGTATGCGAGCGTCCACGGCGCTGTTGACGAAAAGTTTTAATTTCGGTGATTTCCTTTCGCAGAGCATCGATTGTCTGTTTGATCGAATATAGGTCGTCCGCAGATGATGGTCTTTGCTGTTCAGACTGACGTTGCACAGCTGAAATTGTGCCGAAATTACCCATTTCAATCATTTTGTCCGCTTGTTTGGCACATCGATCCAAATTGCCCTCCGCGATTGACACGACAGCTCGTACGCCCTCAGGCAATCGTTCCAACCACAATGCCTTAATGGCGTCGTCGTTCATTGCACCACTCGACAAGTCCCGCATTTTTCGTAGCAATTGAGACGGTTTATCATCTCCAAGTTCACATTCCTGTACTAGTCGCCGCAATTTGCGATTTTCGGAATCCGTGAAATCATTGATTAAACGATTTTTTACTGCGTCATATTTTCCTTCGACCGGTGGGGTTCGGATAATATCGGAAACATTTGAAAGCGTTGCACTGTCGAGCGATCCGACGACATAATCATATTTGGTTTGATCACGAGTGATGCTAGCATTCCGAAATTGCGACTCCATTTGAATAAAATACAGATCCGGGTCGCGTTTGCTAAAAACCGGCGGCCTGACACCGATTCGACAAATCTCGTTTGATATAATGCTACATTCCGACGATTGCTGAACTGAGGCTTTGTCAGCGTCGACAAAAAAATCCTCCGTCAAATTATTCTGCGAGCCCCGTTCTGAATTACTCATTTTTCAGTTTATGCTTCCCGATCTTATGAAAAAAATGTTCGAACACCGCCGCACACGAAAATACAGTCCGTTTTGAAAAATATTATCCCGCAATGTTTCTCACTAACAATAAGTACTACCACTTTTTTACCGCGTCATGCAGGATGATTGTTCTTGTTTTTCCACGAAATTCACTTGTCCGTGCTTGTCGGCGGCTGCGTAATGGCGGCCAAGTAAAACACAAAAAAATTCAATGCGCGGTCGGATAAAGAGGCAGCGTCGGGGTCACCAATTGTGGGTGATTAAAATCCACTTTTCAATTTTTTAAATTCTTTATTTTATTTATTTTAAATCTTTTTTATTTATTATAAAAAACTGATGCAACTAGCGGGATGGTCTCGTAGTGATGACGCCTCGAGGAAAAGTGAAGTCTCTGTCTGTGTGTGTGTGACCGTGTCCCTGCAGCTTTTAGTAATGAGACAAGGCGGCGCGGTAGTCGCATAAGTGTGATATTTGAATTCGAATTTGAATTTATTTTTTGATCCGAATTCCGATATGCCACAAAACAAAAAATAAAAAAGTTTAATAACAATTACTTTTCTATTCTTTTTACTTTGAATTTTGTTAGAAAAACCCCGAGGGCACGAGAATTCCTTCAGAACTTTCAAATTTCCTTCAATATTTGATTTTTCCAAGAATTCTTTCGCAATTCAAATTTTGAGGAGTGTGGAAAATGTTATATTAAAAAACTAGCCTTAACCCGTTTTTTGAAAGAAAAATAGAATGATTTTTAATTCTGCTTTCCTTTTTCTAATTTTCTCCAAAACGGTTAAAATTTCACCGGAAGTGATGAACAATTTCGGCCGTGCTTCCTCTGCAATCTTCCACTCATTCCAGCTGTCGCCCAACAGCACTGCAGGAACATTTCCAGTCGAAACCGCTGCAGCTGTCAGTTACATCGCAGTGAAACGTCGCGGGTTGCTGCTACTGTTCGTGCAAATTTTCCCTGGCATGCTGCGTGCTCCTGTCAAACGATGCAGTGAATTTTAACTAAAACTTCCGGCAGATTTTGTTCGAATCTCGGCGGAAGACGATGGAGTACCGCATGATTAATTTTATCAAGGAGAACCGCTGCCTGTACGACAGATCGTCGCCACGGTTCAAGTGCAGGTCCACGAGGGACTCCAAGTGGGCAGAGCTGTCCCAGGAGCTGGGAGTCGGAGGTGCGTTTCTCAGCCCAAGGGGTGCTGTTTTAACGGATTTTTGCCCGAATCCAGTTGCCATTAACATGCCCCCGAACTGAATATTATCAGTTAAAAATACCACAAAGAGCCTCTCCAAACATCCAATGCTCCATTTTTTCAGTTCCGGAACTCAAAAAACGTTGGCGAACGCTGAGGGACCGATACAAGCGGGAGGAAAAGAAACAGCAGCAAGGCGGGAGCCAAACAGTCCGGTGGAAGTACTTCAAGCTGCTGAGCTTCATCAAGAACTTCTGTGACGACAACACCGAGTGGGTGCAAGTGCAACTTCCCGTAAGGAACCCCTTGAAGTCCTTTTTAATCTTTCAGCACCGTGTTCTTCCCAAAGGATGAGCTCACCATAAGCACCACTGCCCAGAGTTATGACCATCAATACGCGGAGAGCGGGGTGGTCACCAAGACGGAGCTCGTCCTGCAATCTCCAGTCCCCGCCCTGACGACGTGCAATGGCTACACTACGCAGATTCAGCTGCAGGCTGCCACCCCAGTCCCTGTTTCGGTCTCCGCCCCGGCTCCAGCGGCGATTGCTAGAAAAAAGCGAAAACAACAAAGCCACGAGGTCATCGTGGAGCACGCAGAGGTCATAGAGCAGATTAATTCACTCCTAGACAGGGCAAAAGGGGCCCTGCAGCCCTCGAGCATGGTGAAGGCGTTCTTCACCAGCATGGCCATTCAGGTGGAGGAGGCTGACCTCAGCTTCGAGCGCTTCGCCTACGTGCAGCAGGAGGTGCTTCGGATCGTCAACGAGCAGATCAGGCAACAGAGACAAGACCGCGGAACAGATTGCATTGTTTACGCAAACTAGGATTAAATTAGATTAAGGTTTTAGGCGTATTCACCAAATTTTTAGGTTTTTATTTGCCATTTTATTCCTAAAAATATATTTTAAGCACCTATTTCCTGTAGGTGGGAAATAAAGGAAAATCCTGTGTGATGTTGTTATTCGAAATATCCTCTGACTTGCATTAGTACCTTATATAAGTTGTATCGTTTGTGTATATATTTACTATGAAATTAATACCTTTTAGGTAGTTTCTAAAAAAAAAATAATGCGACTTCAAAATGAAAGATTCCAAAATTCATCTCATGGGTCCTAGACTTCAAAAATATTGTCACCTAAATATTTATATATGGGGGATAAATGAGAAGAATCTATCAAGGAGGTATAACATTTATATAGACCCGACATTTCACGTTCATAAGATTGATTTCTAAGTTGTCTACAAAAATTGTTTGAATTAGTAAAGGGGTAAAGGGCTGCACCCATTTAATAAATATAATTTTGTTACGATTGCTAACGCATTTCTTAATTAATTTCGATTTAGCCCTAGATATTTAGTGAATCAATATTTAAGTCATACTCCATATTTTGGGTAATTGATAAAGAGGGAAAGAAATCGAATTTTCAAATGTATATGATTTTACTATGATGATAGGCTCCTGTATTTCTTAAATAGTTTCGATCAAACTTTGCTTATGCATTAAAAGCGTTGCCCTATCTCAGTACTGGGTATTTTAAATGTATTTAATGAGCTTGTGTACAAACAGTAACTCAAAAAATCGTACCAAAACATGGGTACGTTATATACTACATACATATATATTTATTTTATTAACAAAAGTGATTCCAGCAATATATTTTGAGCAGCAAATTGAGTTTCATTCACAACATACGTTATTTGTGTAATATTATATTATAATTATTCCATAATAATATTTTTGCCTTATTATCTTTATTTTTCAAACAGTCACTAACTCTTTTTGGCAAACTTCCAAAGATATTTTTTAAATCCTCTTCTTGAATCGAGTCCCAAACATTTTTTCTTCGACAATATCAAAATTAAAACAAGAGCTGGTCATTTTTGAGATATAGAAGAGTCTTATATACTGGCTAAAAGCCAGCTCTCTAGTAATACCAGTAGTACAGTGAAAATTAAAAAAATATGTAATAATTAATTAATTTATTTTCAATTAATGTTAATAGAAAAATTCTGATACATTTTAGTATCCATAATATGATGCTGCGTAGGATACACTGTAAACTCCCTTAGCTTCAACGACAATTGTGATGAATCGTTGACCGATTCCTCCTCTAACAACATAAGCGTTGCCATTATTCGAGCTTTGATTGACAACGATTTCAACGAAGGTAACTACATTTCCAACTCCCTGGCTTGGGTATGTTAAAGTCAGTTGTACATTTTGTAGAGTTGGGTAGTTGTAATTGTTTCTAGCAGTTGCAATTAGTCTGTCACCTGAAGAATAGAAATTTATATGGTATAGTTTTTTGCCAAATTGAGAATTTTCTGTGTTGCTTACCTCCAATTCTTGATCCAAGAGTATAACGAATTACTCCGAGATTGCTTTCTTGAGAAAGAGGAGTCAATTCAGCCGATGGATGTTGAGAAAGGTAGTCGTTGATATCTTCAACTACAATAATTTCCTCCTTGACGCTTTCGAGTGGCGAAGCACTTGCGACAGCGGCGAGGACAACGCAGATTAGGAAAGTTGCAAAACGAGCCATCTTGGTCTTTTCAGTTTCGATTTACTATGCCTAAAGCTGGGCCAGCACCTCCGATTTATACGCCGCAGAGCTGTGATAACTGACTGTCATAAATCCTCTATTCGATTAGATAACTTCAAATCGTTTAATCAAATGTTGTATTTCTAATTAAGAGCTTATTGGATTTCTGCTATATTTATTACAATGGATGGTGATCGACTTAACTTTAAAGTGAGTCAACATTATCCAGAGTCCAGACATTAAGAGGTTTCTAGGAAGTTGTTCAAAATAATTCCTCTAGAACTTACCAGAGGTTTCCGTGATTAAAGTTGTATAACGCTACTTCAAACTAACAATAACTTCAATATCTTATTTCTGCTTTGAATTAATATCTCATAAAACGAGTCATACAATCAGAAATAAATTACAATTAAAAAAAAAAATTATTTTCACTAATAACAGCCCTACGAACAAATTTTGTCTGGGTATTTTTTTACCGTAGGATTTGGTGTTTATACTATGAAATAGTAATATTACTACTCTAGTACTTTTGAGTACTGTAGAAGTAATTTATTAGGAAGAAAGAATGCAAGTTAATTAATTGTATGTTTCAATAATTTCAATTAAAAAAGACCTGCTTGCATAAGCCACAAGCATGAGGTAGATTTCGTGAATTTCACATTGTTTTTGACGTTTCGTGTGTTCGGAGCCGTTTTTTAGAGCTCTTTAGGAGCCCCTTTTGAGTTTACAAATTATCCAAACGGCCCAGAAATTAGGAATAAACAATGCATGCCATAGAACTCAAATACTTGAATACTCCCAATCTCCAATGCTCTTCAATTTAGTACTAAAAATGTTACCCAAACTCAGTCCAAGCCACTACGAGTACTTGAATACTTCAACTTGAAATTCTCAAAAACTCAATTATCCAAGTAATTCTTAGAGGTCATTAGGAAAACAATTAAACTAAAAACAAATCATTTATTTATATTCCTACTGCAGCGAACATCTACGTTAACCACTTAACAATGTATAAATTCTTTTTACCAACCCTAACTAAAGTTAGACCATTTTTTAGAATGTGGATCCCTGGTGAAATAATCTCTGAAATATTCTGCGATCGCTTTTGATTTATGTAGAACCCGCCAGCAGTTATTATACGAATGGCATCACCTGAAAATTTTCTAAATATAATTTCTGCAAGAAATTTATTAGTACTCTGCAAATTACTTTCAGTTGGGAAACATTTAGCTTTCATCGCTAATTGCAAAACAGACATTCCTGCTTCAGGCAAAATCTCTCGCAGTGTTGCTCCCGATAAAGTTTGTCGTATTTCGTTGTAGCTCAGTTCGCTAAGGGCCGTTACGCTTCCCTTGTATAAGGCGTCTGTTATGGTTTTTGCCTGCTTAAGTCCTGCCTCTACAGAACATAAAATATTAAATGAGATTTTAATTAAGAACCACGCACTAAAATGGTGAGATTAATATGACAAGAAACTATAATAAAGTTAGTTTGTAAGGAACGAATTAAAAATTTAAAATCTGCTTCCCCTTGTTTTCGAGATAACGGGACGTACGACTTTGATAAGTTCTTATTAATCACCCTGTAGTTCAATTCATAGAAAATTTGAATAAACAGATTATCTGCCGGTCATGTTCCCTGAAAAATTGTTTGCAACCGTTTTTTCAACGGAGTAGAGAGGTATAGGAAAGCATAACTAAGAATCTTTGTAGTCACAGACCTCGAGCTTTCGCCGTGATTTATTACAAAAACGTTTGCAAATGTTTCTTCGTAAATATCTCGCTTTGTACTTCTAATACTAGATATATAATTTAAAAACAGTCTTGAAATTTTCTAAAAATTTTATCACATGTTTCTGTAAAATCAAGAAGTTGCCAAGTTAGCTCAGGAATTTGATTTCCTGTGATAGGAATAGTCGAAGCTGAATTTTGGTGAGATATTTGACCAATATATGTAAGTTACACATTTTACCTGAAGTTTCCACCCCTGGCAAAAAGTGAGATATTTACGAATACCTTTCTGTAAAAAAAAAGGAATTTCCGTTCTTAATTCAAATATTATAGGTCTAACCCAGCAGTGCGTTTCACGAAAACCTTACCTCCATGAACCAGAAGTGTGACTTCCTCTGCCAGACGTGTTTGTGGTTGTCTCAGCTCAGGAACACCCCTATGATCTTCCATTATCCCTTCTATTTCGGAAAGTGGGAGAAATGTAAAGAGCTTGAGCAGCTTTTCCACTTCAGAATCCGGTATTCTTACGAAAAATTGATAAAAGCTGAAGGGTGAGGTTCGTTCACTATCCAGCCAAATTGCATTCCCAGCAGACTTTCCAAATTTGTCGCCCTCCTCATTTGTTACAATGGGCAGCGTCATGCCATAGACACTTTTATTTTCTACGCGACTGATGACCTCCTGGCCGGTCATAAGATTTCCCATTTGGTCGCTTCCACCAAGCTGAAATCGACAGTTGTGGATTTTGTACAGATGCAGCCAGTCGTAAGCTTGGAAAATTTGGTAGGTGAATTCCGTAAAACTCATGCCAGCTTCGCTGGTTAGGCGAGATTGGACTGAAGACCGGGAGAGCATGGAACCCATTCTAAAGTGGCGTCCCATGTTCGCTACGAATTCGACCAAGTTGAGATTGGAGTACCAATCGGCGTTGTTAACTATTCTGAAAAAAATAGGAGGTGATATTTATGTAACATATTTTATGTATTTCCGTTAGACCATTTCTCTATATATTGTGCTTTTCATGAGGGTATTTATGACAGAATAGTTCCTAAATTCTCTACTTTAATGTTTTTGGTAGATTTAAGTGATATAACTTTTGTTTTAAATTCATACATAACATAAGTTATTTAGAATTTATCGACGGAAAAAGTGCCTTCAAACATTTCGATTTTTCTTTGAGGAGAATAAATTGGTGAAACATTATAACTCATATACAACTTTACGACTCGTATAAATTTTTAAAAAATTCTTTGTAGGTATAGAATAGAAAATAAAACTATCAATTTATGCTTTGATTTTTCTTTAAAATCATGGTTCCTACAGGACAGTATTTAAGTTATGAAAGTTCTACCTATTTGAACAATGATAATTTTGTTTTCGACTAATTTTTAAGCATTATTTGAGCTTTTCTTCCAAACCTTAAGGGTTATTTAAAACAAGTAAAATTTTATATTGGCCATTTTTGTGAAACAGAGAAAAGAAATGGGAAAAAATTATCCAAGAGGGCAAAGTTTTACGATCATAAATACATTTTGTCCCAATTTTGCTATGGAATATTAAACAAGAAAAGGAATGTTAAAGGTAACTTGATCGCCCTTTCTCTAGGATAGTTTAGAGCTATTAGCAATACTATAATAACCGACTAGTTTGGATTAGTCGGGATATCCCATCTTTTCAATAATTTTCGAGTCCCAGTTTCTGCGGGCGGACACTGGCATCAACATTTGTTGATAATTGATCGGAATATGAAAGAGAACGTGAAGTGGAGTTTTCTAGATTTCAACTAAGTTAGTCCACTCATAAATCTTGAAGCCTTCAAGAAAATTTTAGTGCTTCTTAACCGTCTTATTTATACTATGCTTAGTGCCTTAGTGCATTACTTTCTTACAAAAAGAGTACATAAATATAAACTTACTTTACTTGTTTCAGTAGCCCTTTGTTTTCAGGCTCCTTCCAAAAGATTTCCTTATGATTTTCGAAGATTCTCTCAATTTGATGGTTTATTTTCAGCAAATTTTGTTCTACAGTAGCGCCGAACATTTGGTTACGCTCCTTGCTGCGTCCACTGGGATCGCCAATTAGACCAGTTGCTCCTCCCAACTATTTGGTAAAATGTTTTAATAAAAACTGTTTACAAATTAGTGAATTGCGAAAACTCACAAGGGCAATTGCTTGGTGCTCCGCTCGTTGGCAGTGAAGCAGGCCCATGATTACCAGAAGATTCCCAACATGCAGGCTATCAGCAGTGGGGTCAAATCCGGCGTACATTGCTTGAGGGCTGCCGATGAGAATCTTCTTCATTGTTTCCCTAATTTATAATATAAATATTAGATAACTTGTCTGAAGGTATATGAAAATGTTTACCAAGCATTGTCTGGGAAAATATCATGAAAAAATCCTCGATCAGCTAAAGTTAAAACATTCCGGTTTGTATAGTTTCTCGTAGAGGGTTTAAACAGAGTTTTTACTTTCCTTAATATCTGCCTAGATAACATATTTTGCAAGAATCATGAAAATATGCAGAATTGAATATGATTTCTTCTGCAAAACTGCAGGTGAAATTTTATAAAAGTACTAAAATTAGATATTGATAGGACGTATGTTAGATTTTATTAATGATTTATTAACTGTTATTGTTAAAACCTTCGAGAAATTTGAAGATTATTTAACCGAGTCCCCACGATGCTTTTTTTAAATCTAACTCAGAAGGCTGTCAGAAGTTTGACAGCTGAAAACACCGTCAAATTTCTCCTGACTGTACCGTGAAAATGTATTTACATATTCAAAAGAATTAAATTTAAATCGCGCATAATAAGAGAATTCATTTGACAAATTATGTTTAAAGCAGTGACTTTTCTACGTACCTCCTTATAAATATTTGAAACAAACGCACATTAAAAGAAACGAAATACAAAATTCTCCCTTCAGTTCCGTTTCGTTTGGAGAGCTGTCAAAGTTCGCCTTGACATTAAACAATTTTGCAACGAATTCTGTCAGAATGGTATTTGTTTACCGGACACGTCGACAATAAAACTCCCAAATATTCAGGCAAATATCATTCTAATTTCGCGTTTATAGGCTTAAGTTTGTCGCTTTCCTTGTTTTTTACGTGTACCATGCGTGTGACGAACATACGTCGCGGGAGGATCTTCCGCATCGCAATTTATGTCTGTGTCCTACTCCCGTTGCTCTACCTGCTCGCGACAAAATCTGGTGGCCACAAAAAGGTCCAGGACCTCTACAAGTCGAAATTTGGTGCTAGGAAGGAGAAAGAAGCTCCCAAGCTAATTGAAGGTAATTAAATTGCCCTACTTTTCGGGAACTGGGGCTTTGAATGGTCTCATGAGGGTTGGTCGATATCCGGAGCTCTGTTCTGGTTGAGAAGTTCTTTTCAGTTTTCTTCGACTGCGATTGCAATTTGCCGAATTGTACGAGACTTCTTGCAGTCGACCGAATCGAAACTAGACAATGTTTAGACACGTGTACAGTGAAACACATCATTATGGTGCTATTTCCTCTTCTCTCGTTTCTCGCCTTATGGCCACCAAGTAAAGCGCAGATAGAACAAGAAATGATTCCACTTTAGGGTTTCCCTGCCAATTAAGAGCCCTCATATCGCTCCGTCTGCATGTCACAGCCTCGCAGTTTCTGCAGTACATACAGTTTTTTTTTTCTTATTCTATAGAACTTAACAACTCTTGCAATCTGCATCATAACCATTCAAAATTCTCTATTTCAGACTTATTTTATATGAAAAAACATGTTTCGTTTATTATTGTTATGTGTAAACACTACACATATTTATTTATAATTTATTGTAAATTATTACCTCGAAAAATTGCTGATACATACATATGTTCCGGTTTCTTAAATCACAAATATCCAAAGCAACGAGTTAAAATTTCACATAACAACTTATAAAAAGGTTTGCAGAAATTAAAAAAAAGGCAGGATATTTAACCGTTTCGTTGACAAAGTGGTCCTATGGCACGTGTTTTTTACTTTGTTGATGATTTGATAGCGACCTATTGATAAATAAATGTAAAAATTTATAACAAAAAAATTAAACCGTCGAAAAAACTGAAAAGCAAAAAATAATAAACCTTTTTTATTTAACCTTAATAACTAAGTTCTTAAACTAATGTAAGTATACCTAAGTAATTTTGAGACGGCTATGACAATAGCGCACTTTTAGAACGAATGAAATTGGCCTCCTTTGCTTATATTGCAGCACGATTCTTTGAGATATAGAAAAAGAAAAAGTTTTACCCTTTAATTGTCTTAGAAAAATTTCGTAATTTCCTGCAAGCTTAACTTTTTCTAATTTTATTCCTTTAAAATCTAAATAATTAGGGGTGATTTTACCCCTAGAAATGTTTATTCGTCACAAATCAAAACTACTTGCCTCCTCCTAGATTTTGATGAATTAGTTATGAATTAGTTAAACTTGAAAGACTAAATTTTGTTAATAGTAAGCATAGTGATGGAATCGGCATGGTGTGGATGTGTGTTTCCGATCATAGATTTTAGCCATTTTTACTAAATGAAACATACTGCGATTTATAGGAACAATAACGTAAACGTAATATATACTATGTTTTCATGCATGGGATGGGTGTTTTAAATGATAATGGCGAAAAGTGCACACCGAAGTTGCTATAACTGGTTTAGAACGGATGGAATTCAAGTCCTTGATCTGTCGCATCGCAATCGAATCTTTTCTAAAACCTATGTTTAAAATATATATGGTAGGAGAAAAATTCGTCTAGAAGAAAAACATGATGATGATATTTATAAAGGTAGGAGTGGGGAAAAGGTGTAATGAGAACAATTTTATATCTTGTCAAAATAATGCCTCGTAGATTTGCTCGTTTTTAAAACAAGGGGATTTTATGCCAAATATTAAAAAAGTCGCTTAGGTTTTGTACATCCGGTTTTTGAGAATATTATAATTTCTTTACTATTATTGAAATGTACAAAAAGTTTATTTTTGGAAGCAATTTCTGAAATAATTTAATTTAAGAAATAAATTATTTAACTCCATTTTAACTTTTATCAACATTAGAAAATAGCGGAATTTTATTTCTAAGTTCTGGGAGAATTAAAAAAAGTTAAAGAAGCCATTTCAATGAGAATTAGTAAGATAAGAATTCTGTTAAATAATTATAAAACGGTGAGTAAGTCCTGCTCATAGAAAACGGTTTAAAGAAATTACTGCAAGTTTCAGAAGTTGTACGTTGTAAGTTCCTTCATTCATTGACATTTATTGGACAGATCATTTCTCTTCGGGAATTATTTAATTTTTTAACAGAACATACACAACTTCTCAATATCGAAAAATCAAAAACAAAAAAGGTAAAGAGAAACAATAAATATGAATTACAAAAACGAAGAAGAGAAGTAATTTTACTCTATGGTGAATTTTAAAGTTAATTCCTCCAAACCTCTAGCTCTACATAGCTTGAAAAGTAAATTGACTCTAAGTAAATATTCGTTGAGAGCTCTTAATTTGATGGTTGGAATGACTCGTCAAGAGTCTGTCACGATGAATTTCTTTGGTTTTAACTTGTCGCGTCGTAGAAAAATGATTTTTGTAAGAAAAATTGAAAAGGCACTACATTATTTTTTAATAAATTAACATCTAATTCCTGCAGGGTTATCCACCCGATAAAGGTCAATTTTTCAATGGGGATAGGTCTTGTTTGTAGAAAATAATGCCTTCCTATTAACACTTTGATTGCGATGCTAAAATATTATTCCTTATCTTTCACTGTGTTGCTGCGTTCGAGTGGAACTAAACAAATCGGTAAAAATTCAAAATCAGGTACAAACACATTATTCAGGGAATTGAAATGAGCCGTGAAAGTAGTAGGTATAACAATGCTTTTTAATTTTTGCTTAATTCTTTGGTATGCTCGATGGTAATCTGCCTTCGCCCGCTAGGAAACGCATCTTTTTATTTTGAATTCTATGTACTCTTACGACTTTTACACACTTGTAATCATTATCTCATATACTTCTCAGTCGTACCCTTTGTTTCCCTAATCTATGGTATCTATGCTAATGATGGCACGCCAGAGCAATTAAAAATCTTAACTCTGACTAATATTTTGTATGCAACAGTCTCGTCCGATCATAACTCACTCATCCCTTTCCCAGCGAGTTTTATTACTACTTATCCCTTTCCCAGTGAGTTTTATTGCTACTCAAGACATTCTAAATCTAAAATCCAAACCAGATGTTTTATGATTATATTTACGTCAGGTCGGCGGGTTTTCCCGACTCATAAGTACATATTCTAGAAAAGGTCTTTTCAAAATTGTATAATTTATTACTATTAATTGGTCGTACCAAATCACCCATTCTCCTTTAGTTAGGAATGTGAATGTTCTTTCTTTTAAGAAATTCAATATTATTTTAGGAATTATTTCAGAATTATCCGTAGTAATATTGTTTTGTTTCGCGGAAATACTGAATTACTTGGAATTGGTTGACTTTAAAATAATTTTTAAGAAAATATGTATAATACGTTAGTATATGAGTTCTTTTTTATTAGCTAATTTTTCTTTTATGAATTTTCAAAGACTGCGACGGGACAGTAAATTAAAAAGGTGGAGACGTGTAAGAAAATCAGTAAATTAAATCAAAAACAAAGTATGAAACTTATTATTTATAACAGCTGTTAGTATGTTTTTTAAAATGTGATTTAATTTAGTATCATAATTTTTTGACAATTTGCTACTGTAACTGAAGTCAACATCCAAAATATTGTTATTTGAGTATTTTTATAAAAACTAGCTTCTAATATAGAATATTTAGATAATATTATCATTACTTTGGAGGAAGTAGCTAAACAGAATGTATTATAATTAAACTAAGAAACAAATAAACAAATGAAAATTATAAATAAATAAATAAATATGAGACTCACTGGAGACTGGATTTCGAATTCAATACTAAATGAGAACATCTGTGTGGTGTGTTTAAACGGCTTAGTATTATGGTAATTAATCCAATAAATTTCATGAGGTGATCTTAGATGTCACATATTATAGTTCAGTAAAATTTAAAAAAACAAAAAAACCGATTTATCGAAAACTACTTACTACTCCTAATCCCTTCATCTAAGTCTGTTTTCTGCTTATATAAACCTTGAATTGTAATTATTCTTTATTATTTTTCTAGGTCTAGGAAACTTCGAGCCAAAACACCCCGAGAAGCGAACTGGACCTGGTGAACATGGTGAAGCTTACGTACTGCCGCCAGAGAAGAAAAACGAAGCAGACGCCTCTGAGATGGAGTATGGCATGAATATAGCCTGCTCGGATGACATTTCTTTAGACCGTGCGATCAAAGACACTCGGCTGGAAGAGTGCAAGCACTGGGACTATCCATACGACCTGCCGAAAACCAGCATAATCATAGTATTTCATAACGAGGGTTGGTCCGTGCTTATGCGGACCGTCCACTCAGTGATCAACCGCACCCCGCCCCATATTCTGCACGAAATCCTTTTAGTGGATGACTATTCCGACAAAGAAGACTTAAAAGATAAATTAGAAAATTATATAGCTAAATTTAGTGGTAAAGTAAGACTGATTCGAAACGTGGAGAGAGAGGGATTGATCAGGACAAGATCTAGAGGAGCTAAAGAAGCAACTGGGGAAGTTATTGTATTCTTGGACGCTCATTGCGAAGTTAACACCAATTGGCTTCCACCGTTGCTAGCTCCGATCTACCGGGATAGGACTGTAATGACTGTGCCGGTTATTGATGGAATTGACCACAAAACTTTTGAGTATCGACCTGTCTACGCTGATGGGCATCACTACAGAGGTATTTTTGAATGGGGTATGCTCTACAAGGAAAATGAAGTTCCAAAAAGGGAACAAAAACGAAGAGCACATAACAGCGAACCTTATAAAAGTCCTACTCATGCTGGGGGTCTATTTGCTATCAATCGAGAGTACTTCCTAGAGTTGGGGGCTTACGATCCCGGTCTTTTGGTTTGGGGCGGAGAGAACTTCGAGTTGAGCTTTAAAATTTGGCAATGTGGCGGGAGTATCGAATGGGTACCTTGCTCCCGAGTTGGTCACGTTTACAGGGGCTTCATGCCATACAACTTCGGCAAACTCGGTGCTAAGAAGAAGGGTCCGTTGATCACTATCAACTATAAGAGAGTGATCGAAACATGGTTCGACGATAAGTATAAGGAGTACTTTTACACAAGAGAGCCTCTGGCCAGGTTCCTCGATATGGGCGATATCACAGACCAACTGGCCCTAAAAGAGAAGCTACAGTGTAAGAGCTTTCAATGGTACATGGACAATGTGGCCTACGACGTGTTCGATAAATTCCCTTCATTACCTGCCAACCTTTACTGGGGTGAATTACGCTCGATTGCAACAGACTCCTGTCTGGACGCTATGGGTCATCAGCCTCCTTCAATAATGGGGCTGCAACACTGCCATGGATTTGGAAATAATCAGCTTATGCGGCTCAATGCCGCCGGACAACTGGGAGTTGGAGAACGATGTGTCGAGGCAGATCGACAAGGTATAAAATTGGCCTTCTGCCGGTTGGGCACAGTCGACGGCCCTTGGCAGTACAACGAAAAAACCAAGAATCTCTTGCACAGAGTTTACCAGAAATGCATGGCTCTCCATCCACAGACTCATCAGCTCTCGCTATCTCCCTGCGATGCTAACAATGCGTACCAGCAATGGAAATTTAAACCGATCAAACCAAACTGGTAGAATTTGTGGGACTAAGTAGGGTAAGAGTTATTTGTAAAAGTTAGCGTAAAATGTTCTGCTCTTCCAGGATCGTCAGTATTTGTTTTTTTTTTTGTGTTAATTTCATTCTGACATACAGCAGGGCATTTTTTGCTGTCGTTAGATTTTAAGATTAATTATATCGATATAAAACAGAAATCTCCCGATTCTTGGTGGTGCTCCTTTTGAGACTTTTAGCCAAGGTGACTACTTTGCAAGACAAATCGAATTTAATTGTATTTTTGATGCCTTTTGCTGATTTTTTGCTTGGAGATATAAAACGTTATATTTGTTGATTGGATTGTGTTCTTGAGCGATTTAAGAAGGATTGGTTTTTTGATAGATTCTGCCAGCAGATATTTTATTTTTATTGAGTAAAACTTGATACGTACTTAAATGAACTATTGAACAATAATTTTACTAATAATTTGGGTTTAGAATTTATTTGAGTTGTACTGCCTGATATATGTATGTAATAACTACTTTCCGAAAAATTGTGATGCGTGTGATGTGTAAATTTTAAGCAAGTCAGAGACAGAAAGTTTCTTTTCTTTTGTGGTACGGCCTATAACTGATCTATTAACAATCTTTTTATTTGTGATTAAACTTGAAAGTTGTGAATTGTAAGCAGTATCAGTTTAATATATTTTAACTTTGAATTTGAATCTTTCTGATTAAAAACATATGTAGTAAAAAGAATGTCTACTCTAAGTAACCATTAATGAGTCACTTATTAGAGGCTTTGGAACAAGTAATGACATTTCGACCCAAACCAATATAAAAAATGTACTGCTGGAACGAATACACGTTTTTCCGGTATCAAGTAACATGTTTTCTTCAGCTTCTGAGGCATATCTTTGCGTTATCAATTTTTTCTGCTTCTTTCGATTCAGATAACACCATCATTTTCTACAAACAGTCAATTAGACGATGTTTGCCTAAAGCAAACGTCAACAGATGCTAATGCTTTAAACTGCTCAATAATCAGTTCAGTCGTTTTAGGCGAAGGGAGACTGTCGCTATCGCCTTAAGGTGCCATGCGGTATACTTTGTTTCGGCTGAAATACAACATCTCGAAAATATATTGTCAATATTTGGCAACAATTAACGAAGTAGAAAGTTTTTTCCTGCATACTCAAACTGGATGCTTTCGAAAGTTTCAGAGCCTGATCGCGAGAGTCTATTATGAATAGACTTTGTTCGTTAAATAGATTTAAGTCGATGAATACTATCGTGAATGTCTATTGCTATAGACTTTTGTCCATATAATTGACTTTTGAAGTCGATGACTAGGACAACACGCTCTGATTACTTTTCGTTTTCGCAAAGTATATACTACATTTTTCTTCGATCGTCATTTATATTATCTTCTATTATATTTAACATTATAAAACTCGTTTTATTATTATATAGGTATTTAATACTGTATTTAATCAAGTTGCACTTCAATTTATAAATTTCTTCAATTCGCACGTCACTTTTTAGGGTTCCGTAGCCAAATGGCAAAAAACGGAACCCTTATGGATTCGTCATGTCTGTCTGTCTGTCTGTCCGTCCGTATGTCACAGCCACTTTTTTTCCGAAACTATAAGAAGTATACTGTTGAAACTTGGTAAGTAGATGTATTTTGTGAACCGCATTAAGATTTTCACACAAAAATAGAAAAAAAAACAATAAATTTTGGGGGTTCCCCATACTTATGTAGAACTGAAACTCAAAAATTTTTTTTCATCAAACCCATACGTGTGGGGTATCTATGGATAGGTCTTCAAAAATGATATTGAGGTTTCTAATATCATTTTTTTCTAAACTGAATAGTTTGCGCGAGAGACACTTCCAAAGTGGTAAAATGTGTGTCCCCCCCCTGTAACTTCTAAAATAACAGAATAATAAAACTAAAAAAAATATATGATGTACATTACCATGCAAACTTCCACCGAAAATTGGTTTGAACGAGATCTAGTAAGTAGTTTTTTTTTAATACGTCATAAATCGTAAACCGCAATTTACCTTTCATTCAATCAACTCAAATATACAAAAAAAAAACATTTAATTTCATAAACATAAACCTTATGCATAAACCGTGAACCATTATTTTCTAATAATAAATCTGTAGTAGGTGCCTAAGTAAATAATAATTATAATTCGCGCGGGGCGTGGCTTGTTTTATAATTCAAATTTAATAGATAATTATAAAGTATAACGATACGGAACCCTCAAGGCGTGAGTTCTACTCGCACTTGTCCGTCTTTTTTTAAATTTTAACGCATGCTTAACGAAACCGTTTGACATTTCAAAGTCTATCTCCTTACACGATAACGCGACTTTTTTCAATAGACTTTAGTAAATTCTATTATATCAAATAGAAATAGACTCTCGCGATCAGGCCGTCAATCGTACTTTTACGAAATTTCGTTTTAATTTTTTAGACTTCTAATTACGTAAATGTTGTTGACCGGAAGATTTTTGAAGTTACCAACTGAATTTTTTTTCGCGTGTTACTTTAAAACTCGTGAACCGATTTTAACGTTTCGTTTTTTATTGGGAAGCTTAGGTTTGTCTAAAGGCAAAATAATAAGTACATATATGAAAGCGTTTAAGTCCGGCGACGGAATTAAAGTTTGCTAAAAAATCACAAAAATCTTTACAGAAGGGTTTTCGGTCGCTGATTTCATATACAGCTCTGAATTTTAAATATTCAATGTTAGATCCAAAATGGTGTTTTATTATATGTACATACATATATACATACATATATAAATCCAGAATCATTCGAAAGCATTTTAAAATATCTAAAGTATAAAATAGTTATTTGTTTGAAACTCTCCGGTACTACTTACAATATAGCATCCCAAGATTTTACTAGATATTTGGAGTTGGGAATATTAACGACAATCAGTTTGGTTTTCGCGCTGACATTTAATAATTTAAAATGAACTCACCGCGTACCAACGCTTAAAACTATTTCCCATCGCTTAATGCTCGTTAACATAAAATCCGTTTAAAGCTATTACCCTGCACTTTTTTAAACGGGCCTTGTTAGGTCCGTTCTAATTTAAATTACTTTTTAATGTAGCTGAATTTTCTCTTCTGTTTTATGAACTATTGTTTTTTATAGCCTTGAAATCTCGGTCACAACTTTCAAGCTTATCTTATTTTTGAACTTGTTGAATATATTTTAAAATAATTTAGTTCTTGCCTAATTGTTCCTTTGGAAAATATGTTACATATATCAGAAACTCTACTTATTTACCCCTCTCCCTTTCCCCTACCCATTCCTACTGGCAAAACCGAACGGCACTAAAAGAAATTTTTAGATTTTTTGGATTCCTTAATCAAATGACATATACTCCATTTGTTAACATTGTGCAATAAACGTAAAATAACAAAAAGGATATTTTGAAAGCAACATAGGAACCAACAACAATCATCTTAGGGCTAAAGCGAAACTTTTATACATGTAAAACAATGTAGGCCTGTAAATTGATCGTGTTTTTAATGTAAAATTGTGATAGGAAACACAATGAATGTTTAGAAAATTATTGTCAATCTAAGGCAAGTGTTACAAGCGTTATTTGAGCGTAAAAGTGCTCCGCACAAAATTTATGCATACCTGCATAAATTTTTTACTCTTTTTATTTAAAGATTTTACACAAAAGTATAAAACTATTGACAAAAGCAAAAACAAAGAAAAATTATTGTAAAATTTTACTGTTACTTTAGGTGTATGTTAATATAAGCATAAGGCGTTTTAAAGGACTTAAATGGTTGAACTGCATGGAAAATAGTTTTATTGTAGTGGAAAGATGAATACATTCCATTCGTAGGTTTAAGGATGTTATTTTTAAGTTTCTAGCTGCCTATTTTTTTTTTCTTTTAGAATCTGGGTTGTCGGACATCCATATCACACTTTTCATCATCCGTATACTCCTGTTCTATCGAGTTTTGAACGTACTTTTTGCAAGAAATAAATTTATGTTTTCATAAAGTTAAAATTGTAATATTGCCTTTTATTCTTCAAAGTTTTGATAATAATATATAATGTATTTCAAATATGCTGAAGTACAGAAATGTATGTTAAAATTCTTTGTAATGGAACTAAAATTATCAAAAAAAATTCTCAATAAAATAAATTATATTATTTTAATAATCCTTAATGGCACATTTTCAAGTGCTGCTACTTTATGAGCATAGATCGTTATTCTTCGCAAATGGGTTAAATAGTATAATACATATTTGATAGCAATTTTATTTTCTATATGATCAGCTGCTCTTTTCTCTCTTCTAATCATGCTAGTTTATGTGAAAATCAACTTCAAATACAAGTCTTATAAAAATGTTGACTCTATTCTGATAACATACATATATGTATTTCTCATACTGTCATTTAAGAGCGGCATCAGTCCGAGAAGGAGTGGTAAATTTAAGATTTTACTGTGCTTTTTACGCATATATTCCAAAGTTCTTGCAAAAAGTACAACCTGTAGTGCAAAATAATTTAAACACAAAACACAATAGCAATGCTATACCTTTTAGGCATTATGACAACACCTGAACCATATATGTATGTATCTGTGCCTTTCTGTAACTGAAAACTTTCAGTAGAAGATAAGTCTTCTTAATGTAATATAATTTACAATAGTCGCATTTTATTTACTAATTGTACTAAAATAAATTGATAATTTTAGCTCGTAGACAAATAAAACATGTTTTGTATACAAAATTTACTGTTTTTTTACCCGACTGCACTAGAAGGAGGGTTATGTTTTTCGAGTGTATGTATGTATATGTATATTTCTTTGGCACGCTCTGTAGCCTAAACGGCTTGATCGATTTCAGCTTGAGAGGTGCCGTTAGATTCGTCTTAATTGTGAGAGTGACACTGGGTATATCAAAATTGCAAAAAAATTAAAATGGCCGATTTTTGGCGCCATATTATGTCTTAAAAAAAATTTTTTTTCTCAAAAATTGTCGAGTGGGGTATCAAAATAAAGGGTATCACAAATAGCTTACAAAAATCTAAAAGATTTAATTTTGTTTTAACCCGTTTCGTGCCAAATGGCACACATTTTTTTTTTGTTTTCAATCGTTTTCCTTTTAGTGAGTCAATCAACCAAAGCTTTGTAAGAAACATATTCTATAGTAATTTTTTCTGCTCTTTCCGAATCCGGCGACAGAATTATTCTATCTGCCGCCATTTTGTAACTATGGCAGTTGAAAGCAGAAAAAATGCGAAATTTCAAATTCGTTTTTTCAAACAATCGTAACTGACTTAGACAAAATTTGGTATAAAGGGGTTTTTGGGTTCGCTGATCACGAATCTGAAGTCAGATTTGCAAAATCCAAGATGGCGGATCCAATATAACGGGTTTTTCGCTTTTCAGTTGATATTTTTACTGCAGTCGGGTTTTTTGTTTTTTAAATAATTTAGTTTTTAATTGTATTGCCTAAATGTGTATGGAAGTTTGTTCCCGAATTTGAAAAATGTCTGGTAAATTGAGACGCGAATTAAAAATGTATACACCAGTACTTCTACCACTCCTAGTTTCCGAATTGAATAATTTTATGGTAAGCGTTAATTAATCAGCGAGTACGCAAAGCACCCTATGAACCCAAAAAACACCAAGCCTTCAACCAACATATTTATTATGACAAATTTAGCGATTACAAAGCGGTTAGGATTATTTTTTTCCAATTTCTTTCAGTATATTTATTAAAAAAAAGAATACATAACAAACAATCAAAAGTGGAAGTAACACCTTTTATTCAAATATTCTGAAAAAAGCTTTTTTTCTTTGGGAATGAAGTAAAAATAGCAACTTTTCAGCAGTGTTTTCACCAATTACGTTTAGGATAAGTAAATAAAAGATAAATTTAATAAAAATTAACACATACAAAAATATTCGGAAATCAAACCTTTTTCTTCCATAGAAATGGCAAGAAGGTTTTTTAGTAATTATTCAAAGCCAATAGAAATATTAACTGAACAAACTTAGGAAATAGCACATTTTGATGAAAAATAATAGACGTAGTTTACGTAGGATTTTAGATCAGTAGAGATTGCAGATTGAATGACCATAAGGTGGAAACAGCCTTCTTTTGAACAGATACTCCTCATTTGCTCGCAGCCCATCATTACTCTAATCTTATCTTTTAGAAGTTATGAATAGGAAATTAAGGTGAAGTTTGAGGATTAGAAAATATATGCTTTCAATTTGGTATGAGCCCTTAACTAGAACTAGAGAGTGATTAGTGAAGATACTTATCTGTAAGTTTGATTCAACCACAACCGAATCGAAAGTCGTTATACGTTAAAGAGACATGGACTTGTGGAGCCTTACCACACCATAATTCCTGTTTTTGTGCTACAAACTTAAAACTTAGTTGCGTATGCTGAAAAATGTAATATTACACAAAAACTAGACGAGGGGAATGAATGCTGAATGAAAGGGAAATTGCTTGATGTAAGAAAAAACTATTTAAATCTACATATATATTAAAAACTTACACACGTCTAAGATAATTTTCAATAGACTTCTAAAACGAAGAAGTTTCAATTAAGTCATTAAATATGAAACGCCACATTTCTAATCATGATATACTCGTACATATTTCTGCAATTTGAACATATACTCTTATTAAGTTTTTTAACGTAGTAAGATAAGAGGTAAAAAGTATAAGATAAAATGATAAAACTTCCTTACAGAACATTTTGCAATTAGTATCTCTTTACGATGATTTGATACTTTCGTTTTTGTGTCTATAGCATGCCGTTTTAAAAGTATTGTACAAGATCTAAGATAGCAACACAAATAAATAATAACACTTTCTACACCATTACGATTAATTAAAATTACTTACTTAGGACAATCATAAATTCTTTATATTTTAGATTGCTTATCAATAACTGAATCAAATAAATACAGATTGAGATCATTGCATTATTCAGTGTTGCACATTGGTAGTTATAAATCACTGTGGTAATTTTACAAAAATGGGTCGTTGTATTGCTCTAGTTTTCCTCCTTTTGGCGGCCGTCTGCGCCGCCGTTCCTGAGGTCGATCAACTCCAGAGCTCGGTTGAAGTTGTCGAGGACATTAACACTTACCTTGCCGAAAATCCTGATGCTCAGTTGATTGATCGTCAAGTGCAAAATATTCCTTACGCAAAAACTCGCTACACTTTTGGCAGACGTGTTCCTGGTACGTTCGGATTTTAAGTCAATCTTTATATGAGGTAGTACTAAATTTTTACGTATAGGTGATCGTCTCCTTGCTAAACGCAATGATAACTTCAACTACGCCAGGGTGCAAGATATTCGTATTAATTTGAACTACCCTCAAAATGGCGTTGGAGCTATTGTTAGCTATTTGGACGTTAATCTTGAGTACGACTCAAATATGGGAAAACTTATCCTCATGGAAGGAGGTATTGGCCAGAGGAAAATAAAGATCATTATTGAAGCTAAAGCAGTAACCCATTTCGCTGCTAATGTCACCCTTTGGGGTTATTAAGCATTATAAATTGCATAATAAAATTTACTAAAAAATAAATATGAATTTTTGAAACAGTATAACCTTCCCTGTTCCTTACTTTGTTATTATAGGAAACGAATCATTTACTACTGCTTTGTAGACTGCTAAAAGTTGGTAAATAAATATATTAACATTAGATACTTACATTGCAGGATGATTGTTGCATATTCTCTTAAAATATAAATTTCTTGGATAAAACTAAAGACTCGGCTAACATTACGTATTTCAAATATTTATTTCACTTATTTTTTAGTATATGTTACCTAGGATATAAAGTACTACATTACATTTCCGTTTTTCCTGGCACCATTTTATTTCAATAATATAATTTTCACCACTATTAGGAAAAAGCAGGACGGAAGGACGTTAGGAAAAAATAGTACGGAATGGAGAAGCTAACATATTACGAAAATTGAAGGAAAACATCAACAAATTGTAAAAGAAAATCATTTATCTTTTAAAAAGTTATTGAGTGAGACACGCTCCAACAATAAATATCTTAGCGAAAGAAATAATCGGTACTTTGGGCAAATGCAGAGAATTTAGTTTTATTCACCATAATTTACCACTTCTTAATTTTGAGTACTAATTTTGTTTCTTAGTTTAAAATAAACGGTGTCTGTAATATAAGCTATTGTGGTATTATTTTTCCTTACAAATATTTATGTATTGCCGTTGATTTTATAAATGGTTGTAGTATTTTGAATATCCGGTCTACAGCCAGATAGGCCGGATACCGAATTGTTACCAGATATCCGTTTCATCTCTACTAGAGACTATAGAACAGAGGATGAAACTGAAGGGGAGATAAAGGAGTATTTTTCTAACAAAAACGGTCATGTAAAGCAACGTTCAATTCCCATACGGCTTACAAAGTTAGAAGTATTTTAACGTTTAATAAATTTAAAGGTTAAATTTTTTCCCGTAAAGAAAGTTTTACTAAGGTTTAAAAAATTAATAATTTCATTTCCCAGCATTCAAACTTTCGAAACAAATATACATATAGGGGAAACTAGGGAGACTTGACCCAATTTTCAGTTTTTGATTTTTCGTAATTTTTCTATATATATTATACATTTGCAAAAAGCATAAAAAAATTGTCTGTTCTTTTGTTCACACAATGGTAAAAAATAAAAGAAAAATTCTGACTAGAAGTTGTGTAAAAAAAAATACTTTGCCAAGTCTGCAAATGGGTCAAGTGTCCCTAAGTCTAGGGAGACTTGACCCAACTTTTAAACTAAGGAGTTTCTTCGGAATTTGAATGAAATACACATGTTTTATGGTTTGAAAGTAATCTAATTTTAATTAGTATAATTTTGTTAATTAATAAAAAACTTTTTCATGTATTAGACAAAGTGGTTTAGGTTTGGTTTTGATTTTCTTAACTTATTTGGTTAAACTGTTTCACAATTTTCTAAAATACTGAACCAAAAGAGATTGTCATATAACTCTACTCCACCTTAGCAGAAAAGCAATAGTAAAATTCAAAACTTTTGACCTGTCATTTTGTACTGTTATCACAGGGGGGCTGAGACGAGTTTCAATTTGTTCAAGGTCCACTTCAGACACATCACTGACTTCAGCTCATTTAAATCGTTTACCTTAATACAATTTTATGCTTGAGATTAGAGTGGCGCTTGGCCTTGGTGAAGAATGATAACTGAGGAAAAAACTTACGCTAGAAGAAATTAGGTAGACCCTAGTCAAAACATTTAGCATTTATAATATAATGCACTATTTCAGATTAATATTGAGCTTAGTGAAGAAGGAAGAGGAAGCTCTCCATAAATATATTGCAGTATTTTGTGACTTATTTTGTATAACCTTTTCTAATATTAAATGTTTTAGTTATGTAGTAAATAAAACAAAAAAAAAAAAAAAATAATACCATGTTGATAAAGACTGCTAGGGAGACTTGACCTGACGGGTCTCCCTAGCAATCTAAGGTCAAGTCTCCCTAGTTAGCATTGCTGTCTTTAACCTCAACTCCTGGTTACTTATATCAAAGATATATAAAACTACTATATACCAATATTTAGCTTGAAAAGACAAAAAATTAGTATTATACTGGAATTCAATTACCTCAAAACTGGAGGTCCAATTCCAAGAAGTTCACAAACCACCAGAATTTACTTTGAATCTGCATAATCAATCAAAAACTATTTCAAAGCTACTGATGTTTCTTTAATGGTTGTTCCCTCTAAAACACTGCAGGGTGGTTGGCCAATCAGTGATGCCAGCCAAATTTCCCCCAAAATTTCCCTTTCATGAAAAAATGCCCTTAGGTCAAGTCTCCCTACTTTTAAATTTTTCACAAGAACTTTGGTAGACCGTCTGGCAATGTTTTTTTTTTTATATAAGATATTAAAAAATGGAATATTTTATCAAACACATAGGGTGAATTAAGAGTACACCTTTTATCTACAAACCCAAAAATTTGCTGGTTTTTTGTGTCATTCCAGGTCGTTACAAATTATCATATAATGGGTCACATCTTTTTATCTCCCGACCAGTGCCGGATTTACACTTGCCGGGGCCTGTAGGCTTTCTATTGGTGGGGGCCTACTTAAGGGCAGAAAAAATTTGGAGCACTCATAAATAGTCATGCAGTTTGTTACTATAAGTAAATTTATTTGTTAATTATTTAGAAATTTATAAAAATTAATAATTTTCAAAATAATTATAATAAACTAAAATAAAATTTTATTTTAACGTACTCGCTCAAGCAAGGTAAAATAATCGACTAATTAAGCAAATAACCGAACTATTACTACTTAGTGGAATTCGACAGTACAATTGCAAGTTTCAAAATTAATTAAAAAATTTAATTTTCAGAAATTAAATTAAATGGTGGGGGCCTACTTTTTTCGCAAAATGGTGGGGGACGGTAGGCTGCAGCCTACTCCGCCTACTCTGTAAATCCGGCACTGCTCCCGAAAGTTTTGTATAATTTCATGTCAATGTTCTTTGATATTCCTTTTCTTAGGCTATAATACAAACATGTTAAATTTGTTCCCTTGGTATTAAAATACATCGATTTTATAAATTATGTACATACATATGTGTGGTTTTGAATTTTGATTTCCCAAATTAGGATCCGATTGAAATTTTGGCACCAGTTCTGAGTTTTTTTTTCTATCATCCTATCTTTTCAGTCCTGAGAAAAATTGTTCATTAAATATTTCTATTTGGTATGATCTTTTGCGATGAAATATCTTTCTGTCTCTTAGGTACGAGTATATCCTATAGTTTTTATGCAATACAGTGTTGCAATACAGTGTAATCGACTAGTTGCTTCGTAAATATTATCCTAAATATAGAACCTTCCTACACAAATTAATTAAAGTTAATTACGAACTACTTGAGATGAGAATAAAATATTCATTTACATTAGGCAATTGAAGAGATGAGTGTTCAGAATGTACGAGATATTGATCATTGCATAAGATTTCCTTATCAGTGATAGGATCAAATAAATAAAGCTCGTGCTCGCTGGTGCACATAGTGCAGTTCCTTTGCAGTCACCAATCGCTGAATTGTCTAAAATGGCCCGTTTTATTGCTCTCGCTTGTCTTCTTTTGGCAGCAGCATGCGCCGCTGCGCCTGAATTTGACCAGCTCGATGGATCGATTGAAGTTGTTCATGACATCAAGACCTACCTTGCTGCCAATCCCGATGCTGAGTTAATTGAGCTCCAAGTGCAAAACATGCCTTTCGCAAAAACTCGTTACACTTTTGGAAAACGTGTTCCTGGTATGTCTAACTTTAAGTGCATATTATTAGACATGGTAATTAACTTTTCTGTATGAACGTATAGGTGATCGCATCGTTGCTCAACGCAATGACAACTTCAACTACGGAAGGATGCAAGATGTTCGCCTTAACCTGAACTATCCTCAGTACGGAATCGGCGCAATCATTAGCTATCTTGAAGTTTTTCTTGAGTACAACTCCAACATGGGAAAACTTTACATCGTTGGTGGAGGCATCGGTCAGAGGACAATCAGGCTCGTCATGGAAGCTAATGGAGTAACTCAATTCTTCGCTAGCTCAACTCTGTGGGGTTATTAAATAGGAAAGCTGCATAACGACCAACACTCAAGAAAAAAATATATAATATGTTCATATATAAATAGCTGCATTTTTTGGGTATTTGCATCAGTATTGCATTAAATTGCGATAATTTTTATTTCGTTTCACAGCTGTCTAACAACCAAATCTTGTAATCGAATTTTCACCCACCTCCCGTTAATCGATTGAGTTGAAATTTTGCACATGTACATAAGTATGTAAGTCCCGCAGCAATGCAATATAGTATATCTAATATCTTTCTAAATTCAATATGGCGGATTACCTTTTTCGTCACAACCTACTTAATATGGGTATCAAATAAAAGAGTTTTCCCTATAATTTAATGACGAATGTCATTAAAAAAAGTGAATTAATGTAATTCTCTTATTCGCTAGACATATGGGGACGGTATAATGAATGATCACGTAGAATGATCTTTTCCGTTGTCGTCTGTTACCGAGAATTAAGTTTTAATGAACGTTAACAACTACATTCTCATCCTCGTTAACGAAGTTCTGAAAATTTTATTGCATATCCTAAAAAAATCAACTGATTTTTAATTGAAAATATTAATTCACAATTTTTAGGCAGCGGTTGAAGTTATGTATTTCAAAACTGTGAATATGATGCAGTGTAAGGAAGATAAAAGGTAAAATTTTTAAGTATTTGAGTCAGCTACATAAACGATTTAAGAAAAATAAAAAGAAACAGGCCCACAATTTAATAACAAAAATAAATTATCAAATTATAAATCGATGTTGTACAACTTTTTTTCGTTTGCTTTTTTACTACATTTTTTGGTTGGTTGACATAATATAGAATGCTATGACTTTGCTTATAGTATACTAATACAATGTGAAATAAATAGGATATTATTTTATGCCGATTGGTGCAATACTTTTATAAGAATAAAATAGTTTTACTTAAATTTTTGGGGTATTTATTTTTTATTTATGCACAAAAGAATTAAATCTTCAGATTTATTTTAATTCATTGATTAATTTGATGCTACTATCATTTTTAGAAAAGTTCGAATTCAAGCAAATTTCCTTTTGTTCTGGATAGACGAAAACCCGCAGCTAGAAGTATGTAGTAGTTGATTGAAATGAATCTTATTAACAGATTATAATAAATTACCATGACCTTTGTTCATGCAAAACTTGAAAATTTGAACTGAACATTTTTCAGATTGATTTTTAATGTAACAAAGGTAAAAGTCATTGCAATTTGATGCTATTTCTAGATATTCGATTGGATTCTGCTTTGAGGCGTTCAAATCGAATCGATCAAATTTCAGATCCAAACAAAAAATCACCTTTTATTCTGGATAGATGAACAAAAAGCGCGGTGTTTATATGTGGAAAGATATTCAAATATAATATATAAATATATTAATATGCACACTAAATATACATACACATGAGACGTCATTTTTGAAATTGGAAAATTTCGCAAGAGAACTATTGTTAAGATTTGAAGAGAGAACTTAATATTAAATATTTAATATGTTATAGTCTGGATTGTCATGGATTAACATGGAAATATACAAAAAAACTTAAACCATATAGTTATATATGTATGTATGGGTCTAGAATCTAGATAAAAAATTCATAATAATGGTTTACAAAAAACTGTATGTAGTTTTAGTAGTACCTACTTCGTTTCTAACATGTTGATTGTGAACAAGAAAAAATGGAGAACAAAAAAGTAATTTAAGGGGTCATTCGGGTGAAGCGGCCCGAAAAATGGTTTACTTTTTTTATTAAAAATTCTCGATCACTAGAGTTTTTCATTTTGGCTCGTAACATTCATCTGAAAAAAAAACAGTTTTTTTATTTTAGAAATATGAAATGTTTAATATATTGAAAAATTTTAGTACATATTAAAATTTCAGCTCATTCGGGTACTTCGCTAATTTAAGGAAAACAAATTATAAAAAACGTGTTAGTCAAAGGTATCACAATAAACTGTACAAAACTAATAGTAAACTGCAATTTTTCAAATTGCTTTATCAGAATTACCCCTTGAACTTACAAAATACTTAAAAAGATCTATTATCATATCAACAGTCTAATTATTAGTAAGGATTTGTATATATGCATCAGTATATGTATATAAAAAAATGCATGTATTATTTATAGAAAATTTGAATAACATATAATGTAGAATATGTGTATGAACAGATGCTTATTTATAAATTTTGAAGAAAAAATTCTTAGGTCCTTAATATTTATTCCAATTTATCTAACTCAATCTGAAGCATATAATTTTAAATTAAATTTGTAATCGGGAAAATATTTTTATCTTTTTATTGTCAGTCGAAAAGTGGCTTCTGGATTGAATTTTTAATCAATATTTTTAATCAAAATCTTAATCGATAAAATTTATACTATGTCTAATCAATTAACTTATTGATCGATTGAGGCATTATTTTTGGTCAAAATTTAAATCTATTAAATCTTGAATTATGCTATACAATTTTTGTTTCAATTCAATAAACAATTTGCTTATGTTATTTATTGAGCTAATTGACACATAAAGCTCTTTTTATTTATATAAAAAAGGAATAATTTTTATAAGCTAAATGTTGGTTGTTTAATTTCACAAAGTTATTCATTATTCTAACTTGAAAAAAAAAAAAAGCTGAAAGAAGTACATATGTAAGGTAAGTGACCCAAATAAGGCCTACCTTAATTTTTTTATTATCTAACTAGCGGGTTTATAATACCAATGCACTGGTAATTTGAAATACTTATATTTATTTATTAAACTTTGTAATAAATGAAACAAAATTGCTTTAGAAACAAAAATAACACTTTTGTGAACACAAATAACTAAAAAGTTACTTTGGCCTTATTGGGAACCCTGTGTCTTAATAAAGTCTTAATAAAAACAAGTAAACATTCAACTTCAAACAAAACAAACAAAACAACAATTATATGGAATACAACGATATTACAGCTTTTTCACTTATGTCAGGAGATGGCTACACGTAAATTATCCTATAGACAAGACACAGCACACCGTGTACAAATAAAAATAAAAATACTTACTGTTTACTCTGCCAGAATTTTATAAAAATAAGCGTACGCACCGCGTTATTGTTGTTTTCGACTGCAGGTTCCAACACGCTCGCGGCACGGGCCACTTGCTGTGCTTGTGGGTGTTAGTTAATGTACACGCACACATCTACAAACATTGGCGGCCTTTTGAAATCGTGAAGCGGGAAATTTAAACAATAGGCCTTATTAGGACATAGGCCTTATTTGGGTCACTTACCTTATGTATGTTATCCTAACAAAACAAAAGTTTAACTGAACAAAGTTCAGGTCTAATCAAATCCCCTTAATGATTATTTTTAGCATTACCTAGGGAAGGTGTATTAAATTTGATGTAGGAAGAGCATATTAAGTTAAGATTATTTAAAAATCAATAATATATCAAAAATAAATAAAAATTAAACACTGAATTTTTAGGTTTGAAAGTTTTATATTTCGAAAATAGTTCAAAAAGACGAATCAAAAATTGTTCAAATCATTTTCTTGTATCGGTATAAAAGGTTTCTAACTTTCGTGATTGTAATCATCGACATTTAAATAACTGAATAATTTTTGAATGATGATCGAAATGAATAAATTAATGAAAAGTTGAAAAATTAATCTTCTCCTTCGAAAGTCCTCCGTTGAAATTCTTATAGTATTTAGTCTTTAAAATTGTCAATGTATCTAAATAATACCGAAGTGTAAGTGGGATATTTTGGTATCGTATCGTAATTATATGTATAAGCTTAGTTAGAAAATTTTTCTTTTTATGCAAAATATATTAAGTATGTTAATGATTTCTTATATTGAAGCATTTTCCTTTAAAAATTAAATCTTAATGACATGGTGAAATGATTTCATAATACGTTTCAAACTGATAAGGTTAATAACCGAAATGGGGTATTTCACAAAGAATAAATTTTTTTTTTTATAAAAAAAAAGAATAATTTTATAAATATAAATTGGATTGTGAGAAAAATTGTTAAACTTTCGAGAAACTTAATAACTAGATCAAATTTGTCATATACATATTTTGAAGTAGTACCATGATCAATCATATAGAGTCTGAGTGATTGCTATTATTTTCGAAATACTTGGAATTCGTCATCTGAAAGGAAGTACTTTTGAGATAGCAACGGGAGTACTGTTTCCTATCTTTTCACCTGTGAGTTTCAAATCAATACAAAACTAATTAGTCAAAGTGTAGCTGGAAAATTGATAACTCGATAAATCAAAAGAATCGGGAGCACTTGAGTGCAAGAGCTGTGAAATGGTCCGATTTCCGAGAATGGTCGAGAAGTGTTATCAGATATCAGAAGCGATTGAATGAAATCATAAAGCCATTCTTCAGGTATAAATACAGATTGTGGGTATTGTTTTCTGCAGTGTAGTACATTCTCAGCTACAAATCACGAAACCGAATTAAATCCACCAAAAATGGCTCGCTTTAACATTGCCCTCGCCTGTATCCTGTTGACAGCAGTTTGCTCTGCCGCACCACAAGTTGAGAAACTTCAAGCTTCTGTTGAATTTGTTGAAGACATCACTGCATATCGTGCTGAATATCCTGAAGTCGATTTAGTTCCTCTTGAGGGTGAAGTACAGCCTTTTGGACAAATCCGTTACACATTGGGACAACGTATTGCTGGTAAGAATATCCTAATTTTGTTAAAGTACTAATGATATTATTGAGAGATTTCGATATACACATGTTTTTACGAAAACTTTCTTCATTTAATATTATCTCAAATATTTAATTAAAATTTCCTTTTCCTTATTCAGGTGATCGTGTTGTTGCCCAAGGTAACAACAACTTCAACTACCCAACTCTCCAGGATGTCCGTCTCAACTTGAACTACCCACAAAGTGGAGTTGGTGCTGTTGTTTCATTTGTTGATATCATTGTTCAGCAAACCTCTAACGATGGAAACGCTTACATTTCCGCTGGTGGAATTGGCCAACGCAACATCCGGATTGTTGTTGAAGCCAGACGCACTCAAAGCTTTTCCTACAGAGCCACTATCTTCGGTTATTAAACGTGATAACGAAAATGTAGATTGAAACTTTGTGAAACAATCAATTGAAAAAAAACAATAACTTTATTTCTTATCTATTTCATTTTGTTCAATTTTAAGCGGCTATCTTTCAAAATCTTAAATACTACGACGTTAAGTCGAATTATTTTTGTGAGAATCACAATCCATTTGCTTTTGACTTTGATCATCATTGTTCAGTTTGTTGTACTTTTCGACTTTCTTTTTATGCTGCTCAATATTCAAATCTGTGATTGAGGCATTGTTGTGTTGATAAACAAATAAAAACTTATTAAATTAAAATGTTTACCAATTCAAAAAAATACAAAAAAACAAACGATTTCTTGGATAGCACTTTGAGCAGTGTATGCAGCAGGTTTTAGGGGTTTTTATCGTGCAGTCAGAAAGCTACATTCATAGCTTTATAGCTGGAAAAAAAGCATTTTTCCAATGATTTCACAGAAAAACTAACCTCTACAAAACAAAGAAGCATTTTAACGCTTTCAGATCCAGTTTTCATCGTAAACTCTATACTTTAAATTTTTTTTAAAAGTGTAAACCACTCGAAAACATTCTTCATTACCTTCCGCATATGTAGGTTTTAAGTACTAAATGCCTCAAAATATGTTTTCATTAGTCATTTTGCTCAATCACTTGCGTTGGAAAGATTATGCGCCGCTTGTTCTCCTCCTCTCGAACAGAAAGACGTGCTATACACGTCGATTAAAAGCGTCCTCTTAATCACGAGCTTCTTCAAATTAATTTCTGGCGTAAGTTTTGAAGTGTCTTACATTTCATAAGTGTTTCAGATTTTCTAACAGGTAAAAATGTAGGGTTGAAAAATTAAGCCACAAAGCCAATTGTCGGAACGGGAGTTTAACTTATTAAATATTAGCTGCGTTTTTTTGATGATCTGATCCTGATCAGATTTCGTAGCAAATTTTGTATTGCATTAAAATTTGCGAATAGTGACTCCTAGAAAAACCTTTTTAATTTTGTGAAAAGATCATCAAATTGCCCTGACTTATGCTCTTTACTTCGATGGGCAAAAATCAATTTGATGAAATTTTTGCAGATTTTAAAAGCTTTGCTTAAAAAATTCAATTCAATGCGAAATTACAAATTCAGATCAGATCATCAAAAAACCACAGCTATTAGATTCACAATTTTGAATTTCCGAATTTCGACTTGAATTCGAAATCAGTACTTACCCATGCTCATGGAAATACCTAATTTTTTTTTATAATTTATGGCGATGTTAAAGTTATTGGATTCATAATTTTGATTTTCAAATTTTAAATGTATGTATATTTGAAAGCAGCATTCCATGAAAACTTAAATACTAAATTTTAATAGGAATCGGCCTTCATATAGAATTTTTAAACTTAGATTAAATATTCCAAAATCGTTTTTTTGCACCGAACATTTCCTTTAGTCGTCATCTTAAAATATTCATTTGATAGTTAAGAGTTGATCACAAAACATACATAAAAAACACGTAGCCAAAGCGAGGCGCATTGAAATTAATTATTTCAAAAAATTTAACTTTAAGGGAATTTTTACTAAGTATCTATGATCCTAAATCCTAATTAGGTTTCAAATCGATTGAATAGAAACTCAATAAATAAACAAATTAAAATAATCGAAAATTTATAAACTTTTGAATTGATTGCACCGCCTAATTCTGGCAGGTCTGAAAAGTCTATGTAAATTATATCTTTTCTGGTTTTTTTCCGCAGAAAACTTTTCGTGAGTAAAAATAAGCACCCCATTAACCCTAAATCCATAAAACATCTAGAAAGTGATTCATCGCTATTTATTATTTATATTGACGAGTGGATTGCAACTCATTCCATTCCATGTGCTTCGACGATGTGCCTACTACTTCAGTTTTATCACAGCTAAGCAGACTGTTTGGTGGAAAATCGCGGAGTTTTTTCGTGTTGCGTGAAAAATGTTTTATGGGTAGACGGCTTAAAAGCCAAAAGGCGTGAGTTTATTTCACTACCCTTATGGATTCCATTAAATATTGAAATGGCACTCCTCTGCGAAAGATTATTTATAATACTAAGGTCGAAAAAGAATAAAAATACTTACTTTTTTACTTACCCCATCGAGTAGGGTGTCGACAGTCGACTATGATTCCTTTCAGTCGCTATCTAGCTTCTTTTTTAACTTTTCAAATATTGTTATAAAACAGAAGATAAAATTGAGGAATGTATATTCTTAGTATTCTTAGTAAGTGCTTTCTTTCCTAATATCATACATACATAGTCTCACAGCCTTTGCCTGTTCAAATGCCTTCTTTTCCGAATGAATCTGACGAGCTGACTGTTAATTTAATAAGGTCTGATGCAATTGGCCCTTATAATATACGGCTATGATTCCTAAAACTACTTTGACCTCTAATCGACAGATATTTAGTACGCACTTCGAACTTTTATTGTTATTAGTAAATGATAACAAGGTTACTCCGTGGCAAACAGGCTTTCACAGGTTTTACTGCTGTGAGTCTGCTATATTGAGAGTAGCGTCTACCATTCGACAGGACAGAATTAGATACTGTATTTTTGTTAGATTTCTCTAAGATCTTTGATACCGTAAACTACATCATTGGTCCTTAAAAAGTACTGTGATTGTTTTTTCATTTTGGTTCATCAGCGACCCAAAATTATACAAAATTTCTTCTCCGATCAATATCTGCAAGTGAAAGTGCACAAAATTCCGTCTGAAATGCTTCCCTTACGCTGGGGCGTGCCACAGGGTTCGGTATTAGGACCTCTTCTTTTTAGCATCTACATAAATGATCTTCCAGAATTTATTAAGGATGTAAAATTACATGTATTTACCGAAGATGTACAATTGTATCTTAGGAAAATTAATTAATGGGCCGTATGTAATTAACCGATTTTAAATCCCAGTAAATTCCAGTGTATGAAATTTTACGTTAGCAACCAGATCGAGTCAAACATTTCACCTGTTGTATTAAGTGATGTTTTCTTACCCAATATTGAAGAAGGCAAGTACGTTGGGGTGATTCTAAGAGATATTATAAAAATATGAACGCTCTCAGCGAGATTTCCCTCTATAGGGAACCACGCCGGGTTAGTAATATCCTTCGTAAAGTCGAAGTTGCTTTTAATGATTATATCAGGTTTGTCTACAGTCTTGCTCGAACATATCATATTTTCTCTTTCCAATTCATTTTTTATAGTTATTCTTCCGTCTTCTTTTCATTTTGTACATTTCATAGCATAAAATTTGTTTTACTTCATGAAAGAAGTCATTATTTATTAGTCTCTATTATTGAAGCTAGTCTAAGTTTAAGTTCCGGTCATAATCATTGAATTTAATTGTACAACAAAAGATTGTAAAGTTTTGAGTAGGTACTATCCTCCGAATAAATACAAATATATAATATGAATTGAAATTATAAGGGACAATAATAAAAGTTTCTGAAATGTTTGAAACGAAATCGAGCAAGTCAAGGTATGAATTCATTACTCTAAATATTCATACATTCGAACATCTTTTATTATCAAAAATAAGTACATACATATTCGGTAACATTAAGGGTAAAAGTTTTTCCGAAAATATCTGAATTATTAATCATCTATCCTATTAAACAACAGGGCAAAGATAAATACAGGGCACAATAAAATTTCACCTGGTCAAAATTCCAATACTGTTCTTAACCGGAAATAGCTAAGGACTGAACAACTCTTTTTGAGGCTTAAATGTAAAAAGGAACGAATGTGATACGATAATAATCGAGTAAAATCCATTTATTGGCGATTAGAATACTCAAGCTTTACCGCGGGAATATGACTATCAATGAACTGCTCACACCTTTTTAATGCAAAGATAAAGTCACCGTACAAACAAAGGCTTTAAAAAATTGAATTCTTACAAAGGCACTGATTACGTAAATTTTGCAAAGGCAAATAATTTTCAATAAACTAAAAGCAATTTTTTCGAACAATTGGAAAAAAAAACACGCCAACGACAGAGTTCAAAATATTTGAACAAGTGGTGGCGCCGTATTCTCTGCGCAGTATCTCTTTTTATATAGCACATCCATAAAATTTTCAGTAATGTTTATGGAAGTGAAAGATTAGAAGAAAGTATCAAACGTTTCCTCTTGCTGTAAAGAGAAACAATAAAGGATTCCGGTATGACTAAGCGTAAAACATATGTTGAAGTTTTGCGGCATCAGCCGATTCGGTCAATTGCTGCAGCATAACCGACCAAAATAGAGGGCTATTCAATGGTTATCTTCAGTGAGTTAACATACCATTAGAGCCTTATCGAAACTGCACAGGTAATTTCTTGATAAGATTTAAGATACTATAAAGATTCAGTACGTGTTTAGAAATTTTGCAATTGGTTACAAAAGGTATCATGTCGACTGTTGTGCCCGGACGCTTTTTGTGATATTCTTCATTAGTATCTGATGAGCGCGCAATTAATCTACTCGTCGTAAATAAACGGTCGTTGGTTAGAAAATCGATCGTTTTGTGACGTACCCAGATGACAACTGGCACTGGCAATCGTTTTGACTCTATTATCAGCACGTGCTGTTATCAGCTATCAATTGATATAAAAGATCGGTATCTCGGCGTATAAATGAAGACTCTATTTTTAGTGCGTATTCAGAGTTAATTGGAATAATTTTGAGAAATTTTGTTTGCCCACCCCCAGTGGCTATGTATCGTACATTTTGTTTAGTTTTTGTGACGTTGGCGACAGTCTGCGCTTTCGATCTTGATACCGTCCAGTTTCGTGCACAACTCCTCAATGGGGAGATCGTGGTGGTGAATGATACGACTCGATTTCAGAGGAAATATCCAAATGTGACCTTGAGTGTAATGATGCTCAAAACGAAGCTCGTCAAGGGACAAATTAATTACCAACTCGGGAAAAGAATACCTGGTATTTAATTATTAATTGGATTAATGTTTTGGTGTTAACCACTCATTGTATGAAAATTTTTGCAAACAGGTGATCAATTAGTGGCGGAGAAGGCTGATAAACGTAGCTTTCCAGCGCCGGAAGATGTTCAAATTGTACTCAGATATCCGAAAGAAGGTGAAGGCGCTACCGTAACACACGTGAATATTGTGGTTGATCAGAGCTCTAACGTTGGAGAAGGATATGTGACTGATGGTGGCATCGATCAAAAATTCATCACCATCCTCCTTGAAGCCAACAATACTATGCACTTTTCGTTTTCAGCGTCCATTTTTGGATACTAATTAAAAAAGGATTAAAATCCTGTGATTAGTGGAGTATCTTGTTTTATTGATAAACTGCTCCCCTTTTAAGCGAGTGAAATGCAATGAATGGTGGTATTTTATTTTAATATATTAATTTTAACCAGTGTTATCTATTTTGAATAATACACATATAACAATAACAACCTTTTCTGTTTCAAAATGTTCCAAAAACCTATTGTTCAAGGTTATAAGGCCAAAGTTATTAAAGTAATTGAACTTTGAAACTAATTTGTCATTAACACAGCATTAATGTAAAAGTCAAAGTAGAAGGTTATTTTAAACAATTTCACAAAGCCGAGTGGGAATGTTTCCCTATTTACGGACGAAACGAATGAGTTGAACTTTGTTTTGGATTGGAATATAATTTTACATATATATATGTATATGTGATAATTTTTATTACAAAGAAAAATTAACTAAACTTTCGTAGTGTAATTTTACATGTTGAGTGATGGCAATTAGTTGCCAAAATTTTATGTTGAAAAATTGTTTATGTCTGGACTAACCGAAATTATATCTATAAAAATGGATTGCGACGAACATATTTACTGGATTTACTTTTAAAAATGTTTCACTAATACAGTTTGAAGAATGGCATTTAACTCGAAAAATGGTCGTTAATTATAAAATAATTAATTTATCATTAAACTTAAGCGCAATTGTGTTAAATCGATGCAGAGCAAGCAAGACTAATTTTTTTTCTAGTTAGTTAGCTTTAATAGCTGGCGACACTATCTATATACATTCAATAACAAATAATTGTGTAGCTCTAAATAGAAGACGTATACCTATAAATAGCAGACGATTACTATAAGATAAAGTCAGACAAACTATAATAGCTTTTTTGTGTTGTTTTGTGAGTCAACAGCTTTTACTGTACAGGTACTAGGTAGAATAAAAATTGTTGGCACAAAATTAAAATCACAAAATAGCATAAAAAAGCACTGATTTAAGAATAGGCCTATTAATATAAAACGCAATTTAAAAATATACCATGACATTTCATTTTAGTTTTCATCGATATGACACTGGTTGGTTTGGTAGGTGTAATCCTAGTTCTTAGCATGGTAAGTGTCCAGTTTCTGATCCAACCAAAAATGTATAGGAAAACAACAAAATTTAGGATAAAAAGCTAGCTTCTAATTTACACCTAGATAGCTCTATAGGTAAAGTGAGAGAGATTATAATGTTTGGGTTCTTAAAAAAGTTCTATATTAGTTAATAAAAATATAACTGAAAAAGATTTAGAATATTTATGCTGTAACATAAATTTCGCAACATAATAATAAACAGCATTCAGACAAAATTCTTTAAATTTCTTGAAGATTTAATTAACCCTCTATTAAGACTCTCCCGAGTGTATTTCAAAGGAAATTCTCCTCATGCTAGCGTTGGTATTTAAGTTATTTTCCGCTTTGTGAAACATTATAAAATTTTTGAGAAACACCATAAAAAGTAAAAGAATTGCTAAAGTGTTTGCTTAAGTTAGTTGTAAATAGCTTTGAGTAGAATGCTTGGATTAAATAAAAGAGAAATGTAGACTTAAGTAGATTTTTTGCAGAAAATTCGTTTTTTCGTAGCAAAATCTCTTTTCCTGCATATATTTACTGAATGGGTTTTTAATGGTTAGGGCTAGTTCTGCTAATTCTATTGCTTTTACTTATTTTATTTTAGATAACGCCGGAGCTGGCCATTTTGTTAATTGTTAATTATCGAAGTTCATATTTTTACCCAGGACGCTACGGAGAAAGCTTTTAATCTTACTTAGAGGTTGTGTTTGCACGTATATCAGTTACCATTTTACATTTACACTTTTAAGTTTAATAATCATTAACACATTTCTTTACTTCCATTACATTTGTCTAACGGGTGTAATAAATAATCCAATTAAAATGTACAAGAAAATCGTCTTACCTTACAAAGTCATACCGTGACCATGTTTTAAGATGAACTGATGAAACTTTCAATTCAGAATTTATTAATTTTTTAGTAACAACAAGAAACATCAGCTCTGTCTGATTACAGTTTCGATATGTTAATTTGTTTTTGATGGGAGAAATGTAAATTAATTCATAATTGAATTTTAGAAAAATACCTGTTTTATTTAATGGTTAACGTTAATGGTAACTGTAGCGTGCTTTACATTTTCGTGAAATTTGTGAATTATTGTTTATCGAAGTTAATTTTCTGATTATCGAATTAACGGTTGACAAAGTTAGCTTTTTGATTATACATATGGATATGTATCCTAACCATCTTTGTGTAAGTTTATGGCAAACCGTTACGTGTTAAATATTCTAATCTTATTATTTTTATTTAAATACACACATAATAACATCATAATAATGCATAACAATATATTAGTAAATGATAGAATAAGTATCTAAAAGTCTTTTCTTTGAATGTGTTTTTTCTCAAATAGTCTAGTCAAATTGTCGTTTAGCCGTGCATTTTGGTAGGCAGTAATTTTTTCTTTCAATCAATGCGTGGGAAGGTTGTCGTGAGGGGCCGTTTTTTTTCCCGTGTTTAGGCTATAACTCAAAAATTTGAGGGTCTACGATTTTTTTAATGGTAAATTCGTGATCAGCGCACAATTTCACATAAGAATATCATATTCAAACTTACGAATCAAAACTTGTTTTTTTTGTGGCACTGCATCAAACCATCTTTATTTTATTTTTTAAATAATTATACAAGAACATAACATGTACACCGTGATGGGGTGGAAATATTTCAGGACGACACATCGAGTAGCATAATTTCCCTACTGTTGTTTACATACATATGTTATGTATATATTTATTATTAAAAATTATGTATTAATAATAAGAATACTCCCTAATACGTTCTGTTAAGTGATTCGTTCATTCTCATTTTCAAGAAAGTTTGGTGAGAGAATAAATTATATTTGACTAGAGAGCTTGAATTTATTGCTTTTTTAAATAATAAAGTAAAATATTCCGCAAAGTGACAAATATGGGCGTGATTTCATCCCTCAGTCGCTTCGAGTCGATATGACTCTGAGAATTATTTTTAAAGCTGGAATGGTGAAAAAAAGTGTCTTGGTTATCGAATTGAGATATTAACCTCTTCAGGGACGAAGTTATTAAAAATGAAAAAACTAGTTTTAGGTAAGTTTTGTTTGATTACTTGTTTACTTACATTTTATCGACATCTATTCAGACAGTATGAAAAAATTAGGAAAGTGTAATTAGTATACAAAAATAAATTAAGTTCGCACATTTGACAGTAAAACGTTATTATAATAGTAAAAAATTAAAAATCTAATTTTACTAATCATGGTTGTAAAATAAAGCAATCATTAAACCCGAACAAAAAATATTCAATTGGTAATTTATTTATCAACAAAATTTTTCTCATAAACTAAACAGAAACCTTGCGAGAGTTAGACGCAGCTTTGAAATATTTTTAAAACAGTGAATTTCAAGTAGAATAAATCCATGCTGTCATACTAAATATAAAGTTTTCGGTTTTATTGTTAAAAGACAATAATCTAGTGAATTGTTTTTTAACAGATTTTAATTTTTTTTCTTATTAGAACAATTTTAAAACTATTATAAATGTACAAATATGTATATATGTGCTAGCATCCGTCAAGAGGTTAAAGAAGTTTTATTTCCAACTAGTGACAGTCCAATTCGACATTGGGTTTCCAAAAGCTTTCCGGTTTTGCACCACTTTCTCTTGCCTTAAAAATTTCTTTGAACTCGTATTCGTAATATTACACAAGATCTTTACATGTTAATTGCCTCCTTATTATCAAACAATTCATCAATGTGAGTATTGCATAATAATATATTAATGTAATTGTTGCCAGAATAATTGTATATTGAATGATATATGTACTCGTAAATATCATACATATTTCTAGAAAATCAAGTAAATTTGCTGATTATTTACGGAAATTCAGAGGTCATGCCTCACCCATCAATATGATACTTATCACTTCCGTGAACGCTAGACGGAAAGCTGTTGATTGAATATGAAAAAGTAACTATGTACTCTTCAGCAAGTTCTGTATTTAGGACAGCTTTCTTGCTATTTGTCCCCTCGGATGGGCTGGATTTAACCACGATACTTTCCATAAGCACAGCTTGAAGAAATGGCAAAAACAATTTTATCACAATTATAAATCTTGGCATTCAAAAATAGATCGCAGTAGGAATTATTTTTATTAAAAATGTAAGAGCAGAGCGATAATAAATTTCTTCAACGCAGTTTGAATTTTGTGCTTACTTCTGGGGAAAATGTGTTGCGATAACCTCTCAAGCGCATTTGGGAATAAACACACGTCTTCTTTCTATGTTTGTACGTGCTACCAGGTTTTTTTTAGTAAATTAGGAATTGCGGTCATACACGATAATAATTAGGTAATAATGATGTGGAACCTACTGGATGTCTCAATGAAGAAAAGGTTTCATTAAGGTAATTAGCATATGGGAATCCCCGTAGAAGATAATTGTTAGGTTTGAGTGCTCTTCCGATAGCAAACAGATATAATATTTAGTGTAACAAATAATGCAATGAGGACGTCACTCGTTGCAAAGCTCGCAGCACAAAAGTTTTTTCGCAGTCATTAGCGGATCTTCCGCGTGGCGCGAGATTCTTCGCGTATCAATGAAACCAGTCTGGACTGTGGGGAGTAGACATGTTTTTCATTTTTTCATATGTGCTGTCCCCGGGGCAAATATAAGTGATGATTGTTTAGCTGATAGCTTCTCGATTATAAATATCATGTTTTTCGTTTTTGTATAGCGTATGACGGGCTGGACCATAGTGCTTTGTCCAGAATCGCTTTATAGCGACAGAAGATTCTCCGGACAAACAGTGCAAAGATACACGCGAAAAGAGGTAGTTGGAGTCGCACACTGAATATCTCGCGGCACGACAACGACGACGGAAACGAAAACGGCAGCTTTTTTGGGTCTCTGAGATCAATCAGGTCAAAGAGCAGATTTTGTGGGCTTAGCGATGCTCAATCGCAGTTTTGATCAGTAATCAATATCGCGAGTGGGAATATCTGAAACAAGTTTCGAGTTCGTAAGAACCACCAGATGACCAGATGACCATTTCGTGGAACGGGTTTTCGCGGATAAGGTTAAGATCACCAGTAGTGTTTCAGTCAGAATAATACACAAAGTTTACTCCACGTGAAGGCTTAGTTTGTTTTTGTCTATATTTTAGACAAACTCAACGCGACCAAGCCTCAATAGTTGACTGATTTGAAATGGAAGTTGCGTTCTTCTTCACGCTAAACTGGGCTGTTTATTGTTTTGAATCGTTGTGACGATATTCAAAAAAAAAATTATTGTCACTGGATAGATAGTACAGAGTGCAATTTAGTTAATACCAATCAGGTGCGCATGCCGGGGTGTTTGCTTGAGTGATATTTTTTTAACGATCGCGAGTTCTCCCATATAATTCACTTAGGTGCTATTTAAAAAGTTAGTGGTTACTGCTTGTTTCGATCGCCAATATGGTGACCTTCTACCGGCTCGGTGCCAGTCAACTGATCGTCACGCAAATATTTGCTTTCGTCTTCTTCGGATTTCCTCATGGCCATGTCAACGGATATGACTTATACGGTGAGTTTATTCTTGGGAAATAAGAAAACTTTTATGCACATTGTATCTTATGTCGTCGGGACCTTAATGAAGCACGTGTATGTTTGGCGGAGCAACCTGTGAAATACCTGTTGATGGCGCTTGCACGTACTTCAAGTGGATTATTTATGACGCATAGTCGCGAATCAATCAAATTTGGAGTGCACTTCTGTTTCATACATATATTTATCTATTGGAATTCAATAGCTTTTCTGTTGTCACTATTTCCTTAACTTGTTTTGCCCACTATTGAATTTGCCCATTTAGGAATTTGAGTTTTATAAAGGTCGCTGTTACGTGATTCGAAAATCAATTGTCATTTTCGATTATTTGTTCTACAATAATTCTGTTTTGATATTTTGCGACCTATATATAAATACAGAAGTGTTTAAATTATCGTACATAGGTCTTAATCGTTATTTAAAATTTGGAAATTTTGCTTTGAAATATTTCTTAAAGAGAAAAATTCTAAACTAATTTGCGATGCAAGACCTCATTGTGGGTTGTTTATATTTGCTGATAATTAGGTAATTAGCAGCTGGGAATCCCCGCGTACTAGAAGATGATATTATTATGGGTTAATTTACTGACTTCCTTCTTTTATAGTCAGTTAAAAAGAATCCTTTATTATGGATATATTGAGAAACATAAAAATTGCTAAATTTTACCTAAAACCGTAAAAATTAATGTTTTACTGTTTCGAGTTACTTTTGCTTTATAGAAAAGTTTTATAAAAACTAACAATTATTTTTTAAATTTTGAACTAAAAATTACAAATCTCAAAATTATAAAATATATAAAAAAATTAAAATTCTTTTAAAGGTATGTTTTTAAAACTTTCGCAAATAACTTCGAATGTCTTTTCCCTTTATATTACATTTAAAACATATGTATCTGTATAATATTGTTTTGAGTAAAAGTTCTAGATAGTTTTTCCTTTTAAGCTAAGTGTGTGAGAATAAGAGCCTACCGTTAAATTACAAGATATTTCATGGTGTGAAAATAACTGAATTTAAAACTCTGATATAATATTATGTTCTAAAAAGATATTATAACAAAATTTATATTTATTATACAAAAATTTAAATAACATTTAAAATTCAATAATAAATAAAAATAAGTACTTTCCATAAAATGAAAATAACATGTATTTTCCATAACCCTTTGAGTAACATTTTATTCCATAAATTTCTGTAGCATGGTTGGAATGTCATCAGTTTCTGGAACGATTAAATGTTCAATATTCATTTTTTTGCTTCACAATTTTTAAAATTTCAGTGATTAAGATTTATTATCATTATTTTCTAGCATGTTTGGTGAATTTGTTGAATTTTTGTAACCGTTTTAAAATAACTTTCGGCTTTTTGGAAACTGCCACGTTTGGTTAACACATAGGCAGGAAGTTTCCCTTTTTATGTTTTGTTCTTAATCATAGTTCTAAAAGTCAAAAGAGCGTATAGGAAAGTAGACAATTCCAGATGAATTTAGAATATATTTTAATTATAGCCTTTGAATTATAAGTGGGTGTTTTTGCTTTTAACTTTTTCGAATAAAAAAGCAAAATAGAAAACGCGATATTTCTGGTGAAAGACGTATTAAGTTTCGTCGTGATGATTATTTTGGAAATTCCAACAGATCAACTTTAATTTCAGTTATTACTTTATCTCTTGCTGTCGTTTTCGAGATTTAAAGAATCAACTATTTATTGTTTATTGAAAAATGAACTATTTAAAAAAAAATAAAAACCCAACTGGAGAATAGAAATGAAGATGATATATTTTATAAATAGACAGTGTGATTTTTGTCACAGAAGATTTAAAATAAAAACAGAGCTTTAATAAAAATGTTTAAACTTACTTATAAAATATTCTTAATGAACTTGTGATCTAACAAATATTACTAAATAATTGAAATTTGTTTTTATATGAAATAAAAGGTATAATTAGAGAAAAAAAATCATGTGATTATCACTAATACTCCTTCAAAAAATTCAATTCAAAACATTCAACAATTCAATCGAGCAAAGAAATCGGATGTTTCTATGCATTTGGAAGCTATTTCTTTATTTTATTATATACTAGCTGATCCATACCCAGCGTTGCCTGGCCGCAACTATCCCTATAATAAAGCTAAAATTTAATAAAGACATGACTTGGTCAATTTCAAATTTGTCAAATGTCATTCAGGAGGTTAAACGCAGCATGTTCATAGAATTTCATCTTAATCGAATAAGTGATTTATGTGTGACTCACCTTAAACATATCACTGCTCAAAATCCCCCCCTCTGTTCCTTCTCACACTTTCCTATTGCAATGGATAGCCTATGTTACTCATGAGGTTCTGCGCAATATGCCCATAGAATTTCATCTCAATCGTATAAGTGCTTTCTGTGTGTCGCACCAGCTCAACATTTTCTCCTCTCCCTCTTTATCTCTCTCCTTCCCCTACCACACTTTTCAAATGCGATGCATAGCCTATGTCACTCATGAGTTTATGCGCAATATGCCCATAGAATTTCATCTCAATCGTATAAGTACTTTCTGTGTGACGCACCAGCTCAACATTTTCTCCTCTCCCTCTTCCTCTCTCTCCTTCCCCTACCACACTTTCCAATTGCAATGCATAGCCTATGTCACTCAAGAGGTAATGCGCAACGTGCCCATAAAATTTCATCTCAATCGTATAAGTGCTTATTACGCGACTCACCATGAACTTATCACTGCTTAACATTTCCCCCTCTCTCTCCTTTCCCCTCCACTTTCCAATTGCGATGAATAGCCTATGTCACTCAGAAGGTTATGCGCGACATGCCCATAAAATTTCATCTTAATCGGATAAGTACTTTTTGCGTGGCTTACTATAAACATCACAAATAAACATTTCCCCCTCCTCTCATCTCCCCTCTACTTTCCAATTACAAAGTATTACCTATAGCACGCAAAAGTACCAATTTTGGTGGAAGTCGAATAAACTTCAAAATTTGACAGTCCGCCATATTGAATTCGTAAATTCTGACAGTCGGGTTGAAATCACCGACCCCGAAAGCCCCCAAGTACCAATTTTGGTGGAAATCGCATAAACTTCAAAATTTGACAGTCCGCCATCTTGAATTCGTAAATTCTGACAGTCGGGTTAAAATCAGCGAACCCGAAAAGCCCCAAGTACCAATTTTGGTGGAAATCGCATAAACTTCAAAATTTGACAGTCCGTCATCTTGAATTCGAAAAAAGTGTCCTATGGTGGTCTCCTGGTTCTAAGCTACCTCCCCACCAATTTTCAGCCTAATCGGTTCAGCCGTTCTTGGGTTATAAATAGTGTAACTAACACGACTTTCTTTTATATATATAGATGTACTCGTACTTTGGCCATAACGAAAAGTTTGAGGTGCACTTGAAGGTTACGAATTAATTCTTCAAATCACTTTCAATATTTTAAAATTCGCAATGGAATGTTCGCCGTTTTTGGTGATGATCTATGGTTAAAAAAAGACCGATATACCTTAAATTCTTAGGTCATATTTCGTGCTTTTCAACTATCTACATATGTAAGTTATACAGTGTTGACTACAGGACATCCCAATAAAATACTATATCCTTTACAATTGTCGTAAGCGTAGGTAACATTAGTGATAATTTAGGTCTACACTTCTATACTGAAACAGATCATATTAGTTGCGTTTTAATTTAAATCTGCCATCAAAACTAATATTAGAAAAAAAAATATTAGAAATATAACATTTGTACAACAAGCTAAAATTTATATAATTGATACTACGCAGAAAATAAGCATCAGTTATTAATAATAAATCATCGTTTTATCTTTTCTCTAATGTTAAAAATGTTCAAATGTATGGAGAGATATGGTATACGAAAATAGTAAGATAAACAAAACTACATATGTACATATAAAGTTTTACCATAATCTGCTAGATCGCGTTGAAATAAATTTGCAAAAATGCATCTTCCACTTGGGAAATTTGATTTTATTAGGCTTCTTATAATTTTTCGTTATTACTTAAGGCGTGCCTTACTTTTTTATTTCCATACGTCTGCGAACAATAATAATACAAACACAAAAAATGTATCGACCAGAAAAAAACTCCGCTATTATATTTTCATGGTAGGTTAAATTTCATTGAGGTTATGTATCCATTTATTTATTTTTTTAATCCAACAGATGGCTGCCCTGGCTGTGCAATGGAATACATATGTATATACAAAAATAAACTAAAAAATTTACATACAATATGTCGCTAAATAGAAGCAAAATAAAATAAATTAAATAAAATAATACAAAAATATATCAAGCCAATATTACCTATATTAAAGTTATTCTTTATCTGCATTTTATTCAAATTGAAATTCAATAAACAATAATTTCTGTTGTAACAAATAATTAGTGAATTTATAGGTCCAGACATTGCGTATTTGGCTCGATGAGTCCGATTTTGTAAAATATTTGTCCTACGGAGATTGTGGCATCATCAGCGTATACGAGTATAAGGACTTCCGAGTTAAGTATGAAATCTTGCAGATCATTTATAAATAAAAAAAATGATAACGGGCCAAGATGACTACCTTGAGGTACATTGTTACAACAATCTCCTCACCCCAACACAGAATTATAATATAAAGCACTATTACCCTTCCTCACTTAATATTCTTTACGCTTTTAAGATTATTATAAATATTTACCCTTCCTCAATTATCCTAAATTATTATAAATTATTACCCTCCGTCACTTAACATTCTTTACGCTGAGATCAGTTCCTTTTAAGATTTCCTAACTTTATTAACGCTGAAATTTCATTACCCTAAATAATCACAGACGCTGAGACCATTTCTTTTTAAAACAAACAATAATGTCTCTTTCCCAATCCTATACCCCAAACAAAGACCTAAAGAGCAAAACGCTTAACTAACCAAAACAAATCCAGAACAATGAACTGACCTAAAAGTAAAAGCTAAGTACTCAGCGCACCACTTGACCCCAACTTTCTTTCTCGCTGCATTCAGACAGAAATGCATGCGTAATCCTTTTTTCCCCTTCAACCGATCTTTCTTTTTAATCAATAGTTCGATTTGAGTTGCAGTCAGAGTTTGTTCCTAGTCGCAAGCGGGTAAAGTTGCCTCGCCTTACAACCTCGTATTGAAGCGAATGTTATAACTTAGTCTTGAAGCAATAAAGTGTTATAATTTTTAACCCAACCGGTGTTTGATTTTCGAATTACCTAGAAGTTCCCGGAGGAACTCATTTGTGGCGCAGTCGGTAGGATACGCGAGTAATCGAAAGAAGATCGATTTCGAGTATATCAATACTTAACGCGTACCGAAACTATATATACATCACTGAAAGATCAGTGATACAGCGAAGAAAAACCCGGTAGTGAATTGTTCTCGACGACTCAGTTTACTAAGCGCGTGTGCTACCCCGTGCAAGTGATCCAACTCCCTGTACAAGGAAAGAAAGTGATTCAGTTTGTACTACTCCCGGTACAAAGTACACCACTGAGAAAAGGAAAACTCTGCCTCAAAAGCCAAAATTCACCAAGGAAGGAAAGAAGACAACCCGGAAAATAGTCATCCCGAACTCGCAGAAGGAAGGAAGGAAGTACCCATCGCTGGAAAAATCAACACAGCCGAGCATCAACATCCATCAACAAATAAGTAATATTGGGCCAGCAATCCAAGTAGGTGACGAACAACTAATATTAGTATGAATAGTTTAAGACTATGAGCGATTCAGACTCACAGGGAAATAGGGAATTAGACACATTAGCGGCTAATTTTAGAAGTTCGCTGAACAGAATTCAGCAACACTTAAATTCCTTAGATTCATTCACCCTCAATACTTCCGGAATGGCTTCCCTCACCATTGATCCTCTAAAATACCTATCCCGACTCCCCGACTTTAACGGAGACTTTAACAAATTACAAAACTTTATTGACTTAGTAGATAGAATCCACCCTATATTAACAACTTACGACGAAAATTCGCAATTAATTTTCGGCGACATAATTAAATCGAACTACATAGTCGGTAGGGCTCGCGAAATAGTGGATATAAATTACGAGGTAACTTCTTGGTCAGAAATAAAAGGTCTATTGAATCACAACTTTGGCGACAGAAAATCAGTCGACCAATTATTCGAAGACCTTAGAAGTGTAACGTTCCGCACTAACAGCTTAGCTATGTACAATGAAATTAAAGAAATACTAAGAAGACTAAACATAAAAACAAAAAACGAATGTAGGAACGACGTAAACTTGGAACAATTAATTAAGGCAAATATAAGATCAGCTTTAGAAGTGTTCAAAAGAAAACTTCCGGAGCCGATGAAATCCATCTTATATTGCCGAGATCCTAAAGACCTGGAAACAGCTCTAAACATACTTTACGAATCAGGACACGTCTATTATAACTCTCAACCTCAAAACCAGAAAAACTATAATACACATAGACCCAATCGGAACGGGAACAGGAACACAAATTTTAATAACGAGCAGACTAGAAATACTCAAAGTAGACAACCCTATCAGCCTCAAACAAACTCATCTTCTAATAATACTAGCAACCGCAGTTTTAACACTCCTTCTGGATCAAACCAACAACCAATAAATAGAAATAACTTTAACCAAAATTTTAATCAAAGACGAAACTTCAATTATAATAATTATAACAATCCGAATAATCGGAGCTTTGATAACAGTAACTATAACAATGCTCGTAACAACTATAATAATACAGGACAGAACCATAATAATCACAACAACTCTCGCACTAATAATAATAGCTACGTTAATAATAATAATAATAACAACAACAATAACAATACCAACAATAATATGAGACCAGAACCTATGGAAGTGGACATGGCACACGTTAATCAAAGTGAGACGGTTAATACCGACACACAAAATTTTCAGTCGCCTGCCTCAATCGAAACTTACCCTATATAGTGGTAAAATCTAAAACGGTCCCACTGAAATTTCTCATAGACACAGGCGCAACCCATTCTATTATAAATCCTAATCTATGTAACCCTAAATGGATAAGTAAGCTCGAACAACCATTAAAACTAAAAACTTTGAATCACGCAGTGGAAATAAAAGAAAAAGCCAACATCCCACTTTTTGAGGAACTAGGGAACTCATCGGAAAAAATCGAAATGTTAATATGTAAATTCCATACAGAATTTGACGGACTAATTGGAAATAATATCCTCTTACCACTCAAAGCTAATATAGACTATGGAACAAAGTATTTAACCACGGGAGATAAGAAAGTTAGACTATATTTTAACTCGGGCGAAAAAATTATATATAATTTTACGAAAAAAGGAGAATATGAAATTACACTCCCAGTACCACAAGAAAATGGTTTGGGATATATTCACGAAATGCGTAACGCAGATGGTTCCTTCATAGTAAAAGAGGGAATATATAACGTGGAAAATTTTAAAATACACACTAAGGCTCAACTATCACAGAATATACCCATTAAGGTGACCCTTGGGCCGGCGAATGTAGAAAAGGTAGATTATCAGAATTTTAACATTATAGAAAGTAAGGAAATAAAACCTCTTAACGAACAGTTAAGAATGGAGCATCTTAACTCCGAGGAAAGGGTTAAATTAGTCAAACTAGTAAAAAAATATCAGGAAATTTGTTATAGGGATGATTCCAAGCTAACATTTACCAACGCCATTAAACATAGAATCCGGACTATAAACGATATACCTATCCAGTGTAAAACATATCGTTACCCGTATATACATAAGGCCGAAGTCGAGAAACAGATCAAAGAGATGCTCGACAACGGTATTATACGCCATAGTAACTCTCCTTACTCAGCCCCAGTTTGGATTGTGCCTAAGAAGGCAGATGCCAGTGGGAAAGTTAAATGGAGATTGGTAATTGACTACCGCAAGTTAAACGAAGTTACTATCGACGATAAATATCCTATTCCGGTCATCGATGAAATTCTTGAAAAACTGGGCAGATGCCAGTATTTCAGTACTCTCGATTTGGCGAAGGGTTTCCATCAAATCGAGATCGACGAGAACGACATCCATAAAACAGCTTTCAGCGTAGACAACGGGCATTATGAATTTTTGCGTATGCCTTTTGGGCTAAAAACAGCGCCCGCAACCTTTCAGAGGCTCATGAACAACGTACTGAAAGAATTTATAAACAAAATTTGTCTCGTTTATATGGATGACATAATTGTTTTCTCGACCTCTTTACAAGAGCATATCGAATATCTAGGAAAAATATTCGAAAGATTAAGAGAAGCCAACCTTAAAATTCAAATGGACAAATCCGAATTCTTAAGAAGAGAAACGGAATTTTTAGGACACATCGTGACCCCCGAAGGAATTAAACCTAATCCAAAAAAAATAGAATGCGTCAAAAATTTTCCAATACCGAAAACTAATAGACAAATCAAACAATTTCTGGGATTAACAGGCTACTATAGAAAATTTATTAAAGATTATTCAAGAATTTCTAAACCCATGACTAGATACTTGAAGAAGGACGCAAAGGTTGAAATAACTAACCCCGAATATCAAACTAGTTTCGAAACCTTGAAGAGGCTATTAATTAACGAACCCATTTTACGTTACCCTGACCTTAGTAAAGAGTTTGTTTTAACCACAGATGCTAGCCAATACGCATTAGGCGCAGTACTTTCCCAAGAGGGACACCCAATCTGCTACGCAAGTCGTACATTAAACGATCACGAAATAAATTACAGTACGATTGAAAAAGAGCTGTTAGCAATCGTTTGGGCAACTAAATATTTTCGACCATATCTCTTTGGGCGAAAATTTAAAATTGAAACAGATCATAGACCTCTTACCTGGTTATTTTCAATAAAAGAACCAAATTCAAAATTAGTCCGCTGGAGACTGAGACTCTCCGAATACGATTACGTAATAGTATATAAGAAAGGAGTGAAGAATGGTAACGCAGACGCCTTATCTAGATTAGAAGTCGCAGAAATGAACCTGACTGGGGTAGAGAATCAAGACGAAAACTCCATTCCAGTAAGTAAATCCCCCATAAATGTATTTAAGAACCAAGTAATAATAAGGAAAATAAACTCGGGTTCCATGAAAATAAAAACCTCAAAAATTTTTAAAGGCATTAGGAAAATTATCTACACGAAAAACTTAACCGAAGAGTCCGCGTTAGTCCTTCTAAAAAACCATTTCAATTTAAACCAGCTTAATGCAATTATAATAGATGACGAGTTTTACACCTCATTTTATACAGTATATAATAATACGATGCGCAGTAATAAACATTTCCGGATAGTAAGATGTACTACACTGTTAGAAGACGTAGAGGACGAGGAAAAATTAGCAAACTTAATAGAAAAAGAGCACCTTTTGAATAATCACCGCGGGATAGAGGAAGTTTTCAAAGAAATGAAATCTAAGATTTATAATCCGAAATTAAAAATTAGGATCACACAGTTTATAAATAATTGCGAGATCTGTAGCCTCGAAAAATACGAGCGGAAACCTCTAAAGGTAGCGTACAAAATCACGGAAACTCCTTCACGTCCCAACGAAATCATCCATGTCGATGTGTTTTACAGCTTGGAAAAACAGCTTTTCATGACGGTGATCGACAAATTCAGCAAACTCGCTCAAGCTATCAAAATAACCGGCCGTACTTGGACCGAATTCAAACGAGGGTTAATCCAATATTTTAGTTCATACGGAAAAGTAAGAAAAATAATAGTAGATAACGAACTAGGGTTTAAAGCTCTTCCTATCCGCGAATTCCTTAGTAATCAAGGAGTTGATATACACTATACCTCTAACAGCAATCACACCTCCAACGCTGACGTAGAACGCCTACATAACACCATAAACGAGCACCTTCGACTTCTCAGACATAATGACGACAGCGACATAGACACAGTTGAAGAAAAAATTCTAAAGATTATAGGGTTCTATAATAACACAATTCACAGCACAACTAACAAAAAGCCCATAGACTTCGTGACAGGAAAAATTTCGGAAAACGAGTATAAAGAAATACACGATAGGATAGTCAGAACTAAGGAAAAAAGTATTAACAGACTTAATAAACACAGAGACGAAACAGAGTTAGAACCAGGACCGAACTATATTAAAGAAATTCGAGGAGGTAAAAATCACGCCAAGTATAGGAAAATAGAAGCAGACAAACTTGACGACGAACATTTAACAGACACTAAAAACGGACTCAAATATTACAAGACTCATGTACGAAAAAATAAAAAATACCAAGACAGAAGCAACCCTACTATTAAGTCAAAAATTAAATCAAGAAGGACCAAAGTAAAATCAGCACCAACTAATTCCTAAACCTGATTACAGGGAAATGAGGCTAACAACCACCCTACTTTAACAGCTACCAGAACATAAAAACTGCAGTTAGGCTGCAAAATAACGAAATAATAATAGTCCTATTAATACCTACTTATTCCCAAAATTTATTATCCAAAATACTAATCGAACCCATCCCGAATAGCCAAAACAAATCAATATTTCTGGAAGAGAACACAATATTAGTAGATTCTGACAATAGAATATATAAAACAAATGTAAAGGAAAACTTAAAGAAAAACCTAATTGAAATAAATGACAACTGTATCAGTAGTATAATAAAATTCGAAGAAGCTCATTGTAAAACTAAAAATCTATTGAAACAAGAAATAAAAGAAATCATGACGGGTGTAATCGTATTGAAAAATGTAAACAATCTAAATATTACACAAAATTGTAAGAATGCAAAAATTAATATCAAAGGGAATTTCTTAATAAAATTTGAAAACTGTAAAATAGAAATAGGAAATAATAGCTATGTAAACACCAACCTTAGAGTTTATGACAACCTAATTTTGCCCAATTTTATAACAAAAATCAGAGAACATGTTCAGGATATACCTGAAATCGAATTAGAGGAATTATATCTAAAACAATTACAAAGTGAAAGCAACATTAAATCACTGATATTTAAGACCGGTAGTAATAATATGATAAGTTTCGGTACAGATATTTCAATTGTAATTATATTAATACTCCTAATAATTGTATTCTTTTATTGTAAAAGGAAAGGCAACATCTACCCAAGAATCTCGTATCCAATAATTTCGTCGGAGCCTCATTCTAACGGTGGGGGTGTTACAACAATCTCCTCACCCCAACACAGAATTATAATATAAAGCACTATTACCCTTCCTCACTTAATATTCTTTACGCTTTTAAGATTATTATAAATATTTACCCTTCCTCAATTATCCTAAATTATTATAAATTATTACCCTCCGTCACTTAACATTCTTTACGCTGAGATCAGTTCCTTTTAAGATTTCCTAACTTTATTAACGCTGAAATTTCATTACCCTAAATAATCACAGACGCTGAGACCATTTCTTTTTAAAACAAACAATAATGTCTCTTTCCCAATCCTATACCCCAAACAAAGACCTAAAGAGCAAAACGCTTAACTAACCAAAACAAATCCAGAACAATGAACTGACCTAAAAGTAAAAGCTAAGTACTCAGCGCACCACTTGACCCCAACTTTCTTTCTCGCTGCATTCAGACAGAAATGCATGCGTAATCCTTTTTTCCCCTTCAACCGATCTTTCTTTTTAATCAATAGTTCGATTTGAGTTGCAGTCAGAGTTTGTTCCTAGTCGCAAGCGGGTAAAGTTGCCTCGCCTTACAACCTCGTATTGAAGCGAATGTTATAACTTAGTCTTGAAGCAATAAAGTGTTATAATTTTTAACCCAACCGGTGTTTGATTTTCGAATTACCTAGAAGTTCCCGGAGGAACTCATTTGTGTACATCTGAGGTAACGTAAATGGTTTTAGATAGTGTAGTGTCGCGGTAAAAAACATAAACAGTATAAATATAAAGAAAAACAAAAAAAGCTCGACTTGTTTGATTAAAATAATAAGTATAGATATGTATATGTATGTACATCACACATATTTGTTGCCATTTTCACTTTTCGCAGTCGTATCAAGTAAGCAAACCCGTTAAATGTAAAAACAAATTAAAGATGTCAGATTCGGTCATATATGAGTAATCATTTACTCAACTACTCCTTTAGCGTTTTTATTTTTGCGGTACAACATGGGGACAAAAAGTATTAATTAAACGAGCTACATACATATATGTACATATGTACATAAACGTTTAATAAAACTGAAGTGGATTGGAAATCCTTTTATATTCTATTACTTTATCTTATAGATTGATATTTAGGTACAATGGTTACCTGCTGCTCGCTGCATTCGTGCGTGATATTTTCTTAAAATTTTATGGCAAATTCAAATCAACTTGGAGGGTGTGGCGAACTTTGAATCATAAAAATTAAGACTGGTTTATTTATTATACTCATTTCTTTGGATTAAGCACTCTTATAATATATCCATTTTTCACAGTTTCTTGTTTTCTTTTTCGTCAAAGTGACCGGACTAAAGAATTGACCAATATATCATGTCGTTCAACGATTTTAAGAACCGTAAACAACCGACTAAAATCTAGATTGAGTTCTTCTTAAAAGCGTCTGAGAAATTAATTCAAGAATCAATGAAATACATTTCGAAGTTATATAAAGCTCTATCATTCCAGTCCGACCCATATCAATATCTTAATTACTGGAAAATATGCGCATTATTAGCAAAATAAAAAATTAGCACGTGCTTTATCTCAGCAAGACTTTTTATTCCGACGTATTCCAAGATCTTTTTGGCCGAGCGACACAACAACGGCAGGAGCTAAAACAGGCCAAGGTAGGTCTACTGCAGTTAAACTTGTTACCAAAAGCGCGAAGAAGTCATCGTCCGGTGCTGATGAAATGAGCTACGAATCTCGACCAAGAGAGAAGGCAGACATCAATTTTCCTTAAAGAAATAGTTATCAAGAAATTACTTTTCGAAGAATCTCTGTTTAGGATAAGGGTATTAACCGCGGATTCATGTTAACTATTTGGCAACATTAGCTGAATTTTTTTTATCCGGGTCCTGGTCTGGATCAGTGTTAAAAGAAAAAAACTATCCAGGTTATTCTCCAGGTTAGCTTTTGTTGGGTTTCAGAATTTAGCATTCTTTTCATTTGAATTAATAAGAATTTCTTCTAGATGAACATTTTTGTCACTGCCCAGGTCGACATTTTAATTCTGTTTCGAACCTTAAATCCCAAAATCGTTTGTTATTTTGTCAACCGGTTCCAAATTAAATTCCACTTTTGAAATTTTAGATCCTCTTAGATTAGATATCATATTAAGTATAGTCTAATCGTTCTAAGTATAATTTAGAGTCAAGTTTCAGTGGATGGCAGCTACCCTTGCCTATAAATTTTCTTCAAGCTTGACCTGAAATTGTATTGACTGAAAATTTACACACTAATGCGTAAATTTACAAACTAATCCATACATTTTTATTAAGGAAAATTGCGGTAAGTTTCATATAGCAAACTTGTAAAAGCTTATATAATTAGGAAAATAACACTTGTGTAACATTTTACCAAAACAATTTTCGACAGTTTATCGTAATACCTACTTTTGCAAAATTTTATTATACATCAAAAAGTTTTGTAAATTACACACTTTTGAATAGATTTTACCTAAGGTTTTCATTGTGGCATTTTGACATTTTTGCATCAATTTATAGAAAAAAATTGAGTTTGAGGTCTCTTCACAGATTTTTTTGGGCACATGTATAAATTTTGAAATTTCAAAAATTTAAAATTTTCCGTCGCAATTTTCAGCATATTCCTAAAGATTTTCATTGGATATTGTGTCAAAACGAAAAGACATTTCTATATTTAGCGTAAAATAAATCAATATGAACTTATAAAAGTTAAATAACTTAATCGACTCACCGACGACGACTAAGCATGTACATATTTGTAGTGTGAAATGACAAATCGAAAAAATCGAAAGTTTTCTTTCGTTCGATTGCTTTTTTTGGTTAAAATGATGAAAAATCCTTAGTGTAAGGATTTTTTTCATTTATTATTGAAGTGTTGTCCGGAGTAGGACAAGGAACTCATATGGGTCCTTTATTATTTTTAATATTTATTAATGATATTCTTGATTGCGTCAAATACTGTGAGATTTCTCTTTTTGCTGATGATACTAAATTATTCAAAGTAATTGAGTCACATAATGATTCACTATTACTTCAGCGAGATATTTATTCCTTTGAAGAGTGGTGTAGGATAAACGGCTTACAATGTAATGCTAAAAAGTGTTTTGTAATAAGATTTGGAAAAAGTAATACCGTCCCGTTTTCTAACTATTCAATTGGCGGCAACTTGCTTGGGAGAGTAAATCATATTAAAGATCTTGGAGTTATATTTGACTCTAAAATGTCATTCAAGTACCATGTAGAGTACCTTGATATGGATATTCGTAAGAAGATCTATTTCATTAAAAGATTTTCATTTAAATTTAAATCTGTATCTACTTTCAGAACACTGTATTTCTCGTTTCTTTATTCGAAATTAATGTATGCTTCAACGATTTGGAGACCTTATGAAAAGGGACTTATAAAAAAGATTGAATCGCTTAATACTCACTTTCTTAGATATGCTGCATTTAAAACAGGTATTGCAATTCATTTTACAGATCATGATTTTTCTTCAATATACAAAACATTTAATATAAGCACTCTTGAATCCGCCAGAAATAGAGCAGATGTGATATTTGCATTCAAAATTCTTTCGAATTCTATTGATTGCCCAGATCTCTTGATGAAATTGAATTTCTACATTCCCCCGAGGAGGCTTAGAGCAAATAATTACTATTTCTCTAATCCTATTTTACGTGATGGTGAAAGGAAAAATATTGTCTATAGGTTATCAGAACTATGTAATACCAATGCTCATTGGCTTGATTTATTTTGTTCCTCACTTAACCAAGTACAAAGCAAATCAAAGATTTTGTTAAAATACGAATGAATGAATAATATGAATATGTATTTAATTAAAACTGAATTATATAACTTATTTATAAGTAATTTTAAGCTACACAAAAATTGTAATTTATATTTATGTATGGGGCTTGCCCTGTTGAAACTTAAATAAATAAATAAATAAATAAATTTTCCCAAAAATATTTCTGAGAATACGCAGAAAACTTTGGCAGAAAAATATCAGTTATCAACACTTTTAAGTCAAATATCTCGGAAAGTACAACAGAAGTTTTTTGCATATTCGTCACTGTCGTCTAGAATGAACATTTCTATTGTACAACGTTTCATCAAAATCCGTGTGAATACCTGAAACTCAATTTAAGCCACCTGATAAAATTATTAATAAGACTACCACAAGAATTTTTTTATTCTATTATAAATGAATCCAGAATCAGATTGTTGTTTGTTGAACCGTTTTCGAGATATTTAGAAAATAAACGTGAAAAATCGACAATATTTAATAATATAATAATTTTTTTTTTTTTTTGTGAGTTTCATTTAATGATATAACAAAAGTACCATACCAAATTTCATACAAATTGGTCGAGTCCGATCGTTTGACCGATATGAAGTGGAAGCACGCAATATTTAAAGCAGTTAAGAGCATTTTAAAGAAAGGAAATTACCACTGACAAAAGCAAAAACCTTATTGTTAAAAGAAGTTGCTATTAAATCTTTAAAATACTTTTGGCGTAGATAATAATATCATGACACATTCAAATCAAAATAAAGCCATATGTGAGAACAAACGCATCATTGACCATTGAAAGCAATACATAAAGTTTAAATGACTACATGAAAAGGTTTACTTAAAATAACACTTTTAATTGGAGAGGGGTTTTCAATTGTTTTTTTCTACGTAAAAATGATTTAAATACATCTGTTTTTATATTGATGTGTCTATATATTTAATCGTTTTCGTCCAGAGATACTTGATTGGACTGCTTCCTGTTTTCTTTATAATATTTGACATAGCCACAGCTTAAGTATTTTTTCAAAATAAAATAAAAGAGGTTTGAAGGGGCTTCAATGCTTTAAGAAATTAGTGATTTGTGATTTGATAATTAAAAATATAGAAACCTCTCGTCAGTTGCAAAAATATTTAAAATTTACTCGATCTTTTCAAGTTGTTTGCGCAATGTATAAAGAATGGTCGTCTTTTATCAATGAAAAACAACAAATTCGAAAAGATTCGAAATTGAGTATCGATTAAACTAAACTAATTCCAGTCCACTTTTGCCGTCATTTTTTCCTCTTTGGTTTAATAACAATTATTAACCCTCACAGTTCGGGGCGTGATTATTGAGGCAATAGACTGCATAGCAATTTTATTTGCTAGGTGTCAACACCTCTAGACAAACCAAGAACAGCAGCCGCCGACAGCTGAGGTTGTTATCTTGTCGTGAGCCTGCGCGGTCATTTAATTTATGTTTAAATATTGAATATCTGATACGGTCCTGAACACTTGGTAGGCTCTGTATGCGGAAGATAGCAGCCACTTTATCGGGGCAATTAGTTGCACGATTAGTTTGCAAAGTGCTCTTATGTTTGCAAATAGTACGAGCTGTGATGCAACCATGGTTATCTCCTGAGGCGTCACTATTTTTGATTACTTTGTCAGTGCTCATTATTATTATGACTTTTGACTTTGTGATTATATTATTAATAGACATACGCGATATATCTTTGGTTTATATCGCAAAGAAGATTAAGTACGAAGAAATTCTCTCAGCGTGAAAAGAAACTAAATCTTGACAATTAATTTCTAAAAAATCATAAATATTATCAATTTTTGAATATTTATTTATATGTATTACATCTTCAAGAATACTATACGATGTTGTCTTTTGCGCGCGGTCTGTCGGTATACATGATTTAGCCTATATACGAGTATGGTTGACCTGAAATAAAAAAGATACATGCTCATTAATTACAGTGTAGTTTGTTTTATTTTTTACTGCTATATGTAAAAAAAACAAACATTGTTTAGTTTTGTTCCTAAATTTCGGCCCTAACATCCGCATTATAATTATCGATATTAATTATACAAAACAAAATGCTATAAAAATCGTCAGTTAGCCGAAAAGAACCATTCCTCTGAACATGTGTATTCAATTTTAAGTCGATCTATCAGTTACAGCCTGAGAAATCGTGTACACCGATCTAAAAAATATTTTCGAGAAAAATGCGGCTAAAGTTTGAGTACTAGTTTTGTGATTAATGCGCCTTCAAACTATTTGTTTGAGTAAAAAAAAATTTGTTATTTAATTTGTGAAAATTTCACAGCTAATATTTAAGATGATATCGTTCAAATAATAACCTCCTGGTTTTTCATTACTTTTCGCAATATTTTCGGCGTTATGGTCTCTATTTTTTGTCGAATGTTCAGAGTCATAGTTTGTTCATATAATCTAATGATTTTAAATAGCTTTATGTAAATAATCCGAACGGCATCGCCTTCCTTGAACCACATGTGCTCCAATTCATTCATTTGGAAAAGCATATGGAACAAAAAAATAAAAATTAAAAAATTTAACAAAATTATGGCAGCAAATCGAAAACGCTTGGGATGCTATACCAAAGTACAGATGTGAGACTTTATTAGAAATATTGTCTTCAAAATGCTTTGCAATTTTGAAAAATTAGATATTAAATTGAAAAATGAAAGAAATTTAAAAGAATTTAAGGAAAGTTCATTATATTGAATATGTTTATGCAAAATTAAAAAGTACGCTAGATTTCTGCCTAATCAATAAATCCATATATTTTATACTTTGTTTTAAATGGGTGGCCCAAATTAGTACATATTTGATTTTCAACAAAACGTGCATTAAAAAATATAACAACAAAATTAGTTTTATTTCACTTTGAATGGAAATAATGTGTTTAAATTCTTGTACATACGCTAGGAATATATTTATGTTTGTTTTCATCATTCGATAGGTTATTACTTGAGAAAAGTTAAGGTCTCGGCACAATAAAATTTATAACTTATAAGATTTAGTTATAGAATATAAGGAGAAAGTTGTAACATCAAATCACGTTTTTTGTACGATAACATTCTAAATAAGAAATAAGCAGCCAAAGATTTTGCAGTAAAACAATTTTGGTAAGTATCCGGAAAATGCTACACGGCATGGATGACCTTGATCTAGAAATATTTTTTCAAGGTCCCAATTCTATGTCGAGTGGTGGGGAGAGCGCTCTCATGTTTTGTGGGTGTAGGAAAAAAAGAAAAAAGCGGTTTTTATATTGATCCGGAAAATGCTACACGCCACCCATGACCTTGACCTTGAAATATTTTGTCAAGGACACTGGTGTAAGTCAAGTGGTGGGGCTGGGGGTGAGCTCTTATGTTTTACCGAGAGTGGGAAAAATAAGTAAAAGTGGTAATTATATTGCAGGCGAGAATTTCTTGAAAATTGGGAGTTGGAGAAGGTTAGAAGCGGGGGTGTACTCAAAATTAAGGCAAGCATTTTCCAACCCTCACCCAGAAACATACAAGAATACACTTACATACATGTGTGTATACATGCATATGTATGTATGTACATTTGCAAGAAAGATTTTATGTTTAGCCGAAAATACGCAGTTGAAAATAAAACCATCATCTATGTATATGTATATTATTTTTTTGAAGATATAAATTGTTTTTCGATAAGAATTTATTATTGAATTATTTTTTTATAAATTAAACGTTATTAAAGCTCAAACAATTTTATTCTGACGGATATTCCAAAAGACTGAAGCAGCTTTATTGCAACTATTTTTTATTGTGTTATGTTATTTTTTTTAGCATAGATAAAACATTTTTTAAACCTCAAATATTCATGGAATCCAAAGATTTAACTGCAGCTGAGATCGGTATGAGCGTTAATGGATTATGGTGGTTCGATCAAAAGTAGTATCAGTGTGTCAGATTAAACCACAACTTTAATTTTATTAATTAAAATGAATGATTTCAATTTTTTCTATCGAATAGATAATTCACTGAATTTTGTATAAAAAAGTAATAAATGAAATCCATTTGCGTACAAATACAACTTTCTATAAAAAATTATAAATTAAACTTATAAGGTAAGACTATTTGATAGCACGATATATAAAGTAAACGTCAAAGAACTGCAGAATATTTTATTGTAGAATTTTTCTCAAAAACGATTAAATTAACTATACATATATGTATATATGTATGTACATATAATCTATCTTTCTCCTATTAAGACTAAATTGTTGGAAAATGCCGACAAAGCAGCCCACTTCCAATCAACCAAGCTGACTAAATTGGGAAATTTCAAAATTTGAACTGGTCGCAAAACAATAAAGTTAAGATGAAAAACTCTAGTATAATTGTTGAATTCCACTCTAGATTTTTTTATAAAAACTTATTTGCGCAGATTACAAAAAAAAAATTGTTAAATTTAGTTCGGGAAAGTCAGCACAGTTCAATTTTGTCATTGGAATGTCGAGAAGTAGGTTTGAAACAAATTTCAGTCACAAATCTCATAGTCCCTAAAAGTGTAGAGGAAGATGCGCGATAGGACCAGAACAAGCTGAGTTAAATCAATTTAATTTAACTCATATTAAATAAATATTTTTGGAAATAATCATTTATCATATATTATGCCCCTGACAAACCCGACGAATATTATATAACATTCTCCTTTTTAGAAGTTGAATAAAATACTAAAACACCATTTTGATTGGGCATATATTTATGTAGGTACATAACAAGTACATATCTAAAAACATATCATCCTCAACTATTACTGACAGCAACTTTTTAATTTTGTACTGCTTATTTTACGGCGCCTTGAATTCCTTATTGAGGACAATCAGTCCTCAAAAGGGTTGTTTTTCTACCCTGACCTAATTTGTTATTGTTTTTACAGCATTTAGTCGTATGTAAAAGTAAACATTCTGATTGATGCCTTATCTCAAATTGTTTTGAAAGTCCAACAGTTCAGTTTCACTGGCATAAATGTGCGCACTTAATTAAAAAATAAAGCGATAATTAAGTACCCATCTTCATTAAATTTGTTTTCTATTCTAGAAGGAAGTCCGTGTAAGCTGACCGATGGCTCGTCAGGAGTATGCACAATTATCGATCAATGCATGTCAGTATATCAGGGATTAGTTAGTAATACACTTCCGTATGCAGAGGTAGCGAAAAATCGATGTGGTTTTGTTAAAGCTAAAGAAGTAGTGTGTTGCAAAGACAGTCAGCCAGATCCGTCGATTGGGTAAGCAGTTTAAATTCTAATTACTATTATTCTATAACTAACAAGAGCACTCACAACATTTTGAAGCATACTAATCGCATGCCGAATTAACTTTCCTATCGCCTATTTTGCTTATATGGTTTTACTATCTACAGCAGAACCACTCCAAGGGTTACTACACCAACTGGAAGTGAGTTTTCAGATAATGTATTTTCTGGAAAAAGAGGCTCTAGTGGTAATGATGAGTGGCCCTCTGTCAGAAGACCACAAGTGGAGAACAATATATTAAATAATAGAAACGTTGAAAGTATTCACGATCAAAACTCTCGTTCGGGAATGGAAGAAAATGGTGATAAAATATCGTCAAGATTTTTTCTTGGAAATTTGTTGTCGGGACAAAATAGAGAAAATACATTTCAGAACCCACACGTTCAACAACAACCGATGAATGTGCGATGTATCAATTATAAGCCAACAACTACAACACCGCCTTCTGTTCAAATTGCTCCAAGAATTTTTGGAATTTTCAATTTTAATAAGCATGCTCGAACAACACCTCGTCCTTCTGTTCTGTCGCCAGTACTTGATGCTTTGAGACCCATAAAAGAGATACCTTTAAATTTTATTTCCTCAATTGCCAATCGGAGAAATGGAGTAAATGTGCAAGATCAATTGAACATAAATTCGGGCCAATCTGCCACTTCTGGAGACACTAACGAGTTGTGTGTTGATAACAACAACGGACTTATTCAAGGTGGTCTAACTACAAATAATTTTGTAGGTTCAGATTCTGTGAATAGATATCAGGTACAAAATCCAAACCAAAATCAAAATCAAGGCATTTGGAGTAATCCAAGCTCATATATGTCTGCACCGTTTTTACATGCAAATCTACCTGTGACGTCAGTACAAAATTCTAACCGAATCCCAAATCATAATATTTGGAACATTCCAAGTCCGCCAGTATCTGCACCTTCTATGCCTTCATTTTCAATGAATGGAAACCTACCAGTGATACCTACGCAAAATCCAAACTTGAATCCAAATCAAAATATGTGGAACATTCCAAACTCGCCTATACCTATGCCTTTCGCACTTCCAAATTCTATGATTGGAAACCAGCCAATGGAACCATTTCAGCCTGTTCCTATGAAAAATCCAAGCCTCAGTGACAACCAAAGTCCAAATTCACCTATGTACGTACCTTTTACAGATAATGGTCGCACAACTACTGTGAAAGCTCTTATTGAAAACACTCAAAATTGGGACACAAATGGAAACTATGCACCAGAGCCATGGATGGTAGAAGTTCTTAGAACTACAACTGTTGCAACAGCAACTTCCTCTATTCGAACGCCTAAGATAGAAGTTTCTCAACTAGAACCTTGGATGCTCGATGCTTTGAAAGACTCAAATAGTTCACTATCAAATCAACCAGATAATCGAAACCCAAAACCATGGACGGTTCGACCTGATACCAAAAGTGAGCCTCTTCAACTACCACCTAGTTCTGAGTTTGATCCTTGGATGCTTGAAGTTATTAAAGAAGATTCTACTTCAACACCAGTTCCAATTAATCCTGATCGGTCAAAAAAAGATACACCAATTATACCTTTATTGAAAAAATCCGAAAATACTAGTAGTTTTGGCGATTCTGTTCTAGATCCATGGATGAAAGAAGCTCTTTTAGCCGACGTTAAGTCGACGTCGACTACTACACTAAAACCACAAATTAATCATTTTGACAACTCTACAAGTTCATCTGATACTGATAAAAATTCTGGCTTTGAACCATGGATGCTCGAAACTCTAAGAGAAACAAACTTATCAAATTCGTCTGCAGATGGTGTAAACCGATCACGAAAAGATCTTCCAAATATTGACTCATTACGAAATTTTGACATTGAAACTACAACGAAAAAATCAGTATTTGGTGACTCTGTTTTGGATCCATGGATGAAAGAAGCACTGCTAAATGCGGATGAATCGAAATCAATGGAAACTTCTACTCTAAGAGCTGCGGAAACATACGCATTAGAAGAACCTCCAATACCTACTTCTAGAGAAAGTAATAATGGAAATAACACTTTTGATCCCTGGATGCTAGATGCACTTCAAGGAGTAACTTCAATAAAACCTACAATTGGTTCTGTTACTAAAGCCACATCGCAACGTCCACCTAACGATACCCATTTAGATTCATGGATTAAAGAAGCTGTAGCAGGCGAAGAAAGTTCTTCTGACAGAGGATCAGATACTGAAGGTGCACAGTCTTCAAAAAGAGCTGTAGATTCTCGGCGAGATCATGTTCATTACAATAGGACTCGTTTACGGGATCCTGATAATTCGAAATCCTTTTCTAATAGCTCTAATGCCTCATTCGCTTTACCATCTGAAGAGGAATGGATATGGGAACATAAAGTAGTGGTTAATAACAATAACTCATCACATACATCTAATAAAACTATTGAAGATGATGTGAATTACTGGATGAATGAGGCATTAAAACAAACAACAAAGCCAAATGATGATTCCCAAAATAACCAGTTTGGGCGTGAAAACCTTGGAGTCGGTAAAAAAATACCTGAACTACGAAATGGCACAGACAGGTGGAGGTTTTACTTCTTTATAAATTTCTAATTGCTATTCTAACCATTTTCGCTTTTTTCTTCATTAATGTAGCATAAATTTTGATCTTTTTAATGAGATATTTGATATCCCGGAGAACAGACCCACAAAGCCAATTGGACCCAGAAACAGCCGAAGAGCTGATGATGGTAAGTTTTGAAGAAGTGAAGGTGGCAGTAATTCCATTTTGTATAATCAACTCTATTTTTAGCTTGCGCAAAATATAGGGACGATTTTGGTGCTGCTGTCACCTATCACATTCTTGGAGGTATTGCTGCGTCCATCGGAGAATTTCCACATATGGTAAAGTTGCTTTTATATTAGCATAGATATAAAAGAATTAATTATATAATTTTTCTTTTAAGGCGGCTCTTGGCTATCCATCTACTGCTGCTAATAGAGAATATGACTGGAATTGTGGCGCATCACTTATTTCTGATCAATATTTGCTTACTTCCGCCCATTGCATTACGCGAGATGGCCCTACAATTGCAAGACTAGGGAAAGTTTCAATTGATACAGATGAAGATGGCGCTATTGCTGCAGATTATCTAATTGATGTATGTCGTTGCTTTAATTTATTCAGAGTCCAATATTCAAAGTTTACCTTCATTTTCAGTGGTGACAATTATGTCTCATAGAATTGGTATTTTCATATAATTACGAAATTTGTATTGTATGTTACCAATACCTATTCCAAATCCATTTTTAAATTGATTTTAATTAATTTGATTACTTACGTTTTAATTAGTAATGCAAACTGCCAATTTAACTGAGGTGTAGAAAATTATTGTCTCATATATTCCTACACCATAGAAGTACAGACGTGTAACTATGCAATTTGTAACGACATAAATACATATGTTGGACTTAAAAATATAATGGGTAAAAACATGAAATGGATCAAGCAGCATCAGTTTTTATTTCAATGAAACTTGGTCAAAATCTTCTGTTATACATATGTATGTATGTCGAAAATGAAAATTGATCGTTATTTATTTGTTTCAATGTCTCATTTTCGGTTCGACTACCAAAATACTGCCAAAGTATGATTTTTAGGCGCTACTTTAATTACATTTACTATTTAAATATAGTACGCTTCTTGTTGAATCTAATAAGATTGGCTTGTTTAACCATCTTTTTGTATGGAAAATAAGCTAAAACTTAATTATATTTTAGTTTATAAGATAGCCAATTAAAATTTTAATAAAACTTTCTTACTACTTTTAAAAGCCTACTAGGCTCATATTTTTATTTTCATTCCTTTAGCCAATTTAATATAACTAGAGAAGAAATTCGTTTTCGGACACCTTTTGAATTTATTTTACCCAACAGGCTAAACTAAAAATCATGAGTAGATTCAATTCCGAAAAAAAAAGAAAAATAGTTTAATTTAATACGCTACAGATAAGTAAGTAAGAAGTAGAAGTCGTCCAATTTGCCATTTTATAGGTATTAGCTAATACAATACAACATAGCTCTAAAAGATTTAAGGAAAATTATTTTGCCATTTTTGTATGAAGACTTGAGACAAAATGTGTATCTAATATCTAATAAAATGTATATTGTAGATAAGTCCACACCATGATTCGAATTTGAATTTAATAACTTTCGAGACAAACAGACATATAGACAGATACACATACATGTATGTACATATTGGAGAGACAGATAACGGCTTCAAACTTATATTCTTATAACATCCCTCTTGCGTCGAGGATTAAGAAATGATTAGAATAGATCAGTTATGACTACATACATGCAATAATATAAACTTTTCAAAGCTGAATAATTTTGATATTTTTATAATGGAAATTACTTATTTATTGTATTCTTTCAGGAACCAATTAAACATCCGATTTACACGAATGCCAGACAATATCATGACATTGCTCTTGTTAGATTGAATCGAAAAGTCGACTACACGGAGAACATTCGACCGGCATGTTTAGACACAAACCAAACACCTATGCCTGCAAACACAAACGTCGTAGTGACCGGATGGGGCACGATTTCCTTGCGCAGTATTATTAGCAAAACTTTTATGAAACAATTGAATAAACATTTCTTCTTACAGCCCGAAGCAGGTCAGACGCTCTTCTGAAGGCGAATTTAACAACTGTCACCTTGTCTAGCTGCAATCAGTCCCACGCTGATTACGAGCACAATCGGAAACTGCCCAACGGTCTGACGGAAGCGCAAATGTGTGCCTTTGATCCAGAGCTAGTTAAGGATGCGTGCGAGGGCGATTCCGGGGGACCGCTTCAAATAGTTGATGACAGTGGAATGTCAACTATTTACGGCGTGACTTCCTTCGGAGTAAGTTGCGCTTCGAAGATACCTGGCGTGTACGCACGGGTTTCCAATTACGTGGATTGGATTGAATCAGTAGTTTGGCCGTGATATATACATATATATATATATTTGATTAGAATTTTATAAGGAATATAAGCTCGCAACACAGTCACTGATATATGTATATATATACCATAAATAAATGGAATTAATTTATATTGATGAGTTCCGTTTTTGTAATACCTTCTTATGAAATTTCGATATTTTCAAATACATTACATATACACTACGCTTTCCACTTTGAACAAGTGAAACGCGACCAATAATTTGGAAAGTGTTGAAATAAAACGTTCACATGTTCAAATTTTGAAATTTGAACTTGTTTATTTTTCAAAGTAGCCAGAAGATCGAAATATACTTTTTAGGCGGCATTCTTTATTTAAATCGTAGTGTAATAAATTCATAAATGGTAGGTTAATTGTTCTGGTATAATAAGCTGCCTTCGGGGTCTTGACTAATTATCAAGTAAAAAAAGAGGAAATTCTGGATATTTCAAAATGTGTACAAGGTCTTTTAGAACAAATATTTTATTTAAAAGACATACATATTAAACAACTTAGAGTAGATTATTGGTTAAGAAATAATGAAAAATAAATTCCTAAGCTACTCTTTCAAAGGCAATTTTTTTATTGGTACCGTGCGCTGAGCTTAATTAAAACCACAGACTCCGTTCGCATAAGAGTGTACCTTTTTGGTGAACAAATAGGTTTTCAAAACATTGATTTTAGACAATTTCCTTAAATTCTTATAGCTTCGTAAATTTTAATAACTACCATAATTTTGTACTTGTTTTAGAACTTGTAGAGGTTTGAACTTATTTTAAAACTCTTATACTTTAGTTTTTAGAACTCTTACCTTTTATAATCCCCATTAAACAATATGCTTAATACTGGTTTACATCTTATAAAATCAAAAGACAATTACGGCAATTTTTACGTAAACATTTCAACGGGCAGAACACAATATTAAAGGCACTTCAAGCAGTTAAAGTATGTTATATTGTTGACCACCAATCTATGAGCTTCCTTCAGCAATCAAGCAGACAGTTATATTTTAATTACGGCGGTATTATCAAATGATTGTTTATTAGGAACTCATTCATCCTAGCCCAAATGAATTCAAGTTTAATTTAAACGCAGAAGAATTCGTATTTATTTATAAATCATCTGAACCCTTAAAAGTATTTTCATCAAACATGAGAAAAGTATCCGCCGAAAACCATACCTTTAATTAATCATACTTGCAGCCATGTACATTTGAGTGAACATTTTCGATAACAGCGGAAAAGAAGCTGATGACGATGATATTCAGTAAATCGCCACATTGATTAGTTGCGGGGAATTATTGAATATCTTCGTCATCGTCTTCATTTTCTGCCTCCATCATTTCATATTTCCACTACTTTTTGCATAGTTATACAATATTACATTTTAATAATTCGACGGGCGTTGGTGTGATAGCAAAAATGTTGTGAGAACAAAAATGTATGTTTTTTCCAGGTAATTTAAAGATGTACAATTTTTATATATTTAATTTCCAACTTCCAATCAATAGAAAACGATACTTGTGCGAAAATTCGATTTTCTGAAATCCAGCACACCGGGATATTTTTTTAAATATTTGGTAATTTTAAAACTAAAATTATTAGGTTACTAGCTGAGTAACCCGGTTACACTCGGTGTATCAAAAATACTAATTAGTTAAATACCTCTGAAATCTTGGTACTACAGCCAGATTAGGAAGTTTAGAAGTATTACTAAAATATGTAAATGTGGTATAGAACCGTCCAAAACTCATTTTGCTACCACCGTCTATATCAAAAGGGCTAATAATCTACATATTCTGTACTAATATGTTTTCATTCTTAGGTGTTAAATAAATAAATAAAAGTACCTATTATTTTTTTTTTTACTATTTCATCGTTACCTGACATATCCGTAGAATTCCAAAAATTTTTGTCGTCATAATGGTTCCGCTATTTTGAATTTCCAAATGTTGATAGCAGATTCGAAATTAGTGGCCTCAAAATACCCATAATACTAATTTTCAATTAAATTCGTTGAAGTTCGAAAATTGTTGGTCGCCATATTGGATCCGACTTCTTGAATTTCTAAATTTCGAGCGTAGATTCGCAATCAGGACCTCCAAAAACCCTAAATACCAATTTTCACGGCAATCCCTTGAAATTTAAAATATTTGGCCGCCATTTTGAAACCCGTGAATAAAATGTAGCCTATATGTTGAGCCGAAATTTTTAGAGCCTTCGCTCACAAAATGAAAATGATCGGACCAAGCGTTAAAGCGTGATTAAGCAAAAAACAAACACATATTGGGTCGGCCATTTTGAATTTCCAAATTCTGATAGTAGATTCGAAATTAGTAGCCTCTAAATACTCACAGTACTAATTTTCAATTGAATTTATTGAAGTTCTGAATTTTTGGTCGCCATATTGAATCCGCCATCTTGAATTTTCAAATTTCGAGCATAGACTCGCAATGAGGACCTACAAACACCTCCAAATACCAATTTTCACGGCAATCTCTTGAAATTTACAATTTTTGGCCTCCATCTTGGGTCCGCCATTTTGAAATCCGTTAATAAAAAGTAGCCTATATGTTAAGTCGAGATATGGAGTACCCTCACTCAAAAAATGAAAATCATCCAACCAAGTGTTAAGGCGTGATTAAGCAACAAACATGTAGGGTGCGCCATTTTGAATTTCCAAATTTTGATAGCAGATTCAAAATTAGTGGCCTTAAAATACCCCTAATACTAATTTTCAATTAAATTCGTTCAAGTTCGAAAATGGTTTGGTCGCCATATTGGATCCGCCATTTTGAATTTCTAAATTTCGAGCGTAGATTCGCAATCAGGACCTCCAAAAACCCCCAGATACCAATTTTCATGGCAATCCCTTGAAATTTACAATCTTTGGTCGCCATCTTGGGTCCGCCATTTTGAAATCCGTTAATAAAAAGTAGCCTATATGTTAAGTCAGGATATGTAGTGTCTTCACTCAAAATATGATAATAATTGGACCCAGCGTTTAGGCGTGATTGAGCAACAAACAAACAAACAAACAAACTTTCGATTTTATATATATAATAGGGATAGGTATTTTAGACAATTTAATTTCAACGGATTATTATAATATGATCGTAAAACCCTCCCAGCAGTCTAACAAATTTTACTACATTGAAAACATAAAAAAATTTACTTTTCTGAATTTAAAATATAATTAAATTTTCTTGTTTAATAAAATGTTCGAAAAAAGATAGGTTACTTAAAAGCGGTTATTCCCAGAATTTTAGTATTATATTTGTTGTTATTCAAATTGTTCAATTATTTATTTTGATTTTCCTTTGCTTTATTTGTTTAATTAAATTTGAAACTTCTTCGATAGAACATCGTCATTTACTCAGAAAATGAAATTTTCAGAAATTACTACGTGCAAATCTAATTACATTTCTAGTGAATATTGAATTCAAAGATTATAACGTTATCCAACCCCCACAGTTTCCCTTGAACTAGCAAAGTATTTAATACAAATATATATTATATATATGTATAATTAGGAGGAAAAACTCTCAAACCCCCCAGCGGAAAATTTGATCAGGCCTTCCAATAAGATGAATTTGGAATCAGTAGTTTTTGGCCCGAAAAAAACTAAGTCTTCTAAAAATTATTTCTATTGCTTCCAAGTCAATCGCTTGTCCGCCTGGGGGAAGCAGTGCAGAGCACCAAAAAGCTTTAACTGCTTCCTCCCAAGGACATGCACACTTAAATGTCCTATGAAGTGTCCAGTTAGGAGGTATGCATCCATACCTTCCAGGGAATGTGACAGCTTGCATCATGGTATGTTTCCATGTTTCCGCTGGGCCATTCTTCATCTAGAAATTTTTTTTTGTGTACGCGCCTATACATACATAGGCTACTGTGTTTAACACTGATAACGAACAGGTTGATATGATAATTAAACCTGTTCGTCGATCAGAAGCTTCTAGCAACATCACTTGTTCAGTGAGTGAAGGTAATTGACTGAGCAAAGATTACATTGACATTGTATTATAGTTTAAATCGCGACTAAACTCGCTTAAATATGATAAAGTGTTACGATAAAACATTAGACATGATCCATGAAGCTGTTTCACTTCGCAATATGCACCTTTTCGTTGTTAGTGATCGTTGGCGTGGCATCAAGTGACCCTCCTGACAGTCCATGCCCGAAGCTATTCCAGTATAAATTCGCCGGATCTTATTGGATCGGTTTAATCGAATTAAACAACATTGAAGTGAACCAAGATTGATTACATATACTATATATATAAATAGATAAGTAAACTTAGGCATTTTAAGTTTAAAGGCTCTCACGTTTGGTGCGTTACTATTTTTTTCGGTAAGAATCCCGGAGTTTTAGATCTAAAGGCTCGCGCCCATAGAATCCGTTTGCGCTCCTCATCCGCATCGAAAAAGTTGAAATGCATGCTTTCTTATGGGCCCGCGCCCATCCAGTTCGTTTCCGCACCCGACTACCGCAAGCAAAAGTTGAACATTTCTTAACTTTTGCTCCGTACTGTATGCGTTAACGAGGACTTTCAAAGTTTTGTCAGCGAGCACTTTCAAAACTTCGTCAGCGAGTGCTTTCAAGCTGTGACCACTGACAGTTTGTTTTTAACGTTAAAAAGTGTTCGTCCAGAAGTGTTTCAGAAAATTATTTAATGAACTGATGTCCATCGTTGTCTCTTGCCTTGATTAATATTAAAATTTCCCGCGCTCTGAACAAATTGTCAAAGTAGATGACAACAACTTTGAGAGCTTTAAGTCAAGATGACCACAATTTTGAGTGCTTTTAGTCAAGATGCAAACATTTTTCCGTACCGCAAACGGATTGTATGGGCGAGCTCTCGTGTTCGGACGTCAAAAACTTAAAGCTCTCGTCGTCGAAATGCGGATGAGGAGCGCAAACGGATTCTATGGGCGCGGGCCTTTATGTAACAAAGACCCATAAGCGACGCATGGGAAAGCTCTGACGCAGAACAAAGTTGAACCACAGACAATACAGATGTACAATGCTTACGAGCGAGCGTGATGTATGAAATGAAATCATACTGCAGAAGAGCTTTTTGAACTTTGTCAGCAGCGACGCACAGCAACGCAACTTCCAGCTATCATGCGGCGTGAGCAGAAGTTCTCTCAGAGGGTAAGCGCCGCGTTATCAACGCACGCACGACTGCTGGCTGTTTGTTGTGTGGGGGGAGAGAGTTCATAGTATTCTTTCGTACTCGGTCGTTTTGCCTAGGCTTGTCGCTTATTTCATTTTCATTCTGATGTGAGATTTGCTCGAAAGAATATATCTGCATTTTTAAGATTCACTGCGTTTAGCTACTTGGTAAATTGAAAGGGAGAAGAATTGCTAATTTTTTAATTTTATATCTAGATTTTTGTTACTTATTTTTTGTATTACTGGCATTGAAGGACTGGTTTTTTGTTTATTTATAGACAAATAAAATGCCGTGGAAAAAGGCCAAATGTGTAATTCCTTGCTGTCAAGCAAGGGTTACTGATTTGTTTCCGGGAAGAAAATTTTTCCGTTTTCCGAAGAAAGGGACAGAGAAATGTAATGATTGGATGAAGGCATTAGGGAACGAATTGTGTAGAATTGTTTCTGTTTTTAAGACACCTTTAATTTGTAGCCTTCATTTTAATAGTAGTTTTGTAGGTAAAATGTATTTGAAAAGAAATGCCGTTCCTACTTTATTTCTAAGGGATGATGAAAATGGTCCTCCTTTGGAGTGTAATAATAGTATTTTTGATGCCGATACTGACGACTTCAGCCCTGAAGAATTAAATAGGGCATCTCTTATATTAGAAACCTCACAACTTTCTAATATAAGTGACAATCTTCCGGAAAACTCTTTTTGTGAAGAATGTTTAAAAAATTTAAAAAAAATTAAATATTATATAAAACTTACAAATAAATTAAAAAATGAGTTAAAAACTTTAAAACAAAAAAATAAGGCTGTTATCAAAAATAGCTCTATTTTAAAAAATAAGATCTTAAGATCAAAAAAACAACTTGAAGTTTCAAAAATGAACTAAAATATATCGTTAGAAAGTTTAATAGATGCCACCGCGGCAACCGAAAATTCTAAAATTTAAATTCAATACAAATGAACATTTGATTTTGAGTACTAAAAATTAGAAATAATCACAACCGTATAATATCTACCAATTTTATAAAATATTGATAATCTAAAAATAATTATTTATAATAACAACAGCTAAACAAATTCTTTAAAATTAAACCGGAAAAATCTAAAATCATAATTTATTATTAATAATCATTATCATGGAAAAGAACTCAACGGGCCAACACAATTTGCACGATGTAGCTTTCCAAGAATTCCCACTGGGCCTAGCGGCCCGGTTCATGCTCCCTGCTTGTAGTGGCTTACTACATACAAATAGCATCGCTACGCGACTTCGAATGCGTCGCAGCTAGCTGATTTATGCTGTGAAGTGCGTTGCTGTACTGTAGTGGCTTCGAATGCGTCGCCGGAGCCGCTAGAGCCAAAGCTCCGGCCGCTAGAGCTCTTTTCTTGTGTGTATCACTTTTCAGCATTGCCGTTGGGCATCTGGGTTATTTGTCTGTGGTTGAACATATTTCAACTTTTGTGCGTCAGCGAGAGCTGTTAAGCTTTGATCACTGACCAATGAAAACGGCGTCTTCCCTCTAATAAATCCAAACATTCATAACTTTATCGTACGGATACTAAAAATCCTCGCATGTGCTGCAAATTGGCTAATATGAGTGCTGTTTAGCTTCCACTACATGGAGACTGGCCTTTCTCTTAAGCTTGTTAAGCCATTGATTTGCTTAGCCAGTCCTGTTTTAAACTTTGATTGCAAATTTTATTGTTGAGTTGAAACCACAACAACACAATGAGTAAATATTGTTGTCGTTACAAAAACTGTACAAATGTGCATTGTGTTGCTTCCTTTTTAACTGTTTTTAAGGTACCAGTTGATTCTAGACGCCATATTTGGCTAAATCATTCTGGTGATCCTTTTTTGCAATTGGGAATTAATGGTAATAAAAAACTTTAAAGAGTTCTCATGATAAAACTTATAGCAGGTGTTGGAGGATATCGCAGTCTCAATTTCTTTCACCTACGGGAAATTTAAAATGTGATGTAAAAATAAAAAACAAATTATTAGAGAAATGTAAAAAAAAAGCAAATTTCTGATATTTCCATTGAAACGTTGCATTTTGTTGTTTGATGAAATATTCAGTAAAACTAAACTGGAATACAACATCTAGGATGACTTAGTTTTTATTTTGAGTATTTAGGACCCATAAGGCGAAGGAATAAGACTGCATCTGTTTATTATGTTCCGTGGAATAAATGCAAATTGGAAGCAATGTATGGGCTATATAGCTGGTCATGTTAATGGCAATAACTTAGGCGTTGTATTGAAAGACGTAATATCAAAATTAATTGATAATGGATTTGATATTATTGGTTTCATATGCGATAAAGGAGGGAATAATACATATGTATATTGTGTTTAAGAACATTAGGTAGCTCTACAGATTATTTTTTTGTAAATAATGTGAGACACATATGATAACCCGCAATGAAAATTATTCGGATAAATATTGTTTCATAAAAAATAAAGCTTTTAAAATAAGCAAAATAGAAAGCATATGTATATGGGTGACTAAAAATTCCAACGGTACAATTTAAAGCAGAATTAAATTTGTTTTTTTTGCAAATTTTTAGAATTATTTGAAATTGATAAGAAAGAGAAAGTAAATTTTATTCAAAAATATATTTTTTTCCGGAAATAGATAATATAATACCACAGTGGGTAGCCTGTTTCCACAAGCCTTCTGCCATTCAAGTTATTGTGGTCATAATAATTCAAATAAAAATAAGAGATTTTAATGAAAAAATTTAAAATAACATCTAAGAGGCAAAGATTCTTCAAGGTGCAGATTAAAATAAATTACCCGGCGTTCACAAGTTTTTTGTTTCCCATACCAAAAAGTACGAAATAAGTGGAAGTAGAATGAGAAAATAAGCGCCATTCTCAAAATTTTCCTTAAATCTTTGAATAATGAATCAAATTTCCCACATTACAATGTGCATGCTATGCTTATTCCATTTCGCTAAGATGTGCGTGTAAAAACACAAGCATGCAAATGTAATCATATGTTAATCGTGATATACAGTCCCAAAGCGGTTGTCAATTTCCCCGCTTAAGATGCAGACAGCTTTATTTCTTAAAGCTCTTGAAGTCTGAAATCAATGTAAGTATGACAATCTATTGCGACAATCTCACACCAAGGCTCCTTATCTATTTGTATATAAACAATGTTTGCCCTCGACTCGTGAGGAAGATAATTAATTCCACTCTAGAACAATGAATTCGGCCGCTGTTTTCGAGAAGCTTTTTCTTCCTATGTACAACTACATACAAGAACGAGGTGGCGCTTCGCCTACGATCGAATTATCAGAGCCAAATGCAACGATGCCGAGATGAATGCCCATTAGGGAAGAGAGCAAATTTTATGTGGGTGTGTGGCTTGCCTGCGTAATCCCTCTGCGGTGCAATGCGCATTAGTCATGCTACATAAAATAATTGAATTTCTTGAGACTTAGTTTTTGGGAATTAAAACAATTCGAGCACAGCCTTAAGCAGTGGTGTGATTGCTCGGATAAATGTTAGGAGCACCGAAAAGATCGATTTAGCTGTGCTATAGGGTTATTAAGCACAAAAATAATAAATACACTCGCCAATCTATATAGCAAGGCATCGCTGCAGGTCAAGACCTTGGATGGTCTTTCAAAATCATGCCCCATTTCTGAGGGTGTACTACAGGGCGAAGTACTTTCCCCTTTGCTATTTGCGCTTTATATAAGCGACGTAGAAGACGCAGTAATGTCAGAAAATGGTAGAGGCGCTTCACTTAACCACAGGACTGAGGTCTTCATGCTAGCCTTCGCAGACGATATGGTTTTTTTGGCTGAAACACAGGTTCAAATGAGAAAAATGCTCAAGCTTTTACACGTATATTTTGACGCGAAGGAGATGAGCGTAAACGTTGCAAAAACCAAGATTATGATTTTCCAAAAAGGTGGGCATGGGCATGTGAAGAAGCTTAACCCTTTTATGCATAACGACCAAAGAATAGCAGTGGTTAATAAATACACATATCTAGGTGTAACCTTCACCTCAACGGGAACTTTTGGTTCTGCAGCAAAAGAGTTTGTCAACAAGGCAAAACGCGCCATTCCGGAAACATTGGTGATAATCAACAAAATCAAAACGGTTGATTGGGCAACATGTAACAAACTGTACGATTCTCTTGTGTCATCCGTTGCTCTCTACGCGTCACCGGTGTGGAGTATGCGATACATGGACCAACTCGAAAAGATACAGAACAGATTCATTTGCAACCTGCTACATCTTCCATACAACACCCCAAGCTACGCCCTTCGGCTGGAGACAGGCATGCTGAGTATTAAAGTAAAGGTATTTTCTCAAATCTTAAATTTCGTCGAAAGAGCCTTAAAACTCCAAAACAATAGATACGTTAAACTGAGTCTTCTAAGGATCCTTCATCTAGCAAAGCTCTCAACTAAAAGCTCCGATACACACAACTGGGCTTTGCAAGTCCGAGAAAGCTTTTTTGAGAAAATAGATGCAGTTGACGTTTGGGATAATATATCTTTGGAGCTCCTAGCGCAAGAAAAAGATAAGCTTATAGAAAAATATAGCCTATTTCTATATAACCAGGATGCAACCTGCAGTAAAAAATCCAGCTCTTTAATAATTTTTCCTGACCTGATGCCTAGAAATCTAAATAATCATTACTTACAAACTAGCCTGCCAATATCAAAAAAAAGATTAATCGCACAGCTGAGACTGTGTAACGTCTACAATACTAGACTTATAATAAAAGGAACTCGTTATAAGATGCATTGGGACGACTATTGTCACTACTGTTCAAAAAACAATACCCTGTTTCATATCATCAGTGAATGCAGCAGATACGAAAACGAGAGAAGAGACATTCTACCCGAACTGGAGAATCTTCAGGATAATTTCCTAAATATGTTGGCTGCGCCAACCAGTACCGAGATAACCAGAATCGAGCTCCTGGTATGCAGCCTACTTCACTTAATTTCAGAAGAGGGAAATATCATCATTTAAAGTAAATATGTCTTACAATCATCAACAAATTAAACTTTGTAGCTTTAACAAATGGTAATATCTAAATAATACTTAAATGGTTTCAAATTATATATTTTATTAGTGTAGCTATGTAAACTTTGTAAATGTAAAAGAACACACACTCATTTGTATAATTCGTTGAATTGAGCAAATAAATCATTTATTAGATATTATTAGTGTTATTAAGGAAGAATTGTCGCAGATAAATTTAAAATTACCTATTCTTCTAATCAAAAAATACAAATGCTAAAAAATTAAACAATCGCCTTTGTATATAGTATAGTATCAAAAATAATATTTTCGTAGTTTTCAATATCGAGTCCAAACGATTTTTACATAAGGGAACGTAGCCCATGACCAGTGCCGGTTTTAGCACTACCGGCGCCCTGGGCGAGATTTCTACGGCGCCCCCTATCTGCCATTGAAACCCATACGAAAAAAAGGCAAGGGTGTTTTGAGTCTAAGGTATCAAAAAATCCGCTGGTCCTCACTGGGTCCGACGACGGGCACACACGTCCCTAGGAAGGGTGATGTCGGATCAAAAATCAAACACACGATTTGCGCTTTTCTATATTTTTATTAGCGCTTAAAAAATTGAGGAAAAAGCCTTGGAGTTGGCATAAAAAACCTCATTCAAATACAAAAATTACAAAAATTAAGACTCTTACGTCTTCAACGGCCGATTGAACAGTGACTGAAAATTTTTGTTTTTAAAAGAATCTGCAGGCCCCAGCAAACTGCGACTCAACGCGAAGAAACCTTTTTTTATGACTCTCCCGAAATCCTTTATTACGGGAAAGTCCCATCCAGGTTCCTTATCTTCGTCGTCGTCTGCGGCCTTTACAGCCTGGTGAAAACGCGTATGTTTCCTAATGCAGGCTGGCAGTTTATAATTACTTATCGACTCCAACATTCTGTTGTTGCCGTTTCTAAGTTTCTTAAAAAAGGCGCCTGTCGCCTTAACAAAGGGATATAATGAAATAACCATTTATTAAGTTTTCAGCAATTTCATTTTCGATTGACAAAGTTGCTGAGTTTGTCAATCTAGATTGAGATATTGTCCATCGCAGATAGGTTTTTATCTGCTTAAGCTTAGAAAAACTCCTTTCCCCACTAGCCACAGTTTATAGCTATAGTGATCAGTATTCGCAATGCTATCCATACATTTGGATAACATACAACCATCTATATCTGATTTAGAGTCTACAGTTAATTTCAATTGGAGATCACTACAGAGTGTGAGAAGTTCTGGTTTTTCCGGAATCTTTTTTATATTGTACAAAGATATTCTTTTTTTAAGTGATTTTAAAAAAAATTAGAAGTATGGAAAATTTCTTGTTTTCACTAAAAAAAAAAAAAATTGAAAAAAAAATTCGAAAATTACTTAAAAAAAAGACTCAATATTCGTCGCCCTCCATGTAGGTGATAGTTGGGCAACGTAAACTTTGCGGCGGACAGACGATAGATGTGCGAATATACATATACTACTTTGACCTTAGGAAGTTTTCTTCTTGAAAATAATGCACTAGTGAGAAAAATAGCGAAGTATAAAAAGTTTTATAATTAGCCAAAGAATGCACCCAAATTTTTTCAGAATTTTTTGAGCGATATTTTCAATTTTGTAAAAGTTGGCTATTCGCAAAATAAAAAAAATTACTCGAAATATTTTCAAAAAATTCAAGTGCATTTTTCGAGTGATTTTAAGAACTTATTATTCTTAACAATTTTTCGTATTTCATTTTTCAATAAAAAATTCATGAATGTTTTCGTAAAGTTTAAACATTTATTCCACGGTTTAGTGGGGTTCTAGGGTCATTACAGACAGGAAACCCCTTGAAAATTCGATTTAAAGATAAAGTGCGAAAAAATCATGTGTTTTTTTCTTTAAACTGTTTTTTCCATAATTAACAATTTTTCGGAGAAAGTTCATGGACACTATCAGAAAGAGCACATCTTAAACTATAAAAATATGTCCCTCTGGAATTTTTCAGACACAAATAGTATTAATTATGAGCCGCTAAAGAGCGGTGTACCGAGAATGCCGTTCTCGGCCGAATCGGGTTAAGACTTGCAGTTGAGGAAATGTTCCACAGCCTCTGGTATCAAGTGTTAGGGAATACTTTATAAGATTTATAATGTACCGAACACTTTCTTTAGAAGAGCGATATTTTTTTCTGAACACGTCGTCACTAAGCACAAAAGGATCACCTAATTTTTTATAAAATATTCTTCGGCGAAAATGCACAACAGCCTCTTCAATTCCACCTATAAAATTAATTGCTGCAATTTACTTCGTCTATCGTTTACGCGATTGTCAAAACGGATTAGAATAGATTTAAAGTAGTTGTGAGCCTTTAGGGAATTTACTAGTAAGTAGGACTCGTTCAATGAACAAACGGATATAAAGGGGCGCCTGCGGCCTATCCTAACGCCACTACTGCCCATGACCACCCACACCCTTGACTGATTCCAATTTACGAATTTATTGTTAACCGAGATATAGGCCTAATAAATGTATCGGTAAAGCGAATATTTTTCAAGTCTACAACATGAATTTTAGTATCACTCATTTTCCAAAATCGTTTCATAAGTTAGGCTGCAATACATAGTATTTTATATAAAATCTACCTAAAATATATTAATTAATATTCATCAATTTAAACATCCAGCACTCAAAACTAAAAATTCCCCTTACGAAAAATTTTGAATACCTATTCTCCAGGAACTTTCTCCACAGACGGCATATTAACTCTTCTGTGTGATAACACAAAGAGAGCCAAACCAATTGAGAGCTTTAATTTTGAGCTCTGAGCAAGAACTGCTTGCGTGTACGTGCGATCAGAGGCCAAGAGCTTTATTTCAGAAGCCAAAAATGAAAAGCTCCATGGCCGTTTTTGCTCTTCTAGAGCGATATCTATGATTGTTGTCTGGGGCGTGTCTAGTGTGCGCTGGGTTCTTTTGTATCGCAGTTCAAAAATAGAAATATTTCCAAGAAAAATAAACTGAATACAGCTAAATAATATATAGGCTGTATTTAAAGGAAATCAGTTCTATTTAACAATGTAGTGCTTACTTATTTAAGTTTTGTGTTCTGGAAAATTTTCGTTAAAGTTATTTTTCTAGAGTTGAGATCAGGTATCAATAGTGTGTAGAAAATTACATCTTCTTTCGTGTAAAGAACCCACTTTAATTCGTTCCATATAAACTTTTCTCCATCAGTGTTACTTTTTCTCCACATTAGTTTATCTTTTGCACAGCAGTAAAATCGAAAAAGTTATATTTCGTCATTTCCTCTACTATAAATTGTGCTTTACACCAATAGTGCGGATAAACTAATGCTAATCTCGTGGCAACCGGATGTTTATAGAAGTTTTATTCTTTGTACGATCCATAACTCAGTGATCGACATCACATTTCATATGTGTATGGCCAGGTACGAGAAATTTGTGATCACTTCTACATCTTCTTGTGAATGAGAGAAAGTTTTGAACGTCGTGGAAATATGCGAATTTTTATTTTGTCCTGACATGAGTCGCTGTAAAATATTAAATGTTTGCAATTGATACATTTACTGATGCTTATCCTCTGCATATGTGGTTTCGTGAGATGAGCTACTTAAAATTGTGTTTTCGGTCTACCTTCATTTCCGCTCCGTTATTGCTGGTTAGCGATCTCCGCGTTTCCGAGCTATTTAAACATGCCTTTTGCTTTTAATTGTATGAAAAACGATATCTTCACTTCACTCTCGCAGGGCTTCATAGTCTGTAGTTTTAACGCAAGGACCAGTAGATCAAAAGTCAATGAGTTAAGAGTACTATTTCTGAATGCGAATCTTCATGCGATTCTCGTTAGTGAGTCCTGGCTCCCATCCAGCATACCTTCGAGCTACAGACCTGAATGTAAAATTCTCCACTGTGATCGGGAGGGAAGAGTGGGTGATGGAGTTGCGAATTATGTCTTAAGTCCAAAATCCTGTGTTACTATGGGTCTGCCAAGAGCCGTAAATAAAGCAACGAACGAGTCAATTTTGTGTTTAAATACAGTGGTGTTGTCGGCATAGAGGAATAGTGTAAAATACGACAGCCTGCTTTTATGGCACAGACTGTAACGAATTATCTTGGGAGCTTTGAAGAGCCGTCGTTCGGTATTGATAACGAATCAAAGATCAGTCTACGTTTTCCTGGTCTCGACGACAGTCATTAAAGTGACCTCGTAGCTGATAGCCTAAATAAAGTAGTAGTGCACCTTTTCAGTTTTCTTTTCAATTAGTGAATATCCTACACGTCCTACACCTATCTCTTCAGTGGTCTGGTTTTCCAAGATCTGAAAATCATAAATTAAACATTCCAAATAATTGTGAAAATATATATATTTTATTTGTATAAGCGAGTTGTTGGCTTTTGTTGTGGTTTAACAGTTTAAATAATATCCATGAATTTGTGTTGTAGTTTATGTTGGATGTACAAAGAGTATTTTTTATTCAGCATTCCAAAAGTTATTTCTGGCGTCATTGCCAATATTTCGAAGTTTAAATGTGAATACCAAGTTGCTTTGCCACGCGTTATCTTGTCTTGTCTTCTAGAGTGGGATCCTGATGGATACACTTTGGGGCGTGTTAGGCCAATAGTTTTGGAATATTTCTGATGACAAGTTATCAATTAAGCTTAGCCCTTTCTGGCTTTAGTTTATTCTACAGCCTGTAGACTATCCAGATTTGTAATGCCTACTTCGATAAGTGTTATTTCGTTCTTTACCTTGTCATGCACAAATATGTCAGGTTTGTGCAATTCTATCTTGGCATCTGTTATTCTTATTCAAGTATCGACCGTATTTCACACTTATCGTTGCTAATCATCTCTTTCATGGAGTTTTTGAGGTCTTTGAGGCGTCTCACAACCTTATTGTGTCTACGAGTATAGCCAAAAGATAGAATCATCTCACATTTTGTAGCGAAGAGCTTAACTGTTTTTAGCTTGTCTTTGTGGTCTTTTTCAAACACTTGAATACCAGATTGAACATTTTAAGACTCTGTATGCAAATAAGGAAAACGGAACCTATTAAAATGACTTAAAACGACCGAAATCGATGACTGGCCGTGTGTTACGGGGATCTAACTTCTAAACGGTTAGACCTACCGAGCTGAATGATATATTGTTGTAAAGGTCTCGTTTTGCGGATTTATAAAAGATAAATATATATATATATTATATATATTTTTGTTTTTTTAAGACCAACATTTCTACGATACTTTTCAAAAAATGCGTAAAATATTATCATCCTCCCTAGCACCGAAAATACGTGATAAAATCTTCTGAAAAAAATAACGAGTATAGGTTCTTAGGTGAATTTTACTGGAAAAATATTTGTGGTGGATTTCTTATAGAATTTTTGTTAAATACGGTAAGTGATATGTCTTGAAAATGCCTCATTTTGCGGATTTCAAAAATACTTTTTAAATTTTTTGGTTTAAATATTTATATGATATTTTTCGAAAAATGTGCAAACGCAATACTTTTTTTCCATTTTTATCTCTCTCGAATAGTGATCAGCGACAACAAAACCCCTTTTGTACAAATTTTCAGAAAAATCGATGCCGGTCGCGGAAATTTTCAAAATTTCCTTACCCAGAACTAATGAAAAATTTAAATGAGAATTAAATTGATAATTTCGATAGCAAGTGTCCACTGAGCTGAACGACGTTGCGGTGCAGTGAAACATACTTGAAAAAACGCACATTATGGATGAATTAGAGAATTAATTTGGAATTTATAAGTTTAACAGTTTGAGTGTTCGAAGAGAATTTGTTCATTATTCTAAGATTCCAGGAAAACACATTTTAAAAAATAACCACTACTTAAATTTTTCCCAAATCGACGAAGATCAACAGCAAACACATTTTAGTATCTATCGAAATCAAGAAAGTTTTCATAGAGCAATTGACGTTCAATTTAATTAAATTCAAAATATATGTAGCTGCTGAAAAGTAGAAATTTTCTCGCGAGAAAATTTTAATTTCATTAAGAAATATGTAGTTCCTAATAAACCCTGAGTCCAGTTATGATCAATCATACGCTGAGTATTAATGGGTTAAATAAAACGTAAGCGATACGAGAGGCATAGAACCTAAGTGCGCGAGTGCAACTCGCACTTGACCGGCTTTTTTCTCCTTTGTCGTCATTTTTTATAAAAGATTTGATCAGCTTGAAAGATCCTTGCAACGTCTGACTTTTTTTTTGGATTTGTGAGATATAAAATATTCCCCCAGGAATGCATCAATCTTGCTAATAACTTGACTGACAACTTTGTCCTCCGATATTTTAGTTCGCACAGCCTCATCTGCATTTTTTGACTTCCAGATTTTGAGGCTGGAGGTAACTGTTTGTTTGATCCTAGCATATAGACCCGCTTCAGCCAACTCCCCTTTGTGAACATTGACTCAATAGTTTTCATTCTCTATATGTCGAGCGAGATAGTAAAACCTTTAGCGTATCTGACATATTTTAGGGGATATCTTTGCCTGGCTCACTTGGGGCTGAGCTAGTATTGTGTTCATCTGTTGTCATTTTTATCTGTTTTTATGTCGGTTAATTTTTTTTTCAGATACTCTGTACTCTTCATAAGTAGGATCAAGTTTATTTACACGTACATATCTCTTCGAGCAGAATGATGATAAGTGATAACATACCGACTGTCAACTAGGTATCAGCATAGAAAGTAAATTATTTAGTATTTATTTTTATATTATATTTTATACATATATTTACATTATTTATTTATATAACAAAGCAAGAAAGTAACCAGGTATCTCATATCCAAACAGTTTTAAAAGGACTATTATTTTTTGGATATTGTGGGCCTTGGAGGCTTCTTCCCCCAGGTAACTAAATAAATAAGACGAATTATTTCATAACCTTAAATGTTCAAAAAATTTAGGGATATCTGGCATCCACCTTATAGCAAAATTTAATAATTTCCGCCACGCTCCCACCGTGTTCAAAATGGATTAGGTTTTTGCTCTATTATGGTTCTCTTTTTTCATTTCATATTCAAACCTATAAACCAATCTCGAAAAAGTTAGAAAAATACTGCGTATTTTTTTATTATTTTTAGATAGCAGTACTTTTTTGTTGTTGTTGAGGTATTCTATAGTGAATAGTTATCGAACTTAGGTTGATTTCACTTAAACTAATTTTAATTCAAGGAAGACGAAATGTACATACATATGTACATACATATATGTGCCAGCATCCCTGAGGAGGTTTAATTGTCTTTTAATAATTTTAACTTTATTTCTCTTTCATTACCAGAACCCCTGCTGTGATGACGACAAAAGCAAACCAACTGATCCACGCTCTGGAGCAACTGCAGGACGCAAACTACGAGCACTCCCCCGTCGCACGGAGACACAACGCCAACGCCGACCTTGCCCTTCGGCTGATATTCCACATTGAACGAGAACAAATCCCGTTCACCGAAGAACAAAAAGCAGCGGTGGCCAAAAATCTTCCCGCAGCCTTAAGACCTTTCGACCTCAACATCCATAGACACGGGTTTGAGTATAGGAAAAAACTGCACACTATCATCTTGAAAAAGAGATCCGCATTTCAATTCCTAATTGACAGATACGGAAGTATCTCCATCCCGTCCAAATCCCAGACGTTATCTGATATATTCGAGCAAAGTAATTTGAAGGAAACTATCGGGATCCTGGACAAGATCATCGACGAATATCGCAACAACTCTGACTCAGACGACTCAGACAGCAGCTCACATTCCAATCGTGATTTTCCAGGAATACCGTCCACACACTACTGGTGGTTTTAAAGATGTTTAATTTTGTGAACTCCATCCCCGTTGCGGGACATATAAAAGGTTTAGTCCATTACGCCAAAGGAGAGAGAGAAGCGGGGAATAAAGCCATGAAAGAATCGACACGATCTTCCGCGGTGATGACCGCAGGAGCCGTGGGTTGCGTTGCCGGACCTATAGGCGCGGCTGGACTGGGCGCCGCCGTCGGCGCCGCTTGGGACAGCGTCGAGACCGTAGCCACCGGCCAGGCGACTGGCTTTGTCAAAGGGGTCGATAACATTGCCAAAACTGCTTCCAAAGGTAAAGTACCCGTATGTGAAATCCTCCTGACAACGGTAAATGTTGCTACAGACGCTGTTGGTGGATTGGGTGGAGGAAGTTTGGCAAGTTCTGTTTCAAGCGCAACCGGACAAGTTGCAGCAAATACGATCGGAAAATCTGTTGGGAGATCGGCTAGTCAGAATATAATCAAATCTGCGAGCGTATCCGCCGGGGAAACGTTCGGCAAAGCTGCTGCCCAGTCAGTTGGAAAATCAGTTGGCAAATCAGTCACGCAAACTGTGGCTAAGGTAGTCGTGAAAAATGTGATCATAGAGGAAGTAGTAGACCAAACTGCTTGTGCGCTTGGGAAAACAACAGCAAACGTTCTGTATGATAAAATACAGCAATGTGAGCAACGTTCAGGTTCAAGAAACTCTTCAACCGGAACCGGCGCCTCTTCAACCGCAACTGGCGCCTCTTCAACAAGAACCGGCGCCTCTTCAACCGCAACTGGCGCCTCTTCAGCAAGAACCGGCGCCTCTTCACCAAGAACCGGCGCCTCTTCAACTGGAACCGAAGGCACCTCTTCAGGCACTGGGGCCGCTGGGAGTGGGCAGAAGCCACAAAGAAAAAATCCAAACCAAACCACGTGTTCACAGCAGACACCAGAATCATACATGGAGGAATTTCTAATGCCAATCGGGTTACAATCATTGGATCAAATGAGTATTCGGGGTCAATACATCTCTAGGGATTTGATAAATAGCCAAGCTGCATATACGCTTATGAAAACAATAGCAAAAGTTCTACAAAATAAAATACAGCAAAGTCAGCAAGGTTCCGGCGGTTCAGGTTCAGGGAACGCTTCAACCGGAACCGGCGCCTCTTCTACCGGAACCGGCGGGTCTTCAACCGGAACTGGCGCCTCTTCAACCGGAACTGGCGCCTCTTCAACCGGAACCGGCGCCTCTTCAACTGGAACCGGAGGCACCTCTTCAGGCACTGGGACCGGTGGGGGTGGGCAGAAGCCACCAAGAAAAAATCCTAACCAAAAGAGTTCACAGCAGACACAAGTATCATACTTGGACGAATTTCGAGCTGCATTCGGGGGACTATCATTGGAAAAAATTAGTATTAATGGTGAAGAGATCTTTAAAGGTTTAGACGACAGCGAAAAGAATTATCTTAAGAAAATGGTAAGAGCAGCAAGAGAGAGGCGTATCAACCTCAAGAGAATCATAGAAACCATAGTGGAAATATTTAAGACAGTGGCAGAAATAGACACTACGTTTGTCAATTTCATAAGTCTTTTTGAATTTATACTGCATTATCTTACCGAAAGGATGGAACGCTTCGGCGAGTCGGGCTGTGCGCGTCATCAGCTCCCAGAGGTTTCTGGTAAAGTGTTCCTACCACATGACTACACGATTCTAGACGTTTTTGAAGCAATAGAAACTCAAATACGAGATTGCTCGAGATTACTTATCAACTTTAGAAATATATATGCTGCAGTTTATCACTACTTTAAACACAGATTTGTGGGTGCACACGAGTTGACCGTAACCCAATATTACGATTTAACACAGGGAAATTTACATATAATTATTAATACACAGGAGTATAGAGATTTACTAAACAATAGACAACCCCTAATATTATTTGAAAGATATTACGCACAGTACGGGAGGAGGTTGGTCATAGTAATAAACGCACGAGGAGCAATTGTGGTTTTGAGTACATCCTACTTTCAGGACGATAGCTATGAAGGCGATAGAGACGGGGATATGTATATAAATAATAGACGCCTACCGTAGCGCCGTAAATCTTATTTGCGGGTTCCCACCGTGAGACCAGTTGAAGCGCCGTGCCGGCCTGCTCGCACCATGGCATTCAGATGCGATTGGAGTTGCATACAACAATTGTTGTTGACATATATTTTTGATTTATATTTTTCTTGATTTCGAATTTGCTTATTTAATATTTGGCTTTTAATTTTGTTAAGTAATTTTTAGGATTTCCTAGGGAAACTAAGTGCGTTTATAAATTCGTCACGTACATCTGTCTGTCCATCTGACTCTCACAGCCTTTCTTTCTCAGAAATTAAAAGAGTTATAAAGCATTTGGCACAGTCTTATATATAAGTAACGTCTTTAAAGTTATGTATTGAAAATGATAAAATATTTTTCTTTCGAAGTACCTCCCCTACATTTAAAGCAAAGGTTAAAAATGTTGACCTATGTACATATTAAAATGAGTTTTAGAAAATACATAGGGATATGTTATTATCATTTTTTAGATTATACCTATGTTCAGTTTAAGAAATATTAGGCTTGAAAGAGTCCAATTTCGTAAGACACAAGGGTCCCCACCCTCTACTGCCTAAACAATAACTTCGAAAAAACTAAAACACTACTCGCGTGGCAACCGACTGGCCGTCCGGGTCGGTGAGTAAGCAGGCATCGTACGAAACTCAACCCTGGTTCGTGCGGATAACCATCTTATCGGCAAGGCGACTTCCTGCAACCAATGATTGCGGAAATGATGTTAAGCATGATTTATTTTCTTAGGTTATCTAGCTAATAAAGAAAATACATAATTCAATTTATAAGTAACGCTTTAAGAAATATGCAAATAATAAATCAGTCGCCAAAAATGCGCAACAACCGATGACGACAAGAGTGCGCAAATTGTAATGGTTTTATTTTTAAATTTCATGTGGTTCAAATTGTTAATTCTTTTGTTTAATAAATACAACATGTAATATATTTGTGATATTTTCCGTGGTTTTAGCAAGATATAAATTAATCATAAAATTCTTTTCAATTATCCGCTACACTCCACCATTTAATCCCAAGGAGAAGACACATTTTTTCCTTCTGTTTTCGTTTAGGTTTTACTTCTGTTTTGATCTTTGTGGTTACACCGACAGAATATTTCTCATAAAATGACGACGAATACGTGAGTTACGAAATCAATAAAAACCGCGAGAATTCAATTTCATCAAGAATTTCTCACACGAGCAGACGGTTACTTTTCCAAAATTCGCAAGAGTTATTTTCACATGTCGACATTTTGCAAATTCAGAGTCTGGACAAAAACCCGGATCGAGGTCAATCGAAGCAGCAGTTAATTTTCCAACTAAAAAATCAGTTAATTCTTGGTCGCCTTTCGTCTCGCATAATTCTAAATTTCGATTTTCCTCAAGTTAAATGTTTGTTATTTTCAATATATGTAAAGTTTTATTAATCAATTGTTTGTAAAATCCTAAATTTTCAATTACTTCCAAGCCAAATTTAATAAACTGTTTAAGTAGTGTCAAGTCCCAGTAAAATAAACTGTTAAAAAGTTTTTTTTTTTTATTTTTCTCTAAATTCCGCTCCTGCACGAGTTTGACTATAAAACTGATACGTCACCTTCCATCTAATACCACAGAAGGAATGCCCAAATAACTCTTACGACGCTAATTCGTTAATATTTACCTAACTTAACTGAAATAAACAGAAAAAATAGCTTGCCTTTATAATTTTTATTACAGTCCTGTTTTTAAAATTCAAGAATATCAAAGAGATCAAAATCCGTTTCTCTCATCTAAATTTTTCAAAATTATATGAAAACACGCAACATTTTTTTTGCCTATACTCTTAGCATGTCAGTGGATTAATTATTAACAACTGATATTAGCCACGTAACAACAAATTCTGTTTAGAAAATGGCTTTGCGAACTTTTGTCCAACGTGCACTTTTACGCTACCTTACCCCTATGGCTCAATTACTTATACATATATGTCTCGTACATAATGGGTGTGTTTCTTTAATCATTCTGTTGATATATTTATTTTCAATTAAGTTTCCAAAAATCCATCTATTGAAAATATGATGAGTGGCCTGAGGATTTTGTCTAGACGGGAGAATATCCTAAATAATTAAGTAATAAAAAAAGGTTTCCCAACATTGAGTTATAATTATAGAAATCCATAACCTATTTCCCAACACATTCCGAATATTCGGAACACTCAATAAGCGTTTCTTTTTTCATCTAAAGTATTCCGAACATTCCGTTCCGCGTTTCCTTATTACTGCAGAATATTCCGAAGGTATTCTTTTTGATCTGTTTCAAGAGGTAGGATAAAAGGAATATGCTCTTACTTTTTATTTAATTTAAGACAGAACAGGAACAGAGCCAATTAAATGTAAATTTAATAAATATATAAATAAAGTTTCTAGTGTTAATGCCTTAATTTATATTTTTTAGTGGAGAAAATGCTTAAATGGATTCAAGGGGATATAAACTGCATGTAGCTTATGATCTGTGAATGTATTCTGTCCGAATCGTTTTTTTATTCATTCTCTTTCGGACGTTCCGTGAAAATTCCGTTTGTTCTATTCCTTCCGTAGAATGAATAAAGGAACACACCCAATATTTTCGCACTAATCTCTGATCTTTGAATTAACCACATAAAGAAGATATTTTACATATGTACACAAGGAACAAGAAGTAGCCAAGAGTAGATCCTTGGGGCAGTGCCATTTCCACCACAGTCCCCGCAGATGTTGCACTAACCGCTTCTTGGCACCCGTGTCGGTAGTAGACTTACCTTTGAAAACCTTAACTGCTGTGCGTGCAGAAAATTATTCATATTGAGTGACGTAACATTCGCGTTAGCATAATTTTTGCCAAATATGTATTTTGCTGAACGCTTGTAGAATCAACACAGGACGGTAATGTGAGTGATTTTCCTTTTTAACGGATTTAAAGATTAGATACAACTTTGCTGGATTTCACTAAGCCGGGAAAAATGCCTTCACCAATGCAACTATTGAAAATAAATATTAAAGTTGGAGCAACGGCGGGCGAACACATAACATTGTTTAATTAACAAATTTCTTTTCCTTGTCCCTGGGTTTATTTTACGATTTTATGATTCATCATGCACCAAAATGATAGAAAAATGCCCACATCCCCCTTAAAGTTTGCTTTTGTAGCCAGGAGAAAAGCGACGTTTTTTCAGGAGGTGCACTCGCTTAAATCCTTACAGGTAATTGTAAAGACATAGCAGGACATCGTGAGAGGGCTTGTTCAAATAGGATAAAAGTATCTTTCTAACAATACCTTCTTAGAATCCGTTTCCAAACGGTGTTATAGGGGTTTAAATTTAAAATTTATATAAATGTTAGGAAATGGCGCTTTTTTTCTTTAATCCTCTATGGAAAGGATTTGAATTTTGAATTTGAACCCCCACAACTCCTACATTTGGAAACGAATATTCCTAAGTTAGATATTGTTAGAAAGGCTTCTTTTTTCTCTTCTGAATAAGTCTGCGCTCGATGTTCTCGATGTCCTGCAATGTCCTCACAAGGACCTATAAAAACTTAAGCGAGTGCAAAAGAAACAAAAGAAAAAGAATTGGCTTCGAACCGATCCGAAGAATCGAAAAGTTACTGCATTTTTGAAGGAAATTCATTAATATTTTTGGGGTATATGGAGCCTCCGTGGTTTTAATTTGTTAAAGCTTTTATGTCCTTAGCGTCCAAATTACCCGATTAATTCAATTTATCCTGGAGATTTCATTCAGCCTCCATAAGACTAAATGGAAGTTTCTCGAACTGTCACTCCACTTAAGCACTTATGCAAGACAGAATAATCCTTTTAAGCAGCCCTTAGGACTCGATAATTCTATAAAACAGCATTTCGTATTTGCAAAGTTTAAAACTGATCCAAAAACAACGTAACTATTGCATATAAGGTTTAATTCATTCCATTAAAGTCATTTTACAATTAAGCGAAGAATTATTTTTTAATGATAATGGATATAATTTCAAATTTTTATTTACATCTAATTAGTCTAGACTAGATCAAGATCAAGATTATGTTGTACTTAAAGTATATTATGAAAAAAATTATTTATAAAAATTGTATGTCCGATATGGTAAAACTACATATATGAAGAAAATTTCAAATTTTCTCTGCCTTTTGAATCGTTTATAATGAACAAAGGCTGTTCCATTTCTAGAGATGAACCATACTTGTAAGCACCTACAGACAAGTTTTTCGAAATATCTTCTCTTTAAATCGAAATTTATAAATGCCTTTTCCAAAAACAAATACGAATAATAAATTTACGGAAAACTATTTTATAATATTGCATTTCAAAAACAAATGAGACTTACCCCGAATAGTTTGAACTTCAGAATCCTTGTTTTGAGCACAGAAAACTAGTCTTGCATTTTATGATATTAGTATTTTTGCGAGAAACATTTAAGTGGAAAGTAAAATCGGAAGCTACCAACACTGCTTCTAATAAGAAGCTGAAGATTATAAAAGAATAATTAATTATAAGTCCCTGAACATTGCTGAACTAAAATATTTCTTTTCTTTAATTCTTTTTTTTCGACATACATAGTATATTTGATTACAACATTTAATCAAATTCCTCTGGTAATTAAGTCGGGATGTTATACAATTTTAAGTAATAACGCAGAATTTTAAACTAAAAGCTATTTTATAGTTTTTAGGTTTCTGATTTTTTGTATTGTACATAATGGTTTTACTTGCTTCATTTTGGATTAGTATCTTAGAATAGCTCCCACAAAACATCGCCCCCAATAACTGCCCCCTTATAGAAAGAATTTCTCAAAATCCCTTTTAGAGAGTAACATTTTTAAACATCATAAAATATATTGAACCCGATGGCGTGCGCATCCAATCACTAGATAATCGCACACTTTGCGCTTATTGATTTAATTGTGTTTATTCTTTTGTCTCCAACACAGTATGCGTGCAGAATTCCCGAAATTAGATGAGAGTTAAGAGTGCTATCCAGTGGCTGAAAAAAAAGAACTTTGAAGGGGCTCAATTTATAAAGTTTGCGCTCATTAGCGTACCCAATCTCAAAACTGCTTTGCTTGACATTTGTAGCTTGGCACATCTTCTTATTATAATGTCTAATGTGTAAGGGCAAAAAATTAAAAATAATACAAAATACAAAATTTAAATTAAAATTCCTCTCCTCATTTTTGCGGGGCGGATTAATGCTGATAGTCGTGACCGGGCGAATTCGGTATTTTTCTGCCTAAAACAAAGAAAAACAACTTTTGAGTTCACATACGAATTGCTATAATACTGTGACTATTATTTCTACACAGCCATAATGATGAGCGCTTTTCTTTTAAAAACAAAACAATTAAATTTCGGAAGATCAGCTGTGTACACAAGTGCTAGGAGAAAACCATCGACAATCACCTTGGATCTGCCAGGAGAACACCTTCCTGCAATCCATTAATTGGGAGAACACCATCCCATCTCAGGTGTACACAGTTGACTGATAGAATAGGAGAAAACCATACCATATTCCATCAGTTGATCCCGAAACAAGTCAATAATAATCAAATATTAATTTCCCAACAAAACAGCCTCATCATTATCACTTAGCACATACATTTAAGATTCAAGCATCAAAAAACAACAATCCGCATGCACTAGAACTCAGTGAGATTCACTCACTCACCTTAAAACTCTTTAAAATTTGCACTAAGCAATTCCTCACACAATGTAAATTATCCACGACTTTTCACTAACAAATCTAGACCTCAAATGAAGTCGTCATATTCTCCTTACCACGGAGCCGTTTTATGGCCCCCCTCAAATTCTAAAAATACCACAGACTGATCCCTAAAAGGATCGGCTGCGCAATTTTCCCGAAACCAGCTACCTGACTTCGCTTTTTGGATATTCTAGCGAAAGGGAAACGCATACGCCGCGATCAGTGCAGCCCCTAATTATTTGTTCAGGCAGGCGGCCCGAACTCAAATGCATTCCTTTGTTTTTAAGGCAAAGAAATAAAACTCAGGAATATCGTGGAATATTTTTAAAATGTATTTCATTATTTATTTTTTTAAATAATAATATTCCAATATGCATATATTTTAAATATTTTAATTCTTCCCCTTTCATTCGGCCATCCTGTATTCAATTCGGCTCGAGTTGATCGTTCTCTGTTTCATCTGATGAAATAATAACTTCATCACCTCCACTATCACTAGCAGTATCATCTGACATTCCACCAGGAGAAATCCAGGGTTTCATCCTGTCTACTGCTACTACTCTTGTGTATTTTGATTTCTTCGAAGTACGATGAGTCCCTTCCATGTCTTCGACTACATATCTGTCATTGGGCAACACTCTTTTAACTACAAATGGTCCCCTATACGGTGCAAGTAATTTTCTGCTCGTAGTAGGTGCCAACTCGGTTTTCTCTATAAGTACAAGATCACTTTCCTTGTAGTTTCGAGGTTTCTTCCGTCATTTATCGAAATTTTTCTTCTGATTTTCTTGTTCTTTAAGAATATTTTCATAGGCTGTTCTTCGTTCCGTCACAATGTCTTCTATAGTTCTTGAAGTTTGAATTATTTCGTCAGTTAGGATTAAATCCGTCCTACTTCTCGGGTTATATCCAAAGAATAAAACGCTTGGAGTTTTACCAGTTGTTTTGTTAACTACATTATTTATTGAGAATTGAACTGACCGTACATTTTCGTCCCATCTTTCCTCTTCTATCGTTGATGTTAATAGAGCATTCAAAACTGTTCTATTCAATCGCTCAACTTGCCCATTTGCTCTCGGTGTAGCAACTGCATTTTTCACATGCTGAATATTATTTTGGGCACAAAAACTTTTAAACTTCTTTGAAGAGAATGCACTTCCCTGGTCCGAAACAATAATTTGTGGCAGTCCATAGAGAGAAAACAAATCTTTAAAATGCTCAATTACATATTTAGTTTTCGTTGTTTTCACCGCTCTTAAAAATGCAAATTTCGTTAAAGCATCTATGATTACTATCAAATGTTGATTCCCTTTCCTGCTTTTGGGAAAAGGTCCCAAGTGATCAACATGCATGGTGCCCATTGGTTCAGTCCCTTTTGGAATGGGATGGAGAAATCCTTCTTTCCTCCCTGACTTTCGCTTATTAAACAAACATTGTATACAGCATGCGATATATTTCTGTACATACTGACGCATCCTCGGAAACCAGTAGTTTTCACACAAGCGATGCAACATTTTCTCAACGGAAAAGTGACCCAGATCGTCATGAGCTGCCTTTACAACCTGTTGTCTCATACCGCGTGGAACTACCCATTGAATTCCTCGTGCTGTTATTCTATAGATTCTTCCATCTCTTAATGCATAATTTTTGTAGATTTTTTTTCAAAATCGGTCCTTGGTGGTCTCATTAGTACATTATGGATTTCCTTTATTTTGTCATCTGTTAACTGGCCAGCCAAAACCCAGTCCGCTTGCGTTATATGCATTACCAATTGATCTTTTAATGGATTTCGGCTGAGTGCATCGACGTGTTTCATTCTATCACCTGGTCTATAAACTATTTTAAAAGTAAATTCTTGAATATCCAACCACCATCTTGCTATTCGCGGAATAATATTTTTCTTTTCTTTTGTAGCTTTTATGGCGTTGCAATCGGTGACTACCGTACATTCTATTCCCACTAGGTAAGCGCGAAATTTCTTCAGGGTTTCGACGACTGCTAGGGTTTCAAGTTCATAAGAATGAAATTTACTCTCCAAATCGGTTGTCTGCCTACTGAAGTATGCAACTGGATGAAGCCGTTCATCTTTTTGATATTGCAAAAGAATTCCTGCTAATCCTAATGCGCTAGCATCGGTGTGGACTTCGGTGATTGCCTTCGGATTGAATAATGCTAGAACCGGTTTTTCTATCAGTATTTTCTGAAGTTTTTGGAATGCTTGTTCTTCTTCGAAAGTCCATTTCCACATAGAACTTTTCCTAGTTAACAACGTTAATGGACGAGCTATGATGGCATAATCTTTTATGAAATGTCGAAAATAGCCGGTTAAGCCCAGAAACTGTCGTACGTTGGAACAGCAAAACTCGCAACTGCATTTAATTTTTCAGTTCCAGGTTGCACTTGGCCATTAGAAATGACATAACCTAGGTATGTCACAGTTGTCATAAGGAACGAACATTTTTTTAAATTTAATGTAAGACCTTCTTTCCTGAATATTTCTAAAACTTTCCTAATCCCGTCCAGTGCTTTTGAAATCGTATCTGCATGCAGAAGTACATCATCAAGATAAACTGATGCAATATCTCCTACTGGCCCCAAAATCTTGTTCATTAACCTCTGAAAAACTCTCGGAGCATTTGTTAATCCAAATGGCATGCGATTAAACTCGTACTGTCCAGCATTGGTTACGAAGGATGTAAATTTTTTGGAATTTTCTGCCATTGGAATTTGGTAATATCCGGATTTTAGATCTAAGCTTGTAAAGTAAATTCCTCCATGAAGTCGGTCAATTTGGTCATCTATTCGGGGTAAAGGTTGATTATCTTTTATTGTAATTGCATTTAATTTTCTAAAATCAATGCATAGTCGCTGTTCTCCATTTTTCTTTTTGACTAAAACTATTGGTGATGAATAATTTGAATTAGAATCCCGGATTATTTCATTTGAAATTAGATCGTTGATAATATCTTGTACTATTTCTTGCTCAGCTTTTGCCATACGGTAGGGGCGATAAGAAAATGGTTTATTATGATCCAACTGGATTTCCATTTGAACTGATTTTGCACACCCCAATTCTTCAACATTTTGCGCAATACAATCTCTGAATTCTTGTAATAAGTTAATTAATTTCATTTTGTCTTCTGTACTTATTGGTCCAACTTTTAAATCGTCAAAATTCAATTCTTTAATAGTTTCTTTATTGATGCTATAATTTGTTTCCATCGGTGTTAATTCATTTTCCAACGGCCATGCTCTCGCAACAACTTTGCCTCTTCTAATAATTAAATCGCGATCAGAAATATTTAAATATGGAACAAATGTCGTGTTTTCCGTGTTCACAGTTAACATAATTCGAGGTATGCATGATTCTCCGCCCTCTTTATATCTAATGCTGGAATCGACATATATATCCCCGATGTAATCATCAGCTTGTACTTTCACGAATTTTATAAAATTTGCAGGAATTAGTACATCTTCAACAGCTTTCAATTCTATTTTTGATAAAACATCTTTCTCAAAAATTTGTGGTAAGTTTGCTATTTCGTTCTGCCTATTGACATTTGCAAAGTAGAGAGACTGATTATTTTTGATAACTAAAATTTGAGGTTGCTCCGTAAAAGTGCGTCCTATTAATGCAGGCACATCTTCTTCTTCATCATCAACAACGATTACCTTAATAGTTGAGATTATTTCGTCAATTTTTATTTTACATATAGTTGATCCAATACTAAAGGTTTTACCATTTCCATATCCTCGGAGAATTACACGATCGGAATTATCAATTTTTAATTTTAATCTGTCTGCTTCCCTCTTCGTAATTATGGTACAGGAGCTACCGAAATCGACATAAGCTTTGGATGAAATATCATTTATCTCTATTGGTTTATAAAATTTTTCGTTATCGGAAATTTCGGGTAAAATTTGTAGTCAGGCTATTGGTTTATTTGGAGCTTGTTTGTTTTTATAACATTTTGTTTCATCGTGGTTTCTATTTCCGCATAGGCTACATCTTTTATCAGATTGATTACTGTCTGTACATTTATTGTCATAATGACCTTTTTTACCGCATTTGAAACAGGTTGTGTTCTGGAATGTTGTTTGATTTGGTTTTTTATTTCTATTGAATACGAATTTTTTCTGATTATTATTCTGTGCTTTGTAGGATGATTGTGATGTCGAAGGTAAATGTTGGTTAAAATTACTTAACTTATTACTTATTACTGCAATAATGACTCTGGTGTCTTATGCAGACCAGTTTTAACTCCCGTTTTTACTATATTATCCTCAATTCCTCTTATCAGACACGAAACCGCATTTTCTCCCGTAATATTACACTCATTCAATAAGACCATTTTCTCATAATAATATTTAGTGTAGGTTTCTTCACGGTTTTTGTTCCTATTTATCATTTCATATATTAAATCAGCATATTCTTTCTTATACGGAAATGCCTGTTGAAGTTTGATGTTCCACTCCTCCCAAGAAAATTTTAAAGAACTAAGTCCTTTGTACCAAACCTCAGCCATACCACGCAATTTCGAAAGAGCGAAATAAATTGTTGTCTCTTCTGGCCATTGATATACGCTTTGAAGTTCATCTATTTTCCTGCACCATTTCTCTATTGACTGGTTGCGATCTTCCGGATCAAAACATGGGATATTTTCTCCTCTAAATGATATATTAGGAGTCCTAACATTTGTACCACCAATTAACGGCCTAATTGCATCCGTGAATCTGTCTAACGAATCATTGCTCCTATTCGAATTCGAGTTGCTTCCTCGATTTTTCCGTCTATAATTCCCTTTTTCGTCCGATGAATAATAGATTCGCCGACGACTAGATTTCCGGTCACGAGATTTTTTTATCTTCGGCATTTTTCCTTCTTCTTTCTCACGATCTAAATTCCATATAAGGACAAAACGGATATCAATACTAATACTCTTCCCATATTTCAAAATTAAATAATTCAACAAACAAAACGGATGCTTTACTAACAGCTATAAAATTTTTTTTTTTTTTGAAACCCTCGCATCGCAATTAATTGTAATTTTAAACACTTTGTTATTTATTTATTGATTATTTCTTCCGCTAATACAATATGATAAAAATGTATTTGAAATGAAGACGTCCAGCCACGACTCGCAAACATATCCCACTTCTGATAAATTGTAAGGGCAAAAAATTAAAAAATTATACAAAATACAAAATTTAAATTAAAATTCCTCTCCTCATTTTTGCGGGGCGGATTAATGCTGATAGTCGTGACCGGGCGAATTCGGTATTTTTCTGCCTAAAACAAAGAAAAACAACTTTTGAGTTCACATACGAATTGCTATAATACTGTGACTATTATTTCTACACAGCCATAATGATGAGCGCTTTTCTTTTAAAAACAAAACAATTAAATTTCGGAAGATCAGCTGTGTACACAAGTGCTAGGAGAAAACCATCGACAATCACCTTGGATCTGCCAGGAGAACACCTTCCTGCAATCCATTAATTGGGAGAACACCATCCCATCTCAGGTGTACACAGTTGACTGATAGAATAGGAGAAAACCATACCATATTCCATCAGTTGATCCCGAAACAAGTCAATAATAATCAAATATTAATTTCCCAACAAAACAGCCTCATCATTATCACTTAGCACATACATTTAAGATTCAAGCATCAAAAAACAACAATCCGCATGCACTAGAACTCAGTGAGATTCACTCACTCACCTTAAAACTCTTTAAAATTTGCACTAAGCAATTCCTCACACAATGTCTAAATTATCCACGACTTTTCACTAACAAATCTATGTAGACCTCAAATGAAGTCGTCATATTCTCCTTACCACGGAGCCTATTTTCCTTACCACGGAGCCGTTTTATGGCCCCCCTCAAATTCTAAAAATACCACAGACTGATCCCTAAAAGGATCGGCTGCGCAATTTTCCCGAAACCAGCTACCTGACTTCGCTTTTTGGATATTCTAGCGAAAGGGAAACGCATACGCCGCGATCAGTGCAGCCCCTAATTATTTGTTCAGGCAGGCGGCCCGAACTCAAATGCATTCCTTTGTTTTTAAGGCAAAGAAATAAAACTCAGGAATATCGTGGAATATTGTTAAAATGTATTTCATTATTTATTTTTTTAAATAATAATATTCCAATATGCATATATTTTAAATATTTTAATTCTTCCCCTTTCAAATGCTTAGCACAGACAACATAATCATTAGATATCTACATACTCTAGAAGAACAAAAACGGCCGTGGAGCTTTTAATTTTTGGCCTCTGAAATAAAGCTCTTGGCCTCTGATCACACGTGCACATAAGCGGTTATTGCTCAGAGCTCAAAATTAAAGTTCTCAGTTGGTTTGGCTTTCGTTGGGTTGTGGTTGGGTTATCGCACAGAAGAGTTAATATACTGTCTGTGCAGACAATTCCTGGAGAACGGGTATTCAAAATTTAGCGTGAGTGGAAGGTTCTAATTGTTTCTTAAAATTTTTTAGTTTTTGGCACACGAATGCTTAAATTGACGAATATTAATTAATATATTTTAGGTAGATTTCATATAAAATACTATCTATTGCAGCTTGACTGATGAACCAATTTTGGAAAATGAATGATACTAAAATTCATATTGTAGACTTCTAAATATTCCCTTTACCGATACATTTATTGGGCCTATATTACGGCTAAGTTCGTAAATGAGAGGAATCAGTCAAAGGGGTGGGTGGACATGGGCTACGTTCCCTTATGTAAAAATCGTTTAGATCCGATATTGAAAACAATTAAAATATTATTTGTGGTACTATACTATACTGGATTTGTATAAAGGCAATTGCTTAATTTTATAAAATTTGCATTCTTGGTTTTAAGAATATGTATTTTTAAATTTATCTGCTTCCCAGCGACAATTCTTCCTTAATAACATTAGTACAGCGAAGTCGTGTGCTCCTAACATTTATCCGAGTATTCATACCACTAGTTAAGTCTGCGCTCGGATTGTTTTAATTCACAAGAACTAAAGGCTCGAACCCATAGAACGCGTTAACTTTGCGTTGCGTTGCGTTGAATTGCAAGTTGAAATACATACGTTCTTATGTAACAAAGGCCCATAAGCGACGAGTGGGGAACCTCTGACGCGGAAAAAAGTTGAGCATATTTCAGCCTTCATGCTTCATCGGCGCTTCATCGAAAGCTTTCAACTTCGCCAACGAGAGCTTTCATGCGACCACTGACCAATGAAAACTGTGAATTCCCTCCAATAAAGTCAAACATTCATCGGCTTCTGAAAGTCGAAGTCATATTAATAGGAATTTAACTAATCTATTAATATCCATCGTTGTCCTTTCAATTAAAATTGCTTCCTTGTTTAATAAAATTAGTGCGCTGTGCCTGTTAACAAATTGTCAAAGTCGACATGAAGGATTCTAAGGGCCACCCCTCTGTGTTACGCGCTTCAAAACCTTTAAGAGCTTTCAAGCTCCAAGCCAAAGCAAAGTTAACATGTTCCTTGGGCGCGGTCGCGCGGGCTTTAAATCTCAAGAAATTCAATTATTTTATGTATCGTGGTTGATGCGCGTGTGCGTTGCACCGCAGAGGGATTACGCAGGCAAGCCACACACCCACATAAAATTTGCTCTCTTCCCTCGTGGGCATTCATTACGGCATTGTTGTATTTGTTTCTGATAATTCGATCGCAGTCTGAGCGCTACTTCATTCTTGAATGTAGTTGTGCATAGGAGGAGAAAGCTTTACGAAAACAGCGGCCGAAATCATTGTTCTTGAGTTGAACTCGATATGATTAGATTATCTTTACCTACAGTGTGCGCTGGCTCTTTTCTATCGCAGTTCAAAAATAGAAATAATTCCAAGAAAAATAAACTGAATACAGCTAAATAATATATAGGCTGTATTTAAAGGAAATCAGTTCTATTTATCAATGTAGTGCTTACAGTTTACTTATTTAAGCTTTGTGTTCTGGAAAATTTTCGTTAAAGTTATTTTTCCAGAGTTGAGATCAGGTATCAATATCTTCACGGAATTAGGGTGTTTTTTCAAATTTTGGAGGTAGTAAACTAGTTACCTTAGGTGTAATTAAGATATTTGATATCATCTTCGCCCAACAATTATTAATTGTGAAAGTTTAAATAGTTGCTTAAAATAATACAAAGAAAACGTTTAATAATTAATTTACTTCGGAAACTTAGGAAAAAAATTAATATTCTAAGCACAGAAACATAAATCTTTTGTTTTGCATTATTTTAACTTTCATTGTCGGACTCAGCATTAAAATATATCTGGGGTGAGTATTTGGAATTCCAGCGCAAGACAAATTTTTATAGAATTCATGATATATTGGGCCAACCAGGTGAAGCATGTCTAATAAATCTTTTCGCTTCTCTTACTAATAGCTTTAGGCTGCCCAAAGCCACTTCAAATCTTTCCGTATAAAATTTTCTTCATCAGTGTTACTTTTTCTCCACATTAGTTTATCTTTTGTACAGCAGCCAAATCGAAAAAGTTAGATTTCGCCATTTCCTCTACTATAAAATTGTGCTTTACACCAATAGTGCGGATGAACTGATGCCAATCTCGTGGCTAGTGGATGTTTATAGAAGTTTTATTCTTTTTACGATCTATAACTGAGTGATCGACATCACATTCCATATGTACAAGAAATTTGTGATCACTTCTACAAGTTTTGAACGTCGTGGAAACATACAAATTTTTATTTTGTGTTGGCATGAGTTGCTGTAAAATATTAAATGCTTGCAATTGATACGCTCATGCTCTGCATGTGCGGTTTTGTGAGATGAGCTACTTAAAATTGGGTTTTTGGTCTACCTTCATTTCCGCTTCGTTATTATTGGTGGCCGATCTCCGCGCTTCCGAGCTATTTAAACTTGACTTTTAATTGTATCACAAAGAAACAACATCTTCACTTCACTCACGGTGGGTTTCAATGCCTGTTAATGTAACGCAAGGACCGGTAGATCAAAAATCGATGAGTTAAGAGTACTTTTTCTAAATGTGAATCTTCATGCGATCTTCGTTAGAGAGTCCTGGCTCCCATCCAGCATACCTTCGAGCTACGTTGCCTTACCTGGATTTAGAATCCTCCGCTGTGATCGGGAGGGAAAAATGGGTGATGGAGTGGCGAATTATGTCTTAAGTCGAAAATCCTGTGTTACTATAGGTCTGCCAAGAGCCGTGAATATAGCAGTACTAACGAGTCAATTTTGTGTTTTAATACAGCGGTGTTGTCGGCATAGAGGAATAGTATAAAATACGACAGCCTGCTTTTATGGCACAGACTGTAACGAATTATCTTTGGGAGCTTTGAAGAGCTGTCGTTCGGTATTGATAACGAATCAAAGATCAGTTTATGTTTTCCCGATCTCGACGACAGCCATTAAAGTGACCTCGTAGCTGATAGCCTAAATAAAGTAGTAGTGCACCTTTTCAGTTTTCTTTTCAATTAGTGAATATCCTACACGTCCTACAGCTATCTCTGAAGTAGTCTGGTTTTTCAAGATCTGAAAATAATATTGTAATCTTGTCAATAATATCATAAATTAAACTTTCCAAATAATTGTGGAAGAAAGATATTATATTTTATTAGCATAAGTGAGTTGTTGGCTTTTGTTATGGTTTAACAGTTTAAATAATATCCACGAATTTGGGTTGTTGTAGTTTTTTTTTGATGTACAAAGAGAATTTTTTATTCAGCATTTTAAAATTTATTTCTGGTGTCATTGCCAATATTTCGAAGTGTAAATATGATTACCAAGTTGCTTTGCCACGCGTTATCTTATCTTGTCTTCTAGGGTGGGGTCCTGATGGATACACTTTGGGGCGTGTTAGGCCAATAGGCTTGGAGTATTTCTGGTGACAATCAATCAATTAAGCTTAGCTCTTTGGCAAGTAGATCATCCTTTCTGGCTTTGATTCTACAGCCTGTAGACTATCCAGATTTGTAATGCCTACTTCGATAAGTATGTTTGTTTCGTTCTTTACATTGTCATACACAAATATGTCAGGTGTGTTTAATTGTATATTTACATCCATATTTATTCTAGTATCAACAGTATTTCATACTTATCGTTGCTAATTATCTTGCATAGAGTTTTTGAGGTTTTTGAGGCGTCTCACAACCTTATTGCGTCTACGAGTGTAGCCAAAAGATAGAATCTTCTCACATTTTGTAGCCAAGTAGATACTCAACTGTTTTTAGCTTGTCGTTAAAGTGGGAACACTGTGCCTTTTTACTCATAATCCTATAAGAAGCAAAAAGCTGATTTTTGCGTTTAAATTATCCAAATGACGGTCCTTTCGAAAAATTACATTGTTGGGACAGCAAAGTTCTACATCCAAAATTCCCATATGCAGCCAAACGACATAGAGCATATTGTTGCATGAGGACTGAAACAGATTGCTAGTTTTACTCCGGATACCATTAACATTTTGGTAGTAAATTATTAGTTCGAATTTTCTTTTATAGGCCGGCGACGGTGCCTCACTCGGAACCCCAAGGGTGGAAAATACTGAATGATATCCTGAATCGTGGTAGTAGGAGGCTAGAAAGTCGACTTGTTTAATATTTCTACAGCCTCTTCGGGTATAATTAACTTAAATGAGCCATAAGTCAAATACCCTATCCCGTTTGTCTGCGGCTTGCAGAGAGATCAACACATTTTATATTTAAAGCTGCAGCTTCATCAAAATTAGCTTTATTGTTGATCGAGCGACATACACTCTTACATGTCGTCGACGGGGAGCAATTTGTTAATAACAAGTTTTTCGGGTTTACTACTTCACACGCGCTCAGGATTGGAAGAATAGATTGTTGAAACTGCTGGGTAGTGATCGGAGCCACTATAACTGCTTTGACTTTGGTTCACTGAGTTGGGAAATCAGAGGATCGATTTAATTTAATTTACATAGAAAATTTTCCAAATCAGCCATGTTGGCCATGAACAACTTGATAAACTGATTTATACAACTTCAGTAACTTTCGAAGGGAGAAAGATATTGAAGTGATTCTTTTTTTGTTTGAAAGGGCTTCGAGGGGACGCAAAGTGGTTCATGCAAGTTCGTCATTTCCTTGACAAAGATATTGTAAATATCATCACAACTTGAAGCTTTCCAGTTTGGTAGATAATCACTTCTAAGAATTTAACAAAAGAAGGAAAAGTGATAATGTTATTAATTAGTGGTGCATATTCGAATAAAAATTCGTCAAGGTTTTGTGATCTTTTATCTTCTTTGATTTACATTTCCGACCAGAAATTTTTAATATCATCTATAGGCACACTATGTTCTAAAATCATTTTTTTCTTGATATTTCTATAGAACCTTCTCCTATATAATTTAAACATGCGTTATTATTTCTTTATTCTTTATATCTGTTCTTATACATCTCTATCTTCTTTTCCTACATATACTCACCAAAAGTATCAAAGGAAAATCAAAAAAATGCAAAAATTTTTCAAATTTCTGAGCAGTTATAACGGGAAAAATAATTCAATTTTAATGATCCAAAGCATTTTTGAAAGCATGTATCTTCTAGTTTATGAATCAGACGCTTAAAAAGTTTTGTCATCTCCCCTCCTCTGTGCTAAACGTTAGAAGTGTTAGAGAAATTATTTCTTAAGTTTTTATGAACTTTGAGAGTGTGTTTTGTTAGTTGAAATAAATGGAAAAATCTGAAAGCTTGTTCTTTCCTTTTAAATGAGTTATTTTTTTTATTTTTGTGGGATTTTTTTTAACCAAGTTATCACCTATTAAAGCAAAAGTAACTGTCTTGACTTTAAACTCTTCTATCTCCCGAAATAATAATCGCACAATGATGCTCGAGGTGTCATTGGGAAGCTCTAAGTATGCTCTTCAAAGTGCTTCTTCATTGTGTAAACAAAAATGTTTTCCTCCTGTGAATTTTATTTTAACAAGTTAAAAAATCGGTATTTTGTCACATTTTTATTATTGAGCCGCTATTAACTAATTTTCGAAAAATTACCATTTTAAGAAATAACTGCTACTTAAATTTTCCCGAAATCTGCGAAGGTGAACATAGTTTAGCGTCTAGAAAAGTTTTGTCCTATCAAAATCAAGGAAGTTTTTATGATGTTTTTGATTGAATTCAAAATGTAGCTGCCGAAAAGCAGACATTTGCTCGCGAGAAATTTTCATTTCATTAAGAAATAGTTCGAATAAACCCTGAGTCTGCTTATGATCAATCATACGCTGAGTATTAATGGGTTAAATAAACCCTAAGTGCAACCGGTACGCAACCTAAGTGCGTGAGTGTAACTCGCACTTGACCGGTTTTCTTCTTCTTCGTCATTATTGTTTTATAGGATGTTTGAACAGCTTGGAGGATCGTAGCAACGTCTGACATGTTTTTGGGTTTGTGAGCTATTAAATATTCCCCCAGAAATGCATCAATTATGCTAATAATTTGATTATCAACTTTGTCCTCTGATATTTTAGAGGGTTCGCCCAGCCTCATCTATATTTTTTGACTTCAAGATTTTAAGGTAAGAGGTAACCGTTTGTTTGATCCTAGCATATTGACCAGCTTCAGCCAGCCCCCCTTTGTGAATATTTACTCAATAGTTTTCACTCTCTTAGTGCATACCGTTTTGAATTTCATCTGGGAACATTTTCTTTCATTGTGGTCTGTTACCTATTTAAATATAAAATATTCGTGTTAAACTTGTCACAGAAAAACTCTTAAACTTGGTTCCAGCCATTCATTGACTTCCGTTCGAATCTTGTCAGGACGCTTTGAACATTTCTTTTAGCCATTCGCATTGGTTCACGTCTAAGCGAGATACGAGGGCAGTTTGATTAGTCAGTGACTTTTTGAATAAAAGATATTTTTTTGGCAAATAAGCATTTTATTTCGCAACATAGTCTCTCCCTTTAGCTTTATAAATTTAGTCCAGCGTTTTTCCAATTTTTTTATTCCTTTCAAATAATAAGTTTTCTCGAGGCGCTCAAAATAGGTGTTTGTCTCAGTGATGTGATGACCTCTTTATTCGACCCAAATCTCTTACCGCCCAGCCATTTCTTCAGGTTTGGAAACAGAAAATAGTCGCAGAGGGATAAATCTTGAGAATATGCTGGATAGGGTAGCAGTTCGTAGCCCAATTTATGGATAAATGGAAAAATGAAAAAATAATGCTTAATCAGCACCCAAAATTCACTTTTTTCCATTTTCGTTAAAATTCGCGAGGTTGTCTGCTTTCAATGGCTGTCTAACACGAACTAAATGACGCAGCTTGCTCAAAATTTTACAGTAGTCTATTTATTAATAGATGGTAGTTGACGGGAGCAGTGTTGCATTTAAAATTACTGCGCGAGAAATTCAAAAAGTCACTGACTTATCAAACTGCCCTCGTAGTAAAACCTTTAGCATATTTGGCATATTTTGAGGGATATCTTGGCCTGACTGACTTGGTGCTGACCTAATATTGTGTTCATCTGTTGTTTTTTTTATCTGTTTTTATTGGTTAAATTTCTTTTTCCAGATACTCTTTACTCTTCATAAGTAGGATCAATAAATTTATTTACCCGTACTTATTTCTTCGAGCAGAATGATGATAACTGATAACATACCGACTGTCTACTAGGTCTCAACATAGAAAGTGAATTAATTTGGTATTTATTTTTATATTATATTTATATTATTTATTTATTATATTTATATTATTAACCTCTTCAGGGAAGAATTTGTAAAGGTATTATATTTAACCAACCAAGAAAGTAACTAGGTATCTCATATCCAAACAGTTTTAAAGAACTATTATTTTTTGGATATTGTGGGCTTTGGAGCCTTCCTTCAAGTGACTAAATAAATAAGATGAATTATTTTATAACTTTAAATTTTTGAAAAATATAGGGATATCTGACATCCACTTTATAGCAAAATTTTCGCCACGCTCCCACCGTGTTCAAAATTATATATGTTTTTGTTTTATTATGTTTTTTTCATTTTACATTCAAAGCTATATAGAAAGTCCGAAAAAATTGGAAAAATACTCGTATGTTTTTTTTATTATTTTTAGATAGTATCATCTTCTTTTTGTTGTTGAGGTGTTCTATAGTGAATAGTTATCCAACTTAGGTTGATTAATTTCACTTAAAATAATTTTAATTCAAGGAAAACGAAACGTACATATGTATGTACATATATAATATATGCCAGTATCTCTGAGGAGGTTAAATCATCTTTTAATAATATTAATTTTATTTCTCTTTCGTTACCAGAAACCCTGCTGTGATGACGACAAAAGTAAGCCAACTGATCCACGCTCTGGAGCAACTGCAGGACGCAAACTACGAACACTCCCCCGTCGCACGGAGACACAACGCCAACGCCGACCTTGCCCTTCGGCTGATATTCCACATTGAACGAGAACAAATCCCGTTCACCGAAGAACAAAAAGCAGCGGTGGCCAAAAACCTTCCCGCAGCCTTAAGACCTTTCGACCTCAACATCCGAAGACACGGGTTTGAGTATAGGAAAAAACTGCACACTATCATCTTGAAAAAGAGATCCGCATTTCAATTCCTAATTGACAGATACGGAAGTATCATCATCCCGTCCAAATCCCAGACGTTGTCTGATATATTCGAGAAAAGTAACTTGAAGGAAACTATCGGGATCCTGGACAAAATCATCGACGAGTTTCGCAACAACTCTGACTCAGACGACTCAGGCAGCAGCTCACATTCCAAACGTGATTTTCCGGGAATACCGTCCACACACTACTGGTGGTTTTAAAGATGTTTAATTTTGTGAACTCCATCCCCATTGCGGGACATATAAAAGGTTTGGTCCATTACGCAGCAGGGGACACAGAAGAGGGGAATAAAGCCATGAAGGAATCGACACGGTCGTCTGTGGTGATGGGCGCTGGAGCTGTGGGTTGCGTTGCCGGACCTGTAGGCGCGGCCGCGATGGGCGCGGCTACCGGTGCCCTTTGGGACAGCGTCGAGACCGTAGCCACCGGCCAGGCGACTGGCTTTATCAAAGGGGTCGAGAACATTGCCGAAACTGCTTCCAAAGGTGAAGTGCCCGTAAAAGAAATTCTCCTGACAACGGTAACTGTTACTGGAGATGTTATTGGTGGATTGGGTGGAGGAAGTTTGGCAACTACTGTTTCAAACGCAACCGGACAAGTTGCAGCAAATACGATCGGAAAATCGGTTGGGAGATCGGCTGGTGAAAATATACTCAAATCGGCGAGTGTGCCTGCCGGGGAAACGTTCGGCAAAGCTGTTGCCCAATCTGTTGGGAAATCAGTTGGAAAATCAGTCACGAAAACTGCAGTTAAGGAAGCCGCGAAAAGAGTGATCATAGAAGAAGTAACGAATGCAGCAATAGATCAAACTGTATGTGCGGTCACGAAAACAGCAGCAAACGTTCTGCAAGATAAAATAGAGGAAGCTCAGCAAGGTTCTAGGGGTTCAGGTTCAGGAAGCTCTTCAACCAAAACCAGCGGTTCTTCAACCGGAACCGGCGCCTCTTCAACCAAAACCGGCTCTTCTACATCCGGAACCGGAGGCGCCTCTTCAGGCACTGGGACCGGTGGGAGTGGGCAGAAGCCACCAGGAAAAAATCCAAACCAAACCACGTGTTCACAGCAAACACCACAATCATACATGCAGGAATTTCTAACTGCATTCGGGGTACAATCATTGGATCAAATTAGTATTCGGGGTCAATACATCTTCAGAAATTTGATAAATAGCCAAAAGAAATATCTTAAGAAAATGTTAAAAGCATTAAGAGACAGAGGTGTCAGTCTCAATAGAATGATAACAACCATAGTGAACATATTTAACACTGTGAAATTAGAAGACGTTACTTTTGTCAATTTCATAAGTTTTCTTGAATTTATACTGCAGTATCTCGCCGAAAGGATGGCTCGCTGCATCGAGTTGGGCAGTAGATATGATGTGTTCCCAGAGATTGCTGGTAGACTGTTCCTACCACATGACTACACGATTGTAGACGTTTTTCAAGAAATACGAACTCAAATAGAGTCTCGCTCGTTACTCATCAACTTTAGAGATATATTTGCTGCCGTTTATCACTACTTTAAACACAGAATTGTGGGTGCACATGAGTTGACCGTAACCGAATATTACGATTTAACACAGGGAAATTTACATATAATTATTAATACACAGGAGTACAGAGATTTACTAAGAAATGGGCAACCCTCAATAAGGTTTGAAAGATATTACGCACGGTACGGGAGGAGGTTGGTGATAGGAATAAGCGCAGAAGGAAACCGTGGGGTTTTGAGTACATGCTACTTTCTGGACGATAGCTATGAAGGCGACAGTGACGGGGATATGTATATAAATAATAGACGCCTACCGTAGTGCCGAAAATCTTAGTTGTGGGCCCCCGTTGTGAGACTAGTCGAAGCGACAACGGCGTGCTCGCGCTATGGCATTCAGATGCACTTGGATTTGCATGCCTTTTACATACAATAATTGTTATTGACATATACGAGTATTTTTGATTTATATTTTTCGATAGCCAGCTTATGGGCAAGACGACTTCCTGCAACCAATTTGTTGAATGTTATTGGAGTTTATTGGACTATGATACTTCAAATAGGTACTAACGTTTGCATTGCATCTGTACCGCTGGAAAGGTCGCCTTCATTGACCCTTATGTACGGATCAACAAAAACCTTTTCCTATTGCAGTTTTTATGACGGGATATTACAAATCGATGGCAAGTAGAGTAGGGTGCGACAGGAATGCGTACTTTTTTCTATTTCATTTGGTAGGAAAATAAAGAGATTGCGGAGGTGATGTTGCACATTAATAATTTTCTTAGGTTAATTAGCTATTAAATAAAATACATAATTCAATTTATAAGTAACGCTTTAAGAAATATTCAAAGAATAAATCTGTCGCCAAAAATGCGCACTCTTGCAAAACCGATTAGAACAAGTGTGCGCAAATTGTAAGGGTTTTATTTTTAAATTTTAGGTAGAGAACATTGTTAATTCTTTTGTTTAATAAGTACAGCATGTAATATGTTTGTAATATTTTTCATGGTTTTAGCAAGAAATAAATTAAGCGTAAAATCTAATGATAAAACTCTTTTCAATTATCTGCTACGCTCCACCATTTAATCCCAAGGTGAAGACACATTTTTTTCCATCTCTTTCCTTCTGTTTTCGTTGAGGAGCGCGCAAACAATTTTCCATTGCACGTCTACGCGTTGATTCATAGCGAGGCTAACACCACACCTACATTATATTACGCCCAAAACTTTTTAAAAGTTAACTCGAAGGCGACTCTACACCTACATATGAAGCCCAAAATTTTAGAAGATTTCTTCAAACCTCACGCCTACCTATGGATTCCGAAATATTTGAAAACGTATCTGAACCGCTGCGCTCCTATCCAAAATTACGTATAAAATTTGTGCGTGTGTCATTTCTATAGCTAAAATCGTAGATGTATTGTAGGTCCCCAGTGTAGTTTAAAATTAGACAATTGTGAGAAATATTAAGTTTATCATCAAAAAATGTGTAAATGTGATATCCCAAAAGGGATATCTTACTCTGTAAATAATTTAGGAAAGAGTTTCTTATATTATGTTTTAGGTTTCTGTCCCTAAATAGTCCGAATAATGAAAACAAATACTGTTATAGGATTTTCCATCGCTTGTAACTCACATTTGAAATTTGAATCAGGAGGATATAGGGACAGGGACAGGGGTACCACGTCAAGCTACACTGAAAGGCCGATAAATTATTGGGCTCGTCTGCCTCGGCAGCATATACATATAAAACAATTGTAAAAACATGTACCCATATCGTGGCAAGTTGAGCCGTTTGCCAGATGGCCCCGAAAACTCACTATGTCGCGTCGGGTGCGCTGAGGGTCCGGTTTAGGTTCATCTCGAGATATCACGAACCTTTTGGCGTACCGTTGGCCTATAAATCCAAGTTTTTGGGCCTGAATGTTCACTAAGTGGGCGTACTTTTGCCCTGGAAATATTTTCTCATCGGCGTGCCATGGGCGTCACAAAATAACGACGAATATATGTATGTAAGTTTTCATTTTTACTCGGGGTGTAACCCTGAGCCTGAATTACCTGAATTCTGCCAAGTTAAAGCTAAGGTCAGACATTGCAGTTTTTACTGCGCTGCTTTTAGGTTGCAGCTGTAAAAGCTGCATGATCCGTTCACACTTGGTTGTTGCAACCTGCAGTTTTTATTGCGCGCAACCCAATATCTGCAGTTTTTTAAAAAAAAGTTGCAAAACTGTTCACACAGTGAAGTGCAGTTTTTACATCACGCAACCGAGCCTTCCCTTCGATCGCAGTCTGCAGTGAAAATTTAAAGTCTACAGCCGAAATGTTCTACTTCGACGATCCAGAAGTGCTAGCCGCGGCCTGTTTGACAGTAATTTTGCATAAAAAAATTACAGATAATAAAAGAAAAAGAAGTTGTTGGGTGAAACCCTGGATTGCTAATAGAGAAAAAACCGGGGCACTGAATTGTTTGTTGCGTGAATTACGTTTGGGTGATAAAAGTTTATATACTGCAACTATCAAAATTCATTGGAATTACATTCAATTGGCATTTTATACGAAATTCAAATTCTTATGATCCAAATAGAAGGTTAAAAATATTAATGTTTTACTCTTCGAATTTTAAAAAAAAGGCTATAATTTTGTAATGAAAAATCCAATTGATATCATTTATATCTACTTGGAAGCTACATTTCACTTTTTAGTTTGTTGAGATATCTTAAAAAACTTCCTTTTAAATTGAAAAAATGTCAAGATGCATTTTAATTGTCAATTATCGACTTATAGAGCATTTTTTGTGTCATCAAGATAAATTTTATAGATTGGTGAGAATATGTAAAAGATCTGAGGTAAAGTCAATAATAACGGACAGAATAACGTTTTTATTATTATATATTTAATTACATATCTTGTATATAGTGTAAGCAACTTTATTGTAGTCTTCCTTAATATCTAATTAATATCAGAACTGAATTATATCATTAGTAGTATTTTTTGAAATATATATGTAACATATACATATGTAGTTGAATAAAGCCGATTGGCGTTAAATAAATAAATTGCAGATTCTTTACTATGGTTCGGCTCCATATATGTATGTATATTTTATTAGATCTAGATTAGATATATTAATAAAATAACTAATAAATGAAACTTATGGAACATTGTAAATTTGCAAGGAAAAATGCAAAATGATAGAGCATAACGACCGATACACAGCCAAATACAAATTTATTAATTATGCCGAAAAGATATGTATAACAATTTTCGAATATGGTTTAGAAAAAATTATATGGACTGAAAATGGAAAAAACTGCAAGCTAAGCCGCAGCAAAAGTTTCAGCCGGTTGAATATTATTTTACTGCACCTGCAATTCACTCTGTCTCCGATCACACATTGCAGTTTTTAAAACTGCTGGTAGCCGCTGCAGTAAAGCTGCGTGCGCAGCTTTTATGGTTGCAGCCGCAATCACACATTGCAACCCACGACTTTCGCAGTTTTTTGTGCTGCAGGAAGGTAAAAACTGCAATGTGTGACCTTAGCTTTAGTTAGACCGTCTCGTGAAATTTACGTACCGAAGAAGAATGAAGCAGAAAAATTATTGTTGTATCTATCTTACCATGGATACACTTTGTTTGTTGCACCTAAGTATTATCGTATTTCTATATCTAAATTAAATCTGAGTTTAGGAATATTGTAGGTACATCTAGTTTTATCTCTGCTAGTTTGAATCGAAACAATAGGATTGTTATTGAAATAACAGAATAATTTCTCTAGATTGGTATTAACAAATTTGGTAGAGAATCTGAAATTGTCTTTATTGTGAATCACCATTTAACAATTAGTTAATAAGATTAAAACTGGTTTACACCTTACAAAGTAATAAAGACAATTTCGACAAATTAAACGTAAACATCTAAACGGAAAAAAATACAATGTTCAGTAGGCACATCGAGCAGACAAATTATGTAATATTGTGGACTTATGTACATAATCTATAAACTTCCTTCAGCAATCAAGCATAAAGAAAAGTTGCAGTAAGGGTGCATTACACTTCAACTGATTGTTTGTTAGGATCTCAGTTGCTCCAGCCCAAATTAATTGAAATTTAATTCAGCTAAACGCAGTAGAATTCATATTTGCTGATGTGAAGCCTTGAAATGATTTACAGAAATTATGGTATGAGGATCCACCGAAAAGCGTTTCTGTAGAGCCCCTCGGCCACCACCATCTACAATAACGCTCGCTATGTGGACAGTTTGCGATAAATTTAATTGCTGCATCGAAACATTTGTTTCTTCGCAAAATAAGATTCCAGTTGGTGTAAAAGAGGAAAATAAATATTCGTCTGAATCTGGACACATGTTTATCTGTACAACTTTTCACACTTGAGCATTACAGTATCCGTCAGTTAAAGAAATACAGCAAAAATATGCCGATATCTGCCAAACCCAGGGAAAATTCAGTCATCTGCCGAAGTAAATCGGACTTAGACGGGATAAGTTCGACCTTTTTTCTTTGCTATTTGGTTGTAGCTGATTCTTAAGTAGAAATCGTTGCTTCATTGAGACGACGATGCAATAATAACGTGCTGCGAGGAATGTCAAATTTGTGCAATGCAACTCGGAATGGCATTCCTTGAGACATTGCTGGCATGAAGATCATCATCACATCTTTAAGGGGGGCACCTAGTGTAACAACTCAAAAAAAACGCTTATTTCAAAGATTTTATTTTTAGACTAACTATGTTTTTATGATATTTTAATGAATTAGGACTTGTAGACCATCTTTTAAAGTTGTTAAAAAATTTTTTTGTTAATATTTTCGGTACAAAATAGCGGCGTGGTAAGCATTTCTATCAGACGCGTTGCAGTTGCGATGTCCAATTTGTGGAAGTAATTACAGCCCTTAGAGTGAACCTGGAACATACATTCAAAAAATTTCTTATTAATAAAATTCATAATTGATAGTTAAACCTATAAAATATATAAAAACTTCAAAAAAAGTATGTAATTTGAAGTTTGAAATTTTTTTTCAATTTTTCGCATCAAATGTTGACCTATAAACATTTATAAATAAAATGTGTAACAATAATTTACCAAAAAAGTACGTTCAACTACGAATAAAAGTTGTTTCTTAAATCTGGTAAAAATTTCAGCCCAAAATCTTTAATAGTTTTTGAGATATTACTCCCACAAACTTCGAAAATGAGGTCTGATAGAAATGCTTACCACGCCGCCATTTTGTACCGAAATAATTAATAAAATTTTTTTTTAAGAACTCCAAAAGATGCTCTATAAGGTCTAGTTCATTAAAATATCATAAAAATATAGTTAGTCTAAAAATAAAATGTTTGAAATAAGGTTTTTTTTTAGCTGTTACACTTGGTGCCCCCCTTAAATGGAGTTTCTTTTGTATTTTCGAACAAATATATAAAAGCAACTCCTAAAATTTTTAAACAGTGAAAAAAATGCTTAGGAACTGAATTTGTAATACCTGTAATATTATCAAGGCTCTGTTATATTTCAATTAGAGTATAAAGGGATTGAAGGAATTAAAAAACCATTACTTGCTTTTATATAAAGCAACAGTCTCTAGGTGCCCCCATATTGATGTTATTTAAAGTCGAGGGGCAGGATTCCGCAACTGTGAGTTGTTAAATGCGCATGGAAAATCGTGCACACTTTTAAGTTCTGATTCCGCAACCGTGAAATGCGAACAATTTTGTCACTGCATTTAAGCCCGTGCATTTTCACATTTTATACGGTGGCAGTTCCAGATTGCTGTTGGGTAATTGTTTTCTCTGTAATTTGAAGAAAGAAAGACGCTTTAGTTTTTTAAATGAAAAATAGGAAGACGTATGCACTTGCGGAATCACTTTCACGGTGCAAATACAAACTGATTCCGCGAGTTTTTCTGTCGGTGCGCACTATTGAAAAAGTCACAGTTGCGAAATATTGCCCGGCATTTTAGCCCCTGCGTTTACATTTAACTCGCTGCAGTGTGTAACAAGAAGATCGGGACAATGGAATATCTCGATAAATACACATCAGATCGAAAAAACCAAAACATGTGTTTAATATTTTGCAAAAAGCTATCCAATGATACCAAACTCGATCCCCCACCCCCTTTCCCCTGGAGATGGGGTGAGGGATAACTTTAAAATATTGAATATGAATCCCATTTCGTTTTTGCAGATTCAGATTCTACGGAAGAAAATACGAAATTTTTATCTGAAACATTTGTCTTATCTCGTCACAGGCAGTGCGGGGGAGAATGTTTCAGGTGCAAAAAAAGTGCCGAGATGGTCGGTTCTCAATTTAAGCTCGGTGCAGACTCATCCACAGCGCAAATTGACAGTCAAAACTGGTCAAAACTCTTTGAGAGCTTTAAAATTAAATTCAGCTCACATTCAGCTGCTCGGTGTGCTTCCGTGCTTGTGGAGTAAGTTTTACTGTGCAAAGGCAAACTTCTGTCTACGTGAATTTTTCTGCTGGTGCGCATTGTTGATTAATAATTTGGTCTAGTTCATGAATGTCAAAAATGACGTCATGAACTAGTTCAATTGCTCTAGACTAGAGTCCATTATGTCTGAGGCATTGGCAACAGAAAACAAAAATATTTAATATTTGACGACACCGTGCTTTGAAATTTGTTCCAGTTTTTTTCTATTTTTATTTAATATTCCCAAGAAAAAATAATACTAAGATAATTTCGTTTTACAGTAATTAAAATTTAATAGGTTCAGTAGTTCATGCGGAATTTATTTTACCGCACCACATAATGATTTTGATCCCTTTTAAAAAGTGTAAAGGAACTAAAATCAGAGTCTTATTTTGGCGTTAATTTAAAGAAAACAGCAGAGTGCTTACAAAATTAGTAATACCATTAATTAATCATACTTTTGGCTATAAATTTGAATTAACATTTTTCATTATTGCGCAAAAGGATATAGTGGAATATGATCGAGACAGAAATTCACCACATTGTTTTGTCATTGATTACTTGCGTTTACTATTAAAAAATCTTACTTATTTAACTTCGCGTCCGATGTTGTTTTTTGCGCGTAGCCGGGCGGTTTCCAAGATTCGGCCCATAGGTTGGTCCGAAACAAAAACGAAAAATATTCTCATTAATTTCAATGTAGTTTTTATCAGTTTACTATGCTGTATTTAAAAAAACAATGTTCACTTTTGTTCGCAATTTTTAGCTCTAAAATGCGCATTATTACCGTCGATATTAATTAAACAAAAAGACACATCATCAAAACCGTGCATCCGCCGAAAAGTTCCATTCACTTGAACATTTGTACCAAATTTCAAGTCGATTTATCAATTACAGCCTGAGAAATCGTTTACTCTGTTCTGTTTAAAGTTTGATCACTTTTGAGTACTTTGCGTCAAATTCTTACTCTGCTCAAATGCTATATAACAGGAATTATACTTCGAATAGCTTGGTTATAAACAGTTCAAATTATTTTTAAGAAAAAAACATTTGTTGGCTAATTAACTTAACTCAAGCTGATGCCTCACGATACATTTCACCTTCTGCAAAGTTTATGACTAATATCACGACCAACGATTATTTCGCGATTTAAATCTTCTGTTCGAGGTAAACACAGCGCAAGGCAAAGCGAATTTGGTTGATGATTCATCATAAGTCATGACACTACGGAACGCTGGTAGTGAATCAGTTGATATGATAATTAATTAAACCTGTTTTACAATCAAAAGCTTCCAGCAAAATCATTTGTTCAGTAGTTAATTGAGATTCCTTGACATTGGCAGTTTGAGATCACGACTAAATTCGTTTAAACATAACAAAGTGTTGCGATAAAACCTTAGACATGAGGCAAGTGAAGTTGTTCCAGTTCGCAAAATGCACCTTTTCGTTCTTAGTGCTCGCTGGCGTGGCATCAAGTGACCCTCCGGATAATCCATGCCCGGAACAATTCCAGTATAAATTCGACGGATCTGATTGGATCGGTTTAATTGAATTAAACAATATAAAAGTGAACCAAACTGTCGTTAACATTATTGTTGAACTTTCCTTACCAACATTACTGCCATCAGTAAGTGTTTTGTATTTTTTTGTTAAGTGAATTCAGAATTAATTTTCACCCCTCTGCAAAATTATAGCCTTACAAAGGTCGTCTAGATCTTCTTGAAGAACAGCAGCAAGCAGTTCAAGCTGTTCTTCAGAGCAGACCACTGTTTTACAGGATTTCTTTTCCATTAAAGAATCCTATTCCAAGAGTAACACGGATTGCCGTAGACAACGATGTGCTATGTAGCGGACCACCAGGTATTTATTTAAAAATGGTTATGATTTAAATTAAAGGGTTGGAAATATATTACAACTTCGGTTAGCATAGCATGAAAATCCAATTTATTTTTCACCCACATATTGGGAGATATTGTATTCGCAGTAAAAAATGGAAACGCGGAGTAACGTGTGAAATAAATAGCTTTAATACGTGAAAATCTATTTGGATAGTAAAATTAATAAATGGCAGTAATTCGTGAGCAGTTATAAATCAGAAACGGACTGCATGTGTTAAGCAGTTCTATAGCTTAGTTTAAAAGAAAATTCTTCAGTAAATTCATGTTTTAACTTAATACAAAAATTAACTAATAGCAAAAATGTGTAGAAAGAATTTCGAACGCAGTGAACTGGTGAGCTATTTATCTAACTATCCAGTACATCATTTTACTACTCAATTAGTAATAATTAGCCAATATGTATTTAATATTTAATAATTGTTACTGCCGCTGTAGGATTATAGAACTAACCAAATAATTTTACCTTACTAGCTAAATTTTACTGCCACAATTATTTTAATTGTCACAAAAAAAATTTAATGTTGCTCATATAAAATATTAATTGTCTGAGATAACCGCGCGGATTTTTAAAAGACTGTTTAAATAAATATTTTCATTTAAAAATTATAACCAAAAGAGGACGTTTCAATTTTCGTATTTCGTTTTTAAGTAGCTTAATCATTCAAGTGTCCGCAATAGTGTTGAAAGTTATCGTGATCAAACGCGTAGATTGATGGCCCAACAACAGAAAGGATGAGATTATAGACAAAATATTTTTTTCGGACTTTCCCCCCATAGCGTGAAAGGTGTAGGTACTCAATTTTTGTTTTCACTTATCCCAAATCTTTTAATTAGAGCTTGAAACAATTAAAGAATAATGCAAATTATAGCGGACGTTTTAGCAAAAGTACCTTTGGATTTAATTTAAATAATTCTTCTTTGAGAATAAACTAGTTTTTCAAGGTATAAATCGATTTGGAAAAAACCTCATGGATTTTAATCTGATGATTTTTCATATGGTAAATTTGGATGGTAGGAAGCCATCTCAATGGAAATCCATAACTATGGGATTCCGCGGATGGAAATCCTACTCCATTTGAATACATTTATTGTTCATATATGGGAATCCTTCTCCATAGGAATCTATTTGTGGAAAAACAAAAAATTCGTACAATTTTATTTTAAAGAACTAGAGTTTTAAGTTTGAATTTGATTAATTTTTCTTAATATTTCCGTCGAAATCTTTTGTGTAATATATATTAGCTTTTATTTCACTTATTTTAAAATATAAAATCTTTATATATGTGCCTAACAGTTTAAACAAGTTAATAATAATTCATATAATATATATAAACATAAAACATATTTTTAATTGCTCTATTTTCACAGATCAAAGTCCAGAGATGACAAAATTTCAGCTACAGCACGTTTTTTTTCTAAACAAGTCCGGGTATCCCAGTACCATCGAAGGAACTTCCAATGGTAAATGAAGATGTTTTCCTTTGATTATAAAATTTCCTCTACATTAATGCAATCAATTGACCTATGGTTTTAGACTTAGAAATCTATATACTAGGGTAGAGTTTTTTGGATCCTGAACTATAGCTTTTTATCCGACTGCTCCAAAATGAGGGTAATTTTTCTCGGGTAATGTGGGTACACATCCTTACCAATCAATTGAAAAATAAAAATTAGCTATACCTTTCTTTGTGGTTTCCAAAAAGAAAAAAAAAACCATTGAGGGAGATATATACGCACTGAAATATTAAGCACAGTTCATGCAATGCCCAAAATTGATGCAAAAAACAGGTTTAATATTATTATATTTAACAAGGGGAATGCCAAGCATGTCATTAACCGATTTTGATGAAATTCACATACAGGGTGGGGCATTTATCTTGAGACAAAATAATGTTTCAGTTGGACCCGATTATTTCGAAAAAAGTTTCGGACAAAAATTGTAGGGCTCTGTGGGCGCCATTGAAAGGTCCATATTCCGACTTCCGGTCTAGACCGGAAGTGGCGTTTTTAGACCGGAAGTCGATTTTTTGACTGGAAACACCCATATTTTACCACGGATTTCGATTGAAAAACGAAAAGAAAATACTTTTTGTTCTTATTATTTTTTCGATTTAACCCATACTTTAGCCATAAAATGGCCATAAAAAACAAAAAATAAAAAAATAATTTTTTTTACATTTTCATTTTTATTTCGTACTTTTTGTAAATATTGGAAGGAATGAATAATGGAAAAGAAATTATTGAAATACAAATCTTAAACTGTAGTTTTCTTTATTTATAACGAAAGCAACGTTTCATGCTCGTACCGTCCTTGCAATAAACAACAATTTTAATGGTTAGTTATTTTTTTCGAATAGAATGAAAGACACGTGTATAAGTGCTGTGACAATGTAATGTAGTATATCTAATATCTTTCTAAATTCAATATGGCCGACCCCTCCAAGATGGCGATGTACCTTTATTCAAAATCCCCCTGATATAGGAATCAAATGAATGGGTTTGACGAGTAGAATACGAAAAGCTTTGTGAAGTGATTCTTAACCAAATATGGCGTCCCCCAAGATGGAAATTTTTTTTTATATATAATATTACTGGTTTTGGTTTTGTAATACCGTTGCAAGCACATTGTGCGAAAACGGCAATTGTGTTATTACCTTAACTACTTCATGAAATTTGTTTTTTATTCTAGAAGGGAAACCATGTAAGCAGACAGATGGCACGGCAGGAGTATGCACAATAATCAATAAATGCAGTGCAATATATAAGGGATTAATTAGATATGATGAACTGGCGCAAAATCGATGCGATTTTATTAATGGAATGGATTTTATATGTTGCAAAGATCCAGATCCGCCGACCAAGTGAGCAGTTTAAATCTAAATGACTTATAGTCCATCATTGGCACTAACAAAGGTATCATAATTCAGAACATCTTAAAGCTTACTAATCCTATGACGACTTTACTTTACTATTGCCTAGTTTGTTTATACATATTGTGCACAGTACATATAATTTCAATGTCATAAATAATTAAGTTACGACACTTTCAAGTATCACTCATGTCCAAGCGCACTCAGCAATTTTGCGCGTAAGCGTTCCCACAATATGAATGAATTTTGAGCAACTGCTGACACATCTGCGCGTGGTGAGCTTGCATTTAAGTTTACGGAAGCTAGTGTATTATGTTGTTGTCACTATTAGATTATATTAGATAAAAATAGCTGTAATTTGGATAAAATAAAAAATTCTGTTGGCCATTTTCAAAGAATAAAGAGTTTCATTTTTGGAGTGAACAAATTTTGTTACAAGATTTGCCTTCGCTTATACTTCACATTTAAGGTTTAAAGCGTGCGAATATAAGGACTGGCATTCGGTGTCTCACGATTATGCCGTCTGTGGCAGGAACACCAAGCCGTAGCCACACTAAAGAGATCAGCTTAGTCTTTCGGATCGAAACGTTAAAGTTTTTGAGCTCGTTAGCTTGGTCAAATCGGAAAGAAACTAAACGGTAACTGAAAAAATATTTTTCAGATATTTAAACTGGATTTAAATCCCTTTAATCCTCATTGAAGACGTTCTCAAATAGAGAAGCACTATCTAAACTTTTTTTATGATGGTTATTATTTAATTTATTAATTTATTTCACAAGCGTAACCGTTTTTTTGCATACGAATTTTTAATTTTAGACTTTATTAATTGGAGTGGAATCTAAAACCTGTAGTTCCAAGAAATATTAGGCAATCACAAACATGTAAACAGAACGACAGTGACAGACATCTTAACTTATCAATTGGGTCAAACCGCACAGTTTTTGGGTTCAATTAAACTTGGCAAAAAACGTAGAAAAAAAATGGATCTTTATTATATACATAGGTCCAACTACCAAAATTAAACAAGGAATTGAGAGTACCTCACGCACACAAGCGCACGGTTGAAGTGAGACTCTTTTCTTATTTATGAGATATTAAAACCTGACGCGTCGATAAAGTCCGATAATTTGAGCAAACTAACATTGCTTCTATAAGAAAAAAACCAAGGGGTTGTAATGCGGACTTTTATTCTGGCTAAAATTAAATTAGGGTTAAGCAAAATGTCATGTGTGCTCTAATCACAACTGTAGACTTTCTAAAATTATTGATAATCGATGTAAACCTTAAACAGTATTTCCAGAAATGAGCGTTTATCATTCCAGAAATTATTAATTGTGAAAGTATTTGAGATTTGCTGGTACGTTTAAGGGAATTTGATTTAAGCGTGCAGGATACAATTAAAAATAAAATAACAAATTGACTTTGAGGTCCCCTCACGGATTTTGGATGAAATTTTATAGGAACGTTCGCCTCAGCTCAAAATTGAGGAATATGCAAAAAAAACTTGCGGTCGTAATTAATTTTCAAGATATTCGAATTTAAAATATTTAGAAACGTCACTCAACCGACATTATTTATATTATTTCATCCCACAAAATGTTACTTTGCCTCCGAGGAGACCTCTCACAACACTTTATCTTTTGGTCAGTAACACCATTTCCTTTAATTTAAGCTGTCCCACGTTGAAATTCCTCCCCTGGTAATCGTAAAACTACATTAAATTAAAGTAAAAGTATTTGCAATTGCCTTTCTGCCATTTCTTTGAATGAAGCTACCGAGGGCGCATTCAAAATTTGCAAAAGAATGAATTGAAAAAGAAAACAAATTATGTTAAATTATTTATAATAATAATTTGATTTTATTGCTGGATATATCTTAAAATGCTTGCAAAATAGGAATTAAATCAAGCTTTATTGTAAAATATTTCATATTCCTCACTTTTGTGTTGAGACGAACCTTCCCACAAAATTTCATCGAAATCCGCGAGGAGACCTCAAACTCAATTTAAGCCAAAATTAATCTAATTTTTAAATTTAACGCTTTTTGAAGGCGCTAACATCACCTAAATCGAAAGAAATAGACAGAGCGATACCGTGTAAAGTAAGTACCGTGCAAATTGAGGGATGGTAATTCTACTCACTGCTCTCTCACCATTGAAATAGATTGCTCACACTCAGGCAAAAATTTTCTTATTCCCTTTTCTTTTGCACAATGTGCGAATTATCCATTATCATCATTTTTAGTAAGTATTTACAGCCAATTTAATTTAGCTAAAACAAGTATTCTAAAACAATTATAAACATATTTTTATTTTTATATTTGATTTCTTTCTTTCGTTGTATGAGCATGATAAAAATGAATATTTAAGAACTCGAGGTTTTTAGCTGTAATAGTGGCCAAAACTTCTACATGACCTGCGATGATAGCTGAAGATTTTGGAAATGGCTGCACCGAATTTCATTAATCAAGCGCTAAGAAGCCCTTCGTAAATGCTAGATTTTAAAAACAAAAACACTGAAGTCGGTTCAGCCTTTCTGGAGGTACGATGCCAAAAGAAAAATTTCTTTCTCTGTCATAGGGCATCCATTTGCATTTTGGATTTTGCAGCTTTCGAAGCTAAATAATTTCGGGATTTTTATATTGTCGCTTTTTTTTTATTAATGTATATACTACTTTCAGGAATTGATTAAACATCCAAATTACATGAATGACAAGTTATATCACGACATTGCTTTAGTTAGATTAAAAGTAAAACTAAACTTCACGGACAAGATTCGACCGGCGTGCTTAAACACAAACCAGACTCCTTTGCCTCCAGAAACAGACGTCATATTGATCAAATTGGACACGAGTTATTTTCCCTGTATGTTCGGCATAACGTTTATAAAAGATATGAATACAAGTTTGTTTTTCTTGTAGTTACAACTCACACTTTTTCAAAATTCATGAAGAAAAATTTAAAAACTGTCGAATTTTCTACCTGCAATCAGTTCTACGCTAACATCCGGACACTGCCCAACGGTCTGACGGAGGGCGAAATGTGCGCTCTTTATCCAAATTAAATTGAAAATTTTCGTAAATGTGAAGAAAATTCTGAGGGATTGCGTCAAAAATATGATGACAGTAGGAAATTAACTACTTACGGCGTTACTAACTTTTTAGGAGGTTGTGCTTTCGGATCACCTGACGTGTACACAAGTTTCTCCAATTATATTGACTGGATTGAATCAATAGTTTGGCCGTAAATATCTACATAAATTTGATTCGAATTTTATAAAGAATTGTTAAAAGTTAAAATTTGAAGTAAGTCAGTCAACCTGACATAAGATTATACACAAAGTATGTACAATGTTTTACTATGTACGTGTTGTTGCTATTTATCTTGTGCCGTGAAGTCAATATGCTCATCTGGTGCTGTCCTGTGGATTGTGTTGAGTATACTCCACTTCCTTCCCCGAAGAGAATGTTTTGGTTAGGGGCCTTGAGAATTTGCATAATCTGTAATCAGCCCAGCATCAATGTGGACGCATTAAGCAGCGAATATTTCACACCACGTGGGTGCAATTGTCGTACCTTCTGCAGGCAACCCTGAAGTACCTGAAATCTGCCAAGGTGATCCTGATTTCTCACGCTACCTCTACCGCAAAATTCTTCGACTTTTTTGAAAAGAAAAAGTTCTTCGAAAGAACAAAATAGTGAAGGTGCAACGGTAATAAAACAATCCAGAGCAAATATATCAACAGACAACAACAATAATAGGTATGAAATACAATTCCAAAATTAAAAAATTTTAAACAATTATTATTTTTTATTTTTGATGTGATTATTTAAATGTAATTAATAGAGGCAGCAGTACTTAGCATTGGAAGATGCTAATGTTGATGTAGAATTTAGTGGTGTCAATAGCATTGTTTTCGGCAGAAACTATTTTCAAATATTTGAAAAAGTAGACGTTATTCCCTTTCTTTATTAATAAATATGAGAATTCAATTTCTTCGCGTTTATCATAGAGGCAAAACACTAAATCAGCGGAAAATGGGAGTCATAGTGGCGTTGTGAAGATTTGTTCAAATGACGTGAAAATCAAAGATTCTCTTGGAGTGAGCTCAAATTTCATAAACCATCTAAAAAGCAAACATCCTCAATATTTTACCAAATTTACGGAGGAAAAGTGCACCAAAAAGTCGAGAAAAAAAATAACTTTGACCGAAAATTACATAAATTTCTGGTTTAATATGTATTCTCCACTAGACATTGTTGAAAGCCCTTCATTTATTGAATTATTTAGTGGAACTATGATACAAATAAAAAGCAGGAAATCTATGACGATTTTGCTAAACAAAAACATGATGATTATGTATACAACGGCTGATGCACTTGCCACTGCATTGACGAGAAAACATTTGAGAGACATTCTGCAGCGCTGGCTTGCCATATATTTTAAAGTATGATATACCATTTTGGAAAATGGGTTAAATTATAGATATAGTTGAAGCGATGGAGACAAAAGTGAAACTGATGGTGATGCCGAAAATTATGTTGAAGATGAAGAAGAATCACTAACATTTTTAGAGTTTCCTTTTATTTTCATCCGAAACATTTCCGATGTGCCAGCCATACGTTAAATTTACTTGCTATCGCAGTCTTTATAAATTTTCTTAAAAAAGATGAAACGATTCTCAGCAAACACAAACTGTTTCTCGGTAAGCGTCCTCATTTTCAACTTCTTTTATTTTCTTATTGTGCTGTAGATGCTCAAATTTGTGGAATAAGTGCAATCGCCCAAAATCAGCCGAAGCAATCAAAAATTTGTCGTCATGTTCCTTAACACTCCCATTGTAACGCGTTGGAACTCGCTTTTCGATTGTCTGAAGCAACTGTTAGCGCAAGGAAAAGTTAATCGAGCTGTGAGTCAGTTTAAATGTCACTAAATTGAATCTGAATGACTTTGAGTGCCTAGAAAATTATTGTATTTACTTTAATGACGCCAATTGCTCATGCTTTAGATTTTTTGCTGCGGGAATAAAACAACAAAGTTTGACCACTTTTGAATATTTTACGTCAAATTCTTACTCCGCTTCTATATAACAGGTATTATACTTCGAATAAATTAGTTATAAACAATTCAAACTATGTTTTGATAACAAAAACAATTTGTTTGCTAATTAACTTAACACAAGCGATACGTCACAATACATTCCACCTCCCGCAAAGTTTACGACTAATATCACAACCAAAGATTATTTCGCGATTTAAATCTTCTGTTCGAGGTAAACACAGCACAAGGCAAATCGAATTTGGTTGATGACTCCTCATAAGTCATAAAAACTACTTTATACGTAAGCTTTGTTATTCTACGATTTAATCTTCGAAAATTCTATGCGGTGCGCTGGTAGTGAAGTGGTTGATATGATAAATATTAATTAAACCTGTTTTACAATCAAAAGCTTCCAGCATCATTACTTGTTCAGTAGATAATTGAGATTCCTTGACATTGGCAGTTTGAGATCACGACTAAATTCGTTTAAACTTGAGAAAGTGTTGCGATAAAACCTTAGACATGATGCAAGTGAAGTTGTTCCAGTTCGCAAAATGCATCTTTTCGTTGTTAGTGCTCGCTGGCGTTGCATCAAGTGACCCTCCTGACAGTCCATGCCACACCCCACTATTCCAGTATAAATTCGATGGGTCTGATTGGCTCGGTTTAATCGAATTGAACAACATAAAAGTGAATCAAACTGTTGTTAACATTGTTGCTGAACTTTCCTTGCCAATATCACTGCCATCAGTAAGTGTTTTGTATTTATTTGTTAAGCGAATCACAATTAATTTTCACCCCTCTTCAAAATTATAGCCTTACAAAGGTCGTCTCGATCTTCTTGAAGGTCACCAGCAAGCAGTTCAAGCTGTTCTTGAGGGCAGGCCACTGTTTTACAGAATTTCTTTTCCAGTGCAAAATCCCATTCCAAAAGTAACACAGATTGTCGTCAACAACGATATGCTATGCAGCGTACCGCCAGGTATTTATTTAAAAATGGCTATAATTGAAAGTAATACAAATATATCATAGTTTCGGTTAGTATAAAAATCTAAATTGTATTTTCACTAAAATATTAGACAATATAATGAGCAATAAAAGAATGGAAACCAGGAGTATGAGTATGATGAATAACTCAACAAGTACTCGAATCCATGAAAATCCGATTGGGTAGTATAATTAATAAATGGCAGTAACTCGTGATTTAATAAGTCAGAATCGGACCGCATGTGTTAAGTAGTTCTATAACTTTTTTGAAAGTAAAATCTTCCTGTTTTAAATTAATATACATAGAAAAGTAAATTGATAGCAAAAATGCGAACTTCTCGAATTTAGAACGCAGAGAACTGGTGAACTATTTATCTAACTGCTTATTCAAACATTTTACGGCTGAAATAATAATCGCACAGCATGTATCTAATCTACCGCTCGAAAAAGTTTTGTACTTGTCGCTGTAGGGTTAAAAAACTAATAAAATAATTTTATATTACTAGCAAAATTTTACTGCCACAATTATTTCAATTGCTGCAAAAGAAATTTAATGCTGCCGTTATACTACACAAATGTAAAATAGTAGACCAACTATTTTACGGGTCTATTCACTATTGCAAAATAAAATTATGACTAAACTTGTGATCTGAATTTTCTATATTTTGAAATAATTTAAAAGGAGGACTTCCACAGTTTATATTATAAATCTAGAACACATTTTATTTAATAAATAGTTATTCAAAAAATATATGCCTATAATTATAAAACAAACTGTTAAAGTTTGTCACTAGACCAACTATTTTGCATTTGGGTAGTAAATTATTTACTGCCCAATTTAAGCGCCCGGATGTATAAAAAGATGCTTATAAATATTTCCGTTTAAAAATTATAACCAAAACGAGAACAGTTTTAAGTTTTCGTACTTCATTTTTAAGTACAGAGTCCATAATTGATTTGTCTCTAATAGTTTCTAATGTTAACTTGATCAAATGCGTCCATTTTTATGGTTCCGTAGCGTCAACAAGTAACGCTTTTGGTGTCGGTCTGTCCGTCTGTTTGTCTGCCTGTCTGTCTGTATGCCATAGCCCTCCCATCCTCTTATTTATACACTTAGATTGATGGCCCAACAACAGAAAAGATGAGATTATTGAAAATATAATTTTTTTGGACCCTCCTCCTATAGCGTGAAATTTTATTTCCACTTATCCCAAATGTAACTTTTACGTAATTATTATTTGAATGAGTGAATAAATAATGAAAACTATATTCCAGTAAAGTGCTTTTGGATTTATTTTAAATAATTCATTTGACAATAAGAAAGTTTGTCAAAGTTTAAATCCCTTTTGAAAAAATCCACATGGATTTTAATTTGAATTCGCATGTGATTTTCCATATGGTAAATTTGGATTCAATTTAAACACGTTGATAAAATTAAAGTCTTTGAGTTGGAGTTTTTTGTTGGAAACTCTTCGATTTTAACTATTGGAGGCGTTTCAAATTCGTTAAGTGAAGTTTTTGGTTTCTAGAATAACGGAATTGGTTGAATAATAATACCTATGGAGTCCCATATGAATTCATTTTTCCTCATTTCTTTCGCTTCGTGAAATAGCTCTTGATACATATAGTATTATAAAATATTGAAAATAATCTTAGCGAGATTGGCTACGGAATCCTATAGTAGGGGAGCCCGGGATGCTAAATTTGCAGTTACTAAAGCGTCATGGGGACTTATTGGATTGTGAAGTTTACGTTCTAAAACGAAAAAAAGTTTATGTCAAGTTTTCCATTTTAGTGGGGGAAAGAGCGTGTAAGAATTTTCAAACATGTAAAAAATAACAGTCACATAAAAATACTCGAGCGCGTCAGAAATTCATAAAGTATACGCGCTTTGTCTTTCTGATAACCGATAGATATAAATCTGACGTTTAACTAAAGGGAGATGGGCGTATAGAGAGGTGGAAAAACAAAAAAAAAAAAAAGTTATTTGAGCGTGTCAGATATTCAAGGTTAATGTAAAGTGAACTCAAAAAAGTGTCCTATTTAAATGACTGACGATTTAAACGTGACCAAAAGTCATGGCTGATTTTTAAAAATGTAATAAAAAAATGTGACCTTGAGATACTCGAGCGCGTCAGATTTTTATGCAGAGGGACCAACTTGATGTCTTCGTCCTCCAGGATGATAATCTGACAATTATAAGGAGGCGTACTGTTGATCTGACAATTTTAAAGTAACAATTTTTTGTCGTTTCTATTTTTTATTACTGGATGTAATAAAACAAATATGCACACATATATATATATACAAAATTCGATCATTTATTATTATAAAAGTAGATACAAAATATTAATAAAAAAAAGTTAATCTTCATCCTCACTGGATTCTTCTTCGAAGTTGGTTTCCACTTCTTCGACTCCCTGAACTTCCTCGTCATCTCGTACTTCTGTAAGCAAGAATGGTTATGATACTTACCTAAATTGCCCCATGAAAACTGTCAGATTATATGTTTTCCGTAATCCTGATAGGATTACCTTCAAAATTAAAAAAAAGTCAATCGCGCTCGAGTATTTCAAGGTGTCATTTTTTTTTACATCTTTGTGACTCGCCTATTTCCTTATGTCACGCTCAAATTGTCAGATTATTGAAATATACACTTTTCTGGATGTATTTAACTTATCTTCTCTTAATCTGACGCGCTCGAGTTTTTCTGAGGATCGATTTTTTTTTACTAATCTGACGGGTTGCCCTCAACGTACCCCACTACATTAAGGGTTCATATATGGTAGGAGTACATTACAGGGTGCAAGGTTTCTCCCCATATGATTTTCTGACGCGTTCGAGTAACTCGCAAAATCCCCGCTTGGGCTCCCCTACTATATCATGCCCGTGCCTAATATGCTCTTAACTGGTTTTTTATTTACATATACTGAAGTCAATGTGAAAATTGTTTGTTTAAATGTTCGCTCTTATTTCACTACTTATTAAATGTATGTATGCACGTAATTAATAATTTAAATAAATTAACAATAATTCATATAATTAGTTATATTTTTAATTGCTCTATTTTCACAGACCAAAGTCCGCAGATGACAAGATTTCGGCTATATCACGTTTTTCATCCAAAGAGGTCTGAGTATCCCAGTACCATCGAAGGAACTTCCAATGGTAAATGAACATATTTTCATTAGAATTGAAGGGTATTTTGGAATGCACTTATCTCAAACTATGTTTTTCTTTGATTATAAAATTACCCCTGCGTTATTTCAATCAATTGACCTATGATTTTTGACTTAGAAATTCTTTGCCTATACTTTTATTCCGCCAATATCTCGGCTAAGTTCGTAAATGAGAGAAACCGTTTAAGGGGGTGAGTGGCTACATCAGTTTCTAAAAGTGATTTTGTTATCGCGATAGCTGCCGATTTCTAAATAGATTTTGATTCAACTTTGCGTATGAATTTATTGGCTCGATATCTAGATCATGTCAAAAAATACATTTTTTTTTATATGAAATTCAGCCGAGAAAACGCTGTAATCTTTCAACTGAAATTTATGCTTAAGAGATATTTAGTAATAAACAATTAGTTAATGTACATAGATGAGCTTATATACTCGAATCTTATTTCATTGCTCAGTTGCGAATTTCGTTTGTTAATATTTTACAATGTCTTGGAAAGAATGGAATAGCGGTTTTACTTTTCTTTTACAATTCAAACAAATATAAACCACTCAAACAAATAATTTATTTATTTTTTTTTTATTAAAAATAGCCTTACAATAAAAACAAATAAATAAACGTGCATAAGAGAGTCAAGGCAGTTGTGTTAATTTCTATCTGTGTATTAAGCTTCATATACTTTATAAGTATATTTGGTCAAAGCCAAGTTGATCATCAATGTTAAAAAAAATTGTAATCTGATACCACGAAAAATACCAATATCATCATCATTATTTGAACCTGAAATGACAAAATTTATCCGCCCAAATGAATTTCTAAAATTTTATCAAAACTGCATAGTCTGAAATTTTAAAAACTTTCCATAAATCATAAGAAATATTCTGTCATTTTTAAGATGCCATTATTATTTCGAGTGTTCGAAAAAACTTTAAGCAAATGAAGAGAAAAAAACATTTTAATGGCGAATATAGAAGTTTAAATAGAGCTAAATACATTACTTTTTTACGTATACATAACATATACATAAGTATATGGTATATGTATTTGGGAATTACTTTGAAAGTAACGGAATTTTTAAATTTCAATCAACCGAGCATCGTGGCGAGTTGCCGATGCCTTCGATTAATTCTGAGTTCTGATGATAGGTGGTGCGACCGATCGAAATTCTTCTTTTATATGTTCTAAACTAAATATGGTGGACGCCCCAAAATGGCGGATTTTACTTCTTATTGCATTCTTTTAAATAAAAGCATTTTTAAAATTTTTTTTTATATACGTATGTATATGCATAAGTAATTATTACTGACTGGTTTTCGTCTTACAATACCATTGCAAGCACATTGTGCGAAAACGACAATTGCGATATTACCTTAACTACCTCATGAAATTTGTTTTTTTTTTCTAGACGGGCTTTCATGTAACCTGACAGATGGCACGGCAGGAGTATGCACAATAATCAATAAATGCAATGCAATATATAAGGGATTAATTAGATATGAAGAACTGGCGAAAAATCGATGCGATATTGTTAATGGTACGGATTTTGTATGCTGCAAAGATCCAGATCCGCCGACTGGGTAAGTAGTTTAAATCTAAATGATTTATAGTCTATCATTAGCACTAACAAGGATATAATTCACAATATCTTAAAGCATACAAATCCTATGATGAATTTACTTTTCTGTTGCCTATTTTGTGTACACATATGCATACATATAGATTTGATATTATATAGGGTTACTACACAAAGTAGAACTGAATTTCCACTTAAGTTGTACATACATACATACATATGTATATCTAGTAGCAATTATGAGTAGTCTCCTGTTGGAAGATCGTAAGTGGAGAACATTATATTGAATAAAAGCGTTGAAAGAATTAAAAATCAAAATTCTCGTTTAAGAGCGGAACAAAATGGTGATAAAATATATTTCTTTGAAACTTATTGTCGTCACAAACTGGAGGAAATATATTTCACAACTTACAGGTTTAGTAACAACCGATGAATTTACGATGTATCAATTATGTGGTATCAACAACAACACCACCGCCTGTTCAAATCGTCCAAACAATTTTTTTATTTTCAATTTTAATAAACTCGCTCGAACAACCTTTCGCCCTTCAGTCCTGTCACCAGTACTTGACGCTTTGAGACCCATAAACTTAATTTTAAAAGCTTTTAATAGGTATTTAACTTCACTTGTATATATGTCCTGGAATTTTACAATCAATATTTCATCCACTTCCACTGAAGCTATCGGGCTGATATTTGACACACACGTTTGGTTTACGAGTACTTAAATGCCGCCATTTTTGATCCAATATGGCAGACGTCACAAAATGGCGATTTATAATTTTCATAGTAACCCTTATGATATGGGTATCAAATGAAAGGGCTTGATAAGCGAAACACAATAATTGAGGTGACGTCATTCTAAATCGAAAATGTTGACAAATACTAGATATAATATTGATTGCAAAATTTCAAAGTAGGTACTAAAACGTAGAAAATAAAATTACATAATAAAAAAATATTTTTTAAAAAAAGCTTTTATTTAACAATAAAATATAAAAATATACTAAAAAGGAAAAAAATAAGTTTTTGCTAAAATAAATTTAGGCTGAAAATAATATTTTTATAAAATAATTAATAAAATAATGCTTCAGTTTTAATATTTTGGATTGACGAAGGGTCTAAGCTTATCAATTTTGGGCCTACAATATATTTCAACCAAAATATACCTTTAACGTATTTCTTCACGGTATTTCTGTATTCGTATGACTATGAATAAAAGCTTGGGCGCTCAATAGAAAAAAAAGACATCAATTATTATGCCGTTATGAAAAGATTTTAAAATACCACAACAAGTTTTGGCGATTTTGATCTAAATATATCCATAGATATACGAAGCTCCTTTTCTAATACTTAATGCTACATTCACTTTACGTTCTGAAGAAGAATGAGTATGGGACCATCAAATTATGGCAATGGCTGTCCACAATAACGAATCACAGTCGTCGAATAAAACTAGTGATTATTATGTGAATTGGATATGGGTGAGGCATTGAAACGGAAAACAAAATCAAATGATACATTCAACATAATCCCAATTCACTACATAACCACTGAAAGCCTTGCAGTTTGTAAAGAAATAGTCGAACTATGAAAAAGAACACACAGGTGGAGGTTTAACTTCTTTATAAATTTTATTAATTAATTAACACAGCATTACATTTGACTTATTTAATGATATATTTTATCTGTTCTCAAACGTAACCAACTGGGCCCACAAACAGTCGAAGAGCTGATGACGGTAAGTTTTGAAAAAGAGGAGTTGGCAGAAATTGATTTTTGTATAATTAGAAAAATAATTCAATTAGCGATAGATTTCTTCATTCGATAGTAGAGAATACCTTGTTAAAGGAGAATCAAGTAATATTTTAAAATAATTCTAGATGACTAGCGAGAATATCTAGTTAGATCTATAAACAATATGTATTTTCAAACTTTTCTTTATGAATCATTTACCTATAATTACGAGGGATTCTACAAGGAAATGAGCAAGGTGCTTAGATTTTGGGAACATAATAGTTTTTATCCGGCCGAGCCAATTTCATCCGTTCTACAAAACTTTATGTATTGAACATGATCTGGAGGAAACAAAGTAATCCTAGACTTTTCAAATCCTTTCGGCAAGTCAACAAGTTATCAAAACATTTTCAATTATTTATAAAAGTACATACATATATTATTTCTGCTAGCTTTGATATCGAAACGATGCAATATTTAAAGTGATTTTAATTAAACAACTCTATTATATTTTTAGCATGCGCAATATATAGGTCTGGAGATGCATTCGACCACATATTATTTCGCACAGATGTTCCTGTAGTGTATGGAGAATTCCCATACATGGTAAATTTGCATTTAGTATATACTAGCGACCTGACGTGACCTGACGTGACCTGAATTCGCTCCAATGGCTATTGGATATTGTTAAAAGTTGTTTTAGCTTTCATACAATATCATTGTGTACTATATTTAACGTTTGTTTCGTTGGTACTGAAACGTAATGCCTGACCATGCGAATGACCATGACTCCATGCGGCGACCAACAACGAACAGCGAACTAACCAAAAGCGTCCAATCTCATTCCCCGTTTGTGTCCGCTCGTGTTTGGATCAATCTGGCCAACTTTTTTATAACCAACAGGAATAGTTAAATCAATTCAGGAATGATTTGTTTTAGAAGTAAGTATCAACTCTGCAGATATCCAGTAAAAACAAAACACTTGTAAAGATGTGTGCGGCAACATTAAAAGCTAAGTTGAACAATTTTGCTCCTCAAAAAAGGTAAACACTTTTCCATATTAAACATTTGTCAGAAGATGTTGTGGAAAAAATGAGCACAACTACAGCCAAGGATTTGTATTTCAAACGTGATTCCGTAAATTTAGCAAATTGGTTGGTTGGTTCTTGGTTGATTGGTTTCCGCATTGGAGATCAAGCATAAAGATTTTTGTTTTGTTGCTACGCGTGATAAGGTCACATGCAGTAGTCATGGAAATTTTAAAAAGATGAACGTAAAAAGTCACCCCAGTACCCTGATTAGGATTGCTCATCGCAATAGCGTAAAAAGTTCTCGATTATACACAACTTACCATAAATGCGCCTTGGGTATAAAAAATATTTAAAATACATGTTGATTTTCAGGGTGTTGTGACTTTTTACGGTCATTCTTTTGTATTTTTGTTTGGTTTTAGAAAATTACGATACAGTTATCTTCACTTGATAAAGGATGGAGTTATACACCAAAACCTTCTGTGATAAACGTTTTAGAAAATGGGAAAACCACATTAAAGTCCAGTCGGTTATTCTAGTGGTTTTTACGAACACAGCAGAACAGTTGCGAACCAGAACTTTGTTTTATAATATATAGTGATGATGATTATAATTATAACGAAATTAATTATCTTACTTTTCTTTTAAGGCGGTTCTTGGGCACTCATCTTTTACTCATATTGGAGATTATGACTGGAAATGCCTCGCGGCACTTATTTCTGAGCAATATTTGCTCACCTCCGCCCACTGCATTACGCGATATGAACCTGTCGTGGCAAAACTTGGGAAAGTCTCATTTGATAGAGACAATGATGACATTGATCTTGGACATTTTGAAATTGATGTAAGTCATTTAGAATCAAAATCTACTTATATTTACTGTTTTAAACGCAATTAATTATTTCGATTACTTTTTATTACAAGGCGAATTATCGATCTAACTATTATTCACAAATAATGCTTCATATATTGCGCCCAAATCGGAAAGAAACTAAAGGGTAACTGAAAATAGATTATTCAAAAATTTAAAGTGGATTTAAATCCCTTTAATCCTCATTGAAGACGTTCTCAAATAGAAAAACAGTACCTAAACCTTTTTTGTGTTTCTTATTAAACACTAGACAGAATTTAATTTATTAATTTATTTCACAAGCGTAACCGATTTTGTGCATACGAATTTTTAATTTTATACCTTTCTTAATTGGAGTGGAATCTAAAAACTACAGTTCCAAGAAATGTTAGCCAATCTCAAACATCCAGACAGAACGACAGACATCTTAAGTTTCTTAACTCATTAAGATTCTTATCTCATCAATTGGGTCAAACCGCACAGTTTTTGGGTTCAATTAAACTTGGCAAAAAACGTAGAAAAAAAATTGATCTTTATTTATTTTTGAGTGGATTAGTTTCGGTCCAACTACCAAAATTAAGCAAGGAATTGAGTGTACGTCACGCACACAAGCGCATTGAGACTCCTCTCTTATTTATGATTCATTAAATTTAAATTAAGTATGTAGGTAAATTTTAGTTTTCTTAGGTTAGAAACCTGACGCGTCGATAAAGTCCGATAATTTCAGCAAAGTAACATTGGTTCTATAAGCAAAAAAACCAACGGGTGTAATGCGGCCTTTTACTGCAGCTAAAATTAAATGAGGGTTAAGCAAAATGACATATGTGCTCTAAACACAACTGTACCAGAAATGAGCGTTTCTCATTCCAGAAACTTTTGACTGAGAAAGTATTTGAGATGTGATGGTACGTTTAAAGGAATTTGATTTAAGCGTGCAGGATACAATTAGAAACTGAGTGACGTTTCTAAAAATTTTAAATTCGAATGTCTTGGAAATAAATTACGACCGAAATATTTTTGCATATTCCTCACTTTTGAGTTGAGGTGAACCTTCCTACGAAATTTCTTCGAAATCCGTGAGGAGACCTCAAACTCAATTTAAGCCATAAATAATATAATTTTTAAATTTAACGCTTTTTGAAGGCGCTAACATCACCTAATTCAAAGAAATAGACTGAGCGATACCGTGTAAATTAAGTACCGTGTAGATTGAGGGATGCTACTTCTACTCACTGCTCTCTCACCATTGAAATGGATTGCTCACACTCAGGCAAAAATTTCCTTATTCCCTTTTCTTTCGCACAATGTGCGAATTATCCATCATCCATTTTTAGTAAGTACTTACAGCCAATTTAATTTAGCTAAAACAAGTATTCTAAAACAATTATAAACATTATTAATTATCGACGAACGGTAATCAAGCCCTATTTGCATTTATTTAAAAATTGATAAAAAAAAACTACCTCGGTCTTTTTGAATTTATTTTATTTAATAGGCTAGAGATAAGTTAGTTTATGCAAAATAACATAGCACTAAAGTCTGTTTTAAAGAAAATGTTTTGTATTTGTACACAATTGAAAAGTTTGAACTGATTTTAATTAAATGTGGATTGTATTTAAGTCCACGGCATTCCATTCAAAGCTTTAATGAGCTATTTAATCCGGATGGTCCAATTAACAAAGAACGATTGTGGTAGCGAAGGAAAGTTGATGAGGTGAGTTGATTAAGTCTTTCTTTCGTTGTATGAGCATGATAAACATGAATATTTAAGAACTCGAAGTTTTTAGCTGTAATAGTGGCCAAAACTTCTACATTAGCTGCGGTGAAAGCTGAAGATTTTGGAAATAGCTGGACCGAATTTCATTAATCAAGCGCTAAGAAGCCTTTTGTAAATGCTAGATTTAAAAAAAAAAAAAAAAAATTAAAATCGGTTCAGCCTTTTTGGAGGTACGATGCCAAAAGAAAAATCACAATTTCTTTCTCTATCATATGGCATTCCATTTGCCTTTTGGATTTTGCAGATTTTCGAAGCTAAATAATTTCGGGATTTTTATATTGTCACTTTTTTTTTATTAATGTATATAACTATACTACTTTCAGAAATTGATTAAACATCCAAATTATATGAATGACAAGTTATATCACGACATTGCTTTAGTTAGATTAAAACTAAAACTAAACTTCACGGACAAGATTCGACCGGCGTGCTTAAACACAAATCAGACTCCTTTGCCTCTAGAAACAGACGTCATTTTGATCAAATTGGGCACGAGGTATTTTTCCTGTATGTTCGGCAAAACGTTTATAAAAGATATGAATACAAATTTGTTTTTTTGTAGTTACAATCAAGGCTTCTTCGGCACTCATGAAGAAAGATTTAAAAACTGTCGAACTTTCTAGCTGTAATGAGTTCTACGCTAACATCCGGACACTGCCCAACGGTCTGACGGAGGGCGAAATGTGCGCCCTTGATCCAGATGTAGTGGAAAATACTCGTAAATGTGAGGAAAATTCCGAGGGATTGCTTCAAAAATTTGATGATAGTATGAAATTAGTTATTTACGGCGTGACTAACTTTTTAGGAGGTTGCGCCTTGTCATTACCTGGCGTGTATACAAGTTTCTCCAATTATATTGACTGGATTGAATCAATAGTTTGGCCGTATGTATCTACATAAATTTGATTCGAATTTTATAAAGAATTGTTAAAAGTTAAAATTTGAAATAAGTCAGTCAGCCTGGAAATAAAGATTATACATAAAGTATATGTTCTACTATGCATGTGTTGCTGCTATTTATCTTGTGCCGTGAAGTCAATATGCTCATCTGGTGCTGTCCTGTGGATTGTGTTGAGTATACTCCACTTCCTTCCCCGAAGAGTATGTTTTGGTTAGGGGCCTTGAGAATTTGCATATTCTGTAATCAGCCCAGCATCAATGTGGACGAATTAAGCAGCGAATATTGCACACCACGTGGGTGCAATTGTCGTACCTTCTGCAGGCAACCCTGAAGTACCTGAAATCTGCCAAGGTGGGTGAGATTTTGCAACACGACTTCATTGCACAGTTGGAGTACTTTCATTTAAATCGTGTTGAAATCCATCTCCAAAGAAGAATAAAGCTGAAAGAAAAAAGTGGTTGTAACATATTTCTTATTGTTCTATTTATCTTACCATTGATAGATACGTGTCATTACAACGTGACTCAACGGAAGCTGAAGGAAGATATGCTATTAAAATTATTATTACAATATACTATATATACCTCGTATTCGAATTGTAAAAACACTACATATGTTCTAAGATACCTTTTTAGCTAATAATTATGCAATTCGTAACTTTGTTTATGTTATTGATCTAAATGGAAGGCTAGAAGTATCTAAAGAATACGAATTCGTAAAAGTAGATGGTAGATGTATAAACGAATCTGTTGATTATACCTAAATTATCGTATCATCATCTAAATCTGAATTTAGGAATAGATCTCGCAACCGGGGCTTCAACATGAGTCCTGGGCAATCATAAATAATCTAAAAACATAAGCTAAGCATCCTAACGAAAAAAGCTACAATCATTCTATAATACAATAAATCACTAAAAAATAACAGAAGCATATCTCACCAAAAATAACCTACTATTTAAAAATAAAGTGGCAACCAATTAAGGCAAAGAAGCTAGTAAAGTATAAAATGAGCCATTTATTTTGAAAGTGGGGCAAGTCCAAACTGTCGTAAAGTCGAATTTACCTTAAAAGAATATAGAAATATCGACCTTACGACAGTGTGGACTTGCCCCACTTTCAAAATAAATGGCTCAAATAAAAAATAAATGTCCCGCTTGCAACTGCTCAAAACGAGTAGGAAGAAGACATAGTTTTACTTATCTTTGCTAGTTTGAATTGAGAGAATAGGGTTGTTAATAGAATAACGGAATAATTCCTTTAGAATGTTATTATCAAATTCGGTAGAGAATCTGAATATCTAGACTTGCAAATTTATTCGTACACCGGAAAGGGTGGTTCGAAGCTCGATGCAAGATTGAGCTGCTCGCGAAAGAGCGGAAAAAAGTTTCCACTGTGTACATATATTACGAGTATACCTCACTTCGTACTAACGCAACTATGCAAAGTTCCTCTGATGAAGGAGTTCGATCAGCTTTTAAACCGGTTTAACCGCAACCCGGAGTCGGATTGTCGCCAAATCCTCAAGATCAACAACAAAAATTCTTTGTGACACTCTCGTAGGAAAAACTATTATTGAACTCGGATGATGACCTCTTTCCACCCTAGGAATTCATCTCGTGGTCGACCACTTCTCGACTTATCATCAACAGAGGACATGATTGTAATTTTTATAATGCGACAAATAAATTTGTTAGTGATCTTCAATTTGCTTCAATATTCATTGTAAATTTCAAGGAGTTGCCATGAAAATTGGTATTTAAGGGTTTTTAGAGATCCTGATTGCGAAACTACTTTCGAAATTTAAAAATTCAAGATGATGGATCAAATGTAGAGAACAACAATTTTCGAAATTCAATGAATTTAAGTGAAAATTAGTACTAATGGTAATTTGGGGCCTTTAAATTTGAATATACTATCAAACTTTTGAAATTCAAAATGGCGGACCCAATATGGCGACAGATTTTTTGGAAATAAGAATTTTAATGTAAATTAATATGTAAAGGAAAATTGGTGACACTAAATTTGAATCCATTCCCAAATTTGGAAATTCAAAATGGCGGACCCAATATGGCGACCAAAATTTTTGGAATTCTACAAATTTAAGTGAAATTTCGGATTAATGTACCACTGATTTTGAATCCCTAAATTAGGTACATATCAACTAGAAAAATATTTTGTTTATTTGGATGTTTGTTTCTTAATCACGCCAAAACGGTTGGTTTGATATTTTTCATTTTTTGTCTGAAGGTACTACATCTTTCAACTTAACATATAACACTATTTTTATGAACAAAAAATTAAGAGTTTAGGTACATGTGGAATAAAATGTTTAGGCAGACGATAATTTCTATAACGAACAGGCAATAAACATAAGGTTTGAAGCTTTAATGTTTTTCAATAAGACAATGATGAAATAGCGAAAAAAATGAATGAATAAATGAATGAATTATTTAACACCTAACAATGGAAACGTGTAAGTATAGAGTAGATTATGAGCCCTTCTTATATGAACCGTGGTAGCAAAATGAGTTTTATACCACATCCAAAGATTTTAGTAACACTCCTCGACTTCCTAATCTGAGTGAAGTACCAAAATTGATCATTTTAGAAGTATGTAACTAAGTAGTATTTATGATACTTATGATACTCAGCTAGTGTTGTTATAATATCTGGTGCTCTTTTAGTCCTCTAAAATCTTACACAATTCAGTACTCGGAGAATAAATGGTTCCCGGTCAACCTAAACCGAGTCGCGCCCAATCATTGTTTATCGGCTACATGACGCGCATTTTACACAAAAAAGAGGAGATAAAAATTGAACGAGTGCATATTAGGCCAAGATTATACTAAGTCCACTGGGTAACATATTAACCCTTTGAAGCATACATCTTTTAAATGATTGTATGATCGTGAAAATTCTCATTCGAGGGTTTTAGGGGCCGCTGATTACGAATCCGCTATCAGATTTGCGAAATTCAAGATGGCGGATTCAATATGAAGGACACTGACATTTAAATCTTCGAGATTATTGATAAAAAGTTTTATTCAGGGGTTCTCAGTTCGATCCCTATCCAAGATGCGGATCGAAGTTTCACTTCCGGAGTTAAAAGCTCTTGTAAATTGGGACTTGTTTGGCATTTGTCGTATGATGAAATGTTTTAAGAAGAAAATCCTCTGATTCTTACTAAAAAAAAAATACTAAAATAAAAGATTTTCAACAGCAATATTACTTTATCCGTTTATTTAATACGTTTGTCCCTTTGGAAAACTCGCAGAATTTTAATTTGTCTCTGAGCTGTCAATAATCTGTCACTTTAAACCTTGGATTGAGACTCTCGGAGTTCGGTTTACTTATAAACGCAGCAAGATTTTCATTTCGAGTGTTTCAAATGCGCATTGAAACTCGAGTTTATAAACGTAGTCAATATTTATGTCCCCACACCTTTCCAACGATTGTTTTTTTTTATTTCTGATTTAAGAAATACATATAATATGTAGGTCCCTATTTTGTTTTGCACAACTCTCTGTAAGTAATCTTCAGGTTGTTTTGGCAAAACGTATGAAAAGCTCACGCTATTACCCGCAAATTGTGTGTTAAATTGAAAAATATCTTCAATTACCTGGCAGATATTTGTAGATTGGAAAATGGCAAGGATTTAGAATTAGAAATGAACGTATTTAATTTTAAAATATGATTATTCTTCAAATGTAGGTAAAAATCGCACATTTACTTCGGGTCTGGCAGGACCATTTCACCATTTTGTTTATTGAAAATTGAGGGGAAACCGGGAAAGCTTCGTTCAAGCTTACGAGGAAATTCCTGGCTATTTGTAAAGCTCGCGTTCAGGACGTCCAACAGGCTAATCATGTTTTGATTCGGGCACAGTGAATAGATAACCAGGAGTCGGCTGGATACCGCTGGCTATTTTACTTAGCGGGCGTGCAGTGAGCGTTCAGTTGTTTATCGCGATTTGAGCCAGCAAGTCGTGAGGTGAGGTAGCGATCCGCTTTCAACACCTTTCTTTCTTTGTATCCTTTCAAATTTTGTGGTTTTGCATGCGTGATAGATCTCAAAATTTGTCTCTTTGTGCAATTTGAAACGAATTCCCGTGCGAGGTTGCTGTGGATTTGTGAAGTGTTGAGTGCTAACTAAAAGGAAAAGTTTACTGTGTGAATTAACAATGGGTTGAATTTAGCCTGCCCTCGTCTGGAGCTGCTTTCACTTTGGATTTCAATAGGAGTACAAAAGTCAATAGGTGAATTATCATAAAAAAATGAAAATTTGATAAGATGTTATCACGACGAGCCCTAATTAGCTGGTGGCATTAACTTGGGCCGAGGCAGGGTTGATAATCATTTGATAAACACTCATGAGAACGCCACCCATGTAGACCATATGTTGCTGTGCACTCGGGGAGGATTCTCCATAATAAATAGTGGACGAGATATCGATCGAAGCCGACTGATAAGGGGCCCTTCCCGCACTTAAAACGTAATATAATATTGGTCGGAATGGGAGTTTCTGAATGCCCGGCCGAAGGGACCGCAAATCACTTTTATTGACATCCTCATCAGCCTGACAATGGGTAATAATGCTCTTGTCATGTCACGTTGATGTGGCTCAAGTCAAACAATATTTTAATTTACAATTGCTAAGCGACCGATTTTAAGGGGACACTCAAATTTAGCATGGAATTTCAGCATAACCCACCGGGGAATAGAACCATTCTACCGTGCAAACCCCCTACCCCTAACTTTTCTAGAAGGAATGAGGTGTGCATACCTTACATTGGACACTTTACAGGACACTAGAAAGAAAAGAAGTAACTTAAAGTTTTCAGTGTGCCTTCTCTTTATAGATTCCTTAGAAGGACATCAGGTATAATGCATACCTAGGAATAACTATCAAAGATTATATAAGAATATAAATATTCCTTTTAAAACTTTGTAAGTGCAAAGTTTTCACGTTTCAGTTACCTATCTATATGTTGATTTTTTATATTGCCCGATAAAATCGTTCAGAATCAACAAAAATCATTATACATAAATAAAAATAATAGTTTAACGATATATGTAAATATTTTATGAAAAATACTGAATTTAGAAATCCTGTGTCATAAGACAATCATCTGGAAGTAAAATATATATTACAGCAATAGAGACCAAAGGGTAGCATTGTTTATTTTGAAATTTATTATACAAATTTAATACGCAGGTCCTTTTATTGTTATAAATATTCTCACTTTTTTAACAAGTCAATTTTATATTTAGATATTACCATTCAAAATACATGAACTCTAGAATACTATAAAACATTGAGCAAAAAATGAGTGGTTACTACAACTATTTTCGTTAATGAAAATTGAAATAGTTGGATCAATCATCTATTATTTTAGTAAAATTTACCAGAAAATGAAACAAATATTTTGTTGGAATACTTCAGAATAGTTTGCTTTACTATGGAAAAAAATAAAATAAATATATGTATATTACTACCGTTCTTAGTCACAAAAACTCCTAGTCATCACTAAAAATACAAGATAATTTATATTTTTTCTATTATTTTGCAAAGTTGAATGAAATAATACTATGTCATATTTGATGGTTATTCATAAAAGATTCCAGAGGCTTCGGGTGACATAGTTGCCTAAGCGGTTTGGTTAAGAGTATGCCATTCCGGGATTTTGGGTTAGATTCCTACATGGTTGGAAAAACAAAACTAGAAAAAACACATTCACAGAAAGTGCCATATAGGCTAAATTCCCGAGTGCACAAACAAGAAACCAGGATTAGAATTAATTCTAGTTGTAGAAAAAAATCTATAGGTACATATTTATAAAAATTATTAAATTTTTTTGTTTTTTAAATGTTAAATATACCTACCAAGACTAGTGTAGAATTATCTCTTAGCATTAGTTTGAAAAATCATACTATTAATAAAGAGTATGTGAATTTAGTATAAGATATTAGTTAAAATATCGGTTTTTATAACTACAAGTCGTAATTCAGTCTGTTGTCAGCATTTTACTATTTTTTGAGTTGAGTCTTTTTTGAAATCTGAAGTAAATTATTATGTTTTAGAGAAATAAACTAAAAAACTTGGACTTTTGCCTTAATGACAACTCTAGATTTAAAGTTTTTCAGTATAAGCGTTTAAAAGTTCACTTGTTACGTATCGAAGCCAGCACAGTTTTATAATTACTTTTATATAACTATGTTGGAATTGCTATTAACGTTATTACGAGTGTGCAAAACGAAATGATGCCAAATCATGTTAATAAAAAAGCAATTCTTTGGCGCGAGTTTTATTTCCGTGGTAGCTTGATTTGAGAAGAAGGGAAGTCTTTAGTCAAAATAATAACGTGTGCAAATATTATGTATATTTTTTTCAATAAAAAGTTTATATTTATGGGAAATTTTTAGTCACAAGCAACTATTTTTTCTTAAATTTCGAAAATTGGTTAATGTAGATATTTTTATTAATTTTCCTCCTTTCTGTTTTCAAATCCAGAAATCACAGAAATTGGAATATCCCAAATAATTTAAAAAATCTGTTTGCAATGATGAAGTTTGAAAATTTGTAAGATTTCTGAAAAATATCACTCAGTCTGTCTGTCCTAAGCAATCTTTATTGAGCTGAAATTTGGACTATATAGCAGTGTTGTGCAAAATATTTCGGATTTATCTTGTGCAGTATTTATATATAAGATTTCTGAAGAACAATTAGTAGAAGAAAATTAATTTACCGAAAGCAATTGATCATTTCCGTATCAAAAGAAAATCAATTAAACTTGTTTTCGTCGCAGAATAAACGACTCTCAAAATCTCTTTCCAATCTAAATGATTTTTAGCAAATTCCAATTTAGATTCGAATTATTTAAACCGATGCTTCGCACTTAAATAGAGGCTTTTTTGTTGGATGAAGCGAACATGAAACAACTTCCTTAAGACATTGCTTAAAACATTCCATTGATTCAATTTACAAAACATTAACCTGAACAATCGAAATATTATTTACTCATATTCCGGTATTCAACTACATAAGTCAGAAAAAGAAGAAATATAGAACATTTTGCAAAGAATTAAATGCGGATAGCGTTAATATCTACCAAATCGAACATTTACATATAAATTTACATACTACAGGAGAGTTAAAAGTATGTACTAGTCGTTACGTAATCTTTACATACAGATGATCGTCATTCGAATAATCAGACTTAACGTATTATGTTCATTTAGCGGCTAAAATATTTATTTATCTGAACCAGAGATATTTTTCGTGGCAACGAGTTTTAGAGGTACGATGTTTGCTTTGAAAAATAGGGACAGCTTTGGCAGTAAGCACCGCTCACTTTAACTATTTTAAATGTGAAAATACGTCGTATGCCAGGGACATTAATTATTTGGGTTACTAAAAAAATAATATCATTTTCGTTATCAATCTGGTTACTATAATTTTTCCATATGGGCTCATATTCCGAGTGCGCATGCAGGATAATGTATAAATTTATTTATACTCTATCGTATATAAATAAATAAGTAAATTTTTCCATAAAAAAAGACTGGCTCATACACGCGGCCAGTACTTTATCCATGATTCAACTTGCTATGGTGCAATTGAAGGTTTAATTTGATTTAATTTTTTTGGATCGATTTTTCTTTACAAAAATAATAGCAAATAGGTTTTTGTAGTATAATATTGCAAATCGACAAATGGGAATAAGCCTTCTGCGTATTTAAAAACTAAATTGAATAAAATTTCCCTAATTGAACTTATGAGGAGGGGACTACAAACTTCAAAATATTTATAATGTTGAATTCAAATTTTAGGTATTGTACGACCATTTTCATTTATATGATTGTGAGACAGCAACGAATTTTGCCAATAATGAGTTTAAATTACACCTTTTTAAGATATTATTAAACAATATGCTTATAATGTAGAATAACAATTTTTAGAAATTTGTTTAATTTTCTATTAGGTCATCACATTAAAAATTGTGTGTGAAAATAAGAAAAGTGTATCCTCTTAAAAGTTAAAGGATAAACTTAAAGTTTGATAAAAATATTAAATTTCTGTCGTGTCATCGCTGAAAATAATGATGAATTTTTTTCTCAATTTTAAGTAACAAGGCATTTCTAATTGAGTTAAGTGCCTAACGAATTTAAAAATCTTCGTCAATGATATAAGTGGGTTGTTTGTGCTTCAGAGATGCAAAATTTCAGTGAAATCGCATTTTTACGCTGAAATATTTGATAGGGGATGATTAATTTTATGGGCCTGACTTTGGAAATTCTTTTCTTAAATTAGATTAATTCCGTCGTAAATATTTTTTGCACAATAAGTGCGCGTAATCGAATCGTGTATCAACCACAGTGGAGACTGAGACGAGAATGTTGAATGTAACTCAAAATTGGTAGCCTGACAAATTATAGTAAAATAAGGAGAATAGGCCATTTTGACGTTGGGTACAAAGTTGTAGCAACAACATTTTTAATCGTTAATTTTTCTATATACACCTAATGGTTGTATGAATTAAATCAATTTAAATGTTGCAAAAAAATACCTTACGATTAATACACACACAAACAAGCTAACAAAATTTAAATAACTTCCCGTCGCACAACATAATAATAAAGCTCTTAAAATCATCAGTGATATTAATTAATTCTGAAAAAATACATGTTGAAAAATTGTCATTCAGCACATCTGATTCTATTTAAATACATATTTGAAATCTAACATTATTATAAAAGAATAAAGTTCGGCAAAAATCAATAAAATTTATAATGTACCTTCATCTAATATAATGCACTGAAAGAAATTTCTTCACTATATTCTGGGAGAACTCTACGTTTAGTTCGATGGACTATATATCAAAACTTAACGAAACTTCGTCAAATATGGAAAAAGGGCTTATCATAATAGTTTTCTTGACAATTTATATGGATGAAAATATAAACCTCTTTCATCTATGTAATAGTTACCCCAACTATAAATTCTAGACAATAATAAAAGGCACGGAGAGAAAAGTTTATAGAAAAATTCCCTTACTATTACCCAAAGTGAATGCAAATGGTCAGCCAAGGAAATTTTATTTGACTTAAAATGGAAAAATTGCTTGTATACATGGAAAAATTGCTTGTATAGGTACAAGCAATTTTTCCATTTTAAGTCAAATAAAATTTCCTTGGCTGACCATTTGCATTCACTTTGGGTAATAGTAAGGGCATTTTTCTATAAACACTTCTCTCCGTGTACTCGAACCATTCATTATAGGCGCTTGGAACTATATGATGCTCACTGCGACTTAAACTCTAGTTGCTATGACTAGAATAATAATCCCTACATCCTGAAATCTACTCCATCGACTAAATTTCTGGCAATTCTATGAACGGTTCGATTAAAATATATGGATACTTGAACCATAAATAAAAGGCCCTTGAAACCATATGATGTTTACTGCGACTACGAAATGTGGTTGCTGCGACTAGTATTATACCTGCTGTATCTCTAAGGTTTAATTACTTTGACCTCATTTGTACAAGTTAGTGACCACTTAATAGTAGTTAATAGTAGCTCCAATTTAAATACATAGACTTTTGGATCATATAGAATATAGACCATTGCAACTATATTATTCATATTCTGACTACAAAATATAGTTGCTGCGACCAGAATTATACCTACTATGTCCTTAAAATCTAGCTTCTTTAACTAAATTTAAATAAGATTTTGCTTATTTTCACTGATGCTCCCCGAAAATTTAAAAAAGTTAAACATTTTTTAAACATTTCATTATATGGTGTATGCATTGCATATATACATACATATGTACAAATATTTCCAAAACTGCTTAGTTCATATTTAGATGTAACTTAATAATGGACGTCAGATTTCAATTTCTCAAAAATATAATAATACAAAATTTATCATTTGTCTGTCATCGGATGTAAAATTAATGTATGTTATGAGATTAAAGTCTACTTCATTTATTGACACCACGAAATATTCAGAAGCCTTTTCTACTTCATATGCAATTTCTCTATTATTAATGCTCGACATCCAAAAACACGTCTTGTGCAGATCACAACACACAATGTAATAAAGTGATTTATCGACGTCGCTCACGCTGATGAAATTTACCAGGAATGAAATTCCAGGTATTTAAATCTGAAATATTCTTAATTGTAACTTTTATATGGTCAAGGGATTCTTAAATATAGATGCAAATGCGTTTAACGAATGAATAAATTTTATTGGTAAGTGCACTTCAGTAATCTTTAGGAGATTTGGTTTGCGCCCAAGATTCTCGCAGCTATCTCAGGGATGCCAGAACTATTACGATAAATTCTAGTACCTACTATATTGCAAATATTATAGATTTTAAGACTATATTATTGCCGACTATGCAAATCCATAAAAAATGTTGTCAGTGTAAGCAATATCAAATATATTGTAAAACAGTAAATCCTTTTCTTCGCCTGCACACATACCTGCTTAAATTTTGGAAGTGCGCACCAAGAAAATGAATGCCAATCCTAACGAAGATAATTAATTTACCTAAGAACACCAATTGGTGTCTTACGCACTTTTCTCCCAAAGATATATGACGAGGAAAAACGTGGTAAGTCTTATTGTGCTGAGAATTATTTCGTCCCCAGCTGTGCTATGTATTTATGAACATAATAATTGTTCGTACAGAACAATAGTGGGAAATGCTTTTAGAGGCGAACAAATTAGGAGAAATGATTGATTTTAGGTTTTTCGTCTGTAATTAAGCAAAATTATCCTGTTACCAAGTGGCCTTTCCTTGTACGCAGCCTTCAGGCAATCAAAATGAAGGGAACGATTTGAACGTCGTGAGAATAAACATTAAAAAAGACTATTATCGATGAAATTATTTGGTTTGAATGCTTTTCCGAGGTGAGCATATTTGCACATAATTACTTTTCAAATTTATTTTTCGAGCTGACCTATTAATGGATAGCTGATTGGGTATAATTAACTTAATTCATTATGAGGGTTACACTACCTTGGCGCTCAGAAAACTAGGTACATTCAGAATAAAAGTTACTGTTTTTAAAGAAAAACTACGCTAATTTGAATGAAAATGCATCATAAATTGACGCCAATGAAATCAAATCTTCAAAAGAAAAGAAGAAATTGGATTAAAACCATGATGTCAATGATCTTAAGCGGGTTACACCACCTTAAGATTTAAAAAAAAAAAATATTTTAGCCTAGCTTTATTATTTATGCTTTTAAGAATATTTTAAACGTTTCCGCATGTTAAAATTCCATATCTCAAGATTTACTTAACCGATTTGATAAAATTTAAGCTTCATATTCTTCATAATGTTATATAAGATACAGTGTGGGATCTTTTTTTATTGGATGTCGCGTTCATTTTGTATAAATTTTTAAACTCAAAATTTAGAAAAAAATTAGAATTTTTTTTTCAAACAGCTGTAATTTCTACAAACAAATAATATTTTTTTCCTATCCAAATCTTACTGCTGCACACATTACTATTATTCGGATAATAATTTGAATTTTGATATGTGGAAACGCTTAAAACATTCTTAAAAGTATAAATAATAATTCTAGGCAAAAAAAAGGGTTTTTCTTTTCTTTTAAATGTCAGGTTTGTATAACCCTATAAGTATGTGGCCAAGTTACCAAGCCGTAAGATTTAAATCAACTTTAAGTATAGTAAAAATAAATTTTACTTTTACAAATAGTGAATATTTGAAAATAATTAATATTTGGGAATAATAAACTATAATTACATGAATTCCAATTTTAAGTAACTACTGTGGTACGCACGCACTAACAGTGAGGGAAAAAATAGTAATTGAATGTGTGTGGAAAATTGTATGAAAGCCATAAATTAAAGTTTGCTTTTATTTTTTATTTTTTCAGTACTCTTGAAGACATTTTCGATTTTGTCAAATTATTGCCAAAATGGTGTGGGATTATTCAAAAAATTTGCATTTGGAAAATAATATTATCGAAATTTTATAATGAAATATCTCGGGAATTACAACCAACCCACATAAATTGTTTGCATTATCACTTTTGAACTCAAATTAATATTGTTGCAAACTTTCATTAAAATTTGTGTGGAGTCCTCAAAGTTGAAACCTAATTTATTCACATTTTCCGTTCCATTCTCTAACATGCATACAGCAAGCATTGATCTTACCGCGATTTAATTGCGCAATTGAAACTATCTAAAATTAAAATAGGACTCTCCTAAACTTTTAAAATACATTTAAAAGTAATGTCCAAACGACTCCAGCCCGAACATCAAAACTTTAATATAGAGTTGAAAACAAATTGTAGTCCCATTGAGATTTATGCTGCCATTGGCTCGTAGATTTGCTGCTCTGTCCCTTTACCGTAAAGTAAAAAGACCTTAATAATAAATTAGGAAAGTAACAATTGTTTCTGCTTACAAAAAGGGTTTCGAAAAAGGTCGTTTTCATATCGTTTCAACAATTTTAAGATGTCAATAAAAATTACTCGATATACTTTATTCAGGCTCTATCTCTGCGATGCCATTTGTTTTCGGCACTATACAATTTAACAACAAATGAATAATCCAAAAAGAAATCCAAGAGAAAATAAATTGAAAATTGTGATATACTTACATCCAAAGAGGATGTACTATATTTTTTATTATCAATAAATTTTCATGTCTCCTTTTATTTTGATTAAAATCTCCCCTGTCGAAGTGACATATTACTTTTATCTCTCCTAAAAACTTTCTTCTTACCTTTTTTTCGTCTTTTCCTATATTGAACCGAATGGCACCAAATTTCATTTAGATTTGTTAATAATCACGTGCCAACGATTTAAGTGCTTTTCCTTCAAGTAGAGACTTAATCCGATTCTAAATGGCCAATTTAATTTGAATCAGATCATGAAATGTAAATTACAACTAAAGCGTTAAAATCATCTCATATCATACCAAAATCTTCAAAGGTGTTGAGAAACATTTCTAAATTGCTCACGCTCAACTGTTTTCAGTTCAATTAAGCTTAAATCTCACTAAAGACGAACTTCGTTGTTGGCTTAGAAGTCATGAGGAACAGAAATGTGCAAAACGGTAGCATCAAAGCTAATTATCCTTTTGAAGGTCAAACAGAATTTCACCTTCCCATTCCCACAGGAAGCATTTTACTCTGATCTGGGGATGAAATTGAGTTCCAAAGAGATAAAGTACAAGACAAGAGATCGGGGATATATTCTGAAACGTACCTTTACCGAAGTGTCCTAGGAAAAGAAATTAATTTTCATGGTAATTTTCCGGAGGTTATTTCCGATTGGTCACCCGTAAAGGTGATGATGTTATTATAATTTTTTTTGAAACAACGGTCAACCCGTATAAGAAGGAGATACTTTCCGAAATTCGATAATTTCATAAAAATCTACTCTAAGGGCTGTGAAAGATTTTAAGATGAAATGAGATTTCGGAACAAAGACGATTTTTTTTGCCTGTTTTACAAAATTAAATAATTAAATTTTGCTGTACCAGTAAAACCACAAATTAGAGACCTTTGCTAGATGACAAAGTTTATAGAAACTTTGAAACACAGTAAAAGTTTTTAATATTTTCCTGAAAGATTACTTTATCAGCTGTCTGGTATTCTTGTAGTTATACTTGAGTCTACTTAGTTCTACGGAGTTATAAGTAGCCAAGATAGACCCTTTTTGTCTCTAGCCGTACATTAAATATGAATAGAAAACCGAGGAGTAGCTTTGCGGTTAAAAAGGTAAGAAAGACAGTCCCTTGTGCAAAGAGAGCTTAATTTATAAGACATAAAGTGATGAGTACACTTAAAAGAAATATTTTATCTGCTACTGCTACATAGGTCGCCCCCATTACTAAATTACCAGTTTAGTCATTTGTAGACAGCAAACTACGTGGCAGCAATATTTCAAATTCCAACTAACTTTGGCGCCTTAAAACTACACTTAGAACAGAAGACTGAATTCTATCAAAATAACTTTTACAGATTGTGAATGTGTAAAAACATTGTATAGTAAAGAGAAAAGGCCTAAAGAGTCTTTCCAAAATATTTTTGGTTTTAATGAATTGAGAAGTTTGCATTTAAATACTTATTAAATTGTTTGTTTTTATAAAGGCAATAATTAAAAAATATACCTAAATTTTTAACAGAGTTGTCTAGAAGTCTATAAAAACATGTCAAATTGTCATTTTTTTAAGTTTAGGTGTTGAAGTTTTTGCTACAAAAAATAATTAACGCTTAAAAATACTTCGCTCTCTTTATATCTGAAGTGCTTTAACCAAAAAAGATAACTGAAATTTTGCAGTGATGTTGGGCATCCATGTACCCATTAAATCAGACCGTTTTTAGATTTGCTAAAGTTCATTAGTAGCTACTTCAACTTTAAATTTTTTTAAAAAAGTGGTAAACTACTGCTTTTTCTCAATAAAAAGTCATAAAGGTATGCAACTTGGTTTTGGTTCACTAATATTGCAAGTATCTGTAGTATGGTAAAATGCTTTTCAAATGCAATTTTCTTGTAAGATTAACAGAATTAATGCAGTGTTTTACCTTAACTTACCTTAAAGATTGCAGGAAATTATTTGTTGCCAATAGTTTGCTGCGAATTATACAAAAAAGAATGAAGAACCTACATTTACAATATCTTTTCCGAAGTTATGTTTACTTGTATTTTTTAGGGTTCCGTACTAAAATGGTAAAAGGGAACCTTTCTGGGTGCGACTTCGTCCGTCTATCACAGCTGCTTATTTCAGTAACTATTAATGCTATCGACTTGAAATTTGCAATAGTTTTAAATAATGCTTGCTCAACTTTACTGCAAATGACAGAATTTAAAACAATATTTTTATTGTCATTGTAAAAGGGGCCGAAATGGGGAGTCGAAATTTAAAAGTGGGGTTACTAGGTCAAGTGGGATACCATATGAAAAGGCTTCATTTGTACATTCTAAAATAGGTTCATTTCCTTTCACGCCGCATAGTTTTCGACGTATGATGAAAAATGTCTAAAACATACCATTCCCCCTCCTCCTCTGTCTTAGAACAAAGTTTGCAAAGCGCGAAATCTGAAATAATTAGAGTTGATAGAGGTTTATGTTTCCAAATATTACTGGAAAAATAAAACGATGTCTCTAATTACTACAGAAACTTTTTTTTAGAATTTAGCAAAAATCCTCTACAAACAAACTTAGTTAACAGTCTCAAAAATGAGTTTCATTCCATGCTAATAATAAATATAAATATTCATAGAGTACAATTTAATGAATAAATAGTATAATAAATAACTTTTTATACGTTTCTCTTCAAGGTACGCAACCTTCGGTGCGCGAGTGCGACTCTTAGCCATCTTTCTTATGTAATTTTTTTAACCTAAATTTTGCAGTCAAAACAGTTTATTAAATTAATTCCAAGGATACAACTACATAATTCCAATTACGATGCTGCTATGTGCTTGAAATACAAGTATTACTTAATTTAACTTATTATTCAGTATAACTGTTTTATATCGTACGCGAATAACTATTTTATTATTGATTGACAAAAATATTTTGCTGAACTGCTTAAGAAACAGAGAGATGACTAAAACAATAAAACTGCAAGTCAGTCATTCAAACGAACTCCTTACAGATATTTTCAATATGCGCATTGAAATGGGCGTAATTACGACCTTTTGTCGTCCCCGAAATTATCGATATTTCTTCGTCGGACTCAAAACAACCAATACTGGCTGATAACAAAAAAATCAATGACTTCAAGCCATCAGATGCAGAATCCAGAATTAATTAAAGAATTTTTGAATTCACTTATAATTTCAGACAAAGCTCTACCAATTCGGCTCGAAATATTTGCTTAATTGAACTTCCTTTTTTTGGATAATTCCTATACTTCTTGAATTGATCTGCTGATCCAAAGAAAAAGGACATAGAAATAAAGCGAAGATTTTCATTTCCGGAGGGACAGTATGTGTGCAGAATGAAATCTGTCCATCTTCCTTTTGAGTATTTTGAAAATATGCATGTATGGGTATGTGGGTGTACGTGTATGTAGTGTACACTTGCAGAGATGCGCCTGTTCAGGAACCCGCTCGACCCGACCCGAGTTTTAGTTTCTACCTAAATTTACGAGCCATTGTCATTTGTCGCTATTATTCTCAGGCTGCTGGCAACAGATGCCTCTGTCTTGATATAAAAAACGCGCTTTTCTCCAATTGCGCCGTGAAGTCCTCACTTTTTAAGGAAATTTGTTTGGATCAATGGGAGCTTATGATGGGTTGCTATACTAGGTTCCAGCTGTTAACACACCGATTTGGGTCATGTTGAACATCTGTTGAATAGACTTACATGTAATGACGATGACGAAATACATTAAACAGCTTTGAATTTATTGAATTTATATTTTGGAAGCGAATAAGTAATGAATTGCTCCGTCTTTTAGCTGCACCTTTCCCAAAACTATATAATAAGGAGCTTCAGATCTGTTTCGCAACATGACGTGCACATTCTTTATAAAGGGTATGCTTCTGAACTTCTCTCTTGAAAATGCTTGAGGGGCAATCAGCAAATCAGCAAAATTCTGTTTGGTATATAGTTATTGATACATAATCCTATCAAAAACATTTTATGTTAAAAATGCAGGCAGGACTCACTTTAACATGAAATGTTTTTGATGGGGTCTAAGTTATTTTTATATGTTGTTAGTAGCCAGTAGTGGGGAAAGCGACCGGAGGACTGCCCGTTACTTGATTTTTTTTTATATAATTAATAATTCTATCATCAATCTATTCTTGGAGGGGTGTAGATGCGTTTAATTAAAAACTTACAGATTTTTTTAATTATATCATTATTTCTACGCTAAACCCAGCCTGCATATCAAATTTCACCTTTTCAAGTCTTCGGAAAGCACCCCAAAAAATGTTGATGATCGCCAGTGAGTGAGTAAGTGACGAAATAAATAAAATTTGGGTATTAATAAAATCTAAATCAGCAAGGCAATAAACATGAAATTTCATATATTTTATTATTTTGGTGCCTACATTTTAGCTCTCAAGTATTATCCAGATCGAAGTAATAAAGTTTCAAATATAAGTACACTGAGTCTCCGACTACAAGTATTATATTTTTAATCCAAGACCTTTCTTACTGAATCAGAGTTTTGACCTTCCTATATAATATTTTATTCTTGTTTTCAGCTTTTCCGTAGTCGGGTTTTAGTTTTTAAACTCTTATTTTATTTACAAATTAGTGGTAAGGAAATCATTGGGTTTAGTGAGACGTCAAATATAATACATATGTACATATACTATGACACTCGAACTATTAAGACGCATCAAATGACAAATGACGGGTAATAAATTGTTTGATATTTTATAGGAACTTATTCATTCTCATAAAAATGAGGAACGCCTCGCTTCTAAGTTTAAAGAAAAAGAATATTTGTCTGGAACATTTCCAACCTGGATAGGATCCACAATAATTGTTAACCTCATTATAATCTTTACGGTAAAGATTTCAAAGCAACAATAAAACAAAAACTTAGATTTAAAGAGTTCTTTTTGTGCCGTGTTAGAATTCATTGAAATGAAATATAAGATTTTATACAAATTAATGTCAACTCAGTAATAATAATTATAGTACCTCATGAAAGTATTAATCTATACTCTTTCAGGGCGGGTAATAAATTGTTTGATATTTTATAGGAACTTATTCATTCTCGTAAAAATTAGGCAGGCTCCGCTTTTAAGTTTAAAGAAAAAGAATATTTGACTGGAAGATTTTAAACCTGGATAAAATCTAGAATAATTTTTAACCACATTATAATTTTTACGCTAAAGATTCCAAAGCAACAATAAAAAAAACTTAGTTATAAAGAGTTTTTGTTGTGCCATGTTAGAATTCATTGAAATGAAATATAGGATTTTATACAAATTAACATCAACTCAGTAATAATAATTATAGTACCTCATGAAAGTATTAATCTATACTCTTTCAGGGCGATATTTTATTCATGGAATCTGATGTCAAATTGCTGAAAATTATGTCAATGTTCCATATGTTCTGGCAGAATAAAAACAATGATAAAATTGTTGCTCCATATTTGTCTAGCCGATGCCAACTTGAACAAACATTTTTCCTTGTATACGGTATATAGGGCTGTGAAACGATGATGAGGTATAGAAGACGACGACAAATGACGAGGTATAGAAGAAGTATTTTCAATAATAACAAATTCTTTTCAACTCAGTCATCAAAATTTCTTTTAATAATGGTATCCAGGTTGCATTTCACACGTTGCAAATAATGCTGGTTTCAATTTGCAAATGAGACGTATTGTTTTAGGTAGATTTCATAGAAATAGATTTTAACGAATTTTGTGAATACAATAGAGGCCGTATTTCTTAATAGATTTTAACCAAACTTTACCTGTATACCTTAATTTGGCCAATATCCCATCTAAAATTGCAAATTGGATGAATCGACCAAAGGGACTACGTTCCCTTATGTAAAATTCCTTTAAAAAAAAATGGTGGGGGTGGAATGATTGGTTGAGAAGGTTAGGACCTACACCTATTTTTAAAAATAATTTTGTTGTCACGATAGCTGCTACATTTTTTAACAGACTTTGATCAAACTTTGCTTATAAATATGTACTGTATATATATCGACTCCATTTCTATGTAATTTAAAAAAAAATTGTGGAGTTTGGGGAAGGGATTTTCACTTTATTTATTTATTTATTTCGCTTAATACAAGCTACAATGCTAACAAATGACTTAAAATAAACTAATTAAATTAACCTAATGATGTCTAGTTCAGTGTAAAGCATGGGAGACATGAAGGTCTATTTTAGGGGTGGGTTGTACTTATTAATTCGCTTAATGCAAGCTACATATAATACAATACAATATAGCACTTAAACTAAGTTGGACTTATAAGCTAAGGGAACGGAGAAAAGAGAAGGAAAGGGAGAGGGACCTAAGAATTTGTGAATGAGAATTCAAGAAGGACGGGACTTTGCTATATATTTAAATTTATTGACCAAGGACCATATATTTTTTAATCAATTTTGTTCAAACTTGGCTACCATATTTTTCATGGCAATATTCTGGCTAAATTCGCAAATAGAGTGAATTGGTTAAGCGCTGCATTCCCTTATGTAAATATCATTTAGATCTGATATGTACTGCTTTATTGGCCATTGAGAACTATGGGAGTTATTCTGCCCACCAGAATGTTATAGAAGAAAGTACAGATCATCATAGTTTTAACCACATCTTTACACATTTAAATTCTAACTACTGAGAATAAAATATTTTGTGATTTTATATAAAATATATAATCTAATCAACTCCCATAATAAAAAATAGTAGGGATACATAAATATTGTGTAGAAATAAAAATTTGTTTTCAACTGCACTTCTTAATTTTGCATATTTATTTTATATAAATAATATATTACATATATAATATTTTACAAACTGTGTTGCCGCAAGGACCTTACAAATAAGTTTTGAATACTATGGGAATATATGCGTCTCAAGTTTTCTTTGTTTGATGATATATTTTTGATGTTTATGTTGTTATGAACTGTTCGAAAAAGTAGTCAACTTACGTAGGAAGAATATTTTATCCCAATCTGGGTGTATATCCTGGATCTCTTCGATTTACATCTCGGTTATTCAAAGCGGTGTTGCACTGGTCGACTGTATTGCCTTGTTTCTGGCACTCCTGCATAAATTGGGATCCATCCATGTACTTAGATTGCGGCAGGGCTACCATGAAGGCGACAAGAAATGTAAGCGCGAATAATCCCAAAAAATATTTCATTTTTTTTTTAATTGTTTAAAATTCAGTCGGGTTTATTTTTATTAAAGTTCACACCTCCGATATAATGAGTATAACAAGCAATCAGTTCTATGTAAGTGGGTTTATATACTCGCATCTTATTTACACTTTCATTTACGAGAAATGTTTGCTCAGTTGCCGATTTTTTTTTTTTTTATTATTTTGCATTGATCAGGAAAACACGTGTTATAGTTTTTTTTTTTATAGAATCATCACCTTAGTTCATGTTTAAACTGTCTACAAATGTGATTGTTCTAACATTTCGTTCTCCTTAGTAACAAAAAGTATGTACACTGCTTTGCAAAATAATAAGCACAGGCATACCTAAAAAACTTTACTTTGCAAATTGAACAAAAACACGAAGAGTTATATCTATGCAACTGATTGAATACCAATAAAATATAATTAAGAAATCCAAACATAAATATATGTAGAATTCAAATAACAAAGTTAAGGAATATAACAATAACCTTAAAATTTCGACTATTTCAGCTGTGCAAAACAATAAGCACATTTAAAAAGAAATAAAAATTTACAATCATAATTCAACTCTAAAAAAAATTAAAAATTATTATAAATTGGCACAAGATTGTCATCAGTGCTTTGTATTACAGCCCTCATTTTCTAAAACAACTCTGCACCTCCGTGGCATCGATTCTACCAACTTTTGGCACAGTGAATTTGATATTTCATACTAAACGTTTTGGACGATTTGCCAGAGTTCGCTTTTGTTTTGTGGCTTGGGTGTATTGCTGAGTGTCCTATTAACATGCCCCCAAAGGTTTTCCATGGGGCTCAGGTCTGGGAACTGCGCGGACCATTAATACGCATGGCTTGAAACCTTTGTTTTCGTTACTTTCACAGTATGTTTAAGATCATTATGCTGTTTAAACTGCCAAAGCAACGGCAGATTATCGTCTTTCGACGTACTTTTCTTTCTTTAAAACATCGTGTATCCAATAAATCTAAATATCCAAAAATATGGTTTAATAAATAATAATAATATAATAATAATAAATAAAATTTATCCCTATACATATGTGTGAACTATGATACTTTTTTGCATGTACATTTCCTTGAAATATTCTCGAGGTAGTAACTTGAGTCTATATAGAAGAATATTGCAATGCAAACAATTAAATATACATTACAATATATCAATATTACCATCCGTAGGTATTTAATCTCCTGTTGTGTAATTTTAATCATTAACAAATCGAATAGCATATATTTACAAGTACATACTAGATGTAAAACACCTTCTGAATATTTGCGTTCTTCTAAAGCAATTATAAACATTACTGCATCATTATTGCAATGGGTGGCAAATGTACAACGTGAGACGTTTTACATTTAACTTTGTCAAATTACTCAAATATTTTTTAAAGCGCAGACTTAAAACAAATTTCGGAAAGAAAGGCTGGCTTATGCTAACAAGAATCTAAGGAAGGTTGTGCACGGAACCGAATTATTTATTCTCATTCAGTTGTCTGTCTGTCACCATCGCTCTAACTTCCTATAAGTGATTTTGTACTTGACAGCCACCACACCAACTAAGTACATTTCGAAAATGTTACATAAAATTTAACAACTCTGCCGCCTTTAGTTTTTATGTTGACAAAACTTCTCGTTCCTCTTTCTAGTTCTTACACATTATTTTTAATTAGTTTTGGTTAGTTTAATTCGATCTTAATTTTAATTTAACTTGTTTAATTATTGTTACTTGTATTAAACAATTCATAATTTTCACAAATAATGTAAAATTCAAACCTATCTTATACAAACCTTTTATATGCATATGGTTAACGTTTGAAATTTCTTTTTAAGCCTAGTTCAAATTTTAATTTGTGTTAGCATAGTACACCAACTAAAATATAAGTGAACACGCTATTTCCAAATTAGCTGCCTTAAAAGTCTTATATGTATAATTTCACACAACTAAAAATAATCAATAAAATTTATTTAGATACCTATTTTAAATTATTAAGACGACAACTTTTATTTTCATTTTTTATTATTAAGGTAAGTGTTGACATTGTTATTTTGAAATTTACAACAATAGTTAATATACAAGATTTTTATATTTAAAGTGAACAGATACGGTTTTATTTTATGTAGGAGTCTTACATCATTTGGCCTACACATTTTATGACTGAAAAATCGTTATTTAAGGGGGAAATAATGAAAATAAATTGCTTAAGTGCATCTATGTAGGCTTGATAAAACTCAACTCCCACGCTCACGTTAGTTAGGAAGGCTTAACTATTTTTACAGTACTCGTTTTCCCAAATTACTTTACCTACGAAGGCAAATTAGAGTTTAGTAGTCAATTAAATTAGACTTTATTGCTTACATTAAATATTTCTTTTAACCTAGATACATACGGAGCAATGGGGACTGTAATAATTTTGTATGTGGGTTTTGGCAAGATCCTGATGTGTTTAATAGGTATATTGGAATTTGGAAGATTATGCCACTGAGTATATGATTCTTATCTTCCTGTTTTGGGGTTGATGTGGATTCTCGTTATACCTAAGTTTTGGTTTAAATACTTAGAACAGGTAAACCTCCTACAACACATATTCGTTGTAACGCGGTTGGGCAAATGCGGAAAATTTTCTGCAACGCGGTTTAGGAAATTTGGAAATTTTCCTACAATGGTCCTATAGTGCACATACATACATATACATATATATTCACAAATATGCAATTCTGAAGATCTTTCCAAATAAGAAACCAAAAACTTCACTGTGAAAGTAGAAAAATGTTTGTTCATTGCGAAGCAAATGGAACCTTAAATACTTTCTAGAGAGCAATCCTCTGCCGAAGAGAGCTGAAATATTTAAAAGAAATCTTCAAAATTGCTTACATATATGGCTGTTAAGAAGTTTATAAAGATTTGCAAAACAAGAGCAAACAATCTCTAATGATCGATTTTGTACAAACCAGACCAGAAGTGCGGTCGATGAATTATGCTCAGATTCAAGAAAAGGCCAGTCAAACGTTTTTGAACAACAAGTGACGATTTGGAATAAATTTGGTATTATATAATAACATAAGGTTTATCTTTTAATTTTAATTTTTGTTATTCAATTTAAAATAATGATATTTTTAGTTTATAAGTACATGATGTTTAATTTTATTTAAATTTGTTATGGTATGCTTACAGACATTTTTTTTGACTAAACACTTATTAGCATGTGATGTATAATAGTGTCGATATATGTACATATGCAATTTTCGGTAATCGGATATCATCTATAAAATTGTACAAAACTAGGCATAAATAAGTCTCATGTCAAACATAAAATTATCAACTTTCAGAAAGCTCTATCATGATAAATTAGCGAGAGTGAACCAAAACACTAAAATAGTTTCCTTTTTTCAATAAAAACCGTATATGTATTTTTGCATTAATTAATACAATGTAATAATTAATTAATTTCAACCAGATAGAATAGACGAAAATTGTTTAGATATTTAAATTTTGGAGCTTTTTAGCTTCTTAAATTTAATGGAGGAATAATTTATTATTCCCATAGAAAGTATTCCCCTTTGAAGCTTTTGCGGTAGGCATCGATAAATCAAAATAAATTAGATAATAATCTATATTATTAAGGAGGCGAGTGCTAATCCGTTTAAATATTTACAGCTCACTGAGGGCCTTCCGTAATCCTTCATAATGCGCGCAATTCATGCAGGTAATCTGAATGTGCCCCAACTGGCTAACCTAAATAACAATTATGCGAACTTTGCCGAAATGGGGCTTTTCGGTTACCTCGCTTACCAAGCTGTAGAAATTATAGTCGAGTTCAAAGACTGTTTAGTGACAGACGAATTAATTTGTAGTTTCTTCTTGTTGTTAGGGTGTGCCGCTTTTTCAGGGCACTTCAAATGAAGCAGAATAGAGCTTTTAGATATTAATACAGTGGCGTAGCGTGCCTTGGCGGGGCCCCGTATAAAAATTTGTTTGGGGGCCCTTAGGAAGGGTAAAGATTCCTCACAAAAGAAAAAAAAATGTTTGCATAAAATTAAAAGAAATATTTATTCATCATAATTATCTATCTTTCACTTTTTCGAAAATTTTTACAAACAATTCAAATGAAATATACACTCTCCTTGCCTTTGTTTCGGCAAACTGATTTATTAAATCATTTATAGCTGATGATGACTTTAGTTTTTCTAAAGTTTCTGCCTCTATGGACAATAGTGATAGGTCTGACAGGCGTTCATGTCCCATCGAAGTTCTTAATTTTTGCTTACGAACGTTGGGGGCCCCCGTGGCCCGGGGGCCCCGTATAATTGATACGGCAGATACGGCGGTAGCTACGCCCCTGTATTAATACCACGCTTAATAATAAGAAAAAGGTAATGGGCTTTTTGAGACGTCTTGTTTTTAAACTCCATAAAGTCTCTTAATTCCGCCCCTTTTAAATAGTATGATGATGCCATGTTTTAAAGCCAAATGTTTAAGTTAAGTACCTAATATAATTTCGAGATTGTAATTTTAAAACTTATATATAGAAATTGCCGCAATTGCCATTCAAAATTGAATTCACACTTCACTTAATCTTAGAGTTGAGATATACGCACTTTTAATTTTCTGTAAACGATTTTCGTATCTAAAAATTAATTTGTCTGTTTTTAAGTGTTGGAGAAATTTAATTATTTTTGGCTTTTTAAGATTTGCTCTAAAATCGACTCCGACCATAATATCACTCAATTAGGCGCTAATCGGCATTATAAAACAGCGTATTATTTTTAAACCAATAGTATTATAGAAAGTTTGATCGAACTTTAAAAAATGTTTTTATTCATGAAGGAGAATTCCACTAAACTCCACTAACCTGAGCAATATAGGAATATCTTGAAGACAAACAAATTTTACTATTTCTTCTCACGTAAAATTAAATTTAAAAAACTGATCAAGTGCGAGTCGGACTCGCGCACTGAGAGCTTCGTACTATGGAAAGCCCTAAAAAGTAAGTATATAGTAAGAAGTTTCAATCATGATCAAATAATATAAAATTTTAATTCGTATTCGTAAATTACTTATAACTTTTTTCTATTGTATAATAAACTATTTTTAGTATTTGTTGTTTAAGTATGTAATAAGTGAGTAATATTGTACATAACTTACAGCTCATTACGTACAGTCATTTTCGTTATAGACCTGGTAACAAAATGTGTTTAAAAACAGTCACTTTGATAGGGCGCCATAACATTTATTTTAAGGGGGTATTCTACTGTTAAATGGGTAAAAAATAGTATCGTTTAAAAACTGCTATAAAAAAAAACTATTAAAGATATCTTTATGAAATTTTGTGTGATTCTTTATTAAGGACAAAGTATTAAAAATCAATTCTTATAAATTAAAAAAAAACAAATGCGGCTGCTGCAGCGGGTTGATGGAGCGCGCGCTCACAGAAAGACCCATTTGCGCGCGGTAGTGCCCAGGTCGTCCAGGTGATCTGTAATCAATTTACCAAAAATGTTTCCTTAGTTTGAATGAAAACCTATGACACTAACCTAAATTAAGCCATAAATATGGATATTTTCGCTATTTGGCAAGTGTTTGAACTTAGCGTATTCGAATTTTACCATATTTTTCTTTGAATCACCAAAATTTAATATTTTAGGCTAAATTTAGGTTAGTGCCATCGAGAATTATTATATAAGTTTGCAAAAAATTTTTTAGCTAAATCGGTTCACTAGATTTTTCTGTGTGCTACCCCGCGCACCAAAAAAACACGTTTCGAGAAAAACGCGTTTAAAGTTTTTTTAACATATTTTTTTTATCGATTTATGCAAAAACAGTATACCCCCTTAAATCAAATATTAAAAATAAAAACACATTCAAAATTTACTCAAAAGGCCCTTTTCAACGATACCCCACAAGAATAGGTAAAAACACTTGCTTCCCTTTCTTTTCTTACTTTCTCTGTCTTTGGGCCGCGATAATATTTATAAATACATATTATGTGTGAATTTCAAGTCCTTATCTCATTTCGTTTAGAAGCTATATGCCTGTGAGAGACAGACAAACAGACAGATATCGTTGACATGCCCAACAATTCCTTTCTGGTACGGAACCTTAAAAATTGTTTTTATTACAGTCAGTATAATTGACGATTAAACGAACTTACCTGTAAGTGAAGTTCAATCACAATTATATGAAGGACTCGTTCGAAGAGATTAAATCTATAAGCATAACATAACTATAAGACAAACCCAAATGTAAAAGGTTTTGCTGCAGAAGAGTTTTACACTGAATTTACACGACTTCACTACTTTGTGAAATTATACTTTATTTCGAATAATTAAATCTTTAAAATGCATATACTCGTATGTACATATACACCAAAAATGTGAGATATTACTAAAAGAGAATGAAATTACTCAATTACTTATTTATCTGAATAAAAGTTGGATTTTTATAAGTTTTTAAAAACGATTTTATTTTATTTTATATTTGCAGTTGAATCACCGCTAGAGAATTGGAAAGCAAAAGTCATTTTTGGTGACAATGGGTTCAGATGGGACAACCAAAATGAAAGACATTCCCGATAAATATTTCATGGTAATAGCTCATATGATAGCGGGCCGAATAAATGAGACCGAGAACTTTGAAAGCCTGAACGAGCCCATTCTAAAGCCGAGCATTAAATCGATTTATTGGCTTTTCATTATACAGTATGCCGTCCTAGCACTATTGGGAATAGTATCTAATGTAGCGATTATCGCATACACCATGTATCATAAACTTTACAAGGACATCACGCACGCATTCATCGTTAATCTAGCGCTATGCCACTTTATCCAGTGCTCAATAGTGCTGCCGATAACTCTGATGGTTATGCTCATCCAGAACTGGATTTTCGGACAGTTCCTATGCTTCTTTCTGCCGCTTCTACAGGTAGGTCAAGTTTAAATTTATTTTCCCGGCCAATGTATACTCTCGATGCTGCAAGGTGTTGTTTTTAAGATACGAAATTTTCAGTTGTAAAATTTGTTCAAGCAGCCCCGAGAAATGGCACTTCTTGGGTAAGCACTTTTCTTAATTGCTAGATTATGGTTTTGGTATTCTCGACTAAAGCCAGAGTAAGCAATTCTCTCCTGGAAGCCTCATAATTACGTTAGATTAAAAGTTGCTCACAGTGCGGTAGCCATGAATAATATCAACTTTGAAGTTTGTATACTTTTTGATGATGAACTTCGGAGTGTTTATTCGAGTTAATGAAGCTTTGAAATGTTTATTATCTCTTAACAGCCTACGACGAGACTTACGACATTTCTTGAAACTTTGAAATAATGTTTTTTTTTAAAAACGATTTACTCTTAAAATTAGCATAATATTTATTCACAAAAGAATAAAATACATTTCGCGAAACAGATGAATATACCTTGCCATACTTTTTACTACTCACAAGACTGGAGCGATTATGATGAATTTAAGATATTTTACTTTCGTCGATACAGGAGTCCTATAGTAACAGCAGAATACATTATTTATACATTCATCTTGGATTTTATTGAAATTCCATTGAATCTAGTGGAAAAAATGTCTGGGAAATTCTGTCATATTCAGTAATCCATCATGGGACTTTGCTATCCAAAAAATAGTTGGCGGAGTTGATTTATCATAATGCTTTCAACATCAAAGAATGATTTACTGGAATAGGTCAAATTGTCCTGGGAGTTTTTCCAGACAAATTCTTGTCACAAATACATACAATACATAAATGTTTGATGATTTATTAGTATAATTCATGAGGAAATTAATGACATAATCTAATAAATCAGTAGTTATAAATAGAAGGAAACAAAGACATGTTTCGCTTCAAAATTGCTTGACTCGATTCAGTCACTGTTTACTTAAAACAATATGTAATAGGTACATTTGAATATTTCAAGGCGTACTTGTGAATACAAATAATGTTCTTATTAATGCTATTTCTTTTCACATCAAGGAATTTTCAAAAAATTCTTTGAGCTTATTACGTAGGTTGGTAATCACGGTTGTATTACTTGTTATTCTGCGTAGTCGTCGAAGCCAGAATTATGGTGCACTTTTCCAAGAAAGTTGTTTTGTAAATACATCCACACAAGACACGCGTAGAAGAGTTATCTTAGATGCGGCAGAAACTTCTGCGAAATGGGAACTTACGACGGGTGGAGCGGAAATATGAACGAAATCACGTCTTAAATAATCCATTGTTATAAGAAATTCTAACATTTTAAAAAAATTTAAAACGAGAAAGTACGTGCATTGTGTGGAAAACGTTTACAATATAAAACATTAATTTAAAATGCAATAATAAAACCTAAAGTATGAAGTATGAAGCAAAATGAAAAACTCCTTAAGTATTATAGTATTGAAGAAAATGGTTCCTTTTTGTTCTTCTGAACGCAGAAATTTTGTTATAATAAAAAGTTGAATTTTAATTTCTTGGAGTTTTGCAGAAAAGGTTGAAGGATTTTTCGCCTCTTGAAAGTCTATCCGGATCAGTAAAGAACTTGAAGTATTTTATTTATTTTTTTAATTTTCCTTGTGTTTATATTTTACTTTTTTTACTTAATGATTTTGTAATTATTTAAATTAAACTGGTAACTTTATTTTATTTGTGCGTTAATTATTATAAGCTTTCACACCTGTTAGTATGTATGGGTCAAATCTTGCCATTGAATTTTGAATCAGTTCCCGTTATCGGAAAAAGATGAAATTTAGTACACTTATGTAAACCCGATGACAATGCAATATTATTATATCGTTCGAAATCCAATATGGCGGACACCCCAAGATGGCGGCTTACCTCTTCTTCACGACCCCTTTGACATGGGTATCAAATGAAAGTGTTCAACGAGTAGAATATACGATAAAAGCTTGTTTTGAAAAATTTGTTTTAAAATTAAGAACTTATATCAATTAACCGATGCGTCACTAGGTAAAAATTCGACTACAGTTTGAACATTCGCTCATTAAATTAATTTGTTCAGGTGAATTATTGGTGACTGATTCTATGAACAAAAGCTTCCGAACTTTGTAGTATCCAGTTAGGTAAATATTAAAAACGTTGTCACAGTATTGTTTTTTCTTGTATCCAGCCTTGTTCTACCGTGTCTTTCATTTTGATCTTTCTAATGACCTCTTAATACGTAAATATCGACCTCTTAAATTTTATTGAACGATTGTTATTTTTTTTTAATTTGAGAACAGAACAGACACATAATATAATTGAAGTTTGAAACTAGACTGCCTTTCCAACTCATAAGAGAATTACGAAAAATAAAAAGAACAGGTTCAGTTTGGGGTCTCCTCACGGATTTCAATAAAACTTTGTAGGAGTGTTTATTTGAAGTTAAAAGTGATGAATATGCAAAAAAAGTTGTCGATTGTACTGAGATATTTATCTTTGAAATTTCGAAAATAGCTATTTCTGTGTTACGATTTTTTGCATATTACCACGTTGGAAATTGTATAAATACTTTAAATTAAGGGCATTTTCACCTTTTCTTTCTAAAAAAAAAGCTTTGAAATGAACAATTTAAGGAGAGCATGGAGAAATTCTGGTGGAAAATCATCACTTTTGAGAGTTTTAATATTAAATATCTCAAGAAATATTAGTGACAAATTTTGTTTGTATACCCGTCACTTTTGACCGTAAATGCCTAAATGTATAAATTTCTTTAAAAACATTGATTAACCACTTTTATTTATTTTTGACATTTAAATTACTAAACTGAATCTATGATCTCTCATCTGCATGTCTACAAAAGTAAGTCAGCAGTACTTTATTTCTGTAGGCGCAGCTTATTACAGAAAACCATGGAGAAAATATCATCATATTAAATTCCACTCAGATGAGAAGCTATGTCACTGGGCAATAAAAGTATAATAATAAATTCTCTTTAGGCTGCTTCTTCCGTGCGTAAATCCGCCCTAGAAGCAAATATTTGCGATCACTCACTAAACAAGAGAAAATAACAAGCTACCAGCTCTTATTAGATTGCCGCATAACTAGATATGAATATTTTAGCCGAAAACCACACAAATTAACCGCCGAACTTCCCAAGACGTAATGTCCCTGGGCATAAAGTTATTTTGAATCGGGCGTGTGAGAACCTGTTGTATGGAAGCATCCAGCTTATGCAGCCGTGCGAAATGAATCTGAATTAGGCAGGGGTAGGGGTGAAGAAGATCTGATTAACTCAGCACTAAGATTAAATACGTGCAGACTATGGGTTGGATGCTCACTTTAAAGAGTGATGGAAAATATGAGGTAAATTGAAACTTTTCCCAACAAGGTTTCAAGGCTTGGAAAACTTTCTCCCACGTATATATCACTTGCTCAAAGAAAGATGTCTTAGTTTTGATTATATTTTAATATCGAAAGAGTAAAGGCTTAGAATCTTTTAAAACTTTAGAAACCCTATCAGCTAAAAATACTTTACTTGTTAAAATGTTTCACCAAAGAAACTTTCATTTTCAGGAAAACCAATATCTTTTTAGCTGAAAATGTAATCTTCCATTATAAAACCTCTTAGGATTTTTTCAATCATATTTTCATGAAAAATACTTCTCAAAACAACAAAATACTGACTAAATATATTTATGTTGTGTTCAGGGAATATATAATTGAATTATTAGAAAGATAATTTGAAATTGATAGCAATTTAAAATGATTGGTTTTAACTTTAACTTCGCAAACATATAAAAAGATAATTTGTACTTTAAATGGATAGTTAGCACCTTATAAATGGTCGTTGATTAAGATTTTTCTTATGCCCGGAAGACGCTAGTATTATAGATAGAAAAATTAATCCGAGTTCTGAGGAAATATTACTGCATAAAATTAAATGACGTATTATTAATATAAAATATTTTTAATGTTTGTTATATTCCTTAATTTAAACTAAAGAAAAATGTAACAGTTAGAAAAATGTTCTAAATCAAAAAAATATTCTAAGGCCGTTTTCGAATTCGCAAACACTTGCACTTTTCACTAACTCTTCAGACCGCGCACTTTTCTCCGCGCTTATAGGGTATTCGAATTGAACTGCTCTAAATTTTATTTGATCCAATATCTAGAAATTTTTTAGTGCATTTAGCACCCGACCCAAAAAGGGACGGTTAAAATAAGAATTATGATGCTTGTAATAATCGTGAGAAGTGTATATTTTCTTTCTTATTTTTTAAATTTTATTATATTTTATCGGTAATAAAAGTCTTAAATGTACAAAAGTAAACTTCTTTCGGCTTTTTGTTTAATTTTATATATCTTTAATTGTATAAAATTTCGGGTTTTATAGTTTAAAGTATGCTGTGTCAAGATTAATTATTTTGAAACCTTCAATTTTATATTGTAGGATAAATTTCGATAATAGAGCTTTTTTTTAAAGATAGATGAAATATGAATTTTTAAGTGGTTTAACACCCAGTCTGGACACAGTTCTGAATCACTATTTACCATCTATAAAAATATTCAAAAAATATTCGGAGTTCAAAAGAATTTTTTTTTATAATATTATGCCTATAATGTATAATTTTATAATTATTTTTGAATACAAATATCCCAATATTATTCTTACATACATTTTATAATACATAGTCAGATTAAGAAAAAAGTTGATAAATTAACAAAATATTAATTTTTATGACAATAAAAACTTAATAGTTCCGATACACTGTCCCCAATTGGGTTAACAAAAATACAGATTTGTCCACGGCACTTAACATGTTTCCATCTCATCAAAATCTCAAGATTTTGTGACATTTTCCGAAATCCATATGACAATCTATTGGATTTCCCACACAAGTAGGCGATTTAAAAATCTTGAGATTTTGAGAGAGTCTCAATTAAAATCTCATAAATTCATTGTGGCATCCCCAAAAAGTTTATTCATCAATCATCACTATTTAGCAGGCGTTAAAATTGACATTGAATTGAAATGGAATAAGTTTGTTACCAAGAAAAGAAAATATAAAAAGTGAGAACAAATAAAATATGATACTTGAAACATCAAATGAAATTGTGCTAATATAATGAAAACACTTTTAAATCACTTATTTTAACTACATACCAAGATTTTGAAAACCATTAAGAAATTGTTTTTTCTGTAAGTATATAATTCGCAATAATTGAATGGATAATTGATAGCTATTGACGTGATTGAAACTGTTTGAAGTACATATGTACCTTCGTACATGTGGGGTACTCTAGGTATTCCACGTGACCTTTTATTTTATATTGATTTACTTTCTTTTAGTGCTCAGTACTGATAAATTTAATTTATAAACGATAAAAATAAAAGAAATTGGTTTTTATTTTTATTTTCCTGCTGAATCTAATATGTATGTCTAAGTTTTTGTGGATGCCATGACTGCTTATCAAACAATAGAAAAATCTTATATTAAGCTTGTTTAATCACCTCTTGTATGAAGAAACAAGCGTAAAGTTCAAAACTTTTAAAAATCGCATATTTCGAGCTTAAAAATTAATTAAAATCGTGTGGTGTGCTACAGATAGCAAAGTAAAATTGTTCGAAAATTTAATCTCTACCTTTAACATTTATAAGTCCAGTTCGTCTCGTTTCGTTATTTTCATCCGTTGGTTTATCTACAAGTGTCATAATTTTTGCTCATCAAACGTACAGTAAAAATTTCAAGTCTATAGATACAAGAATGTTGCTTTTTATATTAAATGATGAATATTATGTTTTAAGAAAATCGTGAATGTAGTTCTAATTACAGTCTCTGAACGATGACTTACGCAGATTTCTGTAAGTTTTTAAGAATTTTTATTTAGAGTTTTAAGGAAATATAGTATTCTTCAATAGTTAAGCTATAAGATTTCATATAGACAATGTTTTGGTCGAAAAAAGATAATCCCTCTTGAAATTTACTTTCTGAAAATTCTGATTTCTTCATTTAAATACATTTAAACCATTGTCCTATAAATTGACTACTATACAATATATCCAATAACAGATCTCCCTGACTTCGCAACCATCTTATTCGTTCAATATATCGGATTCTGTTTGATTGTTACAAAGAAATATTTTTAGCAACAGAATTGCGCAGAAACCGTATTTTTATATTTTTTATTAAAATTTTTGTTGTTCTTGGGGGAATCGGTTCAACTTAGCTCATCTTGTGAAATATTGACAGCCATTCTCCCGAGGATTAGCATTGTTCATGCTTTGCCACACATCGTACATTCTTCTGAAAATATTAAAATTCATATTCTTTTCTCTTTTCATATGGATTCATGTACCAAAGGACATCCCGCTGCACGTTGCCATGATTTCCCACCTTCTAATTGCGTGGGATCGGATGCGGTGGCTCGGAGACCCTCTTCGGGGCCGGCTGCCAGCCTTCGTCTGCTGCTGTGCGACGTGGCTCACCGGCATGGTGATTGCTCTTCCGTACCCCATCTACACGACCTACCTAGACCTTGGGGTGAGTACAATCTTCACTAGAAGTTTTAGTTTTTTTCTTTTTTCTCAAATAAAACCTTAGAGACTTCGTAGATTTGCATACATGTGCCGGAAGTCTTTTTGCTTTACGAGCGCTCAGAACAGCTTATTTCCAGCAGAAGACTTTCTACTCCATCGCCCATAACATCTACATTTCAACCCTCTAAGATACAGAAATAAAGCAATTTGAAAAATACCATAGTGGCTATCTTGGTTTGCCACAAATGGAGTAAAATGAAATGGGTGTGGCGATACAAATAGCCTAACATTCCTGTCTCGTCAGATGAATGTCTTGAGGGATATTTCGGTTAAAAAAGAATGAAATAGCCTACGTGCTATTCTGTACCTACATACTTTATACCTACTTATTGATAGGGAAGATGGTGGTCATCAATTTTTTGTATATGTACTTCTTAATAAAAAATACTTCATCCAATTTTCTCCGCAAAAATATATTGGCATCGCTAGTGTTAATGGCAAAGTAAATAAAAAAGTATAAAAAGTGTCAGGTTGTCACCTTTTATAGCACAGATGGATTTACGACTATGACGCTAAATGGGTCGCATATCCCGAGGAAATTTATGCGGATATCTCAGTTGCCTTTATCGAATGATGGCTTTCCCTCCCTTTCTTTTCATATTAGGAAGTGCTGTTGGGAAAACATCCATCCACTTTAGATCAACGTAAGGCCCAAGTAGCTATCGGTTCATCCAGGGAGTGATTCTGCTCAGTGTTTCCTGGTAAACATTGCATCCTTTATCAAGTGTCATCATTCGGGTTTTATATCATCCCCCCTTCGATTCCATAAAAAATCACCTCTTTCCACTTTGAAACCCAGTACCCAGCAGGAACAGAGTTTCTGAGGTATATTTTTGTAACGAGGTCTATACGTTTCCATCTGAAAATGGATAGTCAACTTTGCTAAGGGCCACGAACCCGATCGTTAATTTTTATGAATTTTTGATATCACACTACCATACGGTGATTAATAATTTACTAGGGACGGATGAAACTGATTCCCATTCGCTTGTTCTACAATGATAAAACAGGCGACCCTTTCACAGTTGGTTTTGTATCCATTCGCCTGGTTATTCGATACGGATTTAATATCCAGCAGTAATAAAACACTAATCATACTTTCATTGGGGAGCAACACTTTCTCACTTGATTATACAATAGAGTTTTACTGTATTACCAATTTGCTATAAATTTGCACTTCAATTGCTCTTCGGTCTGATATTGCATTTAGAGTTGCATTTATTTGCCCCGAATGAGACTATAATTAAAATTTATGGCACTCGTGGTGCATGTTAGAGATGCACTTCATTATTTAAATCCTACCTTTAAATCTGTAGTTTCAGCGGTTGCGCTTAAAATAATACGTTTGTTATGCAAGTGAATTCGTGTAATTCATAATGCTTTTCGACTCATATGAAGTTTAGCCAGTAGTGTTAGCATATGTATTAATTAGGTATAGTTCAGAGCAACGACATTGTCCATGATTGTAAATCTAAATTTGAAGCCTAAAGGCGTGGTCCGATTTTACTCAAAATATTTCTGTACACATGTGCATATGTAATTTAGTTGACAGTTTTCGGGCTCGCCGATTGGTGAGATATGATAGCTGAATATTGCTATTTAAAGTTTTGCTTATGTTCAAATAATAATTAGGGTAATGTGAGACTAGGCGAACTTCCGCATTGAATGAATGCCCTAAGCACGCAAGCTTACGGGAGTGTGAAAGTCCAAAGTTAATTGAGGAGAAAGAAATGTCTTTAATTGTACTATTTAGTTTAGTATAATATCTTTTATTCCAACTTCTCACTTTAAACCGAGAAACCGCATTCACAGTGCAAATTGACGTTTATCTTAATGAATTTCCAGATCCACACATTTGCAGCGATAGTGGCTACAATACGTTTGTAGTGTTGCTTTTCGCCGATAAATAGATCAAAAAAGTGAGCATTTTCCTACAAAGCTTCACTTCTCCCATCACCAAAAAATTCGTTCTCCACCCGACTTAAGCGTACCTCGCATCGCCCTTAGATATTAAATTAATACCCCAAGTTTTTCTACTTTTATACTTTTATATGCATACGGAAAAATATACATATAGGTACTACCTGACCCGTACCCGGCGTTGCCCGGCCACAACTATCCGTATAATAAAGCTAAACTCTAACAAAGACATGACATTGCCAATTTCAAATTTGTCAAATGTCATTCAGGAGGTTAAACGCAGCATGCCTATAGAATTTCATCTCAATCGTATAAGTGCTTTGTGTGTGTCGCACCAGCTCAACATTTTCTCCTCTCCCTCTTTCTCTCTCTCCTTCCCCTACCACACTTTCCAATTGCGATGCATAGCCTATGTCACTCAAGAGGTAATGCCTAACGTGCCCATAAAATTTCATCTCAATCGTATTATTGCTTATTGCGCGACTCACCATGAACTTATTACTGCTTAAAATTTCCCCCCTCTCTCTCCTTTCCCCTCCACTTCCCAATTGCGATGCATAGCCTATGTCACTCAGAAGGTTATGCGCGACATGCCCATAAAATTTCATCTCAATCGGATAAGTACCTACTTTTTGCGTGGCTTACTATAAACATCACAGATAAACATTTCCCCTTACTCTTATTTCCCCTTTACTTACCAATTACAAAGTATTACCTATACAGTCGGGTTGAAATCAGCGACCCCGAAAACGCAAAAGTACCAAGTTTGGTGGAAATCGCATAAACTTCAAAATTTGACAGTCCGCCATCTTGAATTCGTAAATTCTGACAGTCGGGCTGAAATCAGCGACCCCGAAGACCCCCAAGTACCAATTTTGTTGGAAATCTCATAAACTTCAAAATTTGACAGTCCGTCATATTGAATTCGTAACTTCTGACAGTCGGGTTGAAATCAGCGACCCCGAAAACGCAAAAGTACCAATTTTGGCGGAAATCGCATAAACTTCAAAATTTGACAGTCCGCCATACTGAATTCGAAAATTCTGACAGTCGGGTTGAAATCAGCGACCCCGAAAACCCCCAAGTACCAATTTTGGTGGAAATTGCATAAACTTCAAAATTTGACAGTCCGTCATCTTGAATTCGAATATTATTAATCACAATCAAATATAGCCTATGTCACTCAGGAATAATGTAGCTTTCTACTGGTGAAAGAATTCTTAAAATCGGTTCAGTAATTCCAGAGATTACTTCCTACAAACAATCTCACACACTTTACCTCTTTATAATATTAGTATAGATACATATGCGAAAATATAAAAAAAATAGTTGTGAAATATATTATGGATTTTTCCGCTTTTCGTACATTTAAAATATATGAAATATTTATGTATTCTATGTATGTATATTTTGTTGCCAAATTTGTCGATATAGGGACACTTTTTAAAATTTTGTTAAAAATTATTTCTCGTCCACCGAGGCAGACGAGTGCAAAATGTGGCGTTTCGATCCGGAACACCAAGCCGACCTTTTCAGTGTGGCAACGACTTGGTGTTCCTGCCCCAAATGTCACGAAAGCCAGTCTAAATATGAATCATAAGTGAAGGGAAATCTTGCAATAATATGTATTTTACATATACGAATTGCTAGGCCAAGACACATATTTAACATGTAAAATAAATTTATCTTTTATATTAATAAATATACTTTATTCCGTGCACAGATAAAATAAACTTCATAGTTTATAGTACTTTTAAGTAGACCCGGAATACGTCGAACAAAAACTGAATTTTTATTAAATTCGACCTATAATGGATGCTGTTCAAGACATATTGAAATCTTTGCTTTCCTCTTCCGGCATACCAATTGGATAAAGTAATTTTAATATGTATACCACTCCTCATAATTATATCAACTATATTAATATACATATGTATATGTGTATTAGGGTGGAGTGAAAATGTATGGAGAACTATTTTTTTTGTTATTCTGTAATAGCATAGTGGTAAAAAGCTGCCTATGTATGAGCAAATCAAGTATGTTAAATATCATTTATGTATTATAATGGTTTGAGGTGCCCCAAAACGAAAGAATTTTGAAAAAAGTATAATTTCATTCATTTTTGACAGCCTCATTCAGATGTATGTATATAAACCTTAATAATGTATCGGAATAGTAATTTTCATGTTGTTTAAAACATATATTTTTATGTAATAATAAAAATATATATAAAAGTTTGGAATTTATGGTGCCCCAAAACCTCTTAAAACAAAAATAAATCAAGAATTTTGCAATAATACTGCAATTCATATTTATGAAACATTTATGAGAAAAATGTTACAAAATAGCCAATTAAGTAGAAAATTCGCGTTTAGTATTATAAAAAGGCATCATCTGACGTGATGACAGTCTGGCCCTGATAAAACCATCATTTTATGAAGTTTAAAAAAAAACATTTCACTCCACCCTAATGTGTATGTACATATTTCTTATACTTAAACAAAAACATTTAAATAATAATATATTCGAAAAGTATACCAAAAATCAAGTGCCCTAAAGTAAGTGCTGAATATATGAAAATCATATTTTATTCTCACATAAAATTATTAGTTTCTAAGTATATTTAAATTCCACATTAAGATATATTCAAAATATATTTAAAATATTATAATTAATATTTATTAGTACATTTAATATGTATACTTAGGAAGTATCTAAATCGCTGAAAAAGTAATTTTGTAAAATAGAAAAACAAATTATCAATGACTTTCAAGTATGATTTGGTGTCAATGCCGAAAAATATCAATTTAACAATGTTTTGCAGGGAAAATATGTTGAACGCCAAATTTAAAGTTTCAATGGGATTCGCAAAATCACATATTACAATCAAAATATGAAAATTCAAAATATTACAAATTGAAATAAAACTAAATAATGACCTGAATTTTGATCAATACTACACATAACATATATTTAAACATACAGAAAAAATAGCTATTTACATAAGTTACACAAATAATAACATTTTTCATAAAGCAGTTTTTCACAATCTGATCCGGTTTAGATTTAGTATAAATTTTGCTTTGAAATGAAATGAATGATTAGTTACGCACAATAAAAATCTAAATTTTACGAAAAGAACATCGATTTTCTTGACTTATACCAAAGAACTTAAAAATTTAGAAGTTCTTTGCTTATATTTATTTCACATAAAACAATAAATCAATAAATTTATTACATAATTTGAACCCATGATTCTATTATAAGTAGAACAATTATTTATTAAAAATAGACAATTTACTTATTGAATATTACAGTCTTTTGCAAAATACTTAATTTTTTATTTATTCAAGTTTAATAAAAATATAATACAATTACTAAAACCCGCAGTAAAAATATGTATATTTGATTCTGTGGGAAATAAGTTGACTATTTAGTTAGTAATCAGATTAAACTCATTGATACAATTCTCCTACAATTTAAGATTATATCTTCTATAATAATATTTATTGAATCACACATGTACATAAGTGTCTTCTACATATGTTGGTGTTGAAAGAAAAGAGGAAATTCACTCGCAGATTGTTAGCCAATACTTGGCCATTCAACTAACAAATATCTAGCTGTGCACCACAAACTGAAAAGGAAATTGTTTCACTCTCAAACCAATTCTTTTACTCGTCTTTCATACAATAGAACAATTCAAAGAAGTTCAAATTGAAAGCAGTTTACCCACTACCCAGCCATTTCCACAGTGCGAGGAGTTTTGATAAATAGCGTGAGTGGGGCATGTGTGTAGAGGGTACTTGGGAAACGATCAATAAAAATAAAACTGCGAATGCAGCTGACAATTTCTCGATCGTATTGGCCGATAAAAATTGTATTCCTTCCCGTTGGGCTGAGGATAATGCTAAATTTATGTAGCGTAAAAGAACTCAGTGTCGCTTAAATGAATACGGATGAGTATGCATTTGTGTCTTGGCATGCACTTCAAAATCGCTTTTTGGTCTACGTTTATGGTTCTCAAATCTACCTTACTGATTTTATTTTAAATTTAGTGCGAATTTATGAGCATAAAGCACACATATTTTATAAAGAATGTTGGAATGATTGCAAAATTTTATACTGCAGTTTCAAAAACAAATTTGGCAGTATTATAAATCAGAGACTATAAACTTATTTCAGTATTCTATGGGTCAGAGAGAACGCATGATTGTGTGCGACTGATTTATATTAAATAGTGGATAGTATGATATCTTATTCACGTGAGTAATTTTATGATTTGACTTTAAAATTATCTTGTAAATATTATTTGAAAATATTTAAAATTTATTAGCAAAAGAAGGCAATATGCAGTACCATGATTTTAGAAAATAGAAAGGGGGCTCAGAAGAAAACCTACTTATCATCATTTTCAGATGTGGATGCTAATCACAGTTTTCATGATGATCTAGGGGTCGTAAACGCCCAAAGAAAACAGGATGCTGAACATCTATACTGTAATACCCTTTATTCAGAAGACCGACACGGCGAGGTATGTCTTGAATGTGATTTCTGAAATAATTGGAGGCATGAAGAATTTGCTGGATGTGAGAAACACATTTTTATCAGCGGCTTTTTTATAAAATAAATATGTACGTCGGCTATTGTAAGCTACCTGGTTCATATTATATACTCCACTTTTTTCCCTCTCTCTTTTGAGTACATACTTATGTACTTTTCATTTCCTTTAATTTACTTTCTATATTGAAATTGCATTTATTTTTAAGTTAATTGGAATTACAATTAATTTTCTTTCCTAATGAATCAAATAAATATAAGCGTTTCGTTTTATGTATTTTGAAATTTATTTCATACAGAGAGATGGGTGGTCCATTACTATACCTCCATTCTATTATAATCAATGAATAACAATTTCGACGCCATATTTAGCTCAGATATGAGTCAAGTTTTAAGCTAGACTTGAGGGTTTAGAGCTTTTGTCATCTCTAAATTTGGTCGGTCTTGAGCTTTATTTTAGCAAAGCATAGAACAGAAGTGAACCAGGCTTATGTTTAAATCAAGCTTAACATATATGTTCTTAAGTTCATCCTAAACCAAGTTCGAGCATGAGAACAAGGGAAACTTAATATAGACTTAAGACCTGTGGACCTGTCACATAATTATGGGAAAGCTCTATCAATTAAGCGATTGATTTCATCTTTCCATCACTAAACTGTATCAAATAAATCTGTCCATCACCGAGCAGCATTTATATTTTATAACGTTATAAAATCCCTATTTTCGCACTCTACTTTTCAAACCTGGTTCCTTACATCGCGTTCATTTTATTCTCCTAAATTGAATGAAATGGCTTAATTTTATTAAAATCTTGAATTCAAATCATGAGGTGGGTACGTAAAGTTCTTTGTTCTAGCGCACGTTTGCTTTAATTCAATTTATTCTAGATTCAAAATAAATTAAGTTAATAAATTAAGAGAATTATCTGCCAAATAAAAATGGTTAGTTGATTAGTCATATAAATTTTATATGTCATTACAAGAACACTACACGCCGAGAAATTAAATCTATAATACTTAAAGCTCAAAGTCTCAAATTTAGGTATCTAATCTCTAGAGCTATTTTATCATTTATAAATTTTAAGGTGAGTGTTAATGATAATTATTCAACTTCTGCTCATTATTTCATATTCAAAGAAATATATAGGGTTAATCCATGGTATCATAGCTACCATCATGTCCAACGCCTCCGCTTTTTCGAATACAGGTGACTCCGAATTAGGCTATTGTTATATCACAATATGCTTAGAAAAAGAATTAAAGTTAATCTTCTCTAAACGTTAAATATTTTGTGTGAAAAATTAGTAATTTATTATAATTTTTATTATAAAGAGCCTTTTCTTTTCTCTGTTTCACTTGAGGTATTTTATTTACAAGAATCGAAAGCTAAATTATAAGATTCGGATCATTTCTCTTACAGTTTATATCATTTTAAATTGTGTTTGTTTTGAAAGAGATTTCTCATACCGACGATATTCCGGAAGGCAAGAAAAGACAAATGCCATAACAAAAGTTGTAAATTTAATTGGTATTGCATGCAAATTATCAACAAAAATGATGCAATATGCAATTTCACATTTCCGTTTTGTTAAACATGATCCTTACAAATATGTAAAAGTACACATCTTACATTTAGTTTTGAATAAACTTTATATGTTTTTTGTAACTGGCGAAAGAATGTAAAACATAGTGCAAAATCGCTAAATTTTTTTACTCTTTTGATTAAGTTGTTTTAGACATTTCAATAGATAGATAGAAAATACGATTTTATAATCCAGTCTGGTTTGTTGCACGTCTCGCAAAACTTCTTAATATTAAAGTGGGGTAGTAAGCAGTCAGTTATCGTTTCGCAGAAGGAATGCGGAAGCATTCTTTGGAAATTTAAAATTGCTTCCTCTCTGCTTCCCATACATTTCTTTTTACCATTGCATGTTATTAGGAGGAAGTGAAGGCAAAGAATTTTATTCCCTGTTACCTGGGGAGCTTTTTAGATGATACATATTACCAAATGCATATCTTGAATTTGTTTGGAAAAAATTCTCACACGATTATCAGTAAACCATTTGGAAGGTATTATTAAGATTAAGAGGTATTCTCCCAAAATTAGGTCTACACAGAAATAAAGAAATAAGATAAATAATACTATAATTTTATATAACAAAAAAGAGCATAAACAAATTAAGATTAAAAAATGTACGTACAAATTCATTTTACGATGTTTAAAAATTAAATTATCATCAGTCAAATTAAACAAATTCTGTTATCAGTCTAGCTTGAAATCATATTAAAGTCTTATACAACGTATTATGTACAAATAGTATAAATTCAGTTAAAAAATATATGTAAATATTATTTAGTTTAAAAAACTAACAGGAAGTAAAATTGAACATATTTAAAAATGGAATTTTCATTTATTAATTTTACATTTGTGTTTTGTCGTTGTTGTGCGCAATCTATAAACATAAGATTGAAACTTACAATTTGTGAAAATGGACTGACACGTATTCTTACCAATTAATTTTGCCAAGGCATCTTCTAATTGCTCATCTACTGTTTTCAGTTATTCCATAGATAAAATTATGACTGTACTAGAAATTTTTCTAGAAAAACTTTAAGCAAATTTAACTATATATTATAACTAAAATTGTTTTTTTTTCCTTTTTGTTTTGCTAAATGTAGTACATAAATGGAAAAGAGTTAATATCATAAAGACGATTGGTTTAAGGGGAAGTCATATTTGATTTTTGAGATATATTCCACTCTAAGAAAATTAGTACTCATAATACACTTGTCTCAACGCCGAAAAGACATTTGGATTCATAAAAATTATTTTAACCGCTGTAATTGTTCAAATGAAAATTTATTAATGAAATGAACATTTTATTTTTGAGATTGAATTGAAAGTAAGTTTAAAATTTACTTTAAAAAAGGAATAAACCCTCCATTCTCACATCTCCATAATTGTTCTCCCTAAGCATTTCAATGTTCCTTTTATAGGATACAGAACCTTTATTTAACATATCAATATATATTCGAAAATTACTTTTATTTTTCATTTCACTTGTACATATATTCCATATAAACTCAATTATTTATTTTTGCAGTAGTAACTAAGCCTTGCTCATTAATTAATTTGAAAAATTCTAATAAAACATTCTCCTCGTTTTGAAAGTTCAGTTTACAACTTATTAACTTTGTCAAATTACTGAAACAGCCTATGCCAATTAATCAAATTGAATTGTACTGTAATAGGAAAGCTATACCTATTAATTATATGCCACGATACGAAACAATCTGTTTCCGCAAAACTTTTAATAAGTTAAATAATTCAGAAGAGCATAGATACAACGACTGAAAAACAGTCGATGGAATGGATGTGCGCATCCATGGCGCGATGACTTTTTAAAATATCAGAAGTCAAACATTACAGCCACAATGTTCCCCAAGGATATTTAAAAATAAATGGGCGTTCGAATTTTTGCAACTAAACAAAAATTTAGTACCGCCCCCACAATAAATCAATGTAATAGATTTAAATACTCAAAAGGTAAAAAAGGTACATTACGGGGGTGCGGGGAGGGTCGAATTCAATTAGATGCAGGGAGACACTTTTCCGTCAGTCATACCTTAAGCAATCAAATTTCTAAGGTTTCCTGTTTCTAACTGCTCAAGAACTTGTACTCTTTACTAATTTTGTTAACTTATTTAAAACAATGCCGCGAAAGAATTTTCTTCTTGTAATGAAACCCTCTCCCAATTAATCTCGAGGTATGCTCCTTGACATTGAACCCTTATAAAGTAACTACAATCGCGCTAGGCAGGTAGATTCTACCCTTTCTTTTTGTTTCAACATTCGTATTTTATCTATCCCTAAGGAAGACGTTTGAAGTCACGAAATTGTAAGTCGACCCTGTTAATTATTTCGCTGAATATTATTATTATTATGTTGTCTTGGGTAGAGCCTTTGCTTCGACTCATCTTCAAATGTACTTAGGACTCCCCGAAAAACAAAACGAAAATTTTTGTTAGAATAAATTGAGTTAGACGACGGCAAAAGTACTCCCAGCGCAATTTTTGTTCCTAGATACCCGGAAAACTCTCGTTTCGTATCATCTTAAATTTATCCTGTTCACAGCTGGGGCGTGCTTAGTCCTAGACTTCTAGAAATGTTTATTTTTGCCCGTTTTTCAGGCACAGAGAGCTTGAAACATAACACATTACCCTCGACCCGGAGAAAGAGTTTATTTTATCCCTGCGGCATTCTATTTAAATTCATAGGGTTGCATTCGACTGAGCCCAATCTTTCCAGAATCTTGAATATCTGAGTTTTTAAATTTTTTCTTATTCTGCTTGCAGGACTACATCCCCAGATTAAGCGGTGTTGGGCTATGCTTTGTAAATTTGGTCGATGATATGCACGAGTACATGCGAGGACTTTTCGTTATAATGTAAGTGTACCAGAGTTATTTCAATAACTCAAAATTTTGTGGTAAGTGGTATTTTCCTTGGATAAGTAAGTAGCCCAAGTTAGAGTTTTCACAAAGACGTTGACCTCAAGCGTAATTATTTCAAGCAATTGTATTTGGATCGACGATAATCTTGACATATATTATATATTAACAAAAACACAAAAGTCTGTCAAAAATTCAGTTTTTTATTGTCTTAAAAAAGCATTTCTTTTTTTTTTCACTCACGTTTATGTCCATCCATCGCATCACACCAAAGTTAGAATACTCGAAACTGTCTTAATTTTCTCGAAATAAGTTTTTCTGTTGTAGAAAACTAAACATGGTTTCTTAAACCTGAAATTACTTGCTTTTCGATTAATTTGGTTATTACATATTATCACACTGAGTAATATCCACCTCACAATTTCGAACTATCCACATCAAACGGCTGTCAAAAGATAACTAAAAGACTGATTCAATAATACTGACCTGAGTATAGTTAAAGGTTCAATCTACTTGCAGATGGGGTCATACGTAAGTCCCATTTCCTCTAATTAAATGGATCGTATTCCAGTATTAAAAGGGCTGAGACCGATTTTACCCAGTGTGACTAATTCGGTTTAAAATCAAGACTACTTAACTTCTTAATTTTTTCTATGCACATTGCAAAATTTTCGTAAAACCATATCTGATTTATTAAAAATGTACTTGTAAACTGTAACATGCGTTCTTAACTTTTTTGGAAGCTTTTTGAATCTAGATCTTAAATGTTGAAAATATGTTAATACGGTTAGTAGAAAATTTCTAAACATTTACTTGTTATAAGTCGTTTGAGATGTGTTTTAAAAAATTTATATCAGTTTTCATCATCAGTTTTTATTGAAAGGTAATGAAAAAACCGTGAGTTGTTAAGCTCTTAACTTCTATTCTTCTAACTTTTATTGGAATATCATTTTGGTTTCTTTTGACGCTGTATTTGTCTCGAAAGCATGATGTGATATGCAAAATCGAGGATAATTTTCGTGACGAAAACCTATGAGAATGAATCAAGGCTTTTTCATCGCAGACTTGTGATCAGTACAAGCCCTGTTCCTAGACTTTACATTTTTCAAATACCTATCAGCACAAGAATACAGGAATTTGTAGTTGCACTTAAAAAATCTTAAGTCCAGCGTAACTACCTCGAGTATATAGTCAAACTTCCTTACTATTTTGCCAAGAATTATTTTATGGCCAATCATTATTCCGAATTTGTGTTCCTACTCACTACTTACTCAGTACTGGAACTTAAAATGTTTACGTACAAGTACAAGAATCGGTACTTGTACTGGTATTTGAAAAGTTCAAAGTCCAGGTATTAAACTTGAAACTTTACAGGTTTACAATAAACCTGTCTTCCAGCAGCAGAAGGAAGAGTTTGTGCCTTAAGCCGTATTTCAAATTATTTCTTGCTTAATCGTCTCTTAGAGAGAATGAAATAGATATGAAATAAACAGCTTACAGTGCTCTCGAATTTGCAGATTAAATGTTCAAGCACTTTCTACATATTTTGCTGTTAACTTTGCTTAATTGGCTTTTATTTTTTTTTTTTTTTTGTTCGACATGTTGGAGGGTGTCTCCTGACTATTTGACCAAGTTCGCGGGATGGTAAAGTATTTATTAGCTTCCGCATTTGTCAAAGTTTAAGCGTAATTCCTAAATTATAACTTCTCAAAATAGTACTATATTTAATAACATAAATCAATATAATAACGCCAACGGTGCTATAAAAAATTATAATAACACAGTAGCGCTTGCTATTCGAATTGCATTCATCCTTGTCCTGTACACGATGTAGTAAAATTAGGTTTTTGAGTTGATATATAAGTATATACTAATCCAACGATTTTAACGGGGTATATGGGGATTTCGAGGTCGCTGACTTCAAATCGGCTGTCAAAAGTTATAAATTGTATATGGCGCGCTTTCAAAATCCAACCATCGTAATTCGAATGCTACGTTCTCAAAAATAATAATTTTAATTCAAGGTGTTATATAAATATCAAAATATGAGCGAGAGCCGATAAAACAGAGCGAGGCATTGAGACATTGTTGAATTGGAATACCTACATATGTATTGTATATACTATAAATGCCCTTAATTGAGATGAACTTTAAGCGTTTTTATTCAATTTAGTGCTGAACTTTTGTACGACCTTAAAAAACATTAGCATTAAAATTAGCCTAATCTTACCTTTGTTTTAATTACAAATTTATTACAATAAATAGAGTAAACATGTATTGCATATAATATTGTTTATACCACAAAGACATCAAAAATGGTTTACCTGAGAGCTATGATGATTGAGGAGGGTACAAAATAATTACTTTTAGGTATTTAAGTATTGATAAAGAAGTTGTATCGACCACAGAGAATAGAAGGTTTCAACAGACGTGTGCATTAAATTTTATTTTATTTTAACTATAACTATAAAGCCATAATTGAAAGGTTCCACGTAGAAACATTTTTGCAATTCAAAAATGGCTGAAAACTTGAAATACACAAAATGTAAATCTTTTCACAGAACTCATTTATCTGAGTACTAAATCAGTGCTTGATGTTCGTAAAGCTTTCACAGTAAACTGCCTCGGGTGATACTTAAAAGAACATCGCGTTTGTGTCGAGAAACTTAAATTGCTTCCATAAAATAAACGCTGATGGCATGTAAAACCCTATAAAAAACTTTTCAGATTATTGAAAGATAGAGGCAGCGACTTTCCACTTCCAAAGAAATGAATGTTAAAAATGTGACAAACGATATGCTCAACTGAAACTTGGATGACATTTTCAAGAATTGTAAAATAACAGGTGAATAACACCCTCAGAAGTTTTAAATTTTGAAGAGTTTACACCTCTCCTAACTGAAGTGGTCCTTTCGGTAATTGCGTTTGGCATTTATGAAGTTTTAATCTCTGAATTGTGTCCAAACTTTCAAAAGGGTATGCCTAGTAACATAGCTCGCGGGTTGCAATGACACAATTCAATAAAAGTTATGCATCAATTTGTTGGGAAAGTTATTTCTTCTTTTGGGGTGCTTTCCCTATTTAAGTTAAATTTACTTTATTGTCTTTCAAAGTGATATTCGTTAGTAAAGGATTTGAGTTTTGGACACATTCACACATTTTCCTTTCCATTTGATTTATTTGTTTGTTGGGTTCATTTTCGCTATGTACTGCAATTACCAAAAAAGAATTATTTCCTTTAAACTTTGCAACATTTGATTTTTTAATAATACAATTGAAGAGAACAAATGCTTAAAATCATTTTTGATAAAAAATTCGAATGATGGTGACCACCTATTGTTTTTTTTTTTTTTTCGTTATAAATTACACTGGTCAACAATCAACTCTTTTCCGAAGAATTGGGAATTATTTCTATCGAGTTTTGCCTACAGATTATGAGTTCGAGAACAATAGAACCATTTACGAAAAATCATTAAAAAATAAAGGATTGATCGAGCAACTTATAATTTTATTCAAACAATAGGCTGAATCTAAAGGTTTTGTATTATATAAAACTACAAATATTTTTAAAACATTTTGAATATTCCGGGAGTTTCACCATTTTTCATAAACGGATTAATTCGTACAATACATACATAGATGGCGGATAAAAAGAACATAACAAGTGCACGCATACTCATGAAAAATGTCTTCGCCTATATGTGAAAAGTGCTATAGAGATAAGTTCTATTTGATAGATATTTATAGAATACGACTTAAACTTTCAGTTAAGCCACGCCAATTTTTTGATTCTATTTTTCTCGAAAACGCGAGATGATTGTTAACTTTTATTTAACGAATTGATAACCTACGAAAAATACCTTCTATCATCTACAAACAAAATCTGCCACTTGCTTAGAAAAAAAAACAAAATTATTTTTGTTTACCAGTGCTATATATTATTGTCCACCCCACACCGGATGCCTAATCTGACCAAAAATATAAATTAAAAAGCGCTGTATTTATTTTATTTCCTATAGACAGACAAATAGAACTACGAATTTTTATGAAATGTTATCTTTATTGATAGTAATGTATATACAAACACATATGTTTCGAAAAAATATCGAAACATCGAAAGACCGACCATTATCGACCAATGCGATATAAATAATGAAAAATATAATAGTTATAAATTGTTTGTAAAAAATCTTTTCTATTATGCTTTTAATAAAGTAAGTCAAATTTTGAAAGATAGTTTTTTCGTAGACTGTTTGAATTTACTTGACGTAAGTTTTGAAATACGTATTAATTCAATGATTTTTTGTAAGTTTTGTGTGGTTCAGATAATGCAGATGAATCATGGGCTGTTTTATGATTTAATTAACTTTTGCTAACTATTTAGAGTGGCACATTTCAATATTATAAACTTTCATAAATTGACATGAGTGAGAAGGCTTTAGCGTCACATAAAATGAATCAAATTACCTTGAAAGATTGCTTTATATAGCGAAATAAAATTTAATTGGGCGAATCAATTCACTCGAAAGGTTTTCTCATATGTCTGAAAAAGGGGTTATTTCTCAAGTACATCTTCTCAAAGATTTTCTCAGGCTTGTGAAGAGGCTCTTAAGTAGGGATTAAATTTAGACAGGCCAGAAGGCAAAATATATTGGACTGGTTCTTTGCAAATTCACTTGCAATGAAATAAATTTAAGGCCATTCTCCCTTAAGGCAAGATTTTGTGCAAACAATATCTGCGTTAGGGCTCATAAAAACAGAAAGTGGGAAAATTTTCATTATACAAGTATTCATTTTGACTTGTATCGTGCGTGTAGAAAAACCCTCCTCAATAAGAACTGTAGCTAAGCTAGCTTATGGCTAAAAGGTTAATTTTGTGCAAGCTGTGATTTCGACGTTGATAAATAGCTGCTTTGTGACTTTTTCTGCTTTCTCATATTTTATGTTTTTCCAGGTACTGCGGCCCAACGATTCTCCTGGTGTACCTCTACGTTCGAACAGCAAGGGAGCTGCGACCTCCCGATGGACCTTTTGCTGTTATGATGTTCGAACATAGGGCTGACATCCGCAACCGACAAAGGTGAGTAGACGTGCACCGACGACCTTACTTCTTTTAGATAGACTTACCTTGTAAAACTGGAGACACCCTAAGCTGCTTCATGGCGAACAGCCCCTCAGGAGGAGACATCTTTTCAGCATATTTTTTCTTATTTCTGAAACTGAACATCTCTTTGTTTCATTTAAAAAGGAAATTTGAAAGAAGGCATATTTAGACATGCTTGACTTGCCATTGGTAATTGAAACGCAATAAGCTCGCATCAAAGGAACTTCTTCTGTTTAAAAGGCTTTTGCTCTTCGGCCTTTTCAGGAGATGTTTTTCACCAAACCTCAGAGACAATTTGATGATTGGAGGATATTAAACTTCGAAATTTCCTTTCAAAGAGCATGGCGTAATAAGCAATTTATAAGGCATTGAAAAATGATTTCTCAAGGAGATTAATATGTTTGTATGGAATACATTCCTGTAAATTGATTTTTATTTTTCGATTTCCGAATTTTTTTCAAGATCAATTTGTTTTTGTGATTGATTCTTTCAAAATTTAAATGTGCCAGTCTTGATTGTAAAATAACAAAGATTGGGACAAAACTCGTTATAACAAAATATATAAAAAAAAATGTAATCTGCATATTATTACGACAGCACGTTTTATTCATAGTTATTATTTTACAATGGAAAAAATTAAGTTTGAGATCTCCTCAGGGATATTGATAAAAGCTTATAGAATCATTAATTTTGTCAAAAATGACGAAAACACAAATTTTATCGGTCTCGAAAATAATATTTTGTATTATTAGTACATACATATTTGATTTAAGAATGTGTCCAGTTTTCATTATGAAATAAACGAATTAAAACTAAGTATTTTTTCCGATAGTGACAAGCACATATTTGCCGTGTGAAGTGATCAATAGAATTAATGTTCCTTATTGCTTTTAAATTGCTTATTTTGAGGACTTATGCAGTATTATTTAATTAATTAATTTTCCAAAATTTTCACAAAAATCTTGTAGAAATAAGGAGCAAATCACGACGGATTTTAATTTTTTTTTTTTAATATTCGTCACTTTTGAATAAAATTTCATTAAAATTCTTTAGGAGACATCAATCTTAATTTATGCCTTTGCAATCATTTGAACCTTTTTTTTCGGCTTTTGAGACACACACAGATCCATACAAGTTAACAACTTTAATAATATAGGAATAATGTTATGTCTTAAATCCAAAAGCAGTTAAATTGAGTAACAAATCACAGATATACTGTGAATAAAAATTAACAAACTTACTGAATTAAGTTATAAATTTGATTTAAAGAACTTGATCTTTTTTGTGTGCTAAGTTCTCAGTATTTGTATTATAATAAATTTATAATGTATAATTTTTAAAAGCAAACTAGTACTCCAAATTTGTTGCGAGGTATGTCAAATTATGTATGTCCTAATCTTAAAATAATCACTCTATCTAAAATTCATAGCAAAATAATTTAATTGACAGAAAATATCTTAACTTGCATTCATTTTCAGAACTTTCTTAAAGGAAAACAATAATTGTTTTTAAAATCGAATACAGGTATATACAATAGTATAAACTATAAAATATTAAGGTTATCAATAACCAGTGCCATCCAATTCAATGGTCCTTAGTATCAGTGGATACCGCAATTTATTTTATAAATCAAAGTACACAAGAAATGAAATTTAAATCTAACTTTATTCAGGCAAATGGATTTTCAAGGATCTTATATCTTCCACTTGTTTCTCTATTCAATCGAAAATATCTGCTCTTCCTATTTACGGAGGCATGCAATAAAAGAGATTTTACCAAATCAAAAGCCATGAATCACATTCACATGTGACACTCTTATAGATCTGAGTTAAGTCCCAGCCTTTTCCCTTGAGACATATAAATGCCTAAATCTCCTTCTGGTTTCATATGAAAGTTTGATCCATCTGTTGCGTTCCAGCGTATCCCAGTTTTACCGGTGATAGCGAATCCATACAAAAATTCGTGTATTTTAGCTGGCATGCCAGACCGCGATGTAAGTCGCGGCATAAAGGCCGACAGTAATTAGACAGGAAGGTATCAATGTTGGTTGTCATGAAAACACTAATTAATCCGAAATATAAGTGGGCAATTAAGGTATCCCCCAGGCAAAATCCAATTTGCAGCAACACAAAGATTTCTTTGCATAAACGTACTTTAGAGGTAGTGGCTTAATTTGAATGGAGGTTTATTACTTTCTTGGGCCAAAAATAAAACAATTGTTTTATTACTTCTTTTTACATTTTGTGCAAGAATATGAATATTTTTAAGTTGAAGTTCGAATTATTTATTTAGTTATTAATTATTATAATGAGTCAAAATTCAAAATCCTCGAAATTCAGGTTGAGTATAAAATACTTTAAAAGTTTTAAATACTTTTTCTTCTAAACACCTTTTCGTGACTTGTTAAAAGTAATCAGCACCTACCAGATTATCCGATTGACGTGACCGTATGCTCAGAATTCAGAAATATGAATAGTGTAATAAAAACTAAAACTACGGGCACAATTACGACTGTGTCGCAACCGAAGACGTTGAACTACTTTTATTATTTATTCGTGGAGAATCCATCCTTGTGAAACTCTTAAAAATAAAGTTAACTTTTCAAAAGACATGTTATTCTGATAACTGCCGTACAATAATTTAAGTGTGTTATAAGAAAAGTAAGAATAGATCCTTTTAAAGCTGTTTTAAGAACAAATGTTTGGACTCCGTGGTTTACAATGCTATAAGCTCAATTTTAAATTTTCAATTTTAATTTTTATAATCAAAAAACTAGTCTAGATGTTGTATAAATTTTGTAGAGGTTTTTGCAAGAAGATATAACTCTATATAACAAGAATATATTAAATGAACAACAAAACACATGCAATCTTATTTGAATTTTGTCATGTAAAAGTAATTTTAATGGTTTCTAATACGCTTATTAAGTTATTATAGGAAATTGAAGTTTAATATGTTACAGATAGATGGCATTGTTTGCGACTTTTCTACTCTCAGACTGAATCATGAGAAATATCGCCTAGTTTTTTGGATTTTATGCTGCTGCATTTACATGAGCTTTCTATCAGCGTTTGATTCATTATTCTACGACTTTTTATTATTTATTATTTTATAAGCTTTCAATGTGTCTACAATTTTCGATGCACCATTTAACCATCTATACCGCCGGGAAAGATGTAGTTCTAAGTCAAAAATATTAAAAGTTTGTATGTATATAATAATAAGAAGAGATGGAAAATTTTAGTAGTATGTACTAATTTGCTAATGTTTACTGATTTTTAAACTGCTTAGATTTTTCTTTTGAAGTAATTAATTTGAACATAACTATTCCCACTACCGGCGGTATCCTGTATTTAGTTAGTTCTAATTTTAGTTGTTTGCATCGAAACAAAAAAAATTGTTAAACAAAAATAAATTATAGGAGGCACTGAACTTTCAGTTTTGCTGGCGTTCGAAAGATTGGAGCAGAGTCGGCAAAGTGCGAAATAATCTCGCTTATTTAGTATTCCAAACTTTAACTTAATATAAAGAAAGTTTGTCGTAGAGCTTTCTTTTTATGTAAAAAAAACATATACTATCTAACATAGTACAATCCTGACTTTAGTTCATTAAACACCTTATTTGAAATGTTCATTATTTTGTCTAGCGTTTTCTGTCCTATACTTGTGGAGATAGTAAAGTGTGAGACAGAAATTTTGAAGCATTTTTTAAAAAAAAATAACATACTTCAATTGCTTACGCCAAATAGTCTGAAAAAAATACTTGTGTGACAGGCGACATAATGTCATAACTGTTCCATTTTTTTCCCAATTGTAGTACGGAATACAAAAAAAAACAAAATGAGTTATTATTACTCATATAAACATAACGAAGTCATTAGAGTGAATTACTTCAATTTGAATGTTAAAAGCATTCAGCATTTTATCAAATCTGTTAGAACTTTTTTTGAACTATTTTAGTGCTAGTTTCAATAGGCCAATGAAACTCAAATAAAAATGCAATCACCAAAAATGACAAATTTAATAGGAAACACGAATGTGATAAACAATAATTATACTAGATACACTTCTTGGAAATACTCGTAATACTTTATCCTCATCAATATGGATCACAAAAACAAGTAATAATAAAGTAATAGCAATAAAATGACACATGCCACATGCCCACGACGTTATTCTGCGAAATTCCTGAACTTTTATTTCCCCTTTCGAGTGACAAGCGAAGACAATTTCGTGTTGCCTGCCACCTTCGTGGCCATTCTCTAGGAATTACGGGTAACATCACCAAAATTGTCTTTTTACGCGATGCTAACTGGACGCCAACTTAATTGGCGGTGAGCAGCACATGCCGTGACCAATTAAATTTAGAAGCTGTCAACTGCTGTGGGCTACCCGCAGCATCATTTGCAATACTACTGCACAGCGTTTCACTAGAGAGAAAGTAAATTACGTGGAACGTTTTCATTAACCTCAACGATTTATTTAGCTTCTACTGCAAGAGGTGGGTCTTTTTTACCCTCTGGAAATTTCCCTTCTTCCGTGAGCTCAATTTCCTACTCATTTAGTTTGGGAGCAACTGAGAACAGTGCACTTTCCTATTAGCCTACTGATAGCTTGTTTTTTTTTAGAAAGTTTTCCTTGGAAAAACGAATTTCAATAAGGGATTCTTCTGGGTGCACCTGGTCTGTCGTCTCGAAAAGTTTTGATTAACGAGAATTCTCCTGTGCTAAATAAATGACGACTTAGCCATGGACAGACGGCGGATTTGCAGCTGGATAGGTCTATCTGGGGAAATATGTATAGTATGTATGGTTTTTTTCTGTTTAAATAAAAGTTAATAATGACTTTCTTCGTGTTGAAAAGAATAATAAGCAAAGCAGCGTTCTTCCATTATGTGTAAAATTCCATCCGTCTATTCTACAGATTCTATAGATTTAGACTAATGAGCATACAATTTTGTAAGCAGATGCTTCACATTGAGATTTACTTTTAAAAACAATGTATGATATTTCTCTGAAGAACTAAGCTGTGGATTTGAAAAAATCCAGAAAAATGTTAAATACTATGCATTTGAATTGAAATATCAATAAAAATTATTTTTAATTTTATTTATTATTTTTATAAAATTTTACAATGCGGCCAATTGAAAACAGAATTAGATTTTGAATAGGACCTTATTCCTTTCCGCATTAATCTAGAATTTTCTGCCATAATGGACTAGATTAGTATTATAAATTGGACTTATTGTCCGTTGTAAATTGCGAGAATATACAAGGTGTTTCGTTACGTTCTGAACAGGGGTATATCAATAAATTCTACGTGGTGTCTTGATCGAAGTTTGTTCGGATTCAACTATTCAGTTTTCGTAGTATCTAATTCTTAATGGATTTTCACCATTCCAATTTTATGCGATTTCTCAACATTTATTTTATTTATTTATGTTCAGTTCTTTTAAGTGATAGGGCTATTTTTAATTATGTATAAACGTTCTGGGAGAATTGCAGATCATAGCAGTGAAAACTGCATCCAAATTCGTTCAGTAGTTCTCGAGATTAGCGGAGTCATTCAAACAGACGCTCGTCGGGGTCCTTTCATACAATGTAGTGGTAAGAATAGTTACAGAGGCTCATTAAAGTCGTACAAACTCAACAACAACATGTATATACTTCCATATGTGTACAGGGTGAAGTAAAATCAGTTCCTTTTTTACTTAAATATTACTAATATATCTTTTCCTAAGGAAAGGAAGTGGTAGGTGTAATACCTTTTAAAATCTAGATTACACCTGCCAACTTTTAGGACAATTGGCCAATCAAGCTCAGTATATTTCTGTTACGACAAGAATAGTCAAACTTAAAGGAAAAAATGTTGAATACATATAAAATTGAATTGAGATTTCTTTGTTGTGAGAAAACGACAGCCGCACATTGGAAATATCTTTGCTTATATTTGATAGGAGGCTCCTTCGGTAATTGTTTGTAAAAAATAGAATAAAAAAATATTAAAGCATGTGGTCATGACACCGAATAAATTGCTCGAAATTAACGACTTTTCTAAATTTCATATAATAGAAGTGCCATTATCTCGAAAACCATAAAATTTTTACTTTGGTTAAATTTAGCTTATTGGAACAGTCATGAATTAGCCGGTCATCCGTTGTCGTTTGGACGTTGGTTTCTGGGACACCCTGTATAACCTCAATTAAATTATTTGGACAGTTCAGCATCATTTAATTATTTTTCAAAATATGAATACCTATTGCTCTTAATAATATTATTCTATACATATATACATATTATCGTACCATTGAGATTTAAAATCTTGTTTAAAATTTGAACTATAATGTTTGTACATACATATTTTAGCCTAGTGTTATAAATTGTTTTAAAGATTATTTACAAAGGCATAAAAGTGTATTTCCGATTTTTTACTTGTCTTGAAAGTAAGCGTCGCTCCTGAAAATTTTAAAAACTTAGTAATAATTAAAGTTTAGCTCAAGGTACTTTTGCTGCATATTGACTAACAACCCTTTTCAAGGTCTGCCTGGAATAACCCCAAACCCGAAGTCTTTTGAAAATTTCCAAATTGTAACGCGTGTAGAGTAGAAAATAACAAGGCTCAGTGACGAAAATAACCGCAAAACGTGATGCGAATTGGTAGGCCTGGAAACAGGATGAGCAAAGTAAATCAGAAGGATCAAAGCAATAAAAATTCTTCTTTATTACTTGATGAAATCTGCCTCTCAGTTCGTACTGTTTCGATACGACATAGCCACTTTTATGCAGGGACGATTTAAATCAATCATGTAAAATTTGAAAAAAGGGTTGTGCTTCATTTGTTAACACTCCCGAGAGTTTCATGTTGTCGCTCTATGTCGCTTCTTTGACCTAGAAAGACCTTTGAAGATGACTCAGAGGGGATTTAGTAAATCGGGAAAAATTGGCAATTTGCTAAAGGAGCTGTAAGGTGACCCTTTCAGAAATGGATTAACTCGCAAAGCAAAACGGTTTGATCCATCATTTTGTCATCAAGATTAAGAAAGGAAAAAAGGAGTGTAACTCGGGGGTTATGCTGTTGTACACTTTATAATGAATATTGAGTGGAAGAGAGTGACTTCATGCAGTGATGATGTTAATAATTAGGTCAGGGTTGACTTGGCAGCATTCTTAATATATTTGAGAAAAGGCTCATAAATTACTCATCGAGGTGGTAAAGCTCTTTGACAAAAGCCCAGGAGAACAGATTTGGTAAAATTGCTCAATCAATACCCTTCGTTGTCATGCCGTCGGTCAGGAAGACGAGAGGGAATCTCTGTAACAAAGTTATTTTAAAATCAAATCACGTCATCATCTGCGGAACAAAGATTTCTCCCACAAAGTTAACTGGCCCAGCGTTTCAATAATAAAATTTTATGCCCGGCTGGGCACGTTTCAATAAGAGGCAACACCGCCACGACCTCCTCCGGAGAAATGACTTTACCACGTTAAAGGAAAATCGTGATAGAATTAGGGTGAAACCTTTACACCGGCGTATTTCCAGTTCAATTACCTTTCCCCCCGGCCGTTGGTAACAGTCAAAGAAACCTTCTGCAGCGACTCACCGGCTTATTGAATTAACTGAGCGAAAATGGGGTGACGAGTGGTTGATTGTTCCTGCTCAACAGGTCAAGTAGTCGACGTAGCTACTTAGTGCCACTTTCGGGGAGTTTGGGTGGGTCTACAGAACACAACCCACTCCAGAATCCTGGCAATTTTCGGGTGCTTTTACTTCTTAAGTTGAACAGAATTCAAAAGGAAAACGCTAAAAGCCTACATGGCCACAGCTGTGGCTTTCTACCTCTATACTCTTAATATTTGTAAGAAAAATTTCTCACTTTGAGAAGAAAGTTGCTTTCAAGCTAATTAGGTAGTTGCTGCCAGTTTATATTTTTGGCAAACATTTCAAGTTTGTGCAAATAACCCTTCAACCGTTTCCGAATGGATAGACAGATCCTTAGAGTGTTGTAGAAATTAAAAGCACGTATCTTACTATCACTGAGAAATTTGACTTCTTGTTGCCTCAACAGCAATTTGTATGAAATTAACCATTAGTTTACTCAAAGTTTACTTGTATACAGTAGAAAAATAAACATTAATGTAACTATTTCCAATTACTGGTAGTGTCCCCCACATTGGAATTGGAATGAGTCATTATGGCAGTAGGTAGGTTTACCATGACGTTATACATATGTATATTGTATGGTTTATGAATTTTCAGAGTTAAGGGGGACTAGTAGAACATACTAGACTAAGTTATCTTGAACAAAACAAATCTGAATCTAATTTTATGAATATGATTAGATCTTACTTTTCCATAAAATGAGGAACACTCGAAGAGAAAGTCCGATTTTTTACCACTTTTTTACGACTTATACATATGTATGTAATAGAAAGAAGGATACTCTTTACATTAACCACTTCGATTACGAATATTTCGGAGTAAAAAAATTAAAGTTACTTTAGTTTGATTTTTTTTTTTTATAATTTTATAAAGGAAAGAAATACATATTAATATCTACAAATTTTGACATAAAATTTTATGTTATATCATGGTTAAAGAAAATGCAAAAAAAGATACATTTTTTTGAAATAACAAAATTTTTAGTTCCCTTTAATGCGAACTCAATAGTGGTTCGCAAACCCTAATTAGTTCACGAATTTTTGATAGTTTTCGCCATATGAGATCTCTTTATTACTTTTATATATATGTATTTATATATTTAAATAATTTTAAATAATGAATTAATGCTGTAAAACCTAAAGAAATAATAGTCCATAAATGTTGCTATAAAAGAAAAACTAACTTCTATATTGATGCTAGATCAGTTTTATAATGTTTCGAAAGAATTATTAGTAGTTACGACGAACAATTTTTAGAGCATGTATGGTTTATCAAATTTTCTGAGAAGACCGCGGGTAAATTTTCAATTCAGTCAATTTTACTTTGGTAGTAAGGTAACTAAACAGATCAATAGTCTTCTAAAATACTTCTGACGCTTTCAATCACTTTAAAAATGTTGAGATCGTTAACATATAGACAATTAGAAATATTTTAGCATTCAAATCAATAAATGATTAAAAGTGGACCAAGAGATGATATTTGTAGAACATCAGAAAGAGGGACTAATTTAAACGACAAAGGTGCAACCGTTTGTTACGCCACAAAACGCTTGAGCTGTTTTTAATATTTAAAAATAACGATTTTGGTACCTAAATATCTAAAAATGTGGACGACGGCCGACAGGACCTTCGGCACGTGAACACTGTTCACACTTGACCGTACTTTACTACATTATATTCTATTCTGTTCTTTACAGAAACTCCTCAACGTCATCGGCAGACCGTCCAGGCAGAACAAATTCTACCAGGTCGTATGACCTTTACAGCGCCGAGATGGACGTGTCTCACGAGAAAAGGACCCAGAAAAACTTGGGTTCGATGGCTGTTGCTCAAGTGTTGTGTGTTTGCCCTCTTATGATTTTACGTCTTGCAAGAATGGTCATGGTCGAGACATACGAGAATTCCATGCATTTCGATTTGACCTATTTGATGTTCGTGTGGATCGCGTTTTTGCCTACGCTAATCTTTCCATGTATCTACGCCTCGGAGATTCTGCCAAGGTAAGAACTTATCAGATTTAATTATAACACTCTATCTAGCGGAAATTAAGTCCATCAGGGAGCAAAGCACATATTCAAACAAAAAACATAGTGAGAAGTTCCGTAGGTCTGATAAACATTGAACGAAAGTTGCATGATAGATTTCTGCGAAAAATGAAATCCTTTTGCTGAAACGGAAATTCAAACACTTTCTATGAAAAGTTGCACGTGTGATGTTCGGATTTTCAATAGCACAAAATCTTTTGCGAGAGATACATATGTATGTGCATATATCGATTCTATCCTTTTTAGAGTAGATATCAAAGATTCAGACTAAACTTGAGTGTTGGGGGCAACAACATATACATACAATACATACATGGAAATGATCATGAATTTTATGAATTATTTTCAGATTTTCCACTTTACCATACTTTATTTCTTTTACAATATTATTTAACCATTAACAAAAAGCTACGGCAAATCAAAACAATATTTTCTAACAGTTCTACTGAAAACGTTCACAACAGAGAAATTTATTATTTCTTTGTCAATCAATATTGCAGCATTTGGTTTCAAAGCATGTGGCTCAATGTCAGACTTTTAATTATCTATTTATATTTTGAATATCTACATATTTTGGATTACACGCCTACATTGCCTTGTCAGTTTACATGTGTGACACCTTGGAATTATTTCGTTTGCAAATTATCTAAATTAACACATTATTTTTTGTTTTACTTTCCACCAAAAAGAGTGTTGTAATAACATTTTATCGTTTACACAAAATTATAATTTTATATTAAAAAACATTTAAAATTTTGTATGATTATCTAAAAAAAATGTTGTTTGAATTTTCAAGATTTTAGATTTAAATCTTTAAAATCTTTTATAATATCTACATTAGATAAATTATACATTTGTGACTTCCGCAGAATCTTCCATAAAAATTTTACAGATTTTGTTTATTCGCCTTTCATATATAAAGGTTGTTAATGCCTTAATTCTTATGTTTTATAGTTCTTAAAAATTATATTACTGCAGTAAAAGTCCGATCTGAAATATAAATCTCCTCTCTGATAAAACATTTCAGTTAAACAAAGATTTAAAATTAATTATATGTATATTATTTAGGAGAGATGTGTGATATTTGAAATAAATGAAATTTTTTCATTAGCAAAATCAATAATATTTTGAACAGAATCTATTGTTCGACACACGACGATTTCAAGCACCTAGACTGGTTAAATTTATCAGCGTTACGAACCTTAGTAAATTCATAACTAACCGCACCGTCGAGAAAAGACTTAAATTTCATCATTCACCTGTTCTACTGTGATTATTTTATCAGAAAAACTTTATACTCTAAGATGCCAGACTGAAAAAAACACAATCAGAAATCAAATGTCACAAAAAATGTTTTTCACAAAAGGTGACTGCCTCTTCGTTTACCCTATCCATGATATGGGTTCAGCTGTTTAGCCGCAAAACATGAAAACCTCCTTGATACAATTTTATATACATAGATTTTTATATATCTTTCCAGCTAGACAACTTCGATTTGTCACAAAATAACATGAGACATCTATTCTTGAAGTACACTGATGATATATGTATAAAACATATCTTTTGAAATCCTTAATTGCCTTAATTTTTCGATGAAATAAATTTAGGACTATTCAAACTTGAGGGAATTTCTATGAAACATAAAAATTTCTCCTTTTAAAATTATTCAATGGCAAATATCACATTCTTGAATAATATTTGAATAATGAATTGATGTAAATAATAAGGCATGTACATAGGAATGTATGTTTATTTAAGTAAATATGAAATGTAAAACTTGAAGTCAATTACCTCAGTCCAATTCCTTTAAACCCACACGGAATTCTATTTGATATTTTATATTTATGTCTGAGCAATGTGAAAGTTCATTAAACTGCAAGCATATATGCACATACATATGTAGTACATATAAATTTATTTATTTTTCTCGTTTTGTTATTTGCTTTATCAGATAAGGAAAAGGTTTCCAATTCATATCTCGACCGAATCACGTAATGGTTCTCGTCGATGTATATTCCTTTACTTAGTAGACCGGGCCTTAGTCCACATCTGAACCCAATAGACCCTTATACCCTTTAGGGTATACTGGTCAGAACTCAGAAAGGTTTACAAGAATGGACGGCAGTTTGACACAGTTTCTGAACTGAAAGCTGAGATAAAGAAATGTTGGGATGAAATTTCAATAGATACGCTTAAAACTTTAATTAATTCGATGCCCGCTCAAATATATGAAGTTATTAGTAACAATAGAGCCAAAAAAACCATTTAGAAAAACTTTAAAATATATAATTGAGATTTACTGACATAAAAACATTTGATGGGATGTGTGGTTATAGTCATTGCGTTTACTATGTATGCAGATAACTTTAATAGTTTAATATTTCAATTTGTTAAAATTAGGCATTCCAATTAGCATTACAATTTTCCGTAAAATTTCAGAAACACCTTTTGAATGTGAACGCGTGTTTACTTCAATTATTCAGATTGCTTGAAGCTTGTATATGACACATTGTGGGGAAAACATAGTTAAATAAAAGAAAATTAATATATGTAATTAAATAATTTTTGTATTAAAAAATATATAACTAATAGTATGCTTCTCGATATACTGTCCTGAAATATTTCTATCCCTTGAAAGTTATTAAAAAATAACAAAAAGGTAGCCTTTTAACAAACATTTTGTTTTTTTTTAATTTTTAACTTTAATCAATATAAATAAAAAATGCATATGTACATATATTATGCTGACAAAAATGTGCCCTTATTTATTAAATTTTCTCAATTTATTTTGAAGTTATCACACAATGAACTAGTCTGAAAAACAGGTTTAAGCTTTTAGCTTCTGTAATAAAGGACTTTGACCGCGGTGAGCTCGAATGTAAACTTTGATAATTTTGAGAACTTTTCGAATTCTTAAAAAACTTTGGAACAGATTGAGTTTAAGGTTTCCTCACGGATTTTGATAAAACTTTGTAGGAATGTTCATCACGTGAAGAATATGCAAAAAAAATGTGTAATAATACGGCCGCTACATGACGGTACCGCTTGGTAGGAAACCGTAGCTTAAGTCACTTGTAGTTTCCGAAATATTTATCTTTGAAATTTCGAAAATTTATATTTTGTCATCACAATTTTTTGCATATTCCCATAAAGTTTCGTTGCAAATTAAGATACCTTAAATTAAGGATTTTTCCGTCCTTTCATCCCAACAAATTCTTCAAGAATCTCTTAAATTAATGAGTTAAAGATAAATTAACGAATTAAAGATAAATATCTTTTTCGACGATGACAAGCACGCATTTGTCTTATAAAATGACACATCGAAATAAAGTAAAATTTTCCTTATTTTCAGCAATCGTGTAGAATTCTTTTACAGAAATCCGGTGGAAATATGTTTAATTTAAGATTTTTGAATAATTTTCACCAATTCCGGCGGAAAAATATCACTTTCTAGAAATTTTAAGGTAAAATATCTCAGGAAATATTAACCGACCGATAATTGTTGTTTTTGTATGTCCGTCACTTCTGATCCTAAATGGGCATTCCTACAAAGTTTCATCAAAATCCGCGAGGAGACCTCAAACTCAAAAAAGAGTAAAAAATTGATTTTTTCATCCGTTAAAAGGATAATATCCCTTTAATTAAATGATGTAAAATAAGAAGAGCATTTTCAATGAGTAACAAAACCGGTTTTAAAATAAATTATTTACTATTATGTATTATATCATGAGATTAATAGGGCTGCTCCATTGAGCTTTGTTCTAAAATTCGTTTTTTTGCCATCTTATTAAATTGAAAAGAACTAGGTACATGAAAATTGTGCTTAGTGAAAGTGTTTTTAAATAGTTGTTTCTATGGCAACCAATTTCTTTTATAATGATACAAAATACAAATAAAAGATATTGTGAATACCCCTCTTATAAAATGTTAAAGAATTTTATAAAAGGGAAAACCTTGTTTTATTCTGTCCTTTTGCTCAATCGAAAATTAATTTCTTTCTGCTTCGTAGGACTGAAAAAGAACGATTGCGTGGGTATTTCCGGCTGTCTTCACGGTTAAAAAAATCTCAAAATTCGCAAGAGGAGTCGATTGAGCAGGACAACACCTCGTCAACGGTGGCTAAAGATGCCACGCCCTTGAAGCCATCCGAGGATGATAAAGCAAAAATTACCATAATCAGTGATGCCCAGAAAGTGTCAACTAATCGGGCTAAGTCAGCTCATAAAATAGCCTCAAGAAAGGTCTCCGAGTCGATCAATAACTCCTGCTCGAACATCACGTCTAGCACCTACTGCAACAATGGGACCGAGCGGGGGAGTGTTGACTTCGAGCGCGGGTCCATCATGAGCGTGGACAAGGAGTCCTTTTTCGAGAAGAAGTGGGTGAATTCCGCGCTGCGGCACAAGGACACCACCTTCTCGGACTGCAGCTCATTCACGCGAAACGACTCGTCGAGCACTCTGGAGCGTGACCTTGAAATCATAGACATGCTGGAGCGGGAACGCAGCATGGACATCCAGGACATGATGGAGCGCGAAAGGCGCGGCGAAATAGTTAGAAACACGAGCATTGAGCGACGAAAACTCCCCGATTTGGGGAAGATATGCAAATCCCCAAAACCAGATCCTTACACGTTTGATGGCGGCGTAGAAAACTACGCCCCGTACATTCTCCAGAAGAGGCTCAGTCAAAGGAGCTCCCACAGCACGTCCAGCCGGGCTAAGCATGATAGTTTGCATTCAAGTGATGAAATCGGGGTCTTCGGGGACCGGGAACCTAGCAAAATGTCTGTGATAGAGAGTAGAATTAGGCGAAACACAAAAGGAAGCATCTCCTCCGGGCGCAGCTCCGTCAAGTCCAGGGAGTACATCTCCCCGCATCCTGAGCTGGATTTCAGGGAGGAACCATTCGCTAACTTATAAATTAGACGCTAAGCCGCTTAGCTGCAGCTGGACTTAAGGGCAGCGTTAACATTTGTACAAATCTTTTGCCGAGCCCCCAACGCGCTCAATGTAAATGGGGCGCGGTGGGTCGAACCATTGGAATTGTTGTAAGCGACCATTGTTCTTGGTAGTTTTAAGAAGAAATATTTTTATGAAACAGAGAAGTAGTAGAAAATTATTTTTACTGTGCCAATTTGCGACGTTGTCTTGTTAGCTCTTAAAACCAGTTTATTAAACTCTAATCGTTGTTAAACTTAAGCCAACTTAAAAACACTTTGAAACGAAAAATTGGTGAAATTCTTACGAGCCCCAAGAATTGCAACATACACACAACAGAATTAGAAAATTTAATTTGTAAATAAGAGAAATTAAAAATAATTTTTCTGTTAAGCTTAACCTTAAGGATATAATCTTTGTTCGTACGACGTAGGTTGATAAGCGCCAAGTAAAACAAAAGTAAACTTTTTCATGCCTAGTATTTTTGTAAAACTTTGAAATTTTCAAAGAATTGCATTGTAAAATTAATATAAAGATGTAATGTCACTCTTGGAGGTTTGGAACTCTAAAAAGAGTTTAGTTTTTTACATAATGGAAATTATCTTGACAAGAATCCTTTGAACTGTTCCATTAATAAAGTGGCATTTTCTTGCTAAACCATTGTTTTATTACTTTTGAGTTTTACAAATATCTCAAGACTTTTTAAAGTTACATTTCTATGTTTTTTGAAAAGGGTTATCCTGACAGCAAATCGTTTCATAATTTTAACAAACAGGAGATAATTGAAAATGATTTCGATTAGTCAATGGTAAGTAATTAAATAAACAATCTTTTTGGAATATTACCTATATTTTTTAAATCATAACATTTTGTTCCTCCTAAGAATGGTATAACATGTTATTTAACTCAAGAAAATATGGTGATTTGTCGGTTCTCAAAAGCAAAGTCTTCATCCCACAATACTTTTTTAGTGATTAGAACTCATGTTTGCTGTGAGTTGAATTTAAACTAAAATTTTATAATATTTTGTTCGAAGAAGTAGTAACAGTTTCGCAGGAAAATTTCAGGAACTTAAGCTTAGAAATTTGCTTTCATATTTATGTCGCTCGCCATATGACCCAATTTAATTTATTTGGAATTTTTTCTTTTCTATTATTTCGATACTCCTTACACAAAACTTATAATAAGGACACCATGGTACAGAATCATACTCAAGAATGGAATGCTTTAATGTAAGATTTTGCGAGGATTTAAAATTTTGATTTTTTGATCTTTGTTTTAAATAATTTCACATAACTGTTATTTGATCAGATAGTATTTCTATTATATTTAACTTACACCTTAAAATATACTCTATAATATTTACTTTATATTAAAAAGACAATTATATAAATACATATTTCACATTCGAAAAGTAAGAAATATTTTTGTAAAATCTATCTATGTACATATGATAGAACCCAAAACAGTAATATTTGGAATTCTTGTATTTTGAACGCGCATAACTCAAACACTATTGAACGATTTTTGAAGCAATTTTCACTGTTTTATAGCTTGAAGCCCAGATTAGCAATGCAACAGGGATCCCTCTTATCACAATCGAAGGTTCCTTAAGGGCCTAGAAGTGAAAGACTAGCCTATATGCGAAAATGTATTGAAAATTTTATTTTAATAAAGTCCAATGTAACCTAGGTACAAATTATTTTTTGTATATTTTAGTAGATTCAAAATAATATCGCAGGCCGTATAGCCCTGTATTAGAGAATCAATTTCATAAAACAACTTTAAGTCATCTGTAAACAAACCAATATATGGGCAATTAGTAACATATCATTTAGATTTAGAAAATAGCACAATATATGATATTTTCCACATATCCAAAAATAAACCATATTTTAGACGCTTACTGGAGAGACTAATTGAAGATCAAGATTCAAATTATTTTCAATGGACAATATTTCAATATCATAAATAGATAAACTTTCGGAAAATTATCGGAAATTCATTTACTGTATTTAAAGGACCAGAAGAAGATCTACTAGACCACTTGCCATAATTTAGATGATTTTTTCTTAAAGGAACCGAATTTACAAAATAAGCATACTACTTTATTAAATCTATTCTTAAATAGATTTTAATAGGCAACATGTTACAAAAGGTACATTCAGGAAGTTGAACTACATCCGACGGAAATCTCATGAATAAGTGAATATTTCCCATCATAATTCTTACATCCTTAGGCAAGCCAAAGAAATTTCGGTGGTAGTTCCCTAGGACCCTAGCCATCGGGAATTTGGTATATAAAAATGTTTGGAAGTATGAAAAGTTGGGTTTCCTGTTATATTCCACATAACAATTTTTTTTTATCTTTTTAAATATAATTCTCAGTTGCCAGTAGGCAAAATTAAGGTCCGTCATTTCCTTTATGAAATCTGTCGGCATGGGATAAATGGAGGAAGGTTTAATACCAAACGGCCCTTACGAAACCCAAACTGCGTATTTTACAGCCCTATTTGGAGTGTTTTGTTATTTCAGAACACTGTTCGCTCTTTTGTTTGTATTATATAACATGGATAGATAATAATAATGGTACAAATAATAAAAAAGCTGCTGTAATAGGACTCCTTCTGAAACATGTTCATATTTAATTCATAGTAGAGGCAAAATGCAAGAAGTGTCCGAATATTCATTCCCAAATTCCCTTAGAATTTGTATATAATAAGCGAAGTGCGCGAAACTTTTCAGGAAACAGGAGTTGAATATTTAAAATATTTCATTCTTACTTCAGGCAAAAGGAAAGGTTGTCTTTTTATGAGACATGGCTTATAGGCTGCTATGTTGGCATGGAATAGTGCCGGCCAAATTCAGCTGTGGGAGAATTAAACATGGTTTTATACATATTAAAGAAAAAATTTGAACTTTGTTTATGGCTTTTCTTTGAGCCAGTAAAGTATAAACTCGGATAATAAATGTATAAAAGCTGAAATGGATTCGTTTTTGCTCGGGTGTGAACAATTTTTACAGTGGTTAGGCTCTACTAAAGGCGGAAATATAATGTTTAAATGTTGGTAAACAAATTTGAGTACATGCACATATACTTTCTTAAGGGGGGTACCTAGTATAACAGCTCAAAAAACACGCTTATTTCAAACATTTTATTTTTAGACTAACTATATTTTTATGACATTTTAATGAATTAGGTTTTATAGAACATCTTTTAAAGTTGTTAAAATATATTTTTATTAATATTTTCGGTACAAAATGGCGGCATGGTAAGCATTTTTACTTGTCATCCACACCAATTGAAAAATAATGATATTTGGGTTGAATTCGTTTCTTAATATTGTTATACATCCAGATAATTACGAAATGATTTTTACCATAATTTTCTGGCTTGGTATTTTTAGTTTTTATAACGAAAGTATTTTCACTTTGATTTCTTTTCTGCGGGTTTATAAAGTAATGATTTTCAATTGGAAATTTGTTGAAAGAGCCGAGCTGTAGTATCAAAAGTGGGAGACAAAATCGATTGTTCATATTATTTGTTATGTCACTTAATGATATTTTATAAAAATTTATTAAAAAGTGAAATTTTGTTAGTTTTCCAAGTTTTCTTTTTTAAATATCCCTAAAACATCTGAAATAAAAATCAGGTTTTGGATTCACTTAAAAAGGATACCTGGGACTAACAGATTTCTTATAATATTTTGAATTTGAAATGAGAAATTTTAAAAACGAAAAAATAATGTTGCAGTGAGTAACTATGTCTGTCTGAATTTTGTATATGATTATGTAAAAACTCTGAAAATTTCAAGTTTGAAGGTGGAAAAAAATTGTTGAATCTTATTACATTTGCTTTTATTTTATTCATAAAAATTACATGTTATGAAAGAGCCGAAAGTATTTTTATTTCTTAAATATTAAAATGATTCTTATTTGTCCGATTCTGAATCAACTTCAAACTGATCCCAATCTCTTCTTTATATATTTCAAAAATCTGAATATAGAATATTGTGATAATACATATGTACAATGTACATACATATGTATTTCCGAGATAACATCTGCATAAAATTAAACTTTTTGTAATGAAGAAAACCAATATTTAGTATTCAGGTATAGGGAACAGGTATTTGACTCAAATCATTACATTTATTTGAAATTTTATAAATTTAAATGAATTAGCGCAATACTGACGTGTCCTTATTATTATTATTTTACATTATTTTCACCACCATCAAATGCGACTTAATTTTCCTTTTTATTTTTTCAAAGGAGCTTCGTGAGCTAAAAATAGTCCTCAGCCAACCTTGTCGTAAAGTAAGGAATCAGCCCGTTTTCATGTTTACCAACATATTCGTTTCACTATGGCGAGGAAGGTCCACTATCGTGCATTAGGGAAGAAATTAATTAATTAATGTAACACTTTTTATAGGCGAGGATCTCCTCGCTTGAAATAGCGTGTAAAGTGTATTTTCTAATTACAAGAAAACTTCTAGTAAGTAGGTGGCATCATAGGACATTGCACAACACCTGGTTACTGCCACACCTCATCTGGCTTAAGTAAATATTATAGTTAAGTTTTTCCCATTAAAACGGCTAATAAAATATGAAAACTGCCTGAACAGCTCAATTTAACAAACTACAAATGTATGAATTATATGTATTATATTATGGACGACTTTAAGTTGATAATTTTCATCTCGTTATGTATTCAAAGATAAATGGCTAGTATAGTAACTCCAATCTTACCTTCATTTTTAAAAAAGCCTAAAATCATGCTTATAATAATTATATTAACAAGCAATGTATTCATAATCCAGTCAAATTAATTTTTAAAAGGTAGGGAATTTAAGACACATTATTCTTTTTATCGAGAATTGTAGCTTTTAGCGGTCACAGTAAAAAATTTTTACTACTTTAATAATAGGCAATTCTTTGCCTAGTATTAAAGCTGTAAGAATACACCGATGTTTAAATTTACATTCGTCGATTTAAATGCTTTTTAAAAGTTTTGGGAAATTACCGCCATTACGGTATATTAATTCCAATTTAAAAAAACAATTTAAATTTGAACATTTATGTGTAAAAGTACACTTCGGATAGTAAAAACTTCTTGTAGCTAAGGCTTTAATTACTGAATTTACACAAGTTAATGGTAACCCATAATTCAACTAACATGGAAAAACTGGGGCCAATAGTGAATTTTCAAGTTGGAATTGTAAAATTGCAAACAAAATCTGCTATTACAAAAACTATTTAGAGAAGTTACATCCAACAAAGTAAATTGAATTAGAAATTTACACATATGAGTGGTTTCTTACAACAAAACATAAAATATTACACCAGACAACAGTAAAACAGAATTTTACCAGTTCTTTGATGTAAATTTAAACCGTGTTGTGTTTCTGCAACATACAAGTTAACAAAATAACGTTCGCCTTCCGCGAAACGCCCTAATATCCAATTTCTGCAGTGTCGCAGACGCCTCGTTGCACGACGCCGGCGCCGTCACCTGAAACCAACGGTACGTGACTTTTCCTGAGAACCTTTTTCTGCATTTCAACGGAAGAAGCGCATCTCTAGATTTAAGCTTCAGTTGTAGTCAGTTGTAATCCACCACTCTAGAGAAGAGTATCTTCAAATAAACAAAGTTATAAAGTTTTATTAACTGTTTTATTAACTGGCGCCCGAGCAGGGACCGTTGCGATAAAATAAGTCCGATAGTTGTTCGATAAGAAATCTTAAACGAAACGCGAAATTCCCGATAGCTTAATAAAAATTCGGTGCAATTGCGGGAATAACGGAACGTGATTTTTCGCAACTAAAAGTTCTGCAGTTATTGTTAGGAAAAGAGGCCCCTTAGTAACCACGGCAGCTAGCAACTCGACGTGGAGGAAACGGAGTTAACCAGCGCAACAATTTCAGGACACCAAGCCGGAATTGAGGAACACCTGCGTTAACAGCCGCCTAACTGCTGACAGAAGGAAGTCCCAAATAAAAAGGAAAACACCCTAGTAGGAAATCCAAACAGCGATGCAACTCCGGATGTTAACCATACATTCGATATTATTATCGTAAGTTAGAAAATTATTGCAAAAGTGTGAAAAACAGTGAAAATAGCAAACAAAGAAATAAAATTTGTGAATTAAGGTCTAATAAGTTTTAAAAAGAAAAGTATCTCAGCATTTAAAGTCAAGTTTGAGAAATAATAGAATTTTAGCTTGTTACATTACTAGGATTTAAGATTTTGTGTTAGCCGTGAGCAAAGAAAATATCTTACTTTAAATAATTTCGAAATACGTTCCCAATCTAAAAAGGTTAAACCAAATTAATAAGTTGTCGGTGACAGACGTGATACAGATACGAATACTTTGATTTTACGCAGCTGATCGAGTTAAATAATCTAAATTATAAATTTTATCTCAAAATACAGTAGAAGATTAAAATGCCTACAGAAAATGTTTTAAGACCACCAATCCTTCAATTGAATGAGGGTCAACCATCCGGTTCCGGTACTTCAAATCATTTTAACCTTGAACAGCTGAAAGAAATTATTATACAGACCGTTCGATCAGAAACGAAACAGATTCTTGATCAGATAACACATGCCGACGTTAAACCTAGGCACTCTGATCAAACCATAGATCCACAATACTTCGATGATTTGAACGATATGGACAAAATACCTGATGTCGTTAAAAGTTTACGTGAATTTTCAGGTCAACCGGGAGAATTCGGCTCTTGGAAGAAGAGTGTCGAGCGAATTCTAAAAATTTATAATCACTTAAAGGGAACACCTAAATATTATGGCATAATTAGTGTCATAAGAAATAAAATAACAGGGCATGCAGATACTGCATTGGAGTCATACAACACTCCTCTGAATTGGGTAGAAATTTCGAAGTGTTTAACACTTCACTATGCGGACAAAAGGGACCTAGGCACCCTTGAATACCAAATGACAACATTAATTCAAAAAAATCTTTCTATCCCCGAATTCTACGAACAGGTTTACCGTCATTTATCCCTTATTCTAAATAAACTATCATCAATGGAAATGAGTCAGGAGTCAATGAACATAATGACACAGGCTTATCGAGACAAGGCTCTAGACACTTTTGTAAGAGGTCTTAAGGGGGACTTACCCAGATTACTCAGTATGAAGGGACCAACAGACCTACCTGAAGCTCTCCACTTATGTTTGAAATTAGAAAACGTCCAATATCGAGTGCAGCATAGTCACAGCCATCTGCGAAGTTCGCATCTTGCTTCGCCACCACCGCTTCCACCGAGGAGATTTAATCCTCAACTACAGCCCAACTATTATAATCCCCAAATTCGAAAGTATTATCCAGAACTTCTACGCAATCCCCAGTTACCTCAGAGTTTCACTAAACCTCCACAACAATTTCAACCTCCTAGACGCACTCAAAATTGTGCCCAACAACCACTTAATTCATTCAATAGAAACTATTTACCTAAACCGGAACCCATGGACGTAGATAGATCCATTAATTCCCGTCAAATAAATTACCAAAATAGACCACAAATAAATAACACTATAAATAAGAAACCCCATTCCAATCAGGTACCTCAGCCTGTGAAACTTCAGAGTCTCTACCAGACAGAATCATTTAATGAAGACACTGCTTTACAATACTACTATGACCAAAATATGTCCGAATATGATACCCAAATTCAGCAAATTTCCGATGAAAATGTCAGTGGCCCGCATGAATCGGAACCATTGGATGGCACGGATCCAAACAATGACTCTAGTCAACAAGAAACCGACGAGCAATTGGACAATGTTAATTTTTTAGGCTAAAGAGCTCTTCGCTTCCCTACCTAGAGTACGTAGCGAAGGGCGGCAAAATATTTAATTTTCTCATAGATACGGGCTCGAATAAAAATTATATTCAGTCTCGATATGTAAGGAATCCTATGCAGAACAAAAACCCATTCCTAACCAAGTCCGTAGCAGGAAATATAAGAATTACGCATCATGCATTAATAGACCTCTTCGGTTCGGAACGAAAATTAATATTTTATATATTGCCAAATCTCACATCCTTCGATGGAATTATTGGCAATGATAGTTTAAAAGAATTGGAAGCCACAATACACACGAAAGAAGGATTTATGACAATTCGACCCCATTTAAAGATTCCCCTTAAACAACATATTTCAGAGTCTGTGAATAATATGATTTTGAGAACCTCACATCTTCCTCCAGAGCAAAAGAATAAATTAGAAAATTTAATAGGAAACTTTCCAAATTTGTTTTCCGATCCGGATAAAAGACTAACCTTTACCACAACCGTTAAAGGAGAAATCCGAACATATAATTCTGAACCAGTTTACTCAAGGCCCTATCCATATCCCATGTGCTTGAAAGACGAAGTCGATCGCCAGATAAAACAACTTCTCGAAGATGGAATCATTAGACAATCCAGATCTCCTTATAATTCCCCAGTTTGGATAGTACCTAAAAAAGAAGATGCCTCCAAACAGAAAAAATATAGAATGGTTATCGACTATCGCAAATTAAATAATGTCACTATACCCGATAAATATCCCATCCCTGAAATAAACGATATTCTCAGTAATCTTGGAAGGAATGAGTTTTTTACCATCCTTGATTTAAAGAGCGGATTTCATCAGATTCCGTTGAGGGAGAAGGATGTGGAGAAGACAGCGTTTTCTGTTAATCATGGAAAGTACGAATTCACGCGACTCCCTTTTGGTTTAAAGAATGCACCCTCCATTTTCCAGCGTGCGCTCGACGATATATTGAGGGAGCACATCGGAAAGCGGTGCTACGTGTACATCGATGACATCATAATATTCGGTAGCAGTGAAGAGGAACATTTTATGAATCTGAAGCTGGTTTTCGAAACTCTTGAAAGAACCAATATGAAGGTCCAATTGGACAAGTGTGAATTTCTTCAATCCGAGGTAGAATTTTTGGGATTTTTGATATCTAAAAAGGGTATTAAGGCAAACCCTAAAAGGGTTAGAGCAATAGTAAATTTTCCTCTTCCTTGTACGGTTAAGGATCTAAGATCATTCCTAGGAATGGCTGGCCATTACCGTCGTTTCATAAAAGATTATGCCAAGATTACAAAACCATTGACAACTCTTTTAAGAGGAGAAGATGGACATGTGTCTAAAACCCTATCTAAAACCAAACCAGTTCACTTAAACGACCAAGCTGCGGACGCTTTTAATAAGGTAAAGAGTTCTCTAATTTCTGAAGACGTGTTATTGTCATTTCCAAATTTCGAAAAAGAATTCGAGCTTACCACGGATGCTTCTAATTTTGCACTGGGAGCTGTTCTGTCCCAAGACGGAAAACCAATCACCTTTCTATCAAGGACCCTTAACAAAACAGAAGAGAATTATGCAGCAAATGAGAAGGAGATGCTTGCCATAATATGGTCTCTTAATTCTCTCAGAAATTTTCTTTACGGATCACGCAAGATTAAAATACTAACTGACCATCAACCCCTCACTTACGCTCTCAGTAATAGAAACAATAATTCCAAAATGAAGCGATGGAAGGCGATCCTTGAGGAATATAATTACGAACTCAAATATAAACCTGGTAGCACGAACGTCGTGGCGGACGCTCTTTCAAGAATAGTCAATCCTACAGAAGCTAACTCAATGTCCTCAACACAACATAGTGACGATAGTTCTTCGCACAATTTAATTCCCACAGTAGAAAAACCTATTAATGTCTTCCGCAATCAAATAATAATTAACCAAGGTAACGAAAACAATTACCAGAGATCTAACCCCTTTCCAAATTATGTAAGACATACAATCACCCAAACCCACTACTCCGAAGAGGATATCGTCCGAATTCTAAAAAAATATCTGAACCCAGGAACAATAAATGGGCTCCAAACAAAAGAAGCTATAATGGGAAAAATACAACAGATTTATCCACTCCATTTCGCGAACTATAAAATTCGTTTCACCTCTAAAATAGTACAAGATATTTCTGACGAAAATGAACAAGATGAAAAGATACTATCTATTCATCGACGAGCTCACCGAAATGCTAAAGAAAATGGAAACCAAATTCTAGAAAAATACTATTTTCCCACAATGAACAAAAAAATTAGATTCCTTGTTAAACGGTGTACAACTTGCAGCGAAAATAAATATGATAGACATCCTAACAACCAAATAATTAATCCTACTCCCATTCCGAACTACCCTGGTCATATTCTCCATTTGGACATCTACTCAACGAACAATAAATTGGTTCTGACTGCCATAGACAAATTTACTAAACTAGCATTCTGCAAACCCATAAAGTCCAGAGCAATAGAAGACATTAAACAACCCCTTAGGGATATCCTTTTCTTCTATGGCGTTCCAGGGATGGTGGTGATCGATAACGAAAAATCCCTCAATTCACGCTCCATAACTTCGATGATGGAGGATGGATTGAAAATCAAAATTTTTAAAGCCCCGCCATATAAGAGTGAGGTGAATGGCCAAATAGAAAGGTTTCATTCGACCCTCTCTGAAATCATGAGATGTCTCAAAGCAGATGGTGTTGAAAGAACATTTGAAGAGTTACTCGAAAGATCAGTAAATGAATATAACCATTCGATCCATTCAACCACAGGTAAAAAACCAGTTGAGCTTTTTTATGGAAGAATTCCAGGTGCAAGTCCGGCAGAGTTTGAACAAGTTCGTCTTAGTTGCATCAAAAAGTTAAAAGCAAAACAGGAGAAAGACATTAACTATCATAATCAAAAACGTAGACCGGTGAAAAGTTACCAGCCAGGACAAATAATTTTTGTTAAATACAATAAAAGATTAGGAACAAAATTAACTGTCAGATACAAGCAAGAGGTAGTAAAAGAAAATAAAAATACAACAGTAATAACAGCATCAGGAAAGACTATTCATAAAAGCAATATTAGGAACTAAACATAGCTTTCCATTGCAGATGCATGATAGGCGTAGCATTTGGCTCGGCTCAAATTCTGGATTACACCAACTCCCAAATTATTGCAATAAACATTGGAAAGGCAAGGATTCAACAAGGAAATTTTAAATTGATCCATGTATTAGAACTAAATGATTATCAAATGTTTGCGGATAATATGAAATTTGTACTGGGCAAGCTGATTACTTCCAGACATCCCCTTTACCCATATTTAACTCATGAATTGACGCAATTACAGACATTACTAGACGGCATGAAAAAACAGAAGACAAAGCGATCTTTGGATTTTTTGGGTTCTGCTTGGAAGTGGATTGCCGGTACTCCGGACCACGAAGATTTCGAAATTATTAAAAGTAAAATTAATAATGTATTACAAAATAACAATAAGCAAATAATCATAAATCAACTTTATAACGAAAGATTAAATAATATCACTAGAATGACTAATGAAGTATTGGCAACAATAAAGAAATCAGGAAGTATTGATAATCCATTAGCTTTAAGTCTCCAATATAAAATAAGATTGATTAAAGAAGAAATAATTAATGTAAATTATGCCATTCATTGGGCAAAGGCAGGAATAATTAATTCCCTTATTTTGTCAAATTCAGAAGTAAAATTGGCTATTAACACGATAGAAAAAGAGAGCTTACCGTATGCTAGCCCAGAGGAGGCATTAAATTTTGCAAATGTTAAAATTATTACTAATAGTTCATGTCTACTTTATATTGTTAACTTACCTATAACCACTTCTGAACCCTATGAAAAATTGTTAATTAAACCAGTCAAAAGAAACGAAAAAACTATTGCAATAGAATACGATAAAATATTAAGCGGTCAGAATAAAATTTTTGGGATAATTAAAGCATGTAAAGTGGTGAATTCACTGTCAATTTGTAGTCAAGAATATCTCATAGACTTAAGTAATTCAACATGCTTAGCGAATCTATTGGATAGCCGGCCGTCGAAGTGCAATCAAACTAACGACCAACACTTACGATCAATAGAAGAGATTTCAGAGGGACTAATGTTGCTAAACAATTTTTCTGGGACTATCGGCATCAAGGGCGAATTTCGTAGCCTCAATGGGACATTCCTAATAAAATTCCATAACACTACCATATCAATTGGTGGCAAAACGTTCATCTCAGCGGAACAGACAACAATGGAGATACTTCCAGCCATCTTACAACCTACTCCCTACGAGGGTCAATATAAAGAGGTCCTATCACTCCAAATGATGAAAGATATCCATATCAACAACACAGATGAAATCGCCACTCTTCGAGTCGAAAAGAATGTCCTACAAATTACTACCTACGGATCCACCGCAATCTTTTTCGTCGTCTTGATAATCTTCCTGACAATCAAATGTAGAAGAGGGAAACCTATTGTCATCAGTGCAGCCAAATCGGACCAGCCGGCCCCGGTTGAGTTACAACCTTTAGAAGAAAACACAGCTCCACGACAGGATCACAGTGATCAGTCTGAAGAGAAACCAGCAGTAACAGAAATCATTTTATCAAAAGCCCCCAAAAAGAAATTTTACGATACTCCATTTTTTTAACCGAATGAGGACATTCGGATCTGAGAGGGGAAGAGTTAACAAAATAACGTTCGCCTTCCGCGAAACGCCCTAATATCCAATTTCTGCAGTGTCGCAGACGCCTCGTTGCACGACGCCGGCGCCGTCACCTGAAACCAACGGTACGTGACTTTTCCTGAGAACCTTTTTCTGCATTTCAACGGAAGAAGCGCATCTCTAGATTTAAGCTTCAGTTGTAGTCAGTTGTAATCCACCACTCTAGAGAAGAGTATCTTCAAATAAACAAAGTTATAAAGTTTTATTAACTGTTTTATTAACTTACATAATAGTAAAAATTCCTAATATAAATATAGTGATTTTAGAAATATTTCTTACAGTGACGTTACGAAAATATTAATCTGCCTGCTTAATTTTTGAATAACTCTCCTACCGTTTCCCTCTAAATTGAAGGTAATCAATCAAAATATAAAATTTAAAAAACTTTTGAATTTATACCCATCTCAATAGAAAACACGAGCACCCGACTGATTAATTAACAAGCTCTCCGAAGAAGTGAAAACTCACAAAACTTTCGTCAGTTTATCTTTTAGGATTTACATTTTTATAACATTTTTGTTCTAAAAGTGAACAGAATTAATGTAAATTAATATTTTTCTTAAATAGTTTAACCTTAGCATAGTAAATAATATAATGTATAATGCAGAAAACGTTTGGATTGCATGCAAAATTAACAATAAAAAGATAATTAATTTACCAGCTAATTTACTAAGTTTCCAAGGATGCAAAGTGATTAAAGCAGTAATCAGTTATATTTAGTAAATATCCACCACAAGACACGTCATCAGCCAAAATAAGGGGCGAACTCGCAAAAGTTAGCAATAAATCATCCTTTTTAATTATTAAGTCCATTGAAAGTCATTTTGCGAAATTATTCACGTTGGATCACATTTAATTATAGCATACCCTAGTGAAGCTGTTCTTTTACATTACTTCCATAATTCATCATGAGGTATTCCAGTATTTTTATGTATTCTATTCAGCAGTTTTAGTTAGTCAAAGAAGTTTATTTTCATATTTAATATTTTGCTAAAAACGAAAATATTTTCAATTTTGCAACAGCTTGTATGAAGGTGAAGTGGTCTATTGGGATGGGGATAAACATAAAATACAAACACGTGCTTCTTCTACTAAATTTTCAATTTAAACTTTTCCAATACGTAGCAATATGTATGCATATGTTTCAATGAAGACTTGAAGTAAATATCCCGTCCTCAAGTTTAAAATTTTATTTCTTTTGCATTTCTGCGGTGACAAAAAGTTTACTTGCCGTGTATGCGCCCTCTGTGTGGTAAAACTTCAACCTGAAAATTCCGTAAAATATTCACAAAATATTTTGATGACTGGTACAAAGTTCGCTCAATTCCTTCAGGATTTTAATTTCAGCCAATTTCTGCCTCGTAGATATTCAGCAAATGGAATTATTTAGAGGTTTTGTAAGCGGCCTTGGGGGTGATCAAGGAATAAACAGGATTACATACAATGAAAATTTAATTTTAGTTGATAATTTTTGAAGCATTTTTCAAATTCCAATAAATTTCATCAATCCAAAAGCCGTTAGGTATTCTATAAGATAATGATTCCTAAATTTAAAGTATAATCAAATATTGTCTGATCGGTCAATATAACGAAGTGATAAAAATGCGTCATTCTTTTATTTAACTGTTTAAGATAAGTAGGAATTTTATTTTGTTGTCATAGTGTTTACATATTTTATTTATTTTATTTGGTTAATATTTTTTATTTTTTACTTTTTAGTTAGTTTTTAATGTTTCTATAATTTTTTTTAAGTTAAATAAAAGAATTTTTTTGAAAAATTTTTTTTATTTTTTTCTTTTTAGTCTTTTAAATTAATTATGATCATTTCCAAATAATCAATATGCCTGTCAAAACTGAACAGTCTAATTCCTCGATCCTTAGACCTTCTAACGACCGAACTCTACTCAGTGCAACGTACGCTTGTCCTTCTTGGAATATTTTCGGTCCCAAGTAGACAATAGCGTGATCGACGGTTAAAGTCTAAGTATAAAACTTTTGCATTGCAAGATTTGACGACACGTAGTGTAAGTTAAATAAGTTAAAATAGTTTAAAAAACTAAAAAACACGCTTTTAGCACGCACTAAAAATTACACCTTGGAACGGCCGCCATGTTGGATTTAGGCCACGTGATTATTTTTTTCGTATCCCATTCAGCAAACCCTTTCATTTAATACCCATATCATGGGGGTGCATTTTAAATAGTCAATCCGCCATCTTGGGGAGGCCGCCATATTGGATTTGTAATGACTTTTCTTAGCTAGTCATGTATTGTCATCAGAACTCAGAGCGTGTGCAAAATTTCATCCTAATCGAAGACCGGGAAGTGGGTCAAATTAAGATTCCAAGATTTTCTTACATACATAGTTAGTTACAAGTGAAGCTAATATAAGCGTGTTAATAAAAGAATTTAAAAAACAGCAACTAACGAAAAACGTAGGTAAAATTTCAGAGGAAGAATAGGACAGCTGCTCTCTTTGTCAAAAAAGAAAGGAAAAAGAAAGACAATAAACACGTATAATGTTTTCTCCTTAATAGGTTACCTTCTATTTAATTTTCAACAGTATCTATTAACAACTTAATATTGAGCCGTACAGTATATTTACGTTGCGTACTAGTTTTTAATTAATATTTAAATATTTACCACCTAAAAAGTATTTAAGGAGAAATCAGTTTGCATCCACTACCCTAAAGTAAATTTTTATAGGGTCCCACTTTGAGGGTCTCAATAATCCATATGCGCATAGATGCGACTTTAGTGAAAACTTGCGAAATCATCGGGTTACAGTCTTCAGTTGAAAACGATATTACTCCAATCAGAATATCCTTACTAGGATCGTTCGAATTATGAATAGCAAGTGGTCCCCCAGAGTCTCCTTCGCAAATTGACTTAGTCCTTATTTTATTATTTACCCAGGCACAAAGCATACGAGTTGTAAAACTTTTTGGCCGTTGTGCAACACAAAGTGGGTGCATTAAAACGGTTAGCTCAATTTTAAGCAGAACATCAGAAACTTCTTTAGTTTTCGTACGTCCCCAACCAAGAGCAACAGCGGTCTGTAAATCAGCGTTGAAATCGAATGGAGCAAGATTAATAGGCTTTACAGTTGGTTTAGGCGCAAATTTACCCTCAATCCATATTATAGCAGCGTCTCCATTGCTCCCTGATTTTTTTCCAGAAGCAAAGTGCTTATGGTAACCAATTATCTTATATATGTCCACGGGATCACTAGCAGTTGCGGGCCCTATAGCGGCAGTTCCGCCAACCCTGACTTTTATGTTTCTCATCAGTTCCTTTTTATCAAGAATACAATGCGCTGCTGTAAGCACAGCATTATCCGAAATAATTGTTGCTCCGCACCAGAACTTTCCCTTGAATTCCAATCCGGCCACGTATGGGAATTCACTACGCTTTACGGGGCTGCCATCTATCATCCTACGTTTTCTGCCACAGTTGACACAGCCTAAAACTGTTACTAACAGAAGCACTTTTATCAAAACCAGATCCATTTTTAACTGCTTCATAACGAGCGCAACATTTGCTTTTTATATCTTCACATCTCATGATTTTGTAGCAATACGGAGAATCGATTCACTTGTCCAAATAAAATGCCACTCTTAAATCAAGTAACACGTTTTATTAGAGGTTTATTCTTTGTGTAGCATATCAACTTAATACGAATAAGATAACAATAAGAATTGTGCCTTGTATTTCATTCGTCTGTGACAAACAATACATATTAAGCATTTAATAAATTTTGCTAATTTTTCAACAACTGATCAATATTTATTCTAAATATAAAAAATATAAAAAGGTGGAATACGATAGAGGAGGGCACGGTCTCCTCTGTCTCCCCCGACGATTCGCCACTGATATGAATAAATATATTGGTATAAGTATAAAAAGAAGCATGAGTTTAAGTATAAGTTTGAGTACAAATGTCAGTATATTATATTTTGTAAGTATAGCTGATGCAGGAGATAATACGCAACATAGCTATAGAATTGAGTCGTCATAAATTCGATAAATACTTTTGTATGATTCACTATTTAATTCTTCTCTCTCCATTGCCAAATTATGTAAAAATGTAAGTATTTATTAATGAATAATGTTTAAACTTTTACTAGTGGAGCCACAGAAAATACATATTTCGAAAGCCCATTGCAATAAGTGATGTCGCTGAAGTGCAATTAACCGACAAGAACTTTTGTCTAATCTCAATTTTCAAACCATTTCACGTAATCTGATAAAACTTCTTTTACTTTAACCGAGAGATCCAAAATATGTATGTACATAGTCAGATAGCAGTGGAAATTTTAATATATTGATGACTCTGATGTTTTGTTGAATTTTTATTTAATGTAAACTAAATAATCTTGGAGAAATTCACATTGTTTGAAGTGTTTTTATGTAAAGACGTTTCAAATATTTTGAAATAATTATTATATTTATAAATAAAGAATAACAACAAAAATGTATTTCACTTGGAATCAAAAACAACAATTTATAAAAGTTTAAAAAAGTTTTAGAAACAAATTCCTAAAGTAATGGCAACTCGAAAATTAGCAACGCTCTTAAAGTTGATCGGGTGCTTCACAACCAGTGTATTGTTTAAATGTTAAATTTTAAGAGTTAACGTTGTAGTAAATTATACATTCTAGAATATTCATGTTAGCGTGGGAGTATATTACATATACCAATTTGAAGAACAAAACACAGAGTTTTTTCTGAGAAAAAATCACTAAAAAATGACATGTCCAAAGAAAAGAAATTTCGTTTTCGGTTGCAATATGTGTGTGTGTATGTACATTTTTTTTATAATTATTGTAATATCAATTACCTACTCGAGAAAATTAATAATTTTCTACAATAAATTTTCGATTGCAATGTGCCTACATATAAAAAAATAAAATCGAGGACCGATGGCCATAGATATTAGCGTCCGTTTCATTAGATTTCTAAATTTATTTACGTGTCTAATTATAAATTAATAAAGTAAAACCGAAAATAGACATGATATTATCAATTACACAAATAAAATTGGTAACTAGCCGAAAAATATTATTAATTTCATAAATAATAGATAATTGGAAATACTATTATGAATTATTTAAATAAGGAAAATTACCGAAAGAATTCCAAAAATGTTATCAAAAACTTAGCAATTATTGGTTTTATTTTGTCTTACTTCCTAAAAAGTTAGTATATGTGGAGAAACTAATTGTCCTAAGGTTTTAATTCAATAGCGCAACTGTTAAAGATTACCTAAGAAAAAATTCGTTAGGTATGTAAGAAAAAACTTCAGTTCATTTTTTTTTGTATGAATATTCCTAAACTAGGTTGAAATTAGTTATTATAATATTTCAATTTTGAAGTAATGACCTAATATGTAGTAAATTAAAATAGAATTTATTATTAATTACTGGAATAATGGGGAATTGGTCGGAAAATATAACTAAATACATATTCAAATAATTTATATTTGGTTGAAAACCGTTATGAAATACTTAATTAATTGATAATTGAAAATAAAATATTTAATATTCAATCTACATAATTGAGCTCATTAAAAAACTCATACATGATATGTTTTAATGAGCTCAAATTATGTGGATTAAGTATTAAATATTGTATTTTCAATTATTATGAATTATTTGTTATTTGAGTAAATGATAATTGTATTTTCGAGAATTTTTAATTTTCTCGATTATTAGGAATATTATTAAGAATATGTGATCTTGTTTCAACTACTAATTATTTGAGTAATAGGCAAATTTTGTTTGCTCTATTATTTATTATTCGATTAACTGATAATATTGTTTTTTTTTTCAACTATAAGTTATTCAAATAATTGATTATATTTGTTTGCTCAGTTATAAAATAGTTTACGAGTATAACACTGTTTTTTTAATTACTCATTATTGGAATAATTGCAAATCTATTGGAAAATTTTGTTCGTATATCTAGTTTTATTTTCATTCCTAATACCCAGTATTCCTGTATCTAATTATAATATTTTCCAATTAGTTTTGGATCACTAATTCAAAATTTAAATATTGTAATTATCTATTTTTATTTAATTCAAAAATGGAAAATCATACACACTCGACAATGGTAAACAACTTCTTACAATGACAAGTACAAAGGCATAGAGATAAAACTTTTTATACTCTTCTCTTTAATTTTGTGGAGCATCATCTGTGGTGGAACCATTTTAACCACATTTGAATTGACTATTATTTAAGGTGTTTTATAAAACATTAGATAATATTTATATATTATTATATTATTAACTATGACTTAGTGTTTCATGGAATACCTTTTTGCCAAGTATTTACCCCACGGGGTAAAAATCTGGTGTCATTTTAATACGATTTTGTTATAAAATTAACACGTTCCTGTGCCACGTGCACCGAAAATGGTACACAAATGAAAGCTCTCTCTCATCAAATGAATTTTTACATGTAAATCTCTCACGAAAACTTTCTTGAAAACTCTGGCAGGGCACGTGTTAATCTTTATTCTATAGTACCTATATTGTGCATCTAGACAGCAAAATAAGGGCTGAAACGCAATTGCAGTTTTTTATACCAGCTCTAAGCCAGCTTGTAGCTTAATCGACTAAAATATATTTTTCTCCAAAAGCAATCGCAAAACTCAGACTGACAAAATCATCTGGCAATGATGACACAAGCCAGCTGAAAAATTGAGCTCTGAGCAAATCTGAATCGAACTTAAATCTAGCTGAGACGAAGAGCTACGATTGTATGGTGTCGCGTTCAGTTCTCATTGGTTCAAAGCTCAAACTGACTTAAAAGCTGCAATAGTGTTTCAGCCTTCAGATATTTCAACGCGCGTGTGTATGGTAACCACATGTTCTATCTTTGTTTCCATGTTAAATATACTATTTTTAGGTGAATTTAATATGAGCAGCCCACCTGATGAAAAGATTTTGGAAATGAATGATGCCAAAACTCGTTTTAGAGATCGTAGACTTAAAATAAAAAAATGAAATAAAATTAATTTGTTCATACATACCATATATATACCGGGTTATAACGAGTCTTATAGACATGATAAAGGCGCATTTTTTAATCGATTTTGATCAAACTTCGCCTATACGTTTATTCCGTCAATATCGCGGCTAAGTTCGTAAAAGGAATACAGTACAGTTTGGCAACATGTAAGTCTAAGTCTTGATAGACGACTGGTGATCAGTCAAATGAGTGAGGGGCTACATCAGTTTCTAAAAATGATTTTGTTATCACGATAACCGCCGCATTTCTTAATGGATTTTGATCTAACTTTGGGTAATACATTTATTGGCTCGATACCTAGATAATATTAAAAATTGCATGGTTTGGAGAACGGGAAAGGGAACCTTCACCTCGCTATATATTTTAATTTATTTCCTTGTAGACCGTACATTTATTAATTTATTTTGATTAAACTTGGCTAACATATTTTCCATGGCAATATCTCAGCTATGTTCGTAAAATTCAGCATTATATTCCCGTATGTAAAAATCATGTTTACCACATTGAAATCTACCACTTCCTTATGGCTGCCGCCGAAAGGTATTTTTCCTTTCTATTTTTCTAAAGGTAAATATAGATGTAAGTGGGTAAAGAAAATCAAAACATATGGCCGGGAGAGTTTTAACAATTTATTAGGAGTATTTCACGAATAAGAATAATAAGCATATTCGTCAGATTCGCTTTGCATCCAAGAAAGTCTCCGATTTAATTAGCTCTAGAAGTTGTAGGCAAGCCCTCCGCTGGAGAATTTCACGTGTGACACCTGGTTCGAGGGCGAGTAGGCGACCCCCAGAAGATTGCTACTCTGCCGAAGGGCTTCAGGTGAGGCGCTCAAGGACGCCGCTGCCTGGGGTTGCTGCCCGGCGGCGAACTGCGTCTGTTGGTACTGGTGCTGCGCCTGGGCGGCCTGAGCCGCCTGCGTCTGCTGCAGGTACGCCGCGTATTCCTGGGCAGAAAGGTACTGGGCCTGGGCCGGGTGCTGCTGGTCCTGCTGCTGTTGGAGCGCGGCGTAGGCGCTTTGGAGCGCCTGCTGAGTGGGCTGATAAGCGGCTGGAGCTACCTGTCGAAGCAGATAGATGCAAAAATGTCATTAAGGAAATGTATTTTAGCCATAATCACCTCGTTCACTTTAATCGGGAGTGGAAAATAAAAACGGCAATAATGTCGGAAATTGGTATAATCCAACTAATATACCACCCTTCCCAGCCATAAGTCAAACTATGATAAATTGCGTTCAGAGATGTGATTTATTGGAGCAATGTGCTTCAACGGAAAATTTTAGCAAATCGATATATCAAAAACCAAAGCTCTTCCGAGCAAGTGCTCCAGAGTATGAAATTCGTCTGTTCTTTAGAAGCCTTTAATGAAAATCCTACCCGGCTCGAGTGATACATCAATCCGTATTAGTTTAATGAAAGGGCCTAAGTAGTAATTTCACTCACTCACTCGAAGTAGTTTCAGACACTTATTTAAGAGCTAAGAGCTCTTCAAACGTACCTAAATTACTTTGGGTCCCATGCGACAGGAAAAATACATTAACTAAAGATATTTGACTAACCGTGGAATTAACTTAGTACGGCAAGGATCAGAATGGTAATGGTTGGTGCTGACTCCTTTTGGTCAACTGATTTTAACAACACTTTAATTGTTGTCATAATTAGAAGTTATTAAGGGCTTTGACGCGTTATGCCTTCCTTTGTTCTTACCAAATATAATTTAAATAACATGAACTGCTTCAATCCTTCTGCTATCTTTACATAAAATAATGGCATATAAGTCGGTACATATACATACATATGTAAGCTTTCGCCGAGTAGTGCCAAGTTCTCAACATAGTTTCCTTCTGAACGTTTAGAGAACCCAAAGAGAGAACCCATCAGATTATTTGATAAGTTAAGAGTTCCATCAAAACCCTCAAAACATACATAATATATTTAAACATTATTTTCAAGCTTTATATCTTAAATAAATGAAAAAGTATTATAAGTTTGCTCTGAGCAAAACGGCTGATAAAATGAACCACAATTCAAGTTTATTTAACAAATATCTGGCAAATTTTCAGCAATCAACAAAATTAGAATACATTTCAATCAGTCTTATGAGGCTCTGACCAAAACAATAGTTTTGTGGCCATTATCAATCAATATCAATTATCAATAGTGATAACACCAAAATTAAATTTTTCAGTACAGACGTTTCAAACTTCAGTTATTACGCAGTGAGAACAGTTTGATTAGTTTTATCTATGGTGGAATTTTTACTAATTTATTGCGAGTGTGTCAAAACAAAGTGACACAAAATCATGTTAATAAAAAAGCATCTTCAATTTTGGAGCTATCACCAATAGCCACATGGTTAATTTTCAATCTCAGTTCGTCCGGTTCAATTAAATCCATATTTAATTTTGGATTAGTTCGGTCCATGGGGATTCACTCATTAATCAAAACTTCTTTCTTATTGAATTTAAACCATTTCTTGCTTTGATATTTCTTTGAATGCGGTATTATAGTATGTACAATGTATGTATGTATGCACATTATGCATATGTGTATATGCATACATAAAATATCACCGAATATGGTAATTATAGTCTAGACAGGTTATAAAAAAAATTTACAATTTCGTGCGTACTGAATTTAAAACATATATATCTTATCACTTATCGTCATGGAATTTTTGAAATTCTTCTTTAAAATTCCGTCAGGCAAAAAAAAAATCGTTTCTATTAAATTTTCTGATCCTGTAACCTAAAATCACACCTTAAGTATTTTTGTTACAGTTTTTCTGAAGTGTCCCAAGTCTAAGCCGGGTGCCGGGTAATAGAATAATAAATAATATAGCTAAATATGTAGAATTAGTTTGCCAGCAATTAGTAGGTATTAGTTTAACAAATTCGTTGGGCTTTTATTAATTTGCACCAAAATTACCTCCTCTTCCCGGCCCTTTTAGGCAAGCTTTTATCTTTTAAAATGCCCAGCTTATGAATCATAAAAATGTCTAACCTTAAATGAAGATAATAGAATTTATAAGTCCAATTTCTAATGTCCAAAAAAGAACAAAGATAAAACTTTTACAATTACGAGACGAGCGCTTAAATATTTATATTGGTGAATAATTTAGATATAAAGTATAAAAAAAATCAAATGTGTAGGTCCTTGGATACGTACGCCTTGAAGACGTTAATTCTACTTATTGACGACAAGAAAAATTCTCACAGAGCGTCTGTTCCTAACTGAAATGTTTTATGTGCCTCCCGCTGTTAATTTTGATTACTCCTCTTACCAAAGCTTAATTTCTTTTCCATCAATTTGATTATATCCCAGACGCCTTACAGCGTTAGAACATGGTGGAAAATACGAAACTCATTGGAGCAGTGTTGACTCCACAAAGCTCAATTGCAATTTCGCCATAAGTGCAAAAGTTAATCCTGAAAAATAATGATTTTCTTTAAGCACTTGTGGACACTAAAGATTAGTCGAACTATCGCTTCAAGGATGTCCCGACAGATGCTATGTGATGAGTTTTTATCAGGACATCCCCAACGTGAGGATGACTTTATTCGTGGGATGGAAAATATTTTTGAAGATAAAATGAATGTAGCGTCCGGATGTGAATGATATCTTTGGTCTTTGGAACATGGTTGAGCTCAATAGGGCTGAAGGTCAAGGATTTTGGAATTATATCTGCTTTGATTGCTGCTCAGCTTGATATTAAATTTCATTCTCAAGCGTTAGTACAGAAAAAAGATTAAAGAAATAGAAAGAGTTATCGGAATTAAAAGGAATTAAGTTTATCACTAATTCCATTAACCATATTGAGATTTCAAAGGACTTAGGACCGTTTAAGGGGGTCCTTATTTTTGAAAGGGCAAAATAAAGGCTTTTTTTATAATATTATACAATTATTTTTTTAAATACAGGTTTATTATTTTGCAACCAATATTTTTTAATTCAAATAGATCACACTTCAAGAAGTTTCAATAATTGTTTTATGGCAACTGAGTTATTGTCAATCTACCCAGAGCAGTGCCGGATTAAGCTCGTCGGGGGCCCTAGGCCATTCAAATTTTGGGGCCCACCTTTTTTTAATAATTGTAAAATTGATCGTTAATTACGCATTTATAGAATATTCGAACATACTATTCATATCATTCCAAGCTTCGAAACACAATAAAACGAACAAAATTTTTTTCTGTTAAATTATATATATTTTGATTTCAATTAATTAACAGTATAATAATTTATTAAACAATCTTTGGACATTTCTTTGGAAGATAAAAACTACGCTCGTCTTAAAAAACATTTTTTCGACATTAAAAAATTATGTCAGATTTTCATGGGGGCCCTTGCTCGTCGGGGGCCCCAGGCCATGGCCTAGTCTGGCCTAATGGGTAATCCAGCACTGACCCAGAGTCTTGCGTCTTGCGGTGTTCACTGTAACTCAAGTCTGGATCATCAGAAATCAAAATACTGATGGGATTTATTAGGAAACTATATTTTCCTGGTACTAAATGGACGCGTCTTAAAATTTTAATTTTGTTAAAAATGATGGACTTTTTAAATAAAAATTCAGTTTTTTTGCTAATTTTTGCACTATTAAAAAAAATGCATTAAAATGAAAAATGCTTCCATTCAGTACCACGAATTATATGTTTTAAAAAACTAGTTCAAATTTGAAAGCTATTGGTCAAGCCGTTTTAGAAATACAATGAACACCGACTTTGAAAATGTTGTTTCGAGGAAAACGCGTTTAAAGTTTTAAGTATACTTTTTGCAGTAGCTCAAGGTGATTCCCCTAAAACCGTATATCTGCATAAATAATGCACAGATATGTATCAAATTTTCACAGAATACTTTTGAAATAATGTATTTTCAGAAAATAATATTAATAATATTAAATCGATGATTTGAAGATTTCAAAGATTAAGTAAGAGATTAAGACACTTCAGAAAATCAGTCTTTCGAAACCACCCTGCATAACAAAATCATTTTGGCTTGAACAAAACTTTTATTCTGATTTTAAAGCGTAATATACATATGTTCCTTGTGATACCAAATACAGCGAGCTGTAAATCGGAAACTAATACTCGTCCGAAAATGAATAAATTGAATACAAAGGTTAAGATTTTACAAAATTATTTTGATTTTTCATGCAGTGAGGATTAAATAATTTCGAAAAATATTAGTTCTATCAAAATGAACCAAATACCATGTTGCATGATAGTTTAATGAAAATCATAGACATCAATAGGCAGTTTTCTCGTTGCTCTAATAATTTTTGTTGAAAATAAAAATAACTCGGCCAGAGTTCATTTTTTCACTAGAAAAAGGAGCAGGCATGGTAGCGACCCAAAATTTTGTGGGGAGGTATTCAACTTGGCTGGCTTATGCCGAACCATCTAAATGCTGGCTAATTCTAGTACCTGTCCATTATGTAAATTTTCGAGCTTGCTAATGCTTCTTCTTCTTTTTCAAAATGGCTAAATTTTTATATACGACTCCAGTCTTGTTTGCAAGGATAAGCCATTTCACTGTACGTCACAAGGTCAAGAAAACAAAAATAAGACAAAGGAGAACTGAATGTCTACTTGACACACCTTGAATCCCATGGCTGTAGCCTTTTAAAATTCTCTATCAAAGCTGGTCATAAAACGGAAAATTGATGCATGGTCAATTGTTACCGGGACCAAATAACCCGCAAGGGCGGCACTATCTCTTTGATAGTAAAGGAGATAAAGCAACCAATAAACCTAGGAAATGATTTCGTGAAATTCAAGGCAAAAAGGCTACGATAGATGTACATACATACATAAGTTTACAATAGATCAATTTTGTTACAATTCTGACTTTTTATGATATATTACAGGCCAGATGAAAATGACAACTGGATGTTATGTTGGGTTGGAAACTTTCGAGGGTATACTTCTAGCGTCTTAAGGAACACTTCTAGCGTCTTAAGGAACACTTGTACTAAAAGACAAAATTACATTATTTATTTTAAGTTTGATTCCAACTGCTCCCGTCTTATTTATTTTTACCTATCAACCCTAAAACAACGACTCTTGTATAGTGGTGGCATAATCCTGAGGAACATTTGAAACAGTATACAACATGCTTATAATTATTAATTTTCAATTCACTCCTATCCCGTACATTTGATAGGCACCAATTTAAATTTAATTACGCATATTTGTAAACTTCAAAGTGAAGCTTTTATAATGTAACAATAATAACTTTAATTAATCTTAAGGGAGTAATTGCGAAGCGCTCAACACACATTGTGAAGTAATTTAACTGCTTAAAATAACAGCAGCCTTAAATGAAAAAGGATTATTCAAATTAACTGGCACCCTGAAGTAAACGCGTGCGGATATCAATTAAAAATAAGAACATAAAAGAGCTCCTTAGGCACCATATAATTAAGGTGAACAAAATAATATGATTTATGCACTGCGGCGATAAACGCTGCCACGTGGGGTAGAAGAACAAATCTCTGTCTACCGCCACAGAAAATTGAATCCCATTTATCTCATCTGACGATAAGGACAATACCCGCAGGGATTTTAGGCAAGCACCCCGACAGCGTTGAGAAAGCAAAGTGTGTTCTTTTTCGAATTATTTATTTCCGCTAAAAAAGTAAGCAAATCCCGCGAATGAGGTATTTTTCAAAAATTTGTTTGAACATAAAATTTCATATCATTAAATGTTTTGACCCACAATACAAGCAGGATTTATTTTGGAATATACTCAGCAGCCAATGGAATTTTTCCGAGGAAACAAAATAAATTTCCTGGGTATCGGGGAGCCAACCCAGAGCTATTGAACCCACAAAAAGAAAACTTTTCCCGTCGACCGTAAAAATAAAATCATGGATCTGGTTAAAAACATGCCATCCCATGACCACAAGGTGACCAGTTAGCTGGCTGGTGGATATATTTTTCCGCGCGAATTTTAAATTAAATATTTGGTGTTAGTGCCAAACCCAATATATAAAATAATTGTAAATTAAAATTGTCCGGATATATATTGTATGTACTGTATATATAATTTGCGTGATTTGTTGTTTTTTGTACAATATTTTTTCAATAAACCTTTTAAAAAAGAAAAGGTAATTAGAAATACATAATTAATGTATTCCAAATAAAGTACCCAGAATAGAATGGAATTAAATAAATTTTGCAAGAAAAATATGCATAAAATTTCACTGCGAAAAATTATTGGAGTATTAAAATATTTTTCTGAATTAATAAAAGATTGCTTAAATCTGATTATCATATTTAAAACATTTGTGAAAATGGCACTGCCAATTTATTATAATGAAATGAGAATCTCGAACATAAATTAATGATCACAGAATTGAATAGTCGAAAATAATTCAATATAGAATTTAAATTCAAAATAAGCTGAGCTGTTTATAATACTTAGGTACATATTTGTTCTTTGGTAATAAAATTTAGAATAAAAGTTGATATACGTATGAGCTATTGTTTTTGAAATGTCACTTTCAAGTCCAGTTTAGATTTAACCAGAAAAATCGTTAAAATGGTAATTTGAAAATGTAGAGTTATACCACTTTAAAAAACGACAGCTCATAATCTTTTGAAGGTGGCAAAAGTTTTTTAAAGGTTATTTCTTAATAATCCATTCTTTGTATACCTTATAGCCGTCAATCTTAAGATTGGTTTAAGAATTAAAAGAGATAAAATATTGTTAAATTTGTCCATTACTTTATTAAACCAATAATATCTTCACCTATACTTGTGCAACTACCAAAAGTAACATTTCTCAGGATTGATCTTCTTTTCAAATTTTTTTCTGAGTTTAGTCGACGAATACGCAGAAAGATAATCAAATATTTAAAAACAAAACAATTTCCATATTACAATACATTTAGTATTCTGTCATCAGGGGTGTCACATGAAAAACCCACAGTTGATCTCAAATTAATTAATTGCCCTAAATAGAATGAGACATTTTTGTGAATTTAAAGGATTTTTTTTTCGTATTATTTTTTATATTGTTTAATCGTAAATTTAAGTGTAAAAATATATATAGTTTTTAATATTATCCAAAAGGCGGAATAATGATGGTCGCTTCCGCAAAGGGTTGAGCGCGAAGCCCAAATAGCGTACAGTCAACCGTCTGTTGTACTGATCCGAACAAAAAATTTTTTATGTTAAAAAAAAGTTCAAGTTTCCCACCAAATTCTTGACGAATATTTGTTTTGATAATTTCAGCGGAATCGATCTATAATTTTTTGAGTTATCGTGTATGCAGTTTTGGGATTCGCACCTCCAAAAGTGACGAAGATACCTTCACCATTTTGAATTTTAAACAAAGTATAGATATATGTATATCTTTACACTTAAATTTACAATTAAACAATATAAAAAATATCAACAAAATTGAATTATTAATGTTACTATCCGGAAAAAAGTAAATTTTGCATTATATATGTATATTTATGGCAACCTCCTTAATGCCTAATTCCAGTTGAGTTGTTAATTAAACTGTGTGACTCTCAAACTAAGATTAAAATGAGCATATCAAGTTCATTATATGTATGCAGGAATTAAACTAATCGTCCTTAGCTCTCGGCATAACTTGAGCTTGAGGTCTCTTCACGGATTTTAATGAAACTTTGTAGTAATGTCCATTTAAGGCCAAAAGTGACGGATATGCAAAAAAAATTTGTCGGTCGCTTATATTTCCTTAGATATTTAACTTTAAAATTCTGAAAAATGAAAGTTTTTCGCCACAATATCCCCATGCTCACACAATCTTTTGGTGAAAATTATGGAAAAACCTTAAATTAAAAATGTTTCCACCGAATTTCTGTAAAAAACTCTACACGAATGCTGAAAATAAGAACAATTTTACTTTATTTCGATTTATCATTTCATAAGACAAATGCGTGCTCGTCGCTGTCAATAAATCGAAAAAGATTTTTAATTCGTTAATTTCAACAATTTTTCAAACATCTTATGATAATTAACGCAGTATTATTCAAAATTATTTTTATAAACGGTCCAAATAGCACTGAGATTTTGAAAAATTTCTGATTTAAAAGTTCGAATTTTATATCTCTGTTTTCTTGTTTCACCTTGCTTTATTTCTTAGAAAAAAACTTCGCTATTACGACCCTATTTCATATAAATATGTATTTCATCGTAGCATATACATAAATATGTATGTAAACCGTTGGAACACACAAAACAAAACCACACAAATATGACTAATTTTTTTCACTTTCACTTATTGTGTTCGCACAATTCAATCATTCGCTCTTCGGCACTGAAATGATGTTTTCTTTGCACTAATTCGGGGCAGTGCGATGTGGCCTTAATAAGACACCCTGATGGCATCAGATTCGAGTTCTTATTGAGCACTGAACCACATTTCCGGAGCAGTCCATAGACTCACTTTTGGCACTGGGGCAATTCCCAGTGGGCGATGGGAGCACAATGGGGAAATTGACCAACCTGCTGCTTTTGTTGGGTGGACTGTGCCTGGAGGAGGCCTCCCTGCTGACCTCCGAAGTACCTCGTGAATGTCTGCTGTACCCCCGGTGCCTTTAAAGTGAACGAATTTGTGTTGGTGTCCGTGTGGAAGGCCAACTGGGCCTCAGATGTCGATGCCATGCAGCAAACAATGAGGCAGATGAACGCTATAAATTTGATTGATTTACCCATTCTGTAGGACCGAATTAACGTTATCTCCCGGAAATAAACTCAATAGCGACGTTAATAGCGCGTGATTTAAGACAAACTGTGTGTCCGGCCTCACGCCACACCGTCCGTTTTATACAATTTTTATGCAATCTACAAATGGGGATGATGTCCGCTTCCACCAAACTCTTTGCCCATCCACCCACCATAAGGCAGCACAACATTTGCCAAATCCCACCACCGCGGCATCCCGCTCCAATTTCCCAAGCTAAATCGTCTGAGTTTAACGTCTATGCCGAGGTCTTCGCCGTCTGAATTTCTATTATTTCGCCTCGGCACATACCTCAGTCACGCACGAGGTTGAATTTTTATGAGCAGACTGCCGCAAGAGCTCCTGCACTCGTCGCTGCTCTTAACCGCGATTTTATGATCCATTCCGGGCAGGGCAGGAAGCACGTACTCGTGAAATAGATGACAATTAAAAGCAGATTTTACCCAAAAGACAAGACAGGTTTGGTCAATTACACCTTGGATTGGAATCTTGTTAGGCTCCCTATGGATCAATCACAATCAGTAGGAAGCAGTTCTTGGTCATTGCACCCCAGCAGGTTCATCCCAGCCGTCTGTTCACATGCCATTCCAGTTAAGACTCAAAATTACTTTTATTTTTAGAAAGCACTATAAGCAGAAAGATAGACCGGTCCTTTTAAGGAGAACTATCAGAAGAACGAAGACCAGGTATTCCCTTATAGTTGGGACAGGCACTATGGGGTTTTGGCTTGGATGTTTTATAGCCTCTGTATTTAATCGTTGGAGCACTTACCTACACTTTTGTGTTAAACCAATAATCAATACCACATTTTTAAAACTTTTTAAGTTTTATTCAGAAACATAATTTTTCTATATACCCAAATCCTTTATATGCGAGTTATCATACTTTAGCATAGGAAACTTCAGTGCAGGCACCAAGGTAAAAGCAAGTTAAAGGGGGGTCCACGGAATTGCAATGCATTTGAACTTGAATTTTTACTATTCTTTCATTTTATTCAAAATCTTCGTGAAAATTTAAATCAAATAATTAATTACTGTCATAATTTAAATACATAAACCCTAATTTTATTTTATTTTTAACGCTGTCCTTGTCCAAAAGCACCCGGGAATTTATTGTATCACATGAACAGCTGTTTGGAGTGCGTAATTTCATCATTCCGTCTCGCTTTCTCTCTTGCTTTCTCTTTCTTTAGAGCACTCCTAAAAAGTGGTACGCACGCGTACACTACTTTTTTACGTTTTAGCACCTCTTTATGTTCATGTTCTAAGACTTGTGCCAACCAAAAGGTAAACTTAAAAGAATACGAATTAGTGCCAATATTTTAGAGTTCAAATTTATTTCAAAAGCAATTTAGGAAAAATGTTTATTACAACTCGGAACGAAACTATGAAAGTTTAGTTTTTGAACTCTGGAACTGGAAAAAAATCTCACTCATCTCATCAATCTCACTCACAACATTTTGACTCATTGTATGTTGCCCAAGTTTTATTAATAAACTTTAAGGAGGTTTAAATATTTAAACTTCTTTAAAACTGGCATATAAGTTTACAGTATTAGAATATGTATGTACTGTTTGAAATGCCATTTTTAAACTTTTTTCACTTTGGGCATTAAACTTATGCGTTTCACTCATTTTGAAATATTTGAAAGGTTTCTTCATAAACAATATTCCGTGTTTAAAATTAAAAACAAAATTTCTGATAGTGTATACCTATGTACAGGACCTTAAAAAACACAAGAGAAAATTGAAATAACGTTTTTGAATTTAGTGGCTTTTGGTACGTTCTGCTAGCTAGTAAGATAAACTTTCCTAATTCACATCTGTATCACTGATATACGTGTTTTCTTAAAATACTTCTTTTCCAAAGCAACCACCTTAAAAAATAATACAAAAATAATACCAAATGTTGCTTCTTCAAAAAACAATTGCAACAAAAATAAGTGAGATATTTAAGTATCATACCTACACAAACTGACGGACACTTTAATTAAAAAGCAACAATTTTTCAATCAAAATTTATCAGTTTTTAGAAAAAAGTAAAAAGTAAGAGTTTAAAAGTAAATCCGATCTACATGCAATCTACATGCGACATGCAATCTTTCAAAGAAGAAGTAAACCGGCGGTGGAAACTGGAAAGTTTTTGGAATTTTGACCTGAATGCAGATCAATTTATTGCAGTTTTCATAAAGAGTTCTGCAGTTTTGAGAACCCAAGATGAAGAAATCGTTTTATTCAGATGAAATTTTGTTGCTAAGCATCATTTTTTAGCGCACTACCTCAAAAGTATTTTAACTATGGTTATTGAAAAAACAAACAAGAAATGCGAAGCTTTAATCATGAAACAACAATTGTAGTTTCAATTTATAAATCATATAAAACATATTGTAACTCCGCTCTAAAATAAGTGATTTAATAAGAAATGTACTAAGAGAAAAACTCTTCAAGTAACTTCTATCACCTTCTATCCAGAAATTAACATTTTAACACTAGGCATTTATTCTGTCAAACTGAGCGAAAAATTAAAGTAAGACGATGAGAAAAATTGCTGGAATTCTTAAATATTATGAATCCATACACTAACATTCACTGCCTAAACCGACGATAAACTCAAAGACGTATGTAACCTTATAAAGGCGTCTAAGTAAAATTTTACACTAAATTATGAGGAATTGAGTGTAATTTGCTTTGATATTTTTTACACTAAAAACGAGTGAAACCTATGTATATAATTTGATAATTTTACAATAAAATAGCTTGCTTTTTATTATTCTATTAAATTTATTACCGAGTTTAACAGCCAGCCAAAATAAGTTCTACAAAATACTTCTTATAAACAAGTACTTCTTTTATCTTAAAACCAAAGTGTATGTTTGGCAATGTACTTTTTTTGGTGTAGTAATAATGTTATGCATATAATATAAAGTAAAATCGAAATTCAGTTAATAAAAATGAATCTAAAATGTATTTGGTACCAGTAAATAAATTTTAGCGATTGTTCATATTTTACTCAATTATGCGTAAAAATCGTTTATCTAGAATGAACTTGGTCCCAATTAAAGAAGTCTCCTATCATTTTGCTTCGATTTTTCATATAAAACAATCAGAGTTGCTCACAGCAAATTTAAAAAAAAAAAAAAAAGTGAAGAATAAATCTTGAAAATTAGATATCTTCAAAGCGGTTACGATGCGATCTTTTAAAATATCTTTTAAAATATACAATTTTTATTTCAATATGTGAGAGACGTTCAATAAAATTTAGCTTAATTAATAAAGTGTATCATAATTCTGTAATGTTATTGATAACTTTCCGAATACAGTCCTGTATAATATATTTCAAAATCAACAACATTTCTCAAATATCCATATAATTCATGGTTTCTAAAATTTTAATCTGAAATCAATATAAAACTAATTTGACGAGACATGAATAATGCTATATATAAATGGAATTCTGTGTATCAAATCAAAACTACGGTTCTAACTAAGCAAAATTATTTATGATAAAATATTTGGTAGCGGAGAATTTTTCTTGGAATCGAGCAGTTCCTAAATTCATGAAGTTGATATAACGACAAAACCCTAACCGCTCATATTGCTAATGAATTTTCTGTGTAAGCGCGTTGAAATGATAAACTCAGGAGAAACAACAAAAGTCAATGGACTCATAAATAATCATATTCTCCTTAGAGGGCATTCACATCGGTATTGGTTTCCCTCTAGGGCTTATCAAATTATTACACCCAAAAGGCTCCTATTAATGCCCGTAATAATGGCCAAATTATGTCACAACAACTGGGAACGAGCCGAAGCCATATGATTCGTGGCTAACCTGACATATGAGAACTGGCGCCCAAAATTGGTCTGACCCAAATGAACGGCCACCACCGAGGACTCCACTCCTAGGGGAGTGTTCTGATGGAATCCTGATAAAAGGCACTCAAGGGTGCAACATTCCAGATTATCGAAATGCTTTAGAATTTTCAAAATCATGCAAACTGTTGGAATTTTGTGACTTAAATTACTGCCATTGCGGAGTAAATCTCATTTCATTTCGTAATTAGTCCGATGATATTGCGGAAGATTAATGAAGAGGAAAATTTACAGAAAGCATCCAAAAATACCTACTTCTCTAATCCACCAAGAAGCTGTCGTCAACAAAGGCACAAAATCCTCTAATATCTTTTCTTAATGCAAACGTCTCTGTTGGGTACTTTTGACGACTCAACACAGTGGGCGTTGATTATTTTTGCAATTTTCAGGCACCAAACCACCCTTGATCCCGGAATTCTGGACTGGTGAGTGAAGGACCGATTTTGGTTAATTCAGAAAATTAACAAAAGATTATGCAAATGCGCGTTCTTGCGGGAGATATTGGTTCAGACGGCTCCAATACGACGCACGTCGAGTTTGTTTACGTCGAATTATTACAAAAAGGTGACAGAATTTTTTCATGAATTTCCGGTGGGCAGTTGATTAATTTTATCTAATTTAAAACGCATAATGTAAATATTATAGATCAACATAAACTTTTATTAATTAAAATTAAAATTCTGAATATTGTTTACGTTTTTCCTTTCTTATGTCGAAAATAACATAAACACTACTCATTCCAAGCGTCTAATCAGATTTCTAAAATTAAGTAAATACATACTCGTAAAAACAACCAGAATGAAATGTCTAATAAAGTAATAACTTACTGCCCATATAATTTAGGAAATCAAACTCAAACAACTCTTCGTCTTTGATTTTTTATTATGCTTTTAGGAAAATTAACATTTTCATCACTATTCTACAATGTCTTCAAATACGACCTTCGAGGAACAACATTTCCTGAATTTTGAGACACTAAAACAGATGTAAAGTTATGCACATTACCTTATTTAATTTCACTAAACTAAACTTACTCTATTCTCGTAAATATCTCATTTCAACATATAAGGAGGCAAATTGAGAGGACATTTATAAAAAAATCCAAATCAATAAAACAAAACATATTTTCTTTGTATCTATCGTATCTCTTAATTTTTATACAGTGCTTACATATATCAATATTTCAATCTAATGAAAATCGAAATAATTTATTTTCCATACCAACAAATTTAATTGAATTCATGCAACTCAGGAAATTCAATGAACACATAATTGAGAAATCTACTTAATAAAACACTGACTGACTGACAGACTACCCACAGCCTAAACTAGTGGACCTAGAAAAACATGAAATTTTGCAGAAAAGTTCCTATAACGTAGGTGAGCACTAAGAAAGAATTCTTGAAAATTCATCCCCTAAGGGGGCTAAATAGAAGATGAAAGTTTGTGTGGAAGTTCGTCATTTTTGAAGTTAGAAATATGGTTCCTGAGATGGTGCCGATGAGATATCTCATCGGGCACACTGCTAGTCACTTATAAAAAGCTAAAATGATTAAAGCTATTAAAAAGGAATAAATCGGCTTCGAGATCTCCTCCTCTTACTTTAAAATATTGAAATATGACCGCAAATTTAAGCAATTATTAGATTAGATAGCACTATATAACACCGGTCAGCAAAAAGATACCCACACTCTTTTTAAAGTTTGCTTTGTAATGTTGGTAGCAATAATACAGATTTTGAAGACCGTATTTTGACCATTTATAACTAATCATTAAAAACTAAAGGTTTCTAGAAGTTTAAAACTTCACTTAAATGAAAGCTTAAGTCCTAGTCTAGAAATGTCAAATGCCATTTATCTCAATATCCCATTTTAAACGTCTTCACGAACAAGTTTTTCATGAGTGTGCGCTTGCCATGTTCTTTAATCGCCATCTATGTATATTGTATGAACTAATCAGTTTATGAATAAAAAAAATATAAAAAAAATTTATTTAAAAAAATTCTTTTATTTAACTAACTAAAAAGTAAAAAATAAAAAATATTAACCAAATAAAATTAATAAAATATGTAAACACTATGACAACAAAATAAAATTCCTACTTATCTTAAACAGTTAAATAAAAGAATGACGCATTTTTATCACTTCGTCATATTGACCGTTAGGTATTCTATAAGATAAAGATTCCTAAATTTAAAGTATAATCAAATATTGTCTGATCGGTCAAAAAGAAAATTAGGTAGTTCTCCAAAGAAAAGCTTTAAACCTCATTTTTATAAAAATTATAACTACCCAAAAGGCACTATTGCACCAATTTTATAAATTCAAAACAGAAATAAATCAACACCTCACAAGGACAAAATTTGAAATATACACGTATAAGTGTTGAATTAAGATAAAAAGATAATAAAAATTATAGTAGTTTAAAACACTAAAAAAACACCCTCTTATTGGTAGTAAACTATAAAAAATTAAAAATTAATACCATATTATTGTATTATCTCCAGAATTGCATAAGTTCCTCCATCTAGAATTTTTCAGAACTGAAAATTTTAAAATCTTTAAAACTTTATGGAAGTTCAATTTGGTCATTTATAAAATTGTTTCAGAAATATCAAGTGTATGAAAAAGATTATACGTATGGTATATACCAAAATAATTAATGTTCGAGCTAGGCCCTTTTAATCATCAATTGCGTTATTACATTAATATTTCAAACCATCTTTTGAACAAATATCATCATTACGTGTGGAATGCAGATATCTTTCCATACATCAACTATTGATTTTGCATTCACAACATATTCTTCAGCTGTTCCACGAAACCCAAAAAGATTCCTTCGCCCTTCTCGACTCGCACAGTATTTTCGTTTAATTTCCGGAGGCATCATTTGGGACGCCGAATGACAATAATATGCGCCTATTCCGGCAAATAATGTAAGTTATATGAAATAAAAAACAAATCAGTTAATATTAAAGTAAACAGTGAGTATTTTTTCTAATAAATTTCAGATGGGCTTTGGTAGATAATGGTGAAACACATTTTAGTTTATTAGCTTTTCAGTGTTGGAACTACGACATATGCTCCGAACGAAAACCCCCTTTTCAGAGACTTTCCTACGAGGTTGAATGGAGCCTGAGACAAAATAATTTGAGCCAATAAATATATGTAGTATCTTGTTTGCAGAAAGGGGATATTGTTTCAATTATATTTAGTCCTAAATCCTATTATTTTTTGTAGTGTTTCGTATCCACATCAATATGTATCTTGAAAATTGTTGAACTGATTTCAATAAATATGATAGAATTTTAAAACTAATTTTGTCTTGAAGTACAGTGTTACAGAAAAGCTACTCCGAAGAGTCCTTATAAGGGAAGTAATTCTATTTTTTTGTTCGTGCGCGTAAATAATAAGTAAACATTAAAAAACCCAGATCAAAATTTTTCTAAAGCAATAAAAACTCAATTTATTTCGTCTGTGATTTTAAAACGCTACTTCTGCAAAAAAGCGATAATCCTCAAAATAATTGATATATAATAATAATAAATCACCTACATATATAACTGGAATTGTAAATAAATATAGCATCTTATATATTTATAATTAATTACATACATAGCTCAAAATATTTCTAATTGTCATACATTTGTAAATAATTTTGGGAAGTGATGAATATATGTACATGTTATTTGAAGTTAGTCCTCTTTGCAGGGGAGCTCATTGCTCAGACTAAAAATTTGCATTAAAGTTAAAATCAATATTGATTATCGTTCCAAGCACATCATTAAAAAATTGTGTACTTAAATGAATTCCTACGCACGTCCTTCACATGTGCTAACGCATAAGTAGGCTCTCACACATGCCAATCGACTACAAAATTTGTATCCCCACGCAGTAATAAATACTGAAAGGGCTTAAAGGCAGAAACCATTTGGAACATTTAAAACCTTTGGGAAACAGCTGACGGCAACGCCGCCATCAGAGAATACTGGATAATTAATTATTTGCCCAAATACAAATTGGACATACACCCTGATTGCCGAGAACTTTAAAAGATCAAGAGACTTCAGCATTTTCCGAGCGCAGCATAAATTGAAAAAGCAAAATGGAATAGGATTAAGTGTTCTAATTACTTGATCAGAAATTTCCGGAAGGATTTCTCTGTACTTACAATTAAATTTGATACCTTTCAATATTAAAGGTCTCTAAACATGTATTTTTCATGAGCACTTTCTTGTGATTTATGGGGAAAAATTGAATTTCGTGTTATAGTAATTGGACGTAATATAAAGCTTTTACCATTTTGTAAGAATTTAATATTGTTAAGTAATTATAAGTCTCCCAATGGGTCTGCCTTATATATTTGTTTACTTTTCTAACTTATTTACTTTAAGTATCATAATACACACTATCCTTAAAACAGCTGAGTTGCGATGTTAATATCAAAATTACAATACCAAATTATGCATATGTTATATAGATATACGAATGTTCGATAGGGTTTACGATCTTATTGAATAAATTTTAATAAACAAAGCGACAATCGATTTACTTTGATTGCTCACGTGTTATAAGAAGTTATATGTAATTTCAAAAAGAGTGAGAACACCGGAACAAATTCAAAAGCTAATACATAATTATATTTTTGGTATCATACAAAAGAGAATGAGAAATCAAAGTCAAAATGTTACTATTTGTTATATTTTATTTTAATAATTGATAAAAAGAATTAAAACATAAGGTATTATTTTTCCTTTGGGATTTGAATACCGAAAACCTTTGTTTTAATTCTAGAACAAAAATACTACTAAGTATGAAAAAAAATATAAAAAATTATTTAGAATCTTTTAATTTGTAAAAGTTTTGTGCAAATTATTGGTAAATACATACTATGATTTTTTCTTTCTTTTATATGGTCGTCTTATAATTTTCTACTTTATGATTAGTAAGTCACAATGCTCTAAAACGGCCATTACTTGGTTTTATCAAGGTTACTTTTAATTTGTTTTATGCTAACATTTATTTTCTTGCTTATTTTTTAATTATATTAAAATGTATTATATTTCTTTGAAAACACTTTCGAGTTGTTGTTCGTATTTGCAACCATACCTTGGTAGCTTTTTGTCTTTTATATTAAAACAATGTCCACCTATTGTAATATTTCTTATTAGAACATTTGGACTAAGCTGAAGGTTCACTGAATTTTTGAAAAAACATTAGTTATTTAAGTAGGAGGAAAGCACCCTTTTTCTTGTAAATTATTTGAGATTTTATCGATTTGTTTACACAGAACCGAACAAAATTGTTCGAGCTTATGATGAAGCAACATAAAACAAAATATTTTCTTAAGTTCGAATACATTTTTTGTCTTCACTACAAGTGATTCAGTTAAAATAATCGGTTTTTTCGTAGTGGAACTACCTTCATACGAGAAGTAATATTTAAAATCCTGATAATACCCTGAGGGATTCACAACATTAAGTGGTGGAAATTAATGAACTTTTAATGGAACACAAATAAGTACAAATTTTGATCAAAATATACAAAACGAGAATACCACAAAAACGAGAGAATTTTAAAAATAAAATTCAAACAAAAGGCTCAAACAGTACCTACCTATTTAATCACCATCTTATTTGAGTAGAACAAAACAGAGCCCACCGAAGAAACAAATACCTTTCTGGATTCTAAGAACCCAGGGCGATGAACGACAAGAAAATCTGCAGCGAATTTCTTTACTTCTGTTGTTGCCACAAGTATCGCTTTTCCGTATAAATATCGGGGTAACGATAAGAAGGATAAAGCGTTCAACTCCTTATTTTGATATGTTTTCATTTAAGCAGCGAAAACATTTTTTTCCTGCAGGCATCACTCATATTTCAATGGCACATTTGATCCATATCTTTGGAGGTATTTGGGGAAGTCTTTCCACAATGAGGGCTTTAACGCCATGGTGTATGAAGAGTTTGTGCAGACTTACAAGGTTTTCACAGCAAAGATATTCTAAACAAAAAATTTGTACATTAGAAAAGCGGAAAAGGTTTATTACAGGCAGTCAGCAGTAAAGATGGAGGAGTGCGTTCTAATGCCCGAACCACCCAAAATTGCGCCATCCCGTTCCATTTTCTTATTTGCATCATCTTTTCTCTCGCTTGTGTTTTGGTCAATCTGGCGAACTTTCTTCATGTGTGCGTTTTAACCAAAAGGAATAGTCACCCATTCAGCAGCTATTTTATACTAGAATAATGAAAGCGCTACAGCAATTCCATCGGTTGTCAAAACATCATTGCACTAATTGTAATACTTATAAGGTAGTTATAAAAATGTGTGCGGTAATTCCAGCCCAGCACTAAAAATAAAATTGAGCAGTTTTTCCGCTCAAAAAGTGGTAGAAACTCTTCCAGATTAACATTTGCCCAAGGATGGTTCGACAACCGGCAGACACAACTACAGGCGAGGGCTTTTACTTTACACGGGATTCAGTCAATTGAGCACTTTGGTTGTTTTGGTTCGTGGTTGGTTGGTCTGTGCATTGGAGAACGGGCATAAACAACCATTCTCAAACATTCCAGTTTCCAGCGAACTAAATATTTACATTGCGAGATTACGCGACTTTATTATGCAAGGAATAAGCAACAATGTCATTACATTTTTCCAGTAGTCTCCCTTGAATTTATACAATTCCTGCCATATAGGCCACAATTGCAACCTCCTGAATTATTGATGATCACACCGCTTTCAGCTGTGATGGCAGATGGAAATCTTTGAATTTATATTTTGGAGATTCTTTGAGATTTTAGGTATCGTATACAATTTCCATATTCGACGAATTCATTTGCATTTTAATTGCGTCCAAATAACTCCGTAAATTACATTGCCAGATAAAGCTCTAAATGATACAAAGAGAATTTTCTGCACGCGCAGAGAAATTGTGAAACTTATCTAAAGTAGATAGGAAAGACTTATATGCGCTGGAATGGGCGGAACGTGGTGGCTTTGGTCTCTTCAGTTAAGAGGATAGCCCCATACTTGAATTCAACGTGGCCACTTTTCCACCGAAAGGAAAATCAATAGCAATACATTTTCCTATTCGGCTGCTAAAGCCACTGCAAGAGCGGAACTTGCAACGTTCGAAGGTGGACTTTAAAAAAAGCAGTCTGTCTTTTAGGTACGAAGCGATGACTTAACTGATAGACCAAAATTTTAAATTGAATAGTTTTTAGGAGGAGGGTACGAGAAATGCACTATTCACTTCCTGAAGAAATACTGCTTTACTAGCAAGGTATGAAAGTATGTATATATTATTTGAGTATAAAAAATATAGGGTCCGAGAAATGTTGCGTAATACTTACATTTGTGACCTTACACAAAATATCAGTTATTTTCAAACAGATTTTCACCTTAAGCTCTTTTACTACGATTTAAAGAATATAAAGTTATGTGCCTTCCTTAAGATCTGAGAATCTCACATCTCTGCGTAGAGCCTCGGTACATGTCGGGACATGCTTGTGTAGAGTTCCGTAGCTGACTTACAAACTATAAAATACTAAATAAAATAATAATATTTACATATGTATATACATACATATGCATATAAATACATACACATATACATATTTGTACATAGGTACACATACAGACACATAACCACGCGCGATTCGAATATTTCAAAAAAGGGGCATAATTTTGAAAAAAGGTTTAAGAAACTTCATAATAATTTTAAATTTTCTTTTCAACGATATACCACTCGATGGGGTAAATAAAATTATTAAGTAATATTTACTTATTCAGATCAAAAATTTTGTACTTGTGCCAAAAATTTGAATTGAAAGAGTTCTATGAACTAATAAATATACTTACATGCATACATGCATACAACATCAAAACCATGAACATAAACATAGCCATGAACATAGCCAAAGCCAATAGCAATAGACATAAACATAGAACGACTAAACGGATTTCGATGGAACTTTGACTGGAAGGTGGAGGATTTATCGGAGATTTTTTTGGATTTTTTTTTTTGTTTAAATGTTGTCTTTTTGTGTATTCGATATACAAATAAACAAATTGGAGAATGGAGAAAATTGCAGATTTCAAAATGGTGACTAAATTTTCAATTACATTTTTATGCCGTACGCGTCTCTCACACACACGAATGTTTTTCAGATACTCAGAAAGGTCATAGCTCATCCTACCTATCACAGTTTTAAACATAATAAACGTGCTTACTTAAATTAATTGCCTTGTTGAAACTTTGATGAAATATTGATTATCTTCTAACGCCAGAGAAACTTCGACACATTCGATATGCATTTTCCTGACTGATTATAATTTAAAGCCACTCCAAGTTATGTTTGAGAGCTGCAAAAGTTAATATCTGAACAAAGTACGTATAAAGTACTTAGCATAGCAAACCAGAGCATTCCTGAGAATTTGCTGCAAGAACTCAGGTAAAGTTCAAAGCTCTTCAAAGTATTATTGCAGTTGAAATTTAAATGAAATTCCTCAATATAAAACGCTTGTAAATGTTTGGTTTAAATTTTGTGAAGACATCATCCGTTTTAGATAAATTTATACAAGGGTCGCCGACATGACTATCCTTGAGTTTAGTATGAACTTTAACTAGACAAAATGTTGTGTTTCTAACTCATATAGATATGTATATATGTACATTATAAATACAATAAGTAATATAAAGGCCTAAATTTGCTGATTTTCGGCAAAGACGTTTAGTCCTGCGAAATTACCATCACCGACTTCGCGAAATTTTTCGGAGTGGTTGAACCATATATCGTTATATTGCTCCTTTGCCACTATTTTATATTCCTAGTTTATGCACCTGTGTTTTATTTTTGAAAAATGTGTTTTGTATATAGGTACATAAATTATTTTGAAATTTTTTGGTAATTTAAGACTATATTATTCTACCTTACATTATTAAAATAGTTTAGATTGAACCATTCAAAGAAACTCAAAGAAAGAACTCCTAGAAATATTATTAATGTTTAATGTACGGGATGTCATGGGCATGGCCTGCCTGAATGATTGCAAACATTCAGAATAATAATTAATGTTCCGTCCAGCATAAACCCTCTCTCCTCAAACCAATAAGAATTTATTGGTAGCGTTCAGGATTGCTCCACATTCCCAGCGCCCAAAAGTGTTGGTGACACGTAGTGCACCCTTGGTGCCAATGTACCCAGTAGTCACAATTTACGTGCCCGCAATTCAAATAGACCCTGGTAATTTCTTGTGTTTCGTAATAAAACACTTGTGAAAGGCGGACAGCACAATCACCAAGAATTTTGTGTAATCGTGCGCTAATTGGTACGCATAAAGTGTACAAGGTGCGGGTGGGTTCAATATATTTCGAGGTTTTTTGGTCAACAATGTTGGTTGTGTCTACAAAAATAGATTAGAGTGTGACAAGGAAAAAGGCAAAGCAAAAGCGGAAGAAATGATTTATGCAATCGAAAGGGGAAATGGGAACATTTTACAGAGCGCCTCTACGTGAGCAAATAACGCTCAAGCAAGTGCGAATTGCATCAAAAGCATGCGGAATCGAAAGAAAAAGTATTGCGCTCGTCTCGGAAATCGGGAAATTGCACAAACATTATCTGTTCGGAAGTTTCTCTACAATGCAACACTCATAATTTCATCTTACTAGTGCACCACATAAGGCCGGGAATATACTTCTAAGCAGTGCCGGTTTTAGCACTACCGGCGCCCTGGGCGAGATTTCTACGGCGCCCCCTATCTGCCATTGAAACCCATACGAAAAAAAGGCAAGGGATATAATGAATAAACATATATTAAAAAAACTAATAAAATTTTACTTTTCTAGCCTTTCTATCAGCAAATTCTTTTATTAAGAAATCAAAGTCTATGTTTTCAGCAATTTCATTTGCTAAGTTGCTAAGTTTGTCAATCTAGATTGAGATATTGATGATCGCAGATAGGTTTTTATCAGCTTAAGCTTAGAAAACTCCTTTCCCCACTAGCCACAGTTATAGGTATAGTGATCAATATTCCCAATGCTATCCATACATTTGGATACAGCTCTTGTAAGTTGCGATCTTTGATAAAATTTAAAATAAAGACAGGAGTAACCACATTCTGATCAGGCAAAAAAGATTTTAGACTTATGAGTTCATCGCACAACATACAACCATCTATATCTGATTTAGAGTCTACAGTTAATTTCAATTGGAGATCACTACAGAGTTTGAGAAGTTCTGGTTTTTCCGGAATCTTTTTTATATTGTACAAAGATAGTCTTTTTTTTTAAGTGATTTTAAAAAAAAAATAGAAGTGTGGAAAATTTCTTGTTTTCACTCAAAAAACAAACAAAAAAAAAAAAAAAAATTTAAAAAAAATTATAAAACCACTTAAAAAAAGACTCAATATTCGTCGCCCTAGTTAGTTGGGCAACGTAAACTTTGCAGCGGACAGACGATAGATGTGCGAATATACATATACTACTTTAACCTTAGGAAGTTTTCTTCTTGAAAATAATGCACTCGTGAGAAAAATAGCGAAGTATAAAAAGTTTAAAATTAGCCAAAGAATGCACCCAAATTTTTTCAGAATTTGTTGAGCAATTTTTTCAATTTTGTAAAAATTAGCTATTTAATTGAAGATTTTCGAATTTATATGCATATACATATTTATAGTATCTTACATATAAGGATCAAACTTTCATTTGAACAACTTACCTTAATCTAATCTAATCTAATCTAATCAACAGATTTTTTATAAATTGTTAAAATACAGAATTTTGCACTTTTTCACTATATTTTTATCGAAAATGAGAGCGAAATTAATGAAAAGAAAGAGCTGCATAAATAAAACATAAAAGTTTCAACCGCGATAATTTATTAATTTTTTTTCTTTATAAAACACACACATGTACAGTAACATATTTAAACTCGTTGTCTTTAATAAGCATAGTGAGCGCCGTGTCCCACAAACGATGTATGCACCAAAGGAGCAGCAGCAACAGCAGTTCTAAATTAAAATAAATTAGGGACTTAAGTGAGATGAGAAACATAAGAAACTTACTTGATGGCGAGAGGAGCGGGGGCGAGCCCATGACCGTAAACAGCGGGGCCGTATGCGGCGTGGCCGTATGCAGCATGACCGAATGCACCGTGACCGTATGCACCCAGTCCGTAGAGAGGACCTCCTAAATCAGAAAGAAAAAAGCTATAAAATGCATAATAAAATTTCTCATACTGCACAATGGCGGCTACCGGGACTTATTCTTAATAAGAAAAATTGAACAATGTTAACTGCCGGTGCAATCCTTCCGGTCTGATGATTCAAAATTTAAATCATAAACCCTGTGCAATTTTTTATACAAATCTTTGTGCGACAGTGGCAACTTTTGTTATTTTTGAACTCCACAACGATGCCCTCGTTCTATTGCACCACAAAAGTTCATGCATATGCATTGCATGTGACCCCAATTAATGTTTTCCATTGCAAAACAGAATTAATTAATCAAAACTTCCTATAAAAGACACAAAAGGATGACCGCACGTCGAAACGGATATTTTGATATCGAGAATACGAACTTTTTAATCCCCCAGAGAGGAAAAAGTAAAATATCAATGATTGCATCATATATCCAGGTTTAATCCACATTCCCGCTTTAATTTTAACATTTCAGCTGTCTCTTTAATCGATCCAATTTAAAATGTATGCTAAAACTTTTTAATTAAATTTGACATATCAAAATAAATCTGTGAATTTAACAGAAAAGTTTTTCTTTATATTATAATATTTCAATCGATATGAAATTAAATTTTATAATCAAACCTGCAATTTTCACCTCTGATTATTTTACTAAATTAGCATGAAAGTGGGGGTTTGCCTTTAAACTTAAATATCTCGCTAATCGATAATTGGATTGAAAGGGTTTATTAACTTTTAATGATTTTTAGAATTTAGGATATATATCGGATTGTCATTTTAATTACCACTTTAAGTAGGATTAATAACCTGGAAAGTACAAATATAGAAAAAAGTCGTACAATTCGAGGAAGAATAGTCGCAATGTACCTTAACTTTAAAAAAAAATAGTCAAATGAATTAAATCGTAATAAATTTATCTTAGAGTTTCTTATGGCCATTAAGATCAATGACATTTTAAAATTTAACGACTAATTATTTAGTTTTAATAATTTATTTATAATATGTGTTGTATATTCCATCTACTATATAGAGTTAAGTTTTCAATTTTTTAAATGAATAATTTTGAATGTCGAGATCTGTAATATCCTTCGATTTTTATGCAGGTACGGATTCGCCTTTTAATTCTATTTTCCGAGTTAAAAAATTAAATTATATTAAAATGACGAAAAACTCGTGATTCATTCATTCTGTTTTGAAGTGTTTTTAAAGAAGAAAACTCTTCGTTGTACGTATGAAAAAGCAATTTAAGCAATGTATTGAAATCGTTCAAGTTTCATTGAGTTCCATTAAAATAAATATTAGGCATAATATTTATTTACTAGCTTACTTTTGCTAACCGTATCCTCCACGCATAAAAAATTATTTTGGAATTAAACCAACATAAATCCATCTTATTATTCTCTTTTGACAAAGACATTAATTATTCTTGTGTATTAAAAATTAAAACTTTTCTGACTATCAAAATTGAATGCTTATTTTCATCCAAATCCAGAAAGTTTATAGTTTTTGTTATTATTCTCAAGTAAGTTTTTTTTAAATTTTAGATGTTAGAAAACAATATTCCTAATAAAAATAAAAATAAATTATCCTTTTTTGTCCACAGGACTAAAATTAATGTAATAATCATTCTTTGGATTAATCATTCATTTACAATTATTTCTTGAATATTTCATGCACGTTCAACAAACAACTCATTATTTCAAAGCAAGGTTACCAATACGAGCATCAGACAGAATTTCAGAATTTTAGTTAAAATATTTGACCTTATACGAGTACCTAATATAAAGAAACTCTAGTAGTTTTGCATATGCTTTTGTATAAAAGACGTTTCTATCCTCTATAATTATAATCTTCCTTTCTAAATGTCAATTAATTCGGCTTCTTTAAATAAACGCTCATAAAATAAATAGCTCTTAACTTTTATATAAAATCATCGGTTTATCAAGACTATTTTGCAAAGTGTTTCATCTCAATCGAATTAGTAGCTCTTAAGAAAACTGCGAAATAAATCCAACAATCCGCGTGAAATTTTCAACCTTCGTTCATTTACGAAATATTTTGCTGTGATCTTATCATGTCTAATCTAAAGGCTTTTTTGGACTATACGGATTCTGATATTGTGTTTTAGTTGGTATAGAGACTCCCGAGAAAATCGTTACATACATATGTATGTACATATATACCTACTAATCAGACAGAAAGTCGATTAAAATTATTAAATATTTGTAAAGAAAATCTTAAATCTTTTAAAAGTTGATCGACATTATTCTAGTAACTAAATAACTTGGTGTTACATATAAAAGAATAATTGAAAAATGCACGTCTGTTCATTCACTAATTTCTTTGGCAGTAGGTAAAGTCGCAAAAACGCGATTGCGACAAATCAATACCGCGTAAAACCCTCTTTAACGGAGATAAATTGCGACTGTAATTTATTTTCAGTTCGATTAGCAGTTTTTGCTCAGATGAAATCCGGACAAATGCGATAATTATCGACCTGTACGCTTGAACGGGTTTTACATCCTTTCAAAAAACTTGATAAATTGTCAACGCCGACAGTGGAATTCTTAGTCCAATTATGGTCAACTGCGATTGGTGTAAAATTGCTCTTAAGGAATTCCGACTTTTAGCCTTTATTAAATCGTTACAAAGATTTGTTTGTTTTTAAGGCTTTAAAGCGGCCCCTGCTTAGGCGAATCAGCCGTGTTCCCTATCTTTTTAAGGTGTGCGCAAATTTTATGGTGTCTTGAACAACGTGTACGAAATGTGTCTAAGAATTATCGCTATCCACTTAAGGCGGATTAAAATCGCGCTTACCGTGAGCAATTGAAAGCGCTGGAGCGGCCGCCACCTTAATCGCGGGCGCGGCGATTGCGGCACCTGCTAAGTGGGCTCCGTACGCGGCTCCGTAGCCGTAGCCGAAGCCGGGTGCGGCGTACCCGTGACCGAAGACGGGGGCGGCAATTGCGGGGGCAGCTACTTTAATTGCTGCAGCTGGACGCAGGAGGGCCGGAGCAGCCGCGTATCCATGGGCCAAAGCTGGCGCCGCGGCGTATCCATGGGCAAAAGCTGGAGCGGCGGCGTATCCATGGGCGAAGGCAGGAGCTGCGATGGCGGGAGCGGCGTATTTCACAGCCGGAGCAGCTATAGCATGACCTGCAAATGGTAGAATCATTGAATTTTGGAAATGCACTTAAAACTAATTCCCTCAAGAACCTGCATAGCCCGGAGCATACCCCAGCACGTCGTTGCTCGCCCTGGAGCTCGAGACCCGCACTGATGAATGGGCCGAGTCGACGGCTTTAGAATATTGCGAAAGGGAATTTTGCCCGTACAGACCCTGCAATTTTAGATATTATAGCATTATTTACGTCCAGATTGCAGGGAATTAATTGTGGGCTATACCTTTACTGTGTGCTCATGGGAGCTTCCGACATAGGCACCATCAATACTAGGAGCAGAAATTGTATAAGCAGCTGGTCCTCCAGCGTACGCACTAGCCACTAAGGCAGCAAGGAGGATGAACTGAAAAATTTTATAGATGAGGTTATTTGCAGTAAATAACATTTTGACGCAGAACTACGTCTTTCCCGCCGATTAGATAGTTAAATGGTGCAACGAAAATTTATACACTTTAGCAGCTTACATCTCCTTGCGGCATGCCATTTTATGAGCTGTGATTGATTGCGATACCAGCTAATAAAAAATCAGAATCAGTATAAAACAAGCTATTCTTTGATTCCACCCCACTTTAGGCTGTATTTATTTAAAAATCGGTTTCACAGAAGGTTCATCTTTTATAACTGATTGTGGGAATCCCTTAATAAGCATTTTCTATTTTTATTAAACTCGTATATGCGCTGTTCTAAATTTAGTTAGATTGATGTAGCTGTCTCTGTCATCGTAAAACGCACCATTTTTGGACCATTGTAATACTACTTTTTAAATACAGGTTTTGGTTGGAATTAAACCCACATCCCTAGCTAGAATGAAAACCTCCATGCCTGTTTCTACAAAATCATTTATTTAATATATGTACTATATAGTGACGGATTTCGCCTAAAACAGAGTCAGTTTTAAATTGATTTGATCAAATTGATTGCTGATTTCTAGCATTGACTTTTATTGGCCGTATACTAGACGAATAATATGTGTCTCATGTTAAGAATCAATTTAAAAGCAGTTTTCTATTTTGCTTTAAAACAGTTCTGACTCTGTATGTTGTTAATTCGCAAAGCAAAACTTATTCTAATTAACACTGCTAGCCCAATTTGAGTATGACATGAGAAAGGGCTAGTTCTGCTGAGACGATTCGGTTCGACGATTCTACGCTTACACAATGCTCTTATAATTTGACTTGATAGTTTTTGGTCAACGCAGAAATTAAATGATAGACAGAAAGAAATTTATATAGAAATGAAAAGCCGATTCTAGATTAAAAATCAACGGATCTAAAAATCCCAATTGTACATTGTATGTAGATATAATGTACTATTTTCATAGTAAATCTCATAACTTCACTCGCAGTTTTTAGGCTATCTAAAACTGATATAAAGGTTAGTGTTAGATATTCTTAAAATAATTAATCAGGTAAAATATGTGACTAGAATAGGCGAAAGTAATGAACTAAACTAATTTGCAGGTTACAATTCGCAGTATTTGTAGTTATATTCTTAGTTGGTTTCAGTATGTAATTTGAATTCAATCAATTTAAAGGTCACAAAATAGTATAATAAAAATTAATCAATAACTTGAACAATTTTATGTGATTGATATAAATTTCAGTATACTAAAATATTTAACCTATTACTTATAAATAATCGTGGTTTTTTAAGGTTCCTCGTGTGAAATTGAACCCATTAAAAAGTAGGGGAAAATTGTCATTTTCCTTTTAGAATTTCCCACGGGAAAGACACTTTTTTAGATTTTTTGACTGATCCCTTAATTTTGAACGTCAGTGAAGTTATTATTTATAAAATAAGTATGTCAAACTCAGAATGTACATATAGCGAAACATAATAAAAAATAAGCAATCACGAGAAAAATTCAATAATTTAAATTGCATATTTTGAGTTCCTAAAATGTGTTTAATATAACCAATTATTATGGTAACTCAATAAACCTCTTCCTGTAAGTCGGTAATTCGTTGTGAAAGTTTTGACCCTATCATTCGGAGCTTCTTATCGATACCTACCTTCTACTGAAAGGCTTTGGGGTATATTTTTTATGCAATTCGCTTCAATTTTTGCTGTCCATCTATATCGTGTGTCTCTTAAAGAGTAAAAAGCATAAAATCTCCCCAAATTTATGATAAGGAATCGACAACAACATAATTGCTTCCACAAATAAATTCCTCCATAGCTCGGCGCCTAGTGCACGGCTTTTATATCGTGCGGATGATAAATCAATTTTCCCCACCTCCGGAGCCAAGTCATTCAACGGATCTAGGACAGAGGAGCCCTCAGAGAATCTGTTCAGCAATTTCACGGAGTTTGCTAGTCATTGATTGGGAGTGAATAATTGATTTCCTAATTAACCAGGCCCGGTTTCGCAGAGCTTGTCTTTCCTTGTCGTTTGTTATTCTCGAGGCTTTTCGTGCTGGCCAAATGGAAATTGCTCCACTGAGGATACAGCAAAACGTGCTTCTAATGGCTTGTGCTCGTAAAAACGATATGTTTTACTGAATACAAAAGTATGTCCTCAAGTTGGATGAGAAATCTAAAACACTTTCGATATTCGCTGCTAATATCATTTGCGATTAATCAAAGATCGAAGATATTCTCTTTTTTATTACTAAGACTTTATTTTCTTACATTTTTCCTCAAATCTTAAGAAAACCTTTTCATTCTAACTTCCGGGTTACTACATTCTTTAAAATTCTTCAGCCAAATCAGGCGGAAAGAAATAAATCATGTTGAAAAACTCCCTGCTTTACATATTCATCCAAACAAAATTCCATCGTTATTGGAAGAGGGGATAAAACAAATGATTCCATGAACTTTTCCATTCTGAGAAATCAAATAATGATTTTAGCAAAGTTCTCCAGTAAGCCTTTTACCGCTTGGTAATCATGTTGGAAATAAATTGCAACTTGCCAACAGGGAACACTACGTTAAATTTCAATTTCTATCTATGTAGGTACTTAAATTTGCAATTCCAAACTTCAGCTCATTGCCAGACAAACTATTTTATTTCCATCCTCATTGGTTCTACAAACATTGTTAGAACACTTCAAACAGATAAAGTGTGTTTCAAATTACAGGCACTACGGAAATGCAGAAGGCAATTTAAATAGATAAATGCGTAAAGTTTGGTAATATAACAAGGTTCCGTTTATAGTCTTGTTCTGCGATTTGAACACGGTTTAAAGGATTTTTACTCTACATTTTTTCTCACTAGAATGCATTGAATCTCAACTAGAGTCGGTTTCCTATATACATACATTATGTGGTTCAAATTCTAGTGAAAAGCAAATCATTAGAAGTTTATTGCAATTACTCCCTCCATTTATATTGTAGTTCAGTAGCTCTTTGGGAAATATAATTAAAAAGAGAGGAAAGCTTTTGTCTACTTTACCAAAAAGGTTCATCTAAACCTAGGAAAATTTATTGAAGTTATCTGTGTCAAGTTCTAGTTTATTTCGCTAGAAATTGAATAAGTTTCACCAGAAATACATTATATCGTCCAATTGATATTGCAGTAACTTTTAAGTGGGTGCTGAGAATTCAATAAAATGAAGGCAGTTTTGAGCAGCGATTATAGGAGTATATTAAGTGGGTCAACTAAACATGTTAGACGTCCCCATTACACTTAGATGTCCAACTTAATGTACCCATGGTAACGGCCGCTTTATTTAAAATAGATCTTATGCACTTAGATAAAGCCCACTACAAATGTCAATCGCAACAATTTATCTATAACAAAGTTCCGTATAAACTTCTTAGAATTTTAAATAATAAAATGAAAAGCTTTGAAATTAAATTTGCCAGGTATTGTGGGTATATAAAACAGGATTATGTGTACCTAATACAAAAACGACATTCAAATTTTTAAAGGTATAAATGACAGGACAGCATCACAACATAAAGTTGTAAGATGTCCTAGAATTGCAGCAGTACACGACTAAAATTTCAGGTAACATAAAGGAAATGTTCGAAAATATTGCCACCCACAAAACAACTTCCAAATTATTCAGATTATAAGAAACTATAAATAATCAGGGCTTCTGACAATTATGCTCATTTTTCATCACAAATTTCGTTCTTTTGTGATATACATATGTATGTATGTACATATAGCTGTATACCTATATATTAAAACCCTTAAAAAATATATCCAAAAATTAGCTAGAAAGAATATATGGAATTTAATTCTAAAGACTTTAAAAAACAAATTATTGGAAACTCTTCGATTTATCTTGTAGAAAGTATAAAGCATAGTCTAAAAAAAAAAACCTTTAAAGTTTAAAGATTGCATTAACCAGACTCCAGTGAAGTCAGATTTATCGTTTATAACTTCGTTACTAAATAAATGGAATTTTTCATAAATTCGTTTTTTTTTTTAAATATTCTTAATTGATAATAAGAAAATCAGATTCATTTTTAATTTCTGTAGGTATGTTCTCCCTTAACAGAGGGCTCTGAGCCAGAAATCATTGTTGAAACTTAGTTCGTTACTACTTGACAAACGTTAATAGATATAATAGAACAATTTTTACATACAACATTGAATTTTACTCACCCAATTCAATCAAGACATGCATGTTATGTTAAATATAAATATTCCTACTAAGTATTTACAATTAACTACGATTTTTTTTTGTATTTGCCTGGTTACTTTAAGATTTGTTGTCAATCAAATAAATTTTATACCGATTTTAAAAAATATATAATTGTAGTAATAATCATTTCAGCTCAAAAGTAATGAATATAATAATAATAGTCTTTTAACGATTTTTTATTCGTCCCAAGATATTTAACTTAAGCTTGGAAGAATTAAGTTTCTGTGTGTATATTTTCTATTTTCTGAAATTTTCTTTAGAAACTATAGTGTATAAATGCGAAGGGATAAATAGTTCTCAATCTTTTGAAAGAAACGAATTAAAATCAAATCGACCACGACAAGCACGCATTTGTCATGTGTAATCGAAGAAATGGAGAGTTTTAGTTATTTTTATTTTGAAATCTCTTAAAATTTACAGAAAATGGAAAAAATATCTTCAATTTAAGAATATGTTTCAATTTTTACCAAAACTTTGTGAGAATATACTGACATAAAAATTTTGCATTACGGAATTTGAAAGTACAAGTGAACATTTCGAATATTCGCCTCTTTTGACCCGATATAACGATTTTCGTATTGTTTCTTGAAAATAGGTGAGGAATCTTCAAACTCTATTATAATCTCATCCTAAAATATAATGTGAAGAAGAAAATCATAGGCCGTTTGGTTTAAAATATTTCATTATTTTTATGTGTTTTGAAATTGTTGAGTTTTTTGAAACTTTTTATATGCTGACATGTACGTCTATAATTCCTGCAGCAATTACTTTGTTTTGCTTTTGAAGGTGCTTACCTTAAATATCGTTCTCTCAAAACAAATATTTGTTTTTATTTTAAGGGAGCAAGCTTTTCTCTGATCGTCATAAAATTTATTAAACGATTTAGTTAGTACAAGTGCATGTTAATTCGTCCGACAATTAGAAATAAATGATACTCAAATAAATTTCTAAGAAAACTGCGACCTAATCTCTTCAATTAGCGAAAACCCTTGAATGAATAAGAACCCAAAAATCAGCAAATCTTTTAGCTTTAGGTTTTATCCCAAGTTAAATTCCAAAGTTCAGAGGTTAAACAGTGGATCTTCCGTCCATCGTATTTCTTCCGTCGCCGACTTGAATTATTCGAAGCGATTCTTTCGTTGTCATGTAAACAGGTGAATCCCACGGATAGGAAGAATGAAGGAACTTTTATTCCTTAATTAATGACCGTAATCGAGGTATATGACACAATTACCTTGTAGAAGATTACTTCTATGAAAATTACTGGAATGAATTAAATGTGTAGGTGAACTGGTCGTTGAACCTGAATCTAATCCTTATTTAAGTTGTTATAAATTACAAGTATTTACTCTTATTGTTTCAGTGAAATATGCAAACCACTAACTAGCTCTTTGCATAGTTGGTAGGTGTGTTTGTTCCTATGGTTGTAAAACTACTTGGCAATAGCAAATATAATTGCCTATCTCTAGAGTAGTCCTCTAGTTTGTGAATGAATATTTCATCAAAATGTCATTACCATCCCATTAACTTACCCTCGATTCGAGACAATAATAGCAAGGACACTGAAAACTCGTTTCATGAATTATTACAGCAAAGATTTCCACACCCAGACGTCTTGAGAAAATGAACAAATTTTCACAGACATTGAGCGATGACTACCAGCTATCGAAGTTGCATCTGCGGGCGATGGATATAACACCATGGCAAATTAATAAGGTCTTCGCTCCCACACTTGCCTTGTGAATCGAAATATGCAAATTTTTACATATGAGTTTAAAATTGCATGCAATAGGCTAGCTAAACGGTTTTGCTAATTTCATGATTTCAAAAACAAATTGCCTGCAGTCAGTTTACAAGGTAGATGATTTATGCATTGCATTCAACTTTTAATTAAATTAATGGCAATTAATGAAAATCTTGAATAGTATTTATAAACTTTATAAAACGAAATGTGTCTATAGTTAGAAGTTTATATGGAATAAAATGAGTTAAAGTATAATACATGATAAAAATCAAAAGATACACTAGTGTGTTAGACAATCAAAAATGAAATTGTAATATGTATTTCAATTGAAACATTTTAACTATTTGAGTTTTGTGGAGCTGAATCAAAAATAAACCAACCTAGAAAAAACTAGTTATGATATGGGACTTTCTAAGTTACGTACGCTGTAAATTTATATACAACCTTTCCAAAATAAAACAAAAATATCCTCAGAGTTGTAAAATCTTGCCTTTCAAATAATTTTATCTTGCATTTTGCATCGATGAAATTTTGCTTTGGTTATGTCGTTCAACCAAACCTACCTAAACCCTTCTCTCAAATTTTGTTGACTTTATAAATCAGTTGCCTTTAAGCGAACAACGAAAAATAGGAAAGTTCGCGGTTTCTGTTGAAGTTAGCCTGAAGTTCAAAATATCTTGTACACGGTTTATTTATTTTCTCATAATCCAAATTAGTTTTCAAGAACATTAAATTGCAGCTACTTTGAGGTTTCACGATGGAAGATAAAAAGTTGACTAAATTTATGAAGGCACTGAAAACCACCTTGAATAAATCGATGGGAGTGAGTCATGCCTCCAGGTGCGGAGCCTAAGAGTTTTATGTGTAAACTTCCAAATTTTCAAGGATGCTGCTACAATTCAAAGGAAAACGATTTTGTCTACACAAGAAATTGATTGGGAGGAGCACAAGAAATTTATTAGAATCCTCTGATGTAACTATCTAATGTAATCAATTCCCTTTTGTGGAGTTTGTCATTCATGCCTATTGATTTGCATATACCAAAGATATTGTAGTTACATATATAGAGATACATTTGTAATCGACGGACACATAATTGATTCTCAAATTTCAGCATACTAACTGAATCTTCAACTGTTAAACAACGCTGGAATTAACTAAATGATTGAACTGCGAATGAAATTATGAATGCATAGCATTAAAATTGCCACAATGTATGAACAAAGCTAATAATTTATGTCGATTTTCCTGGTAGAGCAAATATTCATGTTTATTAGTTACAATTTTGAATCCAATCAGCTTTTAATTTAAATGAATTAGATCTTTTGATTTATACGCATTATTATAAAACGTTAGGAATTCAAATAAATAACAGTTGGAGCATATTACTTGAAAGGAAATCAATATTAAATATTAATAGCTTTTGGGGTTAGAAGCTCTTATATAAAAATAAACAATATTAAAATATGAAGCAGGCATATTGCGTCAAATTGATTGATAACTGAAGAGGGTAAATTGCTTAATACAATGAAAAATTCATAATTTGTTTGATATATGTACATATGTATAAGTTTGAAATTTATTAACTTGAAGTTGTGATAATAATTTTCTTAAAATTGCACAAAATTCTTAAACTTGTTTATCCTTTTTGCGTAAATAACTCTGCAAGAGCATTAAATTAATGAATTTAAAATCAAAATGGAAACATTTTCTTGGGTTGTTATTTATATTTTACTAGATAAATGCAAACACAAATATGTTGTTTCAAAAACATTTTTAACTTTGATACAGTTTCCCTTAATATTTATTTAGAATGTGATCGGAAAAATACCTTTTCTTAAACTTACTAAAGCATATCGTATCTTGATATTCTACACCAATTCCAAAGAAACACTCTTCCATTATATCTTTGCGGATTTTGAGATATTTTCGTCTCAAATTAGGCTAACAATCTTTCAAAACAACTTGAGTATATTAAATGAATGAAATTTATAAACGAATGCTTTACGTATATATGAATTGTTTTTGAATAGACTTCTTTCAAGATGAATTTGTCAATGAATTTGTCAAATACCATAAAATATAATCCATTTCAAATAAAATCTACTTAACATTCGTCATTCACATCACTTTATGTAGGTAATCTGACTGTACATGCCTTCAGTGAAATTTTGGAAAGAATATTTTACTTGAATCACAGAATATTTAGCAAAAGGCGAAGTGAGTCATCTGAAGGGAACTGACTATTATAATAAGGGTCTTTATGACTGACAAAGTCAAGAATTTAAATTCAGTCTTTAGAAAATTGTTTACAATAACACAATAAGTTAGTCATAATTAATAAATTCATGCTCCACAGTTCGACTACAAAGTGGCAGTCGTTTTGGTGGACAAGGAGTAGGAGTCGTAAGGGTATTCCTTGCCAGATTGTGTACTATGCAATAAGACATCTAGTCCCCAGTCAAATAATTAGTTTTCATTCAAATTCTGCAACGCAGAGGACCCATTAGGTCGTTAGTTGCTGCTGCAGTAGTTCATAGTTCCGACTCAACTAGATAAATACCAGATCCAGAGCAATTACCAGGGGGTCGGAAAAGGTGTTATTTGATGCCCTGCAGGGTTAAGTTCCCAACTTGGAACACTTCCCTCGGTCCGAAACCCAAGAACTTTGGCATGTAATTCGCATCCACACTTATCTTCCTTATGAATTTCTTGGGATAGCTTAACAACCAAGGAAATTAGTTCGGCAGACAGGACAGTCTTTGGTGGAGCACAGAACTTTTGCCCCATCACGCCATTTCCTTGACAGGAAAAGGGTTCTACGATGTGCCTGATGGCTCTGGAAATTATTCCCTCTTGCTTGGAATGGTGCCAGGATTGATTCCTAAATTGCCCGGAGATGGGTACTCCCCGGTTGCAATTTAACGTCCACCAAACGAACAGACACACAGTCCACCACAAAATTTTCATTTCATTGCACCTCTGAGATAACTTAATTGGTTGGTTACTAAGGTACCTTTGATGCCATTCTTTCGGATAACTGGTTATTGCACTTTTTAAAGTCACGACAAATCGACAACTCAGCACTGCATAAAGGCACGAAACTAAGCTGCAACTTTTGATAATCTCGGCTTTTATAGAGAATTTTAGTGAACTCGAAGCCAAGAGGCTGGAGCCTAATGGTGGTACAGATCTTCTAAAAATCTCTCACTCCCTAGCCCGGTGCAGCAAGAGGTGATTTAAGAAGTTGATGACTGCGACCAGCTGATTATCGGTAGTGTCGTGACGCTATTAAAATGCATGTCGATCAGATCCATTCTCAGTCAACTTGTTTGTTTACAGGATTGTTTATGGTTCCCAGTGGCATTTATTGCCCTAGAGGAGATGTGATTCATTTAGTCTATTAGTTCTAAGCGAAAATTTGAATTTATTGATCCGTTCTAATTCAATTTATTTCTGCTTTTATCTCTGTTTTATTAGTATAACAATACTATTAGCATTTACTATGGAAAGGGAGCATTTAATTTTTGTCTTAGCAATAATTTATAATGGTCAGTTCTGACAAAAAAAAGTTGAAATCTTTGCTTTAGTTAGTATTCGAAAATTGATATCTCGTGCAATTTAAAAAATTTACGTTTTGGGAGGACGTAAGAAAATATATGTATGTATGTATGTCTCTCTAACAATAATTTTGTCTACTTGTTTCTTTCGTCCACGGTACAACCGACTGAGCTTGAATTTGGAAAAACCCAAGCTCATTTTGATTGATTGAATGTTAGAACACAGTTGCCCGAACATTTTGTGATTGCAAGTAATTTATTGTATTTATATCATTCCTATAATGAATTATTTTTAATCACTCCATGACGACAGAAGAACGGAAGAATACCTAACCAGTGGTAAAATCCGGATCAAAATTAATTCAATTCTTTTCGAAATTATTTTATAGCCGTTTCTTTCAAGACATTTTTCAACACAAAAGTATTATTTTTTATTTCCGGAAAATTTTCATTTCAAAAATATAAATTTCCAATTCGACCGTACCATATTCAATTGCAATCGCACAATATTTAAAACCAATAAAGTAAACTTAACGATAAAAATTTAATGAAATCTGACACCATTGTATTAAAAACTAATATTAATTTCAATAAAAATTGACACGAGTGAAATGATACTGTTGTATTAAAATAAGTGTAAATAACTACATATAGACATTATTTTTTTGTTAAATCAGTGGAAATAATTTACTACGTATTTGTTAATAATTTTCAAAATGTTTATATAGATGACTTTAGAAGAAGGTATATAAAGCAATTTGTTATTACGACTCATAAAGGAAAATGCCCTATCAAGTTAAGTTTTAAAAAGTGTTGTTGAGAAGTACAAAAAACTGTATATTGAAAAATAATGGATTGTCATAGGAGTTCAAATAAAAGGTAAAACCTTTAGTTATTATATTAAAATATAAGATGCTATAATATTTATTAATTTATTGTTTACATTAAAAAATAGTTGCATTCTTTTTCTGAGCGAATGTTATTTAACTTTTGTCCGAAAAATATTTCCGTTCAGATATGTCCAAATGTAGAAAAACACTTCCAAATATCTAAAAATCTGAAATCTACGTTGTGAAGTTAAGATTTAATACACAGACTGTTCAATGTATCATTTAAAATCAGATTGAGACACCTCGGACGATATAATGTTATAATAGAATATAAAAATAAAATATGCTTATGGTAGCCAACCACATTCCAGGATAGACTACCATTAAGTACACATTTTGTTGAACACAATACAAAAGAAGAGGATATTGATAATATTTTATCTATAGATATATTTTCCTTTATTAAATTGTCATTTTTCTTTTTTAATAATTATTTTTTTAAATTTTTATCTCTATGCATATTCATAAAGTACGCGGCTAAATTAATTTATGTAATGACATTATTTTGAGAAATTTTCTAAGATATAATTGTATAACTAAGTGTATCGAAATTGTAAGCTACTCATTTCATAACATTTTAATGGTGGCATAGTAAGGTTGAACAAGTGTTGATGATTCTCAAAGTAAAATTAAAAAAAAAAAACATAATTATATATTTTATGAAAAATTAGTAAAATCTTTAGATATCTTTCGAGTTATGGTGTTTTTCAATTCACAGCATTATTTTAAAGTATTATAAACCTTTTTCTTATTTACCCACTAGGTAGGCTTCTATTTTCAGCTCCGTCATATAATTCGCAAATAAAAATTATAGCAAATATAAAAACCGCTCCATTCAGGGCGAAGTAGACCGAAAGATTTGCATTTCACCCGAAATATAAAAATTAGTTAGTTTGTTTTACATTTAATATTAAGTTTCAATTTATTCTTGCTGAATATCTTGTGAATATATTTGTCAACAACAAAAGTTGATTACGCAGTAAACATACCTACAGCAGGAAATAAACGAATTATATTTGGGAACTGATGCCTAACAAGTACCTTCGCGGCGGAAAATTTACATACGACAAACGTTACAGAACGTAATTTTCATTTAAAGCTCTTCTCTTGCAAAAGAGAATAACGCCATCGAGCTCTGGTGCTGCCTAAAATGTATCCGAACAAAGCAAATTAGCTAAAATGTTGGAAAATTCAAATATCCTCTTCTAAGTAAAAGACCCTGGCTTAATTAGGCTTCCTGAGTAAATTCGGTGATGTTATTTACATGTTTTCAGGTTTCCCATGCAATTCCGCTCGTTGTGCTTACTTTTCGCTGCTACGCCCCGTAGGGAAATCCTACTTTTTACACGAGAAAGCATTACAAATTCAACTGAAAAATATTGAATTTCCAACTGACTAGCTGAGTTCACATGGAGGTAAGCACCAGAATGCGGTTTGCCACAAATATGATGAAAAACTGAAATCATATTCGATGGCATCAACGTAAAATGTTGCGCTCTCCTTTGCGTTTTTGATGACAAAATTGTCTCGGGATTTGTTTTGTTGTCTATAAAGAAAAGATATGGTTCCCTTTGACTCAGAGCCGCATCGTGACGTGTTACAAACTATTTGTTGTCTAATCTTACAGTACACAGGTATCTGTTAAAATTGTCTAACAAAAAATAAGATATTACTTAAGACACAATTAAACCCGCCAAGTATTTCCCAACAAGACAATTTTAGAAAAATTTACAACTGGATTTACTGGAGTTTGAACCTGTTTGTCCAATCACTTCAATTAAAGATAATTTTACCTTTACGATTTAAAAGTCTTTTTTTACCGACAGTGTCTGAGTTCGTAACAGTGAAATGAATGTGAAGTTGATTTTTACAATTTTGTTTCATCGAATTTAGATCGTTTTAGGTTTTACAGTTCCAAAAGACCTTTAAGTAGTGATCAGATATAATTTTACTATTATAATATAATGAAATTGAGCTTCAAAATCTAAAAGTCCAACCACTTACGACCATACGGAACTTGCATATATTAGGATTCCGAAAAGTGAACTATACGGCTGCATTCACCCAAAAATTATAGACGAACCACAACACAGAGAAACTGAATATGAAATATAACCACCTTCAAAAAATTCAAAGCTTTAAAAATTATAAAATAATTCTCACTCTTTTTTGTACATAATATGTATGTATAACATCTAAAAAATTTCGAAGTAAAAGTTTCTTTCTTTTATTAAGTATTAACTATAATAATCCTTATAAATATTCTACATATTCTACACTGAACCCTAATCCATAGGTGTTTAGTTTTTATTTAATAATTATTTTTAGGAAACTCTTTTTATATCTAATTTTGTTCATTTTTTTGAACTTACCTATAGCTTAATATAGCGTTTAATCTTAATTCTACTCCTAGGTTTTATTTATATTTCTTACGTCCAAAGCATTTTGATTTTTAATTGTTTTAATTTAGAAATATCTAATGAGTTTCTTACTGAAACAATTGTTACCTATAAAATATATTACTGGTACCTCCTCAATGGTCAAATGTTCGAAACCGTAGGTACCATTTTTAGCTCTCAACTGAAGGTTTCCACTCTTACTTTAAATAAAAAATGTTCCAATCCCACTAAAACTATATTTATTAACCTCGTATAAACTTTGATACGATTTCTCTACGCGAAACCAATGGTTTTTGTTCTTTCTAAATTTTACACAAAAGTAATTTGGGACTCCACGAATCTCCCATTAACCTCATTTCAGGTCATGTGTTAGCATCAAATGACTTAACTTAAAATATTCATACAATTCCCTAAGCTTTAGAATTTGTTAAGAGACTTTTTTCCGACTATGAACCAGCAGACCCAAGATCCAGCTTAACAAAGGCTCTTCCCCACAAATTTATTTACAGGGTATTTTGGTTATAAATTTTACGCCCCGTTTGCATACTAAAGTATCATTTGCAAGTGTATTTTATAAAAAGCTACAACCAATTTTCTCCTTAGCGTAAAGCTGTGGTGCAGATGGAGGGAAATTACCAAAGGGCTATAATTTTCCATGTGTGCTGACACTGCTTAACAGCTCTGGGTACATTTTTATGCGATAAGTGAATTCAGCAGGATTTTTAAATTTTTGTTTATTTTTTTAAATGATTTGCTTATAGAAGATTATCGATCGCTTCTTTTTGCTTAAATCTAGTTTTTTCTACATAGCGGACACAGTAAAAAAAATTTACAATAATTAATATTGGCCAGCACTAATTATAACAAAATTGCACGTAAAATTCAAAACTAAATTGCATGTGCAAAAAAAAAACCTTTCAAAGTTCAATTCAATTCCCTTGAGAACGTAAAATTAAATTTTTAATGTACGTTGAAACATTGTACATCTCCGAAAACTGCAAAAATCCATTTGTGATTTTCTCTATGTGTAAAAGTAAAACATCAATGCAATTATTAATCTGAAAGAGTAAAGTTTACATTTTAAACATTCAGATGTAAATTTACATTTAAATTGCAATTTCAATCAAGTCATTCGTAATATATGTATGTACAATGTATAAAATTGAAATTAATTCAAACTTTAATACATATATGCGAAATTTTGCCCTTTACATTACTATCTTCTTTTATATAATTACCAACACTCATGACGAGTGTAGTGCAAACTCTTATAATATGAGGGAATTCATGATTTGTTGTATTTCTTATCGTAAGTATCGTTGGGTTGAGCATAAAATGTTGACATTTTTATAGTGTGATGATTTTACACTTTATATAACGATGCAATATGAAGGCAAATATTGAATTTATGTATATTTAACCTTTACCAGCTGTCATGACTTTTGTACATACAAACTTCAAATTTTCAACTGAATAAATTATTGGATTAACTAAGTAAGTAATTATTTTGCAAATCAAACTTGGAAGGGTTGTTCTTTTTAATTTTTTTAATGATATGATGACGCTCTAATTTTAAAATAGTTCCTTTTGAATTCATAAGGAATGTTATTTACATATTAACGACTCAATTTCATATGTAGACTCCCACTCAAAATAATATGTTAGGTAGATACTTCTAATTATTAAAACCATTATCTTTTTTTCTTTAAATACTCAGATCTTGCAGTAGAGGTCTGTTTGCGTTTCATATAAATTCGTGTTCCAATTCATCATTTTGAATTTTGTCAGTGTTCCCAGATATTTCGTCTACCTGACTTATGTCAGTCAAATCACAAAAATTGCAATTCACTGACAGGCAGAAAATAAAAAATGAAATTCGTAAATTAAATGAAAATAAAATATTTAAATCGTAGGTACTTTTTCCAATATGCAAGTGTTCAAAAATGAATAAGCATTTTGGACTTCGATCATTTCCCACACAAGTTTGCCTTTGCAATGATGAATTTACAAACATTCTAGTAGCACTTTTAATGTGTGCCACCACTGCTCCCAATTAATGCCTAATCTGTATGAATTTGGATTTGGATTAGGTTGATATGATACAACATTAAAGAAAAAGGAAATTTATAAGTAAAATAAGGGATCTGGAAAACTCTTATCCATAATACATATAGCACTTAAATAAATGAGTCGAGAAATAAAAAGGAATTTACCAGTTAATCTTTTTACGGATATTATCATAAATCTGCCATACGGTCGCAAAAAATGTTAGCCTCAAAATAAGATTACGTTAATTGCAATAAAATATCTTTCGTCTCGACTCGTATCCATCCGCTGCTGAAGCTCATTAATTTGTTTACCCTATTCGCTGGACTGTATCTAAGCAGTTCCCATTCGTGAGAAAAATGTTCATATATTTTTCATCAGTGGAGTCACGTGTATACACGTATTTCTGTATTGATTTGAGACTCACATGAACGCTTTTGCTTGTATCATGCTGCTTCATATGAGTATAATTTGCCCCTAATACATTTAATTTTTTATACATGAGGGCGGATACAAAAGAGTCTATCTTTTCCAATATTCCTTTCGCAATGTTTGCGGACGTGAGATGGGTCTGGTGGTGAGCAAAAGTAATGTCCCGAACGATATAATATTAGGTATGCCGTTTCAGAAAGTGGGGTAACCCAAAAGTACTTTTCACCTTATGAAGTTGGCTTTTTGGAAAGGGAGTGTCGATTGCTCTCACTCCCATTCGAATTCAGTAATTTTTGTGGCAGACTTGCATACCTGGCGCTGATCCCAAGAAATATAGTGTCCATTTGGGGTACACTGACTTGAATATTACTCGCCGTTCGCCCAACAAAGCCGGTGATTATGAACTTATTTGGAATTTTTTAACCCACATTCAATCCTCGTTTGAGACGTAATCAGATTTGGAAATCTCCCAAGTCCCACTGTTGCCAATAAATCACATAAATAATTCATACCAGTAACCTCTTGTTTTCATCTCGAGCAGCCTCTTAGACTATTTCATATTTCTGTTACATAGTCGAAGGCTGGAAAATTGCGCGCCTACGGCGATATGGAGCACTAAGAACGAGGCATTTAGCGGCCCGTTGTAACCTTTAAACCTCTGCAATAATCGCGAGGCCTATGGAATCAATCAGCACGCCGCCGCCGCCGTCGACGAGGTGCATGTAACCCAGTCTCAGTCCTACGGGGGTATGCAGAATGCACTTTTGCACCTATGATATAATTCGCTCGTACCGAGCGGCGCGCCTCGCACCGGAATGCACCGAGCTCTTTCCAGAGGGCCAGCGGGGCAGGAATCAAATTGGGACTTCAATTAATTTCCAGTTCACTTATTATTCGAGCGCCGCCGTAAAAACTCGTTCCCCAAACTAAAAGTAAGTCGATTTCGGACTCGAAGACGGCGTTCCCAAGGCTGGTGCATGGCTCAGTATTTGAATATCTGCAAACTGCAGCTGATTGTGACTCAGACTACGCCCATCCGCTCGTTTAAATCTGTTAATGCACTAGCGCATTCGGCATACTAAGATCAGTTCATGCTTTTCTCAAGACATCGCCGAATGCAGCGGCTTTGATTACGACTTAGACGCCGTAAGTCGTGTCGGGCAATTAAGGCCTAGAAGACCTTCATGATTGCACGGATTAAAGACGAAAGTAAATGGTCATTAAATGTCATACATCACAGCGCTTTCCGTATGCGCTTTTTTCAGACTTTCAGTAACTGCCTCAGCCTAACCCGAGGGCAATTAGAAACACTGACGGGATGAATTACTGCCCCAAAAAATAGAGGATTTGCATTTGATACCGGTTAGTCCGGTTAATTTGAATATGTCTTTAAAACTCTGCACTCGTTACACAATTTCCAACTATAAACACTTTTAAACACCTTATAACTGTTATTAACAGTAGAAAATTTTATTGATTTACGACTTTCTTAGAAAAATGCATGCTTACTTGTTTTATTTTAAACCGCTAAACTTAGTTTAAAACTTTTTAAAACTCCTTTTCTTTTTGGATGAATGCACTAAACTTCATGAGCTGCAGCAACTTTAGATTTCTTCAAGCGTTTCTAAAGGTAAAGAAGGAAACTTTTATAGTTACTTCTTTAAACGGAAATAGAACGAAGGAAATCACAAATTTTCTCAGTATAGGAACGAAAAGAAAACAAAACTTTATTTATATCTCTTTACAAAGCTGCTCTTTCAAGAAATACACGAAGTAAATATTTTCTCATGCTTAAATTTTCCTACTTTAGAAATAAAGGACAACAACAAAGCAAATAGTTGAGAATAGGCACAATATGACCAGTACAAAACTGGTTTGTCCAAATCTAAGTATTATAAATTTGTCAGTTCTAAGGAATTGCCGGCAATCAGTTTAATTTTTAACCCGATTTCAAAAATCTTAGCTTTAGTACCTAAAGTTTTTAAATTTCACTTTTGGTAATGGTTTAAAATTATAATTGTGAGCAATTCTGTGGCCATAGATCAATATTAATGTTAAGTCTAAAATTAAAGTTTTTCAGTATAGACACTTAAAAGTTCAATTTTTACACATTTACGTACAAAAGCTGATGGAATTATAACTAACTTTATTACCAAAAGAGTGATGTAAAATCATGTTAATAAAAAATCATCCTCAATTTTGGAGTTATTATTTGTTGACCAATCTCAAAAATATTACCTTTGCTCTCCTCAATAAAATTTAAAAAAAAATTGTGTAATAAATATAAAAGATTTGGATCTCTGATCTTACCTTTGATTCCGTCTGTTGTTGTTATTTTATCATAGGCCTCTAATTCTGTTTGTAAAGTAATGCCATCTTTAACTCTCATTTGCAAGATTTCTAATATAGTTTTAAAAGTGCTTCCAAGAAATATATGAATTTTAAATTGACATTTCAAAAATTTTGTGACTTCTACACAAAACCACTAAGCAGAAGATTTTAAGCGCCGCTTATCTAAAATTCGGTACTCATTTTTAAAAATTTAAAATACAACGCCTTAATGCATAATTTCATTGAAATTTGGTAAAAATAAGATATTAGAAGTTTAAATTAAATTAAATTAAAACTGGTGTACGTACAAATTGATGGTTTTTCGATAATTAGTTATACTTACTCAAATTTTCAGAAATTCAATTTAAGAGGATTTTTCGAGTCCTTTCATTAAGTCGAATTTTAAATAATTATGTTAACTTCAATACCTGCCATTTTATATTAATTCTGATTAAATTAATACATTGCGTCTTTTAAATTACTGATTTCAAATTTAACAATTTCATTCTGAAACCAAATAAACCATTTCTTTTAGAAAAGATGCTGTGATCTTATTTAGAGCTACATATGTAGGTACATGTTTCGAGAACTTTCAGTTTTCAGAGAAGACTTGGGAAGGAATAATTTTTATGGAAATTAGTTGAACTGTTTTAAGTAGTAAATATTTATTTTTGCAGTTTTTTATTTTGATCCCTATTTTCAGATATATTCAGTATTATTCACCCAACTTTGATATTTTCATATTTATATTTCATTTAATTTTAATATTTATTTTCATTATCAGTTCTTTATTTTCTGTTAATATAGTCGTAAATTTCGATAAGTTTTAGGTTCTAAAGAGGGTTAAATGCTGGAATGGATATTGCAAAATTTAAAATTATTATTTGACTATTCACGAGTTCAGTATATATCTACGCAATAGCATCAAAAAACCAACTTCGCAATATTAAATTTAAAGTTTTATTCAATTCTGCGAGTCTATATTGATTACGTTCATTTTAATTAGTTTATTGAAACCACAACCACAGCCAAAAGGCCACCTGATGGTACTACATAATGCGACCACAAATTTAACGGCACCAAAATCGATATCATGGACCTATCTGGAATTTTAATTGCAAACCCGATAAAGCTGTGAACAATCAGAAATTTCACAACAGTCAGAAGATGTACTTCCAAGAAGACAATCTGCACCGAAAAAGGTCAATACTCGGCAGAACGGCTCAATTCACTTGGCAATTCCTTGACTTTTTGGGGCAAATGTCTCACGCAGGACTTATCAATTAGAGGGTTGTCTTATTACTTAAGGGACTATTAAATCGAGTTTCAATAATTCATTTCCAATCCACGGAATATTGCAAAGTCTTTTGGGGCAGTCAAAGAGCGATAAATTGTTACCATGCGGCGCCACACAATGCACCGATTTCTACTAATTAATGTGAGAACCATGCGCTCGATCGATAGTCAATTTGTGAACGCATTTCTGCATGCTTTGAATTCAAAATTCAACTACGTCAAAGAGCAATTTTACTTTTAGCTTTCGTTTATGCTCACACGTGCAGATTTCTCATTCTTACAGTAAGATGGATTTCTCTTAATCTCACAAATCTTCCAATCCAACCCTTTATACACATAACCTGTGGCTAAATAAAAACAAACCATTTCTTCCTTTTCATATCTTGTAATAAATTGCCCGAAAAAGAGTCCTTTCAGTGCTAACGTCTGCCAGAGAACTAAGTAAAATTTACTTGGAGGATAGATCCTTCTTCGGCCCACTGCATGTAAGAAACTTAGGGTGGGGAGAAGTAATTCCGCTATTTATTTAGGGCTGGCTGGTTCGGTAAACAAGGATTTGAAAAGAAAGAAAAGTGAATCCCGAATGGTCTAGACAAAATATCGTTTAATTCCGGAAATACAAAAACTAACACGAATTGACTCCCACTGTTTTTGTGGAACGCCCTTCTATTTGAGTTTATCAAACAAAGATGTAATAGAACCGCTTCGAATAAAATTCAGTTTTGAACAAACATCATTATTTTGAAAGCAAACGAAAACTATTGGGTTACACAACATTATCAGTAATATCAGTAACTAAAATGCTCTATAAAAAAAGCTTAAATGTAAAAAAAGGAAAGTTACCTACTTGTTCTCTCATTTTAATTACAAATAAAACTATTGAGAGCTACAGTAACATAAGTGGGAAAAAAGTTTTCATTTTTTAAGTAAGTAGGTTTATTACCTTACTGCAGGATATTAGCGAAAAAATTACGATGAATTCAAGCGAATATCAGTGAACGCAAGCAAATGCCAAGGACCAGTTTTTCAATCATTACATAAAAATAGAATCAACACTTTCTATAGAGTTAAGGTGTAGAACTAACAGAATTTAAAAGAGTGTCAATAAATAGGAATACATTAGTAGTTATCGTGTAATCATGTTTCACATGTAATATCCACCAGGTTTGGTTCACAGAATGAAATTATAATTAAGACTAGACGAAATAATTATGAAATAAACCAAACCTTTTATTCAAATAAAATCGCCCCAATAATCAACTTGGTTGTGATCTAAAATGTATATGTTAATATTTAAATGAAAAATTTTGACAAATTCACTAAAAAATAATTGATTTGCACAACCAAGTTGATTTTTTATCAAAAGAATAAAGTTATTACCCTATTCGAGAAGAAAAATAAGTTCAAAATCTAAAACCCTACTATCAGTAAAAGCATCCTTTAAAAAACAGATAAGATAAAAAATCAAGATACCAAATCGTATTTTCAATTCGAGTTATTCACATCAATACCTTGCATTTGATGCCAAACACTATAAATTTACTTAAAATTTGAATTTTTAATCACAAGTGATTTGCATTTAATTCCGCCGTATTAAATTTTTGGTAACGTCATACAGGATATGACACGCAGAACCTTAAGAATCATCGAAAGATACCTCATTTGTAAAAATTACGATTTCTTTTTTAAGACAGGTTTATATGTAAATATATTATGTTGCCAATACTTTATTATTTGAATACAGTGATACGTACTAGGGTGGAGTGAAATTATTTTTTTTATATATTTACTATGGCATACCCGCAAAAAGCTGCGTGATAGGCACAATAAGCAAAAGCGAAAATATTTTTTGTCTAGGTTTGTATAATATTTAGAGGTGCCCCCGTTGGGACAAAGTTTTGAAAAAAAATCAGAAACTTGTCAATGTTCGATAGTGCAAAACCAAATACTAAACTTCATAAAATAATGGTTTTATCAGGGCCAGACTCTCACCACGTCAGATGATGCCTTTTTATAATACTAAACGCGAATTTTCTACTTAATTGGCTATTTTGTAACATTTTTCTCATAAATGTTTCATATTATATGAATCGCAGTTTTATTGCAAAATTCTTGATTTATTTTTGTTTTAAGAGGTTTTGGGGCACCATAAATTCCAAACTTTTATATATATTTTTATTATTACATAAAAATATAGGTTTCAAACAACATGAAAAATACTATTCCGATACATTATTAAGGTTTATATACATCTGAATGAAGCTGTCAAAAATGAATGAAATTATACTTTTTTTCAAAATTCTTTCGTTTTGGGGCACCTCAAACCATTATAATACATAAATGATATTTAACATATAATACTTCACTTGCTCATCCATAGGCAGCTTTTCACCACTATGCTATTACAAAATAACAAAAAAATAATTCTCCATACATTTTCACTCCACCCTGTACATGTTTCAAGAAGTTTCAATAATTTTTTTATGGTAAAATAATTATAAACAAGTGAGTTATTATCAATCCACCGAGGTTATCAAAAAACGGCGTCTTGCGCTGTTCACTGTAATTCAAGTCTGGATCATCTGAAATCGAAACCATGGGATTTATTAGGAAACTATATTTCCTTGGTACTGAACGGATGCGTTTATAAAAATTGGATTTTTTTACAAAATGGCTAAACATTTCTTTGGGTTATTAAAAGCATATACACATAAAAATGAAATTTCAATACCACCAATTTTATATTTTAAATATGTAAGTGTTTGAAATTTGAAAGCAATCGGTCAAGCCACGTTGTTTCGAGCAAAACGCGTTTAAAGTTTTAAGTATACTTTGCAGGTGCTCGAGGTGGCTTCGCTTAAAATTGTATATCTCCATAAATAATGCTCAGAAATAATTTTAACTCAAAATCGATGGATTGAAGATTTTCAAAGAAATGAACCTACTTAATAGATGACTAAAATCAAAACATTCTCTACGGCTTCGCCGTAGTCAGGTAAATATAGGCCCTTAAGATGAGAAATTTTATAGTCGAAAAAAGTAATTCTTGTTTAGTTGTTCCATGGTAATAAAGGATTTGCCTGAGTAAATTTCGTTTAAATAAATTACAGATGGTACGTGATACGTGGTAAAGTTATGCTTTATTATTTCAAAAAACGCAGCATCGTCCACCAAATAGGACGGGCATTTTAATTTAATTCAATTTACCTACGAGTAAATTTTATTGACCATTAATTTTTTATGATACTCTCCATCATAAAAATAAATCAAATCACTGGGGCGCGTTTCCGAAATATGTATATCCCAAATGCTTCCCACCTTTGACATCCTCGCATTTTGGAAAGTTTTACTGACTTGCGATAATGTCCCATTTAAGAGGCCTTTAATTAACCCTTCCAGCCTTCGTCATTTTAGCAAAACACGGAAAAGATCTTACTGCCATTAACTGAGTGGGAGCCTACCGAGCGAATTTAAACGTTAGCCCATAAAAACACGGCAGCTCGTGGGCACTCATTTCATTACAAGGGAATTATGTTTCTAAAAAAGAAAGAAGTTATGGGAGTAAAAAAAATGTAATCAGCCTTTAGATTGCGAATATTTACTTTTATGCTTTCGGAGTATATCCGAAACCCTCGAGGTCAGCTCCGAACGCACAATGGGCAGCCTCGCTTTCTGGATCAACTGCTCCACGCCCAGAATTTATGCTCCTGTTCCAGTTGTGCGGGACAGGTTTATCCCAGATTACTGCGTGTGTCCTTTTAAACCGCCCTATGCAGTCGTTTTGTTCACCTAAATCCTTCGAAGACAGTTTGGCTGAAGAAATTATCCTTCCCTCAATCTTCGTGCAAAAGAAATTTCATGATGCTTTTTGCCGCGGTAAATTTTTCATGAACTTTGCAAAATTTATATCCCGAAGGATTCGTTCAACGCTTTGTTAGGAGAAGACAAGTTAACAAGTAGCAAACCTAAATTGAAGCATAGCTTTGAAATTAAATTTATGCGAATTTTCTACATCTTATTTTACCAAATGCAAAACAACACATAAAAATGCAAAAGTTTTCGGTGGAAAAGAACAATTAACCTTTTCTAGGGTAAGCCTACATTTAATTTTTTATTTTTATACTATCTTGCTTTTATGAGCTGGATCAGAAGTTTTAAAAATATTCAACAATTTACAAAAATACTTAGAATGTAATTATTCACTTGAAGAGAAGCGCAATTTCTTTAGATACATTGTCGTTTATTTCATGGACGAGGGATGCACCTTATCCAGTTTTACAGAAAATCCTTTTTAGCCAAGTTAGCAAACTATTTTCAAGCTGTAAACTATATAATTAAAATATTCTCCTTGATATGCTACTGGCCGCAGAAAATCTCGCTAGGAATAATCCTTTGTAGTTGCAACTTTTTAATGAGATAAGAAAGTTCGAGCGGAAGCTCAAGACTCAGGATAATCCCGACAAGGCTTCGAATTGAACGAGGTTGTTGATATTGGTAAAAAGGGTAGTGTCAACTACAGAGTGTCCGTTTATTATCAAAGGTATAAAGTAATTATGAAAGTTTCTCGTTCTCCTAGAAATTTTTATAAAAACAATTCATGTATTCATGACATAGAAGCAAAGCAATAATGTAAAACTTGCAAATTTTATTCCAATGAAGAAAAACTAAACAGATAATATAAAACTTGTAAATTTTATTTTAATTAATGGGGACAAGTAAGTAAACCTCTTATTTTAAAGATTTTATAATACTATTAGAAATCACAGTTCACAAAAATTTAATACAATAAATAAACTGGTCTTAATTTAGCAGAAAGACTTCAAGTCTTGGAGTATTTAATGAGATATATCAAAAAATATTTGCACTTATCCTTTTACCCATAATCTCATGATTAAATTACTCTATATAACACATTTTTAGAGATTATTTGTTAACATAGGGTTTAATGGCTGAATTTGTCGCCAAAAATCCACATTTGGGTATTTTCAAGTATACTCTTTCAGAATCTGAATTCAATGTTTAAATAAATTGTTTGAGTTAAAAGATAATACCATTTGTATCTAATTGTAAAAGTTATAAGTATTACAGAAATAACTATGATAAATGTATAATAAGAATTATAACACTTTGTCTCAATTAACTGCAAATATAAACTTTGGAAGGTATATGGAAAAACAGAGTTCCTAAAATAAATTGAAGAAGTCGTATTTTAAAGAAGAATGTTAGAATTTCCTGGCAGTGGCGCTATTATTTTAAAAATTCTTATCGGTGACAACTATTTATTCCAGAATTTCTTTTTCCGAACTATTCATAGCTTTACGTCTACATTATGAGTAGGTAGACAAATTTTTATCCAATGTTACGTTATCACATAATTTCACAAGAGTTTGAAAACTCTGCTTCGCTAATAATAAATAACAAACTATTCCACCACAGAAAATGCAGCAGAATTGCCACTTCTATTTTAATAACAAAATAAATGTAAATTGTCACAGCACAATTCTCCATTCTCCTTTGTACCAAAGGGAAAATTTTCCTACTAATGAATAAATTTGAACAGTTTTATTAATTCATATACACAGATTTGTATTTATCAAAAAACCAACAACCAAATTTTACTTAGTCGAGTTTTTATTTCCTATAAAAAAAAATTAGTCTATTTCAATTTAGTATGATATTCATGAGTGCAAACTTCTTCTTAATTAATGTTCGCATTATTATTGTCACCTAAACTTATCTCTTAGGTAAAATAGTATAATAATATTAGATGCGAGTACCTTAGCTTAAGTTATATTACAGCAGGTGTTGGGCGTGACATGGCCTAGCCACGATGCCAGCAATTTACAACATTACTGCTTCACACAGAAGTATAATTTTTGGAACACAAAATAGGTACATACATGTTACAGATTAAACCCTTTTAGTTATGAAGCTTCTTGCAATGATATAAGTACTTTTGTTGTCGGAAAACATTCTGCTGTTTCGTTACCTGCCAAAAGCATATTTCCTTCCTGCAAAATGTGGAACATTTTCTCAAAATTCTATTGAAATCCAAGGGAAATGACAAATACCTGTAAGAGCTTCGTACAGTCTTATTTTATCTGTGCGTCTGTTTCACAAAGCAAGTTTACATATAAGAACGGAAAATACACTCTCTTTGGTGCAGATACCACTTTCTGATCAAATACTTATCTATAGAGAAGTACAGAGTATAGGCGTCTAAAAAGCACCAGTTTGGGCTCTCCACCACCACCCTCTAATTTAGAATGGATTTTACGACAACCGAAATCAGAGTTATTCATCCGCTCGGCGCTGGGCGCCAACTTAGGTGACTCTGAGCACCCGGATCTTGTCCTGCCCCAGCTCCATAAAATCCAATTTACTGGCTTTTGTAACCCAGCTGGCTAGCCACGCTGTATGTGATATGAATAATTCACTTGCATTACCCGGTTATGTAACTCGGCTGTATGCTCCATGTGGGCACCTTCGTAAGTTTGTGGTTTTGGTTCTATCAGTCTAGGCTCAAATTTGGACCATGTGCGGAATGCTTCATTCTTTGTAACACCCCGGGTAGTGCAGACTGAACCACTCCTATTCCGGTTTACGGCCAAAGGAAAGGTGTTTTTAATCATAGTTAGCTTTAATGGTTCATTTGGTGGGCACTCCTCCTGCTCTCCATTCGCAGCATAATAGCTACAGATTCACATCGCTCGAGGATAAAATGTAAAACTGGCTCAACGAGCTGACTCCCGCGGAGGTTTGATGTGATTGAATTTCGCAACCGCAATGAACTTGTCGCATCTGTGATGCAACCTAAGTGCAGTCTGGGGAGTCTTGAAGTCTTGTTTCAGAAAGACCAATGCCAGGCGTGAGCCTCAGTGGCTCCGTCGAGGATGGAATGTGAAATGAGCGATTCCATTCGTCGATAGCCACGATTCCCTTAATGGCATCGGTAACCTTTAAGACGATGGTGCAACTGCCCCAAATGGCCAGGCGACCCGCATCTTTCGTCTTCAGCGATTCCGAAAGTAGATCGCCTAAGCGGAAATATCTCCTTTTTTGTTGGGAACCAAAATTGCGTGCAAATTCTTCTTCCCCGCGTCGCCACTTAAATTCCAATGACTGTAGTTGGAAGAGAACTATTCAAAAACACATAACGAATCACCTCGGCTTACCTTAGAAGTCCTGGCTTCTTGCAAAATTTAGTCTGCTACTTAATTAATGGTTTCCTGTTTACATTTGCGTTCGTTGGACCAAATGTTCACGGTTCAACTTTTTGCAGAATTTACAACAAACTGCGTATAGCAATCTGGAAAATTTCAATCGTTCTTGTCCATTTTCGCTACCGCCTTGGTATGCGACCTTCTAAAGCTTTACTGGGACAATTAAGTTCAATTATCGTCCTACGGAATTTACTTTTGAAAGTTTGGTAATTACAAATTAAAATTGTTATTAATAATCAGAAATATTAAGATTTGCATAATCAATGCTGCTTTTACGCAACTCAGCTAGCAAAATGGAGCAAAATTAATTGTTGGTTACATAATATTGTCGTATAACAGGCCAGAGTAGTTTCCCCTCACAATGTGTTTATTAAATTAAAACGTAAACGCGTACTTGTTAGTAAATCTCTCTGCACCACCAGCTGAAAATTCAACACAACAGAGTGATGTGGTGACAAGCACGCATTTGTGCTTTAAATTAATAAATAATGTACTACGAAACTGTAGTTAAAAAAAAGAAATTACGAACAATTTTATGCAATAACTACAACTACATTTAAACGCGTCAATTACAATATCAAAAATTTCGATGTTCGCGGTTATTACAATAACCAACCCATGTTTATAGTCTTGAAGTTTAAAATGTATGAAGTATAGGTATATGTGAGTTTTTAATGACTAAAGTTATACTTATATGCTAATATGTATAATAGGTGTTTTTCTCCTTTTGTTTTGAGACAAAATGGCTTCCTTTGGTAATATTAAGAAATGTAACAGTCACTCTATTACCACCAAGCCGGCCGGTTTCTATCTGGTATTGATCAGAAAAAATCAATGGTTGTCTGTAAAGTCGGTTTACGGACGATAATTTTACGTGATAACGTCATAAGAAAACATTGATTAAAAGCGCACCCCAATTGAAGTGTATCGACCCTGGCTTGAACCTGGGTCCCCGGGGGTGATAGACCAGTGCACTTACCACTGCTCTACTGGTATTAATAATCCACTATAAACCAACAAGACAAATTATGTGAGATTCTATTTTTTGGCGTTAAATACTCGGTTGCTTAGATCGGCGGAACGTTACACTTTTTCGTTTGTGCGGTCGTTCATCGATTTAATAGACGTTATCACGTCAAAAGAAATTTTAGAAAACATAAAAATAAGTAAAAAAAAAAAGCTCAAAAAATTTGAAACTATGGAAATAAAATGTGAAAATTGTTGATCTCATTAAAACTATAGTAATTTTTTATGTAAAGTTGCGTTGATCTGAATTAGATTTAATACGCATCACTTTGATTAAGTTTAACTTAATTAGAAATAGTGTTTACAATGGGAGCAAATCTACAAATTAAAAATGCTACAAATGTTAAAATTACAGGAAAAAATTATCAGTTAAAGTACCTCGTCTTAATCAAGTTTTTTGCTTTCTTTAAGTGTGTCTTAATTCTCTTTTTATACAATTCTGATTAATTTTGGAGTAGCCCGACAACATCAATAAAATAGATATTTTTTTCTTTAAAATTGCTCATAATATTATAAAATCGTCTTCACAAAGCTTCAAATATTCTACGCCTTTTTTTCTTTATACGGATTTAATCATTAAATACCATGTTCCCATAAATAAATAGTTCAAATTCAACCAGTTTAGAATCGGTTCACAATTAAATAAAGTTTTAACATCGCAAATTTGATTTATTTAGGTCAATCACTTAACGTACATAGATCAACCTCCAGTATTAATACTCTGATAAAAATCAATATAGACAAATAAAAACATTTGTCTGTTTATTGTATAGTATAGTAGTAAAGTATAATAGAAAAATTATCGTCGACCACAGCTCAATTAATCATATAGTAAATTAATCGATTATTTTGGACCTATTTAATCATAATTCAATTATAATATATATGCGGTTGTGGTAATCAAATGAACGATTACTTCATCGATTATTGAAATTGCCATCTCTATGCTCACGAAATTGGCACTTAAATGAAATATGCAAGAGTTGGTCTAATTACATCTACTTTATAGTCGACAGGTGGTATGTTCTGAGAGTAAGCACATTTAACATATTGTAATAAGATCATAAAATATAATCCAATCTTTCAAAGTGTAATTTAGGGAATTTTCAGGCACCAATGTAAGTTTTATGAAATTTTACACTTAATTTACTTATTTCTCCCTGATTATTATACTTAATTTTTTTTAAATGTCATTGATAGAAGATGTTTTAAATTGTTTCTGCATTTCAATCGTGTTTGCAAATGGAGACGATTGGTCAGAGAGGTGGGTCTGGATTTCTTATTTGCGGTTCTTGTGGGTACGATAACTCCCATCTTAATTAATTTGTACTAAAATTTGCACCTGCATTAATTAGGAATTGACCAATAGGTAGGAGTTGTATTTCATTGTGTGTTTGCTTTGGTTATACCACAATAGACCCAACTTTTCCCTGTCGGTTTTAATCACAATTGAGCTAATCAAGTATAGGAGTATCACTGCCAAATGAAATTCAAATAACTCTTAACTAAAAAATATATAATATGTGTATGTATATGTTTAACAATAATTTTGAATTAGTTGTAAATGACACAAATTATTTGGAAATTTTGTGAAAATTGAGCATTTGAATAAACTAGACAGTCTCATTTAGATATTTATTTATGCCTGTTTAAAAGCAAAGAAAATTCCAATACTCCAAACATGAAAATCTTTTTGAAAATTTTATTAACCTTTTTCCTGTCTAAAAAAAAATAACTTTGTATACTTATCTTTAAAAAGATAAAATATAAAAAAAAATTTTTAAAAAAAATTCTTTATGCGGGGGTGGATTCGCTCGGGCGGCACCACTAACTTGTATTGTCACCGGAGCTGAACATGTGTTCCAATTTTCATTAAGATTGATAAAGTCTAAGTATAAAAATTTTGCATTGCATGATTTGACGACACGTAGTGTAAGTTAAATAAAAGAATTTAATAAGCCAATATTCCATAGAAAGATTACAATTAATTTGCCTTGGTAGAACCTTCGCAAACAATTCTTTCGTGACACAAAGACAGAGTTTCGGATTTAGAGAGATCAACACACAAAAATTTCAGTGCACTCGTATTGTAACCACGTAGAATCCAATTTCTTCAGAACGTATGGTTTAAACTTTTTTTAAATTCATCGTGATAAGTTCAAAAGTATACCTGTTTTTAATAAAGGGTATTAGCTAATGGCATTCAAAATTATGTGATTTTTACAATAAATTGTATCCCAGGGGAATTACAAAATTTGAGTGAACATTTCTAAATTCATAAAGTTCACTTGTAATTTGCAGTTTTAAAGTTTATAACTCCCATAGTAACAGTATAGTATAATTAAACGCCTAAAAACAGTCTACCGCTGTTCACTGAGATATTATATTACATATTACAATACTGTTTAAGTAGAACAAGTTCATAATTTAAATAATTCTAAATTTATTATAAAAATCATTTAATTTAGTTATTAATTCTACAAAGAATTACCTTTACTACTTTTTTAAAGAATTAAAGATAGAAGGATAAATATAATAATTTCATCCAGAATCCATTTTCCCATACAATTGAGTTTTTTGAGTGCTTTTTCATAGAATTCAATAACATTACCTACGCCCTAATTAATGTTGTTTAATATCAAAACCACGCAAAATGTCAGATTCATATCAAATATTTTATTATTAAATTACAAAATGTATATGGAAATATAGACAATTGTTGCTAGGCGGAGTACGAGCGTTATTAGATATGTATTATGATATCGCCATAAGTGGCAATTTTTGGAATTATTAATTTTAATTAATAAATTGTATTCGCAACGGTGCTTACAACTTATGATATCGCACAAAATGGAGATTTTGTAAATTGTATTATAAATATTTATTAATAAACAATGTTCACAGGGTGCAATGGTGACGAGTATGGATTTTATACATAATTGTTGTTGCGGCCTTTGTTAGTCCCAGATTGACTTTTACCTTAAATACTGAATATTATAATTAATTCGATATTACTCAAAAACGAAAATAATTGCAAAAGATTGATTGGTGTAATGAAGAATAAATGATAAAATGCATTGAAATTATTTTTGGGATTTCTGTCTGTCTGCGTGTGTGTTTGTAGACGCATCACATAAAAACTACTACTCCAATTTGGATAGAACTTTTAGAAAAACATAGGGCTCAACTTCAAGTAACATTGAGTTTTTATTTCACCGCAATTGACTAACTTAATCAAAAAATATGCGAATTTAATGTTTTCAGAAATTTACTAAGGCAAACAACCCAAATACAGGCAGACGTCGTTTTCGGTTTTAATTAAATAATGACCATTCCGAGTACCGTCGAGCCCGGATAAGCAAGTCTGAAATGTAATACACCTACCTAGAACTCGATTTACACTATAGATTGGTTTCCCGAAAATGCCGTGTAAATTGAAATCATGTAATTCGGGTTCACTCTTAAATCTGGAATCCCACGGAGATTGATTAGAACGGAAACAAAGAGAAATTTCCAGTTCTGCAGAATTTTGATTGTTCTTCCCTACTATCTCTCATACATACAAATCTCTGTATTTTAATACATCTTCAATTGTTCTTCTTCCTAACTACTTGTTTTTAGCTTCCTTTTCCAAAAGCTTTTTTGAAAAGTATCGGTTATTTTAATACCCACTTTGTGATTGTGATATTTCAAAAAAAATGCACATTAAGTACATTAAGTACATGATTTTCAGATTTATCTGACCTAACCGTGTTAAAGTGAAATGCAAATGCCGTGTAAATGGAAGTTCTTCCGCTCTTCTTCAGCCGGGTTTAACCGAAATCGTGTAATTCGAATACCGTGTAAATCGAGAGGTAGGTACATAGATATGTACATACTATATACGTTGAAAATATGGATTTTGACGCTTTTTAACAAAATATACATTACGAATATTTTAAAATATAAATCTCTTATACGATAAATTTAACGCATTATATGATTTTTCTGGTATTTTTCGTATATAGCGTATAGTGGCTGTTTATGAATTTTGCTGAAAATATAAATTTATTTTCACAAAATATATCTTTTTCCATCCCGGTATGCAGCTCCTCATTATTTTATCAGTACTTTCAATATGTGATTAAAACTTTAAATTTATTTTCAAATGTAACGCATGGCCTATTCTCATAATTTCATTCATCCTCAACAGAAATAATATTCTTTAATGGGTGCGGAGCGAGCTCAATATCTTTTAATATGCAAACAGCCCCGCACCATGAGCAGCTTAGCAGTGGCCTCAGCACATTAATCTTTGCTGACTTGACATAAACCTGGGACTCGAATTAAACCTACATACGGCGTTGCTGGTTATTTTGCGATAACGAGGCAATTCGAGGAAAATTTTACAATTCGGTTGTTAACATTTTGAATGTGTATAAGTTCTGCGACTTCACAAATTTTGTCTTAATTATCCTCCACAAAATTTGGGAGTAGAAGCATCTTTGTTTTAGCAAAATAAATATAAATTTGTTTATTGAACACTTTCCAACGATGGAAAATGGCAGCAATATAAACTTAATACACCCACCGAGACTTGTGGCGTAACCTGGTGACTATTTACGGCTTCCCTTGAAAGCTTTTAATTAAGTTTCAACTTTTGACGAGTGTAAGTATAAAAGTAAATATAAGTGCTTCGTGGGTGTCTCCAACGCTTTAAAGAACTTTTTGTCTGATCATATGATCTCTCAAATTAAAATTAAAAATAAATCTAAGAATTTAATTAGTAAATGTCGACCCTGTTTTAAAAGCTATCGAAAATTATACCGGCCTTATTTTCTTATTGGGATCGGCCAGAACAGCTGTAGTTGTAAGGTGATAGTAACTATCACTTAACTTAGGTGGTATAAGGTAACAAAGTAATAACCTTGACCGAATTTTGTTCGTTCCACAAAAGTGGGTTTTCAAAATGTTTAAAATAATATTATTGCTTCAAAATCAGTTATACTTTTTACTAAGAGCTATGTATGCAGGGTGTTTCGTTAAGGTCTGAACAGAGTTTCTTCATGGTCTCCTGATCAACGTTTGTTCGGAGTCTCCTCTCCCCCTAAAATTGGCTCTTCGCCCTTAAAATCGCAATTGAAAATTTGTAAGCAGTGAACCCAGAAAATGATCTGTAACTCTTTTCAGAGACGTCGTAGGATATTGGTTGCTAGTGTGTTAGAAAGCTGAATCTTCAAGCTTTCTAAGAAAACCTCATCCAATCCGTCAGCAAACAAGCAATAGAAGCCGCGTCAAACTTCGAAAATGACATTTTCTATGCCGAAAATTTGACTTTGGCCCTTCGTTTTGCCGATTTTTTGTATAGGAAGATAGAAATGTTTCTGAGAAAAAGCTTTCCTATCTTGTGCCTACCTTTTTCAGAAAAACAAACAACACTCGAATCCGACGTCGTGTTCTGAAGCTATTCGTGTTAGACTGGGTCAGCACCATACACCAGCTGAGTCGCTGGAACCTTAACTTAGCCACGTTGGGTTGACTAGGCACGAATTTCTCATTTTTATTGTGAAATTCTATGCGTGAGGTTGGCATAGGAGATTTCATGTAAATTGAGGATTTTTTTTCTACACTTATCAACCAAAATTCTACGAGATCTCTCAAAGAATTTATAAAGCATTTTCTGAAGGTTCAACTCCTTCAAATTTTCAATTTCGTTTTTAGGGGTGAAGAACCGATTTTAGGGGGTCTCCGAACAAACGTTGATCGGAAGACCATATAAAATCGATTGGCATACCCCTGTTTAGACCTTAACGAAACACCTTGTATATCGCTGAACCTTTTTCATATAATTTCAATATTATTCTTTTCATTTATGAATCTTAATTATCAATACACGATCGAGATTAGGACCAAATTTGTGAATAGGAACAAAAATATAAAAAAAACAATAATGTACAAATTAGGTATAGAACCTTAAAAAGATGTCAAATGCAAGAGTGACTACATAAGAGAATCCTAGAATTGTAGGAGAAAAATACTTACTATGCACAATTTAAATAAAAACACGTTCAAAAACGAAAATTGCAACTTAAACTTTTGAGTAGAATAATAATAAGGAAGGTCATATGTTTTCGAAAAACATGTTTTACTGAATCAAGTAAGGGGTAAGTTTTGTTCAAAACAATGCCGCTTTATCCAAAACGCATGAAAGAAAACCTCATACCAGTAGTTTTCTCACCGAACTGAAATTGTTCGATCAAAAATTTTGAAGCTATTTATCGTGGCAGAAACGCGAATGTAAATCAGTTTTGAGTCAACGAATATGCTTCGATTTTACCGCGTTCTATTCGGACACTTCAAAAAATTATTATATACCTATGGTCAAAATATCTTACGTATGCTATTGCATTAATTTCGCGGAAAAACATAAATTGTTTGTAAGGACGAAGGTTAAATTATCGGGCGAACTCCCGTTGTATACGCACTTTTTAACTTTTTTCAAAGGAAATTACAATACTGAGTAATTCTAGGACGGAAACGGAGTATATTCCAGAACACGACCTAAATGCATTTTTCATTTTCTCTTACGTAGATGGCATTCTGCCATCTCTAAGTAGGTTCTTAAATCCAAGAATTCCATCTGCGATGCGCTAATTAATTAAGAGTAAATGCAAGTGAATATTCATTCGCGTGCTTCTCCAACATTCAGGAAAAGTAATAAATTTTGTATTCTCGGAACTCCTATTAGCTGTTTGTTAGTTTCTCTCAGCAAAATTGAAAATTTATAAATTAAACTTAAAGTAATGTGAGCTACTTCCGGGAACGGAAATAATGCTGCAAAAAGTTGGAACACTCCCTTAAAGTGTCATGATGTTGCCGCCACGCCAAGTGTATGTAATCTGAATATTGTAATCCATATATTGTCTGTATGTTGCAAAATTGCTAAAACACACTTTCATCTTGCTTTCTTAGTTAAATTCAAATTAGGTAAATGATCCGTCTTGAATCTAAGCGTGTGTTAGTTTTCCACACCGCCAAATTCCTGACTTGTAGCTGCGCGGTGCTTCCGTGATTTATAGTCAATTCGTTTTTATGTTAAATCCCGCTCCCCAGTTCGTACAGATCTGCAGGTGAATGCTTTCACACAACTCACGTGTTGGCATCCGCTGAGAACATTTTGCCATTATCGTATTAATATCTTTCGGGGAGCTTCCAGTTCCATTTGATTTTGCGGAAAACTCTGAGAACGAGAAGAATTAAAACCATTCGGAGGGAAGTGCTATTCGATGCTTCAACAGGCACAGTACGACTCCCCATAAGTATGCTACTTATATATTATTTATATTCATATTGCTTTAATATCGCAGATCCAATGATTTTAGCGATTAACAGATATTACGTAAAATTAGGCCTTAGACATCAGATTTAATCGCTTACAGTAGCATTCACTTATCGCAAATTTTTTTACGGAAAATGTCTTACCCTAAGCAACCGGAACAGAAGGAGATTATAAGATAATCGATGTTACGATTTTGAAAATATCAGATCAATCCTAATAACTTTCAAATTGTACATATCTCATAGTCCTATAATTAATGCAGGATTTAAAGCAGCAAGACTGAAAAAATGTCAGACAACATTAACCTCCAGTTCGAGTAGAAAATTAGAAATCCGGTTCGCGGAAAAATTATAAAATATACAGTTCACGAACGAGTACACTTCTAACGTTGTGTGACGTATCATTTTACAAATTTTACAAGCACTATATAAATAAAATATTATATTATTATAATATTTTCAAATTAATGAACATTATATAAATATATAATACAAAATATTGTAGGTATCCAGCACTTATTTCTTTCTTGCTACAAAAAGAGACATTCCCGGACAACGCCCAGGTAAGACGATTTTTTCAACACTATCTACTAATTTTTTTACGTTCCTACGTTTCGGACTAACTACAACACTAAAATACAATACATACTAGAAATTCTAGTATTGTTGCCTGATTAAAAACAGTATTACTATAAATGTACAAAAATGAAAGAATGAAACGACATCTTATATGTAGATTTGTTTGAAAGTTATTCCATTTTGAACGAGAACGGGCTCGCTTAATCGAAGCTGTTAAAACTTATATCGTTTTGGTCGAAATCACGAACTTTTGACACACTTTCAAGACGTTTTAATTGAAAATGAGAACAAAATTATATGGAGGTCAATGTACAGTCGGATTTACAAAAAACTATTTTTTACCAAAAGTGTAATTATATCGTTTTGTTCGTCATCTCTTCATATGTATATATTGTAGTATTATCCAATAGACTATTTTCGTGATCTGTTTAATTTTTGTATGCATCTTCTGACGTTCTAAAAGAAAAATGAATAAAATGGAAAAAAATATGTAATTATTTGCAATTCTTACGTTTATTTGACTACGAATATAATTGATCTATCGTTTCTATAAGAATTTTTCTACAAATTATGAGTTCGCAACCGAAAAATTCTTATCACATCACGCCTTCTTAAACAAAAAAAAAAACAAAAGGAATGAAAAATACAAAATATAATTAAAAAGCAAATGACTGCAGTAGGAGCTTATAACTTGGATCTAAATAAAATTTGAACCTCTCGCTATCGCCTCCGTAAAGCAATATTAAGGTTTAAATTTTCTATCTAATTTAGGTGTATATTTATGCGGTAAGACTAACAAAATATTGCATTTAAACTTAGAGAGTGACTATTTTCACCTTAAAAAACGTGAAACCAGAAACCAGAAACCAGAAACCAGAAAAAATAAATTCATTCAAATTACAAAATGCCTATTAACTAAAGATTTTCCTTTTACAAAATGCCTACTAACTAAAGATTTTCCTTTTACAAAATGCCTACTAAATAAAGATTTTCCTTTTACTGTGAATTTATTTTTTCTGGTTTCTGGTTTCACGTTTTAAGGTGAAAATAGTCACCTCCTTAAACTTACCAATAACACTCTACTAAACTGGCAACTAACTAAAAATGTCCCACTAACTTAAAAATCATACCAATAACGATTTTCGTACTCCAATTAGCGTTAGTGGAATGCTTAGTTGCGGTTGTATCGAATTGCACGATTAAATTCTAAGTAGCTTACTACTTATGTCAAATTTATCATTTTTGTGAGAAGAAAGCTTGTTTGTGATATATTTAAGTGAAATAAAATGGATCGAAACGTGCTAATGGACTTAGAGTTGGTCAGGGATGCCTCTCATTGCAGGAAGGAAAAAAATTATAAGAAGAGGATTGACCCCTTTGTTCATTACTGCGAATCTGACTTTATTAATTTTTATCGGTAAGTATCAACAAAAAGAATTAGTGGTTAATAGGTTTATTGGAGTACCTGCATTTGGTGTTAATAACACATTTACAGATTTGACAAGGAAACAGCGAGAAAGATTGTTGATATGGTTGATGAAGATGTGCGGAAGGACTTCAACCAAGGCGGGCCAATCTCCTCATCCACAAAAGTAATGGCAACAATAAGATATTTTGCCAAAGGTGCTTATCAAAAAGATATAGGTATATGAGGTGTGAAAAAACAACAAAACTATAGGAATAACACACTTTTGGAACTTAATTTGACAATATTTTAAAACGCCAGGGTAAACTGACGGTTATTATTTTAGTGCCGCGACTAAATATGTTATTGGTACGAAAAGATAGTTGAACTATTAAATTTAGTTGGTGCCGTTTAAGTGGCCACTAATTTAATAGCGACACTTAAAATTGTTATTGGTAAGGCCCATTCTGTTTGGATTTTGCGTCTTTTCCAAAATAATTAACTCGTTTATTTTTATGGTGAACGATTTCTTCACACCTTTTAAAAAAGTGCAATAGCAAATGCAACAAAACGTGAATGCCTCTCACCGAAAAGATTAAGCAAATAATTATTTTGTAAAGGATGCTCGTTAATTTTCAAAATTGGCGGCAATTTTCGAACTCAAGCAGCGCCAATAATCTCAAGAAACCGGGAACGCAGTACTGCCAACGACACGGGCGGAAACTCCCAATAAATGCCGCATAGTGTGAGTACGGCCATCTGTCAATTTGTGTCGGGCTGAGATCATTTCGCGATTTACATTTTTTCAAATAAAAGCTAAAGCCGCAAGTATTTTGTTAAACTTAACTCGCAGAATTTGTTCTTGTGTCCCCCTGGGATAACTCAAAATCCCTGATGCTTGTGCTTTTCCCCGCGTTTCTCGCGTTTCCCTTTTCGAGTTTTTTGAAGTGCCGAGAAGTTTTCACGAGTTTTGCGTTGTGCTCGCACCTGAGTGCTGCTATTAAAAGAACCTTGGTGTTGCTGATGTGGTTCCGCTATCTTTCCGGCTAAAATTAACTCCAGAAAGTGATTTTTTCCATTTGTCGCCGCACACTATCGTATGCGGATTTTTGTTTACTTCGTGTTTAATGGCACCTCATAAATGTTTGATCAGCTGATTTTGTTTGGAGCACAGGGTGTCTCAGTTTCATACCATTTCACAATTTCTGAAATATCTTATTCTTTCCACGACTTTTATCTTGTTACTAACTAGGGGCGATGTATTTTGTGTTATGACTCTTATGCGATTAATAACTACATGATATTCTCAACACCGCTGACTGCAGTCGAAAAAAAAAGTTATCTTGCCTTTTATATTACCTTTTATATTATATTTTATAATAATAACTTTAATTCCTAAAATTGCACCAATTAGAAAATAATTCATTCGATTTGTATCCTGTGCAAGAAAATTCAAATATGTACCTAATTAAGTATCCCACTTTACAATACATTTGAATTTCACACAATTTCTTAAGTTTTTGTAACAATTTTTGGTATTAAATTATGGGAATTAGTTTCTAAGCATCTCATAATACAAATTCTTATTTTATATCTAATTTTCCTACGTAAATTACCTAAAAAGTAAAGACGGTATAATGAGGCGAATGAAATCGTATTTATTTAGAATTGCATCCTTTTATTATGGCTTAAATTAAATGCGAATTAAATCAAAAACTCGTATGTTATCTAATTATCACTGCTTACTTCTTAAAATTGCTGTCACTTAGCGATGTAAAAAGTGGGATGAGGATATTTCAATGAAAACATTATCATCAAACCTTTTAATGCTAAACAATTTTGAGATTAAACGCCAAAATTTGCCTGACGCCTTTCAGATCGAGTTTGAAACCATTAATTTGGGGTAAAAGTGAAAATTTTCTGTCATTGCATAATTCTACAAAGCTTCGTTGTAAGTTGTATAAATAAATACCTTAAAAAAAGATCTTTCCACCTTTTTATTCTAAAGAATTCTTCAAAATCTGTGAAATTAGCGAATTAATAGTAGGTAAATATCTCTTTCGACTTATGTTTCAATAAAGTATGTGGTGGTAATTAATAAGAAAAAAATATTTATAAGTAATAAATTCATTTTTTGAAAAATAATAAATGCATCAATTTGTCTCATGGCAATAATAATAAATAATAATATAATTTTAATTCTTAGGGTTCCGTGAACCTTTATGAAATCTCACATGAAGCTGTCCATTAGAGACTTTGTCTTAGACAATTTAAAGAACATATTTTTTAAAAGCTTTACATTGACAGTTTCGAATTTGCTCTAATCCCAAGAAAAAAAATTAGTCGATTTGATGTATTTGATTTGGTACCGCTTGAACAGTGGGTGGTAAAAAATGGTGCGATATTTATAACCTTTTTGCTTCTCTGCGTGGAGAAAAATAAGAAAAGCAAATATCAAAACAAATCTATCCATAATCCCTGCTTTTTCTTTAGTTCCTGGATTTTGGCATACTTTTATATAAATTATTATTATGCCAAAGTTTCATTACAATGGATACAATCAAATATTTTCTTTCTCATACAAATTTTTCCACTCGCTTGCAATTACAACTACTTAGGATTTATATTTTGAAACTTCCTGTCTTAGCGGGTGTTTTTCGGCTCGGCGATAATCAATAAGTTAAATTTTTATATATAAATTATTTTAGTCAGTTGATATTTTACTATTTTGAAATTTACGTTTCGTGAGACATGGAAAAGAAATGTTTTCTTATACTAAGATATCTGTTTCAAATCGATCCAAATCTATTATTATTCTGCTTCAAATCCAGTTTTTACTACGACGACTGAAGCTTATAATATTGGTAGCCTAAAAAATCAACAAATTGTAGTATAGATATCATAAAAATCGATCCAAAATTTTATTTTCAGTTTATTTTTGTGGTAAACTCATATTCATTCCGCGGTGTTGTATAAATATTCAAATTTGAATGCTTAAAGCACTTTACATCATATTTCTGTTGTCTCTAACTGTGCTAGAATCAATGTATTTTGTGTAAAAGAAAAACGTAAATAACTGAATATAAATAAACAAAATCTCTCCTGAGTTGTGCTAATATGTCGAAAGCTCGCTTTTTTGCTGAGTGCCCATCCGTAAGTATGAACATCCATTTCCTTTTTTTAATTTATTTCCGTAATATAGTATTATGCGTATGCATGCACCGTGCAACTTCTTTTTAACGATTCCCTCTTTAAGTTACACGTGTCATTATAAATCGATTATTTGTTAATGGCAAAACTTATCAAGATTTTCCCGTGGGAGAATGGATAAGAATTATGGGATTTTTTCGAAACCTTTCTCACAAACTTATCCTTCGAGTTATTCATTAACCTAGATATAGAATTTGTAAAAGTGTAAGCTTAAATATTTATTCTTTTTTAAATACTTAGGGATTCTATGACATTTAAAGTTATATATAAATATTTTAGTAATTTTGTTAATGATATTTATTTAAATAAAAAAGTAAAGAGAAACAATAAAACTAATACTTTAGAAAAAGGGTAAATAATAAAATATGCATTCGAAATAGGTATATAAAAAAATACATAAGTGTTGCACAGATTGCATCATATTAAAAAGTAGTAACTTAACGAAATATATTTAATAGCAATGTTGACTCGTTTTTAAGAAGTGTCACCGTATTTCTCTTCTCCCATTTTAACAAAATAATTCCTATTAATCCAGTAGTTTGTAATATGTATTGCGTAAACTTGAATAATATTATAGTATAAAATTTCGTAAATTAAATCAAATAAACCTGTCGCAAAAAAAATTGTAGAAGTGCATTATTCAAAATTTTTCTTCCTTTACTTCCGATAGAATTGCTGGTTCTAAATCTCAAATTTTAAAACAATGTTCCTTGCATTACATAGTACTTTCGTTTGAAATCATCGTTTTTTCAGCTTTTTTTATCAATAAGTTTTGAAGTTACAGGCGTGGAAATCTCATCGTCGATATTGGCATAATTTCTACGGCGTTTCACGGGTAAATAATTTTTGACGGCTTAATTTGTATCTACTTTATTTAAGCAAGCTCAAAACGATAGGTACATGATACATACATACCTCACTCTTGCATATAGAAAAAACAATAATTTGTTCTGACATAATGTTTGGTAAAAATCATATCATATAAAATCATACTTTTCAAAATTGAAATTGTATTGTGAAAAATCAGTGATAAAATATCTACAAATTATATACAAAGCTGCTGAATTTTGGTTTTCTAAGTCGGCGACTTTTTAATAATAAATTTAATATAAATCTCATAAAAATGGTCGCATGTGGGGATTGTACAAGCGTTTTTGAGATCATTGATTTCATATCTGACGGTAAATTTTAAAACTGCAATATGTTGGATTCAAAATAGCGTCTTTTTAACCTTATTTATTTTGTTCGCTTAATACAACCTACAATATATTATGTACCTATGTAGATTATAAGATATAGATTGATTCGAAATCTAAGATTAAAATAAGTCTGCAATAAAAATTACTAACAAATAGAATCAATAACTCAGTATAATAATAAATAGAATAAAAAAAGTTTCACTTTAGTAGTCGACGCGAAAACATGAGTAACATAAATTCCATGCTATAGAAAATTATCGATAGTTGTTTTCACACCAACCAACCAATCACCGACAAACAAATAAACAAACCGCATTGTAAAAACAAATAATCAAATGTGACGTAAAAGCTCAATTTCCAGTCTAATCGTAAAAGTTCAATTTCCAACATAGTGTTTTATTGAATTAATTTAACATCATTTAGAGAATAAACTCGATTTTATTAGAGCATCACTAACCGGATTTATTAAATAATCAAATTTTTCTAATAAGTAAATTGATTTAAATGTTGTGATATTTGCACGTATTGGAATTGGAGTGCCTATAATATTCTTTAACAAATGTAAAATATTTATTGGTTGAAAATTGACCAAAAATTACGTTTTAGTACAATTACAGCATGGAAAATTCGGCATTTGATACCGGTGCACCAACATCTCCAATATCGGTAACTACACCCGGTGAGGGTCCCGTGCGAAAATACTACAGGAAAACGACTCATAGGTAAGTTCTTTCAAATTGTTTTCTGTTGAAAGTTCTTTCATGTCCGCCTGTATTTTAATTTTTTAATTTGAATAAAAGTGGACAAAGCTATGTTTAGAATGATAACTATTGTTTTAAATTTTTTTTTATTATTAAAGTTAATAACAAAGAATACAATAAGACAACAAGAAATTGGAAAAGAAAAAAAAATGCTTTGAATACTCAAAATTGGCATCTTATTATCAAAAGTAAAAATTTAAGTTGTTAGAACCTTCGCATATATCAATATTGTACACAAAATGTTCCCTTAATGATCTTCATTTCTAAAAGCCTCGTTAAAGTGGCATATATTTTTTTTTAATTAAACTATGCTAATCTTCAAAGAAACCAAATAATTCTATATTGTATGTATACTTCTATTTTATAAATGCCGCAATTGCTTCACCTTATTACGGCACCACGAAAACACGTCTATAATGATTCCCCCCAATGATCTTTTAAATATGAAGATAACAAGAAATAAAACGGTGTGCAATATCTGCAAAATGGTTTCTATCAGTGTTAATTCGCGTTGAAAACAAATAATTTTGTCTACAAGCAGTCGCTTGACCAGTCACGTGTATTTATCTATTTTGCGCCAATCAACCGCTTCTGACTGATCCCTGTTGACCTGTTATCGCTCGTGAAATATTTGCAGAACTCTTCGAAAACATGACGAAATTTCACTGATGAGCGTTCATCATTTATGGGTTCATTACTTTCTCGCGAATTAATTTCATCTAATGCCTCCTTTTAATCTGAAGATTTTTTGTGGTAATGCTTGTTTTGAATTTTATAAATTTGAAGAGTTCAAAGAATCGATTTCAAGAAAATTTGTTATAATACATGCTACAATACGTCATATGTGCTTCGCGTGCAAGTTATACAAAAATATATATTTATTATAATATATGTATATAATACAATACCCCTATCTCCTAAATGTCTTGAGAACATTATTTCTGCTATCAGTAGGTTTGACGAATTTATCTTTTAATTGTTTTATAGTGCTCAGTTGTTGGGGCGGCAAGTAGTTATCACAAAAATGGGGTCAGACGGTGTAATTTGGCGATTATATTTGCAATTTTTTGGTTTTTCGTAATTCAGGTTGGTCAAGTAGGACATTTTATGCGATGTGCTCGTAGGTTTATGAAAATGTATATACATAACTCCGCAAAAAGTATGAATGTACTAATAGTACAATTATTGATTATTTAATCGAAAACTCAAAGATCAACTTCACTGTAACGTTTGTAATCATTACGTTATCATCAAGGTTTTAAACAAACCTGAAAGGTTCACTCTGAGAATACAAATCTATGGTAATTTATCAATTAATTATATCTCCAAAATTGAGGATTTGATGCTATCAACGTGATTGTTTTAGGCATACTCGTCATGATTCTATCTTCAAGAGAAAAATTATAATAACAATAGTGTTAGTAATATCTCTAGAACTTTTATTTTAATGATCAAACTGTTCTTTGCTATAACTATCATCTTCTTCAAATGAACAGATTTCGTTTGAGGTTTACCCAGAGATTTTGATGAACGTTGTAAAAACGTTTATTTTTCTTATATGTATTTATATATATTATATATTTTCTTATATGTATTTATATATATCAATTTTTTCACTAATTTGATCCTTAAAAGTCTGCATTTCTAATATTCGTAAGCTTATTTGAGATTTTTGGATCATTATATGAGGAGCTGCGAACAAAACGATCTAATAACACTTTTGGTAAAAAAATAGTTTTTTTTTTTTAAATCCGACTGTACATCGACCCGTCCATCTAATTTTGTACTCGTTTTCAATTAAAACGTCCTGAAAGTGTGTCAAAATGGAATCAAAATTTCGTGATTTCGATCAAAACGATAAAAGTTTTAACAACTTCGAATAAATGAGCCCGTTCTCGTTCAAAATAAAATAACTTTCATGCAAATCTATAAGATAACGTTTCATTTTTTCCTACCCTTATACAAAATTTTATATACAATTTTCTACTTTAAGTAAAATAAGAGCATATAACAAGTGGGTAGAAATTCCTCAAATCGATCAGTGAAAATAAAAGTTTTTTTAATCTTATCGCAAATATATTCGTTCGAAAGCCTGTAACAAAAGGAGCATTTTCACCAATTATCAATGAAAAATATCAACAATTGCCATAGTTGTGAACAAATGAAATTTTATGTAATTTTTTTTTCAAAATTCAATATCTTTCAACCCGATCGATCGATTTTCATCCAGTTAGTCTTATTTGAAAGGTAATGAGTTGAACTTCAATTATTTGAGTTAAAAGATAAAAATTTTTGTTTTTTACTAATTTTTAATTAACAATTAAACTTTAAAAATCAAAAAAAGGACTTAGGAAATAAGTTAACTATTGTTGAAATATACCATCTGAAAGGCAATTTAATAACGAAAAAAATCGTTAAATAACATTTTCCGAATCGCAATTAGTTAAAAAGTTGTAGCAATTTGTTTAGCGCCGTGCGCCGCTCGGCGCGCTAGCGCAAGACTGCCGCTCGCCGCGCTAGCGTAAAACTACCGCTCGGCGCCCCAGCATGTGTAAACTTAGCGTGGTTTCTTAAAAATAATAACTAGAAAAACAACAATAATAGCAATTAAATATTATATTTCGTAGTTAAATAAACAATCGTTTCTAAACGCAAATAATGTCATAATTAAAACACAGACCATGCAAATTACATGCAAGTTCACTGACGATAATTATGATGATACAATAGCAGTCTCAAACTTTTCCGCCGAAGAAAACTCTTTACAAATCATCGATTTGGAATCGCGTGGTATAAAAGAGTGAAACTTTCGGGTGTCTACAATTCGAAGAGCCTTTGCAAATCGTTCCTGCATTTTTTTTTCCGCGTTCACCTGCGTTTGTTTACTGCAAAACGCGAAATCTATGTTTTCGAACGATTTTTTAGCCCACTCAAAAATTCGCGAGGAGTCGTGATTTGAATCGAATTTCGCATACTAGCTCTGTGAGCTTTCCTTTTCACCGTCCCTCCCACCCCGTCACACGCACCTTTACCGTGCGAAGTTGCATGAAAGTGCCATTCCGCTTTGATTTCAAAATCAGTTTCGTGATTAAGAAGATTGATGAAATTTTTCCTATTCTTATATCTACTGAGAACCTGCCCCGTCCGAGAAGTAAATCAACTTTTTAATCTGTTTCAACCCGTACTTCCTTTTTAAATAAGTAATAAGAGTTCGATTGAACCAATGAACGGTTGCCGCGTTATGTTTTTCGTTATCTGCGATAATAACGAAACACTGTGGCTCAATATCACCGTCCGTTTTCACGTAAACGACGTACGGATGAATGGTGGCTTGTGCATTAACCCAATAATGCGCCTACGCTATCTAACGTGTTTCGGCCAGTCAAGCTGCTTTTGCATCGGTGTTGTGTCTTTGCTATTATTTGTTGATTGTTTTGGAATAATTCGCATAATTTTTTAAAGTACTAACAAGTATTCGAAAATATCTAATTATTTGCACGAATTTCAGTTTATTATAATTATTTTAGCGAAAATAAAATTGGAGTTTCGTGACCATGCGCAACTTTTGTTGTAATCCGCTAAAAAAAGACAAACAAATTGCTACAACTTTTTAACTAATTGCGATTCGGAAAATGTTATTTAACGATTTTTTTCGTTATTAAATTGCCTTTCAGATGGTATATTTCAACAATAGTTAACTTATTTCCTAAGTCCTTTTTTTGATTTTTAAAGTTTAATTGTTAATTAAAAATTAGTAAAAAACAAAAATTTTTATCTTTTAACTCAAATAATTGAAGTTCAACTCATTACCTTTCAAATAAGACTAACTGGATGAAAATCGATCGATCGGGTTGAAAGATATTGAATTTTGAAAAAAAAATTACATAAAATTTCATTTGTTCACAACTATGGCAATTGTTGATATTTTTCATTGATAATTGGTGAAAATGCTCCTTTTGTTACAGGCTTTCGAACGAATATATTTGCGATAAGATTAAAAAAACTTTTATTTTCACTGATCGATTTGAGGAATTTCTACCCAAGTATGAAATTGCTTTTATTTCTAATTTCATTTACACGTTAAAAAGAAGAGTTCGATCGAATTAAATAATCTACAAGCGTATAAAAATTTGTTATCAATAGTCAAACTTCGATCGATTTCTTCAAATTTTTGGGTAGCTGGCCATTACTACTACTGCTATTCGCAACTACTACTAAAACGGCTTTACAAATTAGAAATGTGACTTAAAACTTCGTCAAAGTATGAAGTTAGCCGAGACTTCATCTAGCGCTACAATTAATTTTGAAGGGCTAGTGTAGTTAAATGAAAAATAAGAGCTAAATATATACAACGACTTATATTTTTTAACTGGATTTATAAAAAAAAAATTCTTTAAATCAAACTCTTTTTTAGGAATTTGAGTATCATTGTGAATAATAATAATAATCGTTGTGCATCACAATTTGACATTCTCGATACAGTCTCTTCATTCACCCAAAAATAACGTCCCTTATCGATTTCAAGCAACCTACGTAATTGCCTAGATTAAGATAGGTCAAGCATAAAAAACGGCAATAGACAATTTTCAAACAGATTTCTGCATGCCTAACATAATGTAACTATGAAGCATGTATGAATTATTACTGCTGACTAAACAGTTCACATCGTCCAAAAAGGCTCGTGGACTGATGCTCCTGTCAAGCTGTGAAACGTTCACAAGAGGCGACAGTTTATTTACTAGCAATTACGAGCTGTGCGAATTAAATTCCTTCTAAAGATAGAAGCCCGAGCCAAAATAGCACGTGTCTGATATCTACCTACATTCGTTTGGCATTCGACCAGGAATGTCGAGGGGTTATAGGTGCTTGTTTTCCACTGAATGGATCTCAATCGTGCTAATTGATTCACCTTTGGCAAATCACCATCATGCTCATGTCATCAAAATTAATGTATTGAAGCGGCATAACAAAATTAAATTTCAAGCTTGCAGCCGGTTATCTAGTCCATAATGCGTATTTCGGCATTCTCAAATGGTGGAAGACGGGTAATAATATCGTATCGAAATTTGTTGGAAATATATTGTATATGTGAGCCTTACTCGAAAAGCAACGATTTTAACTGGAAGCAGAACTCAAATTCGTGGCTACTTGCCACCACCTTTCAAGGAATTCTTAATTCCTATGAGAACTGCGATCGACCTATCCTGTATATTGGAATCTAGAGACTTACGATGTTGTCTGAATAGGTGTACGCTCAGCATTTCGATTCGACTAAGGACATGTGTCAATTCTAATGAAATTATATCATTTCAATCATTTCGATTTCGAAAATAAGGTAGCTACAAAATGATACATTTGAAAACAATCATGGAACAAATTGAGTTTGAGGCCTCCTCCTGAATTTTGATAAAACTATGTAGGTAGTGTTCATTTGGAGTCAAAAGTGACGAATATGCAAAAAAAATTTTGTTCTTCACTTGTACTCGTAGTACCTGGGATATATATCCTTGAAATTTCAAAAATTGACATTTTGTCGTTACGATTTTTTGCATATTACTACAAATTTTCGCTGCAAATTGTGTTAAATTGTATTAATTATTAATTTAAGGACATTTCCACCTTTTCATTTTAAGAAAATGTTTCAAGAATCTTCGAAATTACCAAATTAAGAGTAAATTTCTTTTTCGACTTTTCGACGATGACGAGCACGCATTTGTGTTATAAAATGACAAATCGAAATAAGGTAAAATTTTCCTTATTTTCAACACTCGTGTAGAATTTTTTACAGAAATCCAGTGAAAAACTTTTAACTTAAGATTTTTACATAATTTTCGCCAAAAGATTGCGGGAGTATGAAGAAATAGCGGCGGAAAACAATGACTTATCAGAATTTTAAAGTTAAATATCTCAGGAAATATAAGTGACCGACAAATTTTGTTTGCATATGCGTCATTTTTGTCACTTTTTACCCTAAACGGACATTCCTACAAAGTTTCTTTAAAATCCGTGGGGAGACCTCAAATTCAATATATGCCGCAATTATTTCATTGACATTATTCTTCAATTCCTTGACACTCATGACAATTGTCAATCAAGCAAATTGTCAAACGTTTTTTTCGCTTATAAACCGAGCTAATTTCATTCGCGGATTAAAGTTTCAAGTATACTATTAAATTTTTTTCATTTTAGTGATTAAGACTACATCTTATCTTATATTTTATATGGGTAATAACCAACGTTCGATATAGTCTAAAGGCATCTTGATTTTAAAAATTTCAAGCATAATTTAAACTCTAAAACTGAAGCATTTACTTCTTCGTATTTTAACTTTCACATATGCAATAGAATGCAAGCACCGCATTCCACCAAGAATTGTTATTGAAATGTTTTACTTTCTGTAGATTTGCGTGATATACTGATTCTATCGTCATGTCTTTTGCATATAAAACCATTTTATAACAAATCATCCACAAGTGTTTGAATAAAATACTTTTGTCCTCCGTGCAGAAGGCTCAGTTAATCTGCAGCAAGCACATAACATGTACGAGACATGTATGAGACGACATTTCACATGCTGTCTGTTCACTTATGTTTGATACCAATTCCGTCATACTTTCATATTTTTTTCACTATTCTGTTACTTGTGCAAAGTTCGCCCACACAAATGTATTATGGATGCTTCGAAAAGGGAAAAATTTTCCAATGAAATTATATGTCTTGCAATATAAATGCAAAAGATATCTGCTTTGTATCAAAGGTTTTATATGAAAGCAGACACTTGTTATGTTTCGCAAGATTTCTATTTTTGTCATGTACATATTTTGAAGGAAAAAAAAAGGTAAAACAACGTTAAAAGAAGTTTCTTATAATTTTTTTTATGTCAAAGAATCCTTATCCTTAGACCTCAAGATTGTGGGAGGTCAAGGCCATCGATTGATTTTCATCGAGGCGTTTGATAAATTGAATTTTTGCTTCTTATTATGGGCGTCTCGTATGAATAGAATAAGGCTTGATAATAAAGAACCTTAGACACAATGATGTAGTGACGTACTGTCTGTAGTAACAATATCACCGGTAAATTTAGAATACGTGTGAAATTTAAAACAAATGTGGACTGGAAACTTTGCACGTTTTCTTACATCCATGCATTTGTCAATGTTGCGATAAATACGGGTTTGTCCTTAACTTTTGGACGGATATTTGTTAGAGTAAACATTGTGACAAAATAGTAAATGTAAATTATGCCAATACTGACAAAAAGCGATTTATTTTCTCTTTGACAATTTTCAATCTTTGGAAATCGCGAATTACGAAACATCCTGTAACATCGTTAAAATTCTGGTGAAATGATAATGAAATTTGGGTATGTACTGCAGTGGCGACGAAATAAATAGCACATTCATTATAAATTTATTACCTCCAATATTATGACAGAATTAAGAAGAGTAGTAAGTATTTGTAGTTAAATAATATTCGTTTAGGTGTAATATAGCAAACAATATGAAAGACATTCCAATTTATTATTCTTAGATATAATAACTAACTATAATAAAAATCTCAGCTTTAATTCAGTTGAGGCAAGGCAAAGCAAACTAAATAGCACACTTGCAAATTGAAAGTAACTAAAATTAGTTGCGACGTTATTTCGAAACATTGAGATCTTAATATTTTACAAGGAATCCCTTAACACCATTTATAGCCCTCCAAGGACAATTCATGGGGCCTGATTCTGGTTGTCACCTCACTTTCCGTGACGTGACAGCTTATGGCTGAATTACCTGTTTAGTTTCTTATAAGAAAAATTCTTCGTTACTCAGCCATAAGCTGTCACGTCACGGAAAGTGAGGTGACAACCAGAATCAGGCCCATGGACGACACGAAAAATTCTGGAGTGATCGCATACAAGGCTACCTAAACTTCAATCCAAAAGTGGTCAATATTAGCAACCGATGTCCTTATAATATTGCGGCCGACTACACTCCACAAATTTTCAATTTGATATCTTTAGACCGATTTTAGGGGAGGCTATCTGAACAAACTTTGATCAGGAGACCATATAGAATCAATTTGCATAACTCAGATCGAACCTTAATGTAACACCGTGTATTATATCGCCAAATATTTATGCCATGAACTTGTCTTTTGAATAAGAAAGAATTTTTTAATCAAAAGTTAATTTTTTATGTAATTAGTTTTTAAATTAAAGTTCTATCCGGTACGTTAGAAAGCACGTAACAAAAGTTTTTTAAGAATGTATAGTGGAAAAGCCCAAAAACAGGTTATAAGTCAAGAAAGGTTCATAACATTTGAATTAGCACGTTCATCTTTGAAGTGAAAAATACGTAAAAGAGCTTTTTATGAAGGAACCACTTTCACGCACTTATTGCGCGGACGAAAGACAAAGCACACGCAAGAATTTTCCGGGGCGAGACTGGGCTAACCGCGCTTCGATCACTTGGAAATAAGCTAGATGTGATCGCACTGATTATCGGCCAACTGGTTTCACGCAATAATTTGGAATTCTCCGAAAAGCCCCTGAGTAAGATCGTCAAGAGCCGACTTGCAAGAAAGCCGCGACGATAAAGAAAGTCGTCAGCCGTTCAGTAATTACTTCTGAATGAGCCAATTGGGGCCGCTTGCTCTCCGCTGAATCTGCTTTTTCTGCTTCTCTAAGTTGGGCCTTACAGCCGCTAATCTACATACATACAGCAGATCCGCGCCACAAATGTTCGCATCGCGATCGTGAGATAGCCGCGCTTCGAAAGATGTTATCAGCTGCAGGTCAATCGTCAGCGGACCGCCAATACTGCGTTTTGACACTGGTAGCGCTGAGCCGAGTGGCAGACCTCTTTCGACTCAGTACGACACAAAACTCCGTCTTGTTCACGTTAATTATAGTCGACGCTACTCCAAGACTCTGAGTCACTCATAGCTGCACTCACCGACTCTTTTCGTAAGCGCGAATCGCAACTTTTCGCCTCTCAGCGGCATAAGAATTTCTCAAGAAAGTGATCCAAGGAGGCAAACCTGTCTTTATCTTTGGTGCACCGGTAGATATGTAACTTATCTTTAATTGCGGAAAAAATTTGTGAACAAACGTAAAAACAGTGACATTAGTAAAAATGCCAGAAGTATCTCAAGATGTCTTTGAGGCTCTGAACCCGGGTACCCCTCCAGCTACCCCGCAAGAGCTCCGGGCAAGGGCGAATTCAAGTGGAAGCAAATGTAATGGAAATGGACAGCAAATTGAGACAGTGAAGCGCAACAAGCCCGGAAAATGTCCCATTGACGTCGAAATCACAGACACCACGCAGGCGAAAGTATCCCTGGATAAGGCTCTCGGCTACAAAAGGGAACTGGGTCATAGGTGAGTCTTTCAAGAAATTCTTTTGTTTAATGAACGTGTGTGCCACAACGACACCCGGAATTACACTCGTTACTTCGAGAACGGCACGTTCACAGTTTTGGGATATGAATAAAAGCAGAAAACATTAAAAGCCCCGGCCAGATGAGTTGTACGGTGTTGCTCCAAGGTAGACCTGCCGGAATTACACGCGGATTTAGTTTTTATTGGTGAAAATCGTGCTTCCTGGCGTGTGCGTTCTGAATTTTTCTACTGTAAGTCTTTGTTTAATTTAACGCTCTTTGTTTTTGCATCAATAATGGAATTTTGAACTGCTCCAAATCCGTGGAGAAAATTAAATACGCAGTACCAGTTGTTAATTAAGATATCTACGCTTAGAAAGTGTTTTTATGATATTTATATGTACCATATTTCTTATGCTTGATACTGACAAAAATATTTGTAGACTTTCAACTTTTTCCCCGTTTAGCATATTACATCTAAGTGAGTATAGGAAAATTGTTCGTAAAAAATGATACTAGTATAGTTCCTTATTTGCTTAATTCATAGTATCGATATACATATAAATTTTACAAACCAGTGTATGTCCTTAAATTTATACATATATTAGCTATTGAGTTGAGAATAACACACATATGTTGAATGTACATATGCCTTAATATATTTCTCGCTTAGTTAATAGCTAATAATAGAATGTTAGGCCAAGTGCCCTATATTTGTTAATTATACTTCATTAAAGAATGCAGTTTATAAATTGAGCTAGTTTATTAGTTCCGTGACATTTATGCTTTTTAGGATTGCTAACAGGGTGAGATTTTAATTTTGTAAATTGGTTAAATTATATATAAAAAAAAAACTATTCTCGTGGTTCCCGAACTAATCTTCGTTGATAGCTCGTTATAACAATGGCTCATATGCTAAAAACTGAGCAAAAGCTCAGTCTTAATTTTTATATAGAAAACCCGAGTTTTATCTCACTCAATAATAAAAAATATGAAACTAAATTATTTTTCAAACACAAAGCATATTGTAAATGATATGGAGGTATTGGTTATGTTGTCGAAACATTTCGGGTCAAATGCAAAAACTTATTCATCATACACTTGTACTTCCCGGAATATTTAAATTTAAAATGTCTAAAATTGGCATTTTTCCACGCCGTTTTCCGCATATGCCCAAAAAATTTCGAGTATAATTCGAGTATATACATACATTAAGTTGAAGTTAAGTTTCAAACTTTTTATTTAAAAAAATTTGGAGACAACTTCTAGAAATTAACTTATTAAAGGAAAAATATCGTATTCGACTTGCCGACACGATGACAAGCTCGCAGTTATATGAAATGATAAATGAGAAATTTGCATTTTTTTTACGCAAAAATCTCTAATTTAAAGATTTCCCACAATTTTTACTAAAACTTTCTGGGAATATATAGAACGTCGCAATGAAAAATATCGCTTTAAGAAATTCTAAAGATAAATATATTTCATCACAATATGTGAAACTTCAGACTCAGAATTCTCAACGACTCATACATTGCATTTTTAAATATTCGTGTTTGTTTGACAATATACTTCAGTTAAGTTTTTAGGTAATCACAATACTTTCGTAAATGGAATCACTCAATAGTAAAAATGTATTAATTGTCTTGTTAAGCATTATCCATTTTCTAAATGGAAAGTAGCCAATACTTGAAAAAGGGAAAAAAAGAAAATTCCCGGAGATACTTGACTTACTTATGTTTTTTTTTTAAACATAAAGTATTATGGCATACATGCATAGCTAAATTATACAAATTTAAACTTATAACAAAAGTTAATACATCAATATTAATTTCTCTGATTTCGAAAAAATTTCGTATAAAATTAATTATTTCAAATATCCCAGATCCTTCTCAACATTCTACTCGTTTCATAACTTTTATTTTCTTCCAAATTCCAAAGAATTGAGTTCCCGGCTTTTTGTTTACTACAAAGAGTTTTTCTTCGATGAACAGTCATCATTTGTATAACTCCCCTAGCAAAGGCCTTGCTTTTATACCTTTTTGCTTCAGCTTTATAAAAAGAGGAATCATCGCGTCGAAATTTCCGATCTTATAAAAGGAACTTTTTCACTTACCTACTATATGAAATTGGAGCAGGAAACTCCTTAAAACACCGAATCGCGGTTTATCCTGTGCTCATAAATTTCCAGTATTTGCCTGTTTTTTACACCGTTCCCTGCTGTTAAAAACATAATTCATCTTAGTCTTCCCTGTAGATTTATACTCCGGGGTGTGTGCATGAAAATAATGCAAAATTCCATGCTTATAACACTGTTTTTGGCGTTAAATCGAAAAAGACGAGGGAGCATATATGTGGAATGAAACTGACATGTTTAATGTGGTAATTTCGCTCTTGTAAAATGTAATCCTCCAGAAACATATCATAAAAACTACTGAATCTGCTGAACGTAGATAAAACGTTCTATACTTTTTTCCACTCCTTCCTCTAGAAATTAATAACAACACGTTAAAGTAGAAAAACTTATATCTCTATATTTTTTCATAAAAAAATCGCCTAATCTGTTTGTACATTTTAAGATTTCATTAAAAATTAACATATGTTTGTCGCATTCATTTTGCAGTTGTTATAATACAGACCAAATAAATGACTTATACATCGGCATTTATTTTCTTTTTTACTAACTGAGAAAATAAAGCGGAATTGATGAATGTCGTCCCTGGATAATTTAAAACGTAATTTGCGGCAAACTAAGTAAAAAAACAAATGGAAATTCGAATCCCCTGAGACATAAAAGCCATAAAAGCGATCGATCCATCCAACTTTGCTTTGTATTTTGAAACCAAAAGTGTCAATCCCCAATATAAGTATTTATTTTCATCTCCAGAAAGATACATCTTTGCGAAAAATTCAAGTGGCCACCACTCTTACCTAACTCAAACGTTACGAAACAAAATGTAAACTTTAAGTGAATTTTCTTGCAACCACTTGCCGCTCTTATCTTAAAGCTAATCTCACAAACGTTTTCTGATTTCGCTTAATATACGAAAAATTAAATTAAATCAAATTAAAACAAAAATATGTACATTGAGATAGTACCATTTAAATTCCATGTAATTCAACCTAATTTAAATCAATCAATTGACATTGAGAAAAGCCCTTTTCTTTAAAGGCTGCTTTATTTTTTTTCAACCGAGATGAATATTGATTACTCCGCGGGTGACGTTGGGGATTCCGGAAGTGGCCTTGCGGGTTATTTTGGTTTCGACCAATTTAGCAATTCTAATTTTAACGAATTTTTTTCTGTTAACATTAATATTTGACACGAAGCCAGCCAATGACACGAAGTGTGACAGAGCTAGCTTGACATTGTATAAAACGAATCATTAAAACGAGCAAATTGTGTGTATTTACAATAAGAAAATTTGCGAAACTTTTAGACTTTACTTAAAAACTATGGACGTTGCAAGAATCACTCCTATGTTAATTTCGCTAAACGAAAGCACTTGGGATGCCAATTAAAGTTCTATAAATAGAGTCATAAATAAATAGGAAAATCATAATGTTATTACAGCCCAATAAGCAATGCTATTAAGCATTTCGTGACAATCGTTTTCGGACCTCAAATTGAATTACAGAAATTGCTCGAATTGGGCGTAATTTTGCATGACACGGTAGTCGTGATGAAATTAATTGAGTAAGTGCTACGTGCCCTTAGTCAGAAACACTATTCAAACTAGAGATAAAGAGACCATTCTGAAGAATTCTCGAAGATTCGTCAGATAGACGCGTTAACAAGAAAAATAGCACCCAGCAATCCTTCTCGCAAAAGGCTTCGCTGATAACAGCACCAACAACAGGTCAAAGTATATCGCATCTCAAACTTAATTGATAAGAATCGCTTAATAGGTTGAAAGTACTTCACAGCACTGCGGTTTCGAATATTTTCCAAAGATTAAATGAATTTTCTCAATACGAGTAAAATTTATAATACAATGACTGATCGTTTACATTCTTAGAAAGTTGTTAAAAGAATTTCAGATATTCTTGCAAAAGTAAAATTCATTTCAGAATAATTGCTAAGCAATTTTATCAGTTTTAAATTATTTTGTTGACCTTTCGATAAGATGACCACCAGCAAACACATAAATGCGTCTAGGGTACATTTCCACAAAGCCTCTTTATCAGTAACCTATGTATTAATAGAATTTTTAGAAAATATGGCAAGGCTGTGCATTTGTTGACAAGAGGAAAAATTTTATTTACGCTCCTGTGTAAGGTCTAGACAATTGGTAAGAGCATGTTCTATTTTTTTTCTCTTAAGAATTTTTGTATCATTTTTCACTATTCGTTTTTTCGTTATTTCCCTAATTATAAAATAATTAGAGCTTAAAATACAAACACTGGAAAATGTTGTAAAATATTATCCTTTGAAAGCTTTGGAAGGATGGTTAATTTTAAATAGTTTTGCAGATTTCTATTTTATTATTCCTGATATATTTTTTATTTTTCAACTAATGTTTCAAAGTACATTGTAATAATTGTAAGAAATAACGTTTCCATGAAAAAAAAACTTTTAAAGTAACGGGCGCTATCCCGAAACTCCTCTAATTAGCGGGTAGTTCCACGGTCATACATTTACACCTGAAATTAAAACATGAAAATTCTTCTTATTAAATGAGTCCATGACCGCAAAAGTGGTGTAACCCCAAATAGAAACAATGTGGATATGAGGTGGTTACCCCAGTAATAACTCTTAATTTTGTTTTAAATTGGTAAGGCGCATATTAGTAGCGAAATCCACATTTTATGGAAAAAAGATTGTTAACACCTTTTGTCTAATAGACGCCGTGACTGTGGATCGTTTAATCATACGAGTTTAAAGAAGCACTAAAAAATAAAAGTGATTCTCAAAGTTTTCTGAGTTTTTGTTCTTAAAATTTGCATTTTTTTTTTCTATTTCGTAAATATCTTAATTCTTTTTTCTGTATGCAATGAAATGCCTTCTTAAAATCATTTATCTTACAGACCACGTTCTTCAGCAGTGACGAAACGTGCAATTATTTTTCAATTATTCCTAGGTGGTAACCAGTAGCAATTACGTCACTAATCATGAATAATAATTTTAGAACTTATATTTTCGCTATCTATTTCGAAGAAATCCAATCACAAGCTACTGCGTATTATGAATATGAATTTCGAAACTGAAAACATTGCCTATTGGGAAACAGTAAACCTCAAATAACTTAAAACCCTAAGTTGGTTATAAATTTATCTGGAAGAGGATTTTTTTACGCCTACAGGACATCACTTAATTGAATGGTTGAAAACCAACTCTCGGGATCCCAGACCTGTTCATTTATATTCCAAGCTCGTCGTTTTGCGGAGGAAATAATTTATGGGAAGGATATTGCATTTGCTCTAAAATCCATTGCACCTCCTACACTGTGCTTGGGCTGTTTACATCACTTAATATAGATCTAAGCTGTCAGCATTCCTTCCTATATTTCATTTTCTACGTGCTAGGTTTGCCGCCCCATTTTGCCATAAAACAGTAGGTATGGCATATCTTCTCTGAGCGCAGTTTATTGGACTTTGTGTGATTTGAATTGCATTACCTTATTAAAGGCAAAAAGCAGAAATGTATGAAAATTTTCTTGTTTTAAAATCTAGAAGTATAATATATTTAAACAAGATTTCGTTAAGTCCAAAACATATAATAATAAACTAGTTTAGGTCGTAAAGTAATCAGTGCAATTATGTCTAGCCCCTCAGAAAAACGACATAATTCGAATTAGGTCTTGTTTTGCACACTTTTCCCTGCTCTTAGAGCGAAGAATGGAAATATGTACATTGTATATGTTACCAAATCGATTCGTCCAATTAACAAGTCTACATTAGTCCAACATTCACTCTAATTTATAAGAATTCTTTCTGACTTTGTGACATTATATTAATTCTAATAGCTTTGCATAATAGGCTTAAATTGTTGAATATGCAGACATTGGAGCACCGACGTGAGATCTTCAATACCATATTTATGCATCAATTAGTGATTGGTGAAATTGATTGTCCTGAGTTGCTTTCTTCGGTTAACATTAGCACTAAACCATATAATCTCCGAAGAATTGACATCTTACAAAATAGGACTCATCGAACCAACTATGGCAGGTCGGGTTCAATTAACTCACTTATAACTTTATACAATAAAAATTACTGCATGATAGACTTTAATGAAAATAAATTGCAAATTAAAAATAGGTTTAAAAATAATTAATATTTGCTTCTGCTTATTTACATCTTAATGTTTGTATATATACTATTGTACAGTCAGGGCGGTTGTCTATTGGCTAAATAAATAAATAAATAAATATATAATATAGAGAAAATATATAAAACTAAGCTATTATATTTTAAAAAGTAATTCAGTACTCTTCATTTTGAGCCCCAAGATGTTTTGTAATCAAGACGTCAAGAGTCAGATAACATAAAATTGTCGGATTCAAATAAATAATATTTTAGCCCAGAAATAATAATTAAATTTGGAAATGAGTACCAGGGTCTAATCCGGATCAAATTCAACAGGAAATTTTGACTTCAATTGAATTAAATTTATGAAAATAGGTACTTATCCAAAGCTAAGAGTTTTATTTTGCTCAAAACATCAAGAAACAAACATGTTTGTGGTACGTATCCCAGGAGCTAGAATTGCAGCCATTGACAACAACTAGATGCTACATTTTACTTATTCTATGCTTATAAATATTTTGCATCATAAAATTATAATCCAAAGTTTTTCTACACAATTTGAAGATTCGATTCAATTTAATGTTTTAAAAACTTGCTACAAGTAAATTTTGGCTTCTTATCAAATATCACTATTAGAGTATTAATAAACCAAATATCGAATATCTATTTATTAATAAATGCTACTAGTGAAATTAACATATATTATTCCCGCTTTAACTAGCAGGTCTTAAATCAGTAACCCCAGTTAATTTTTGTTTAAAAAAATTCCATAGTAGCAAAATATCTCGAAGACGATGTGATAGGTATATTGGAGCACTCTATTTAGTTTTTCATTTTTGATGATGAATCACATACCACATACCAAAATATACAACCTAACCATTTTTATTGATATTTCGGAAAGTTGGAATTTGGTTGAAACCTGAGCTTAAATTGCCTTTGAGAAACGACCCCACAAAACTTACATCTGATATGGATGCGTTATGATTTTAAGGTTAATTACCTGTTCGCGTGGGAGAAAATGAAAACATAAAATTCATTGTTATGCACATAACAGTTTTGTTATCATTTGGGCTACCGCAACAAGACTCCCAAAACGAAATTTATTATTACTGTTTGCTAAAATTTTATAGGAAACAAATCATCAATGTACGAGTTGGTGAGACTAGTTCATGCATTATTAATGCTATAACTATAATATATAATTTTCTAAACTATAAGCAAAATAGCATCCCACATTTTGCAATCATCACGTAATTTAGATATTTATGGTCGAATATTCGAAGACATAAATTAGAATTTATTTTATAGGCGGATGGACACGTGCATGCGACTGTATTTACTTTGTATATTAGTTGCCTTTAAGTCGCATGAGTAACTAAAACTATTACCTTACTTAATTGTTATAGACTAATAGAATTTATGGAAGGGAAGTGAACATAAAAGATTGTATAGACTGAAAATGAACTTAAAGGAAGCGATCTTTAATTAAACGGAAGAAGCCTGATTGTCCTTATACAAGCAAAAAAGCAGTTTCTCCAACAGACAAATTCTCATTCGCACTTATCGGATTAAACTATGCCTTGCAGGCTTAATTTGGGCAGCTTAATTGTATTTGCTCTTTATTATTCAGATGCTCGCTTATTAGAAAGATAGCACCAAGCTGCGCCAAATACTTCCTCTACATATAATGTTACAGCATAAAATTGCTTGTTCTTAGGATCTTTACTTACTTTGTAATGAATAAATTAAGCAACGCAATTACATGATGCCAACCCTCCCGGAAAACGTTCCATAATGGGAAAACTACTTGGATTCATGGAGGAGTTAATAAAACTCTCATCTCTGAGATGCACAAAGACAAGTTTTAATTGCGAACTAGTTAAGAATTTCGCGCCAGAACGAAACTGCGGTAAACATTTGCAATTTGAGATTAAGGCACAGGTCTAGTTTCAAACGCACTTTAACTAATGACGATTTATTTTGTTGAAACATTTTGCGTTGTTCTATTCGGGAGAAAATGAGGTGATCAAAGAAAGCTTATTTTCTTGTGTTGCGCAATACATTAAGAAGGACTATAAATAGTAAATTGCGAATCCATTCGTAAAATCTTTTCATGAAAGGAACAGTTTTCATTTTATTACAATATTTTGTATATATTCGTTATAACTGAAAAAAATAATTAAAAAGCTCAAAGCAATTATGAAATTGTTAACAATTGAAAAAAATGCACAGGGTGTCAGTGGTCTTTCGTTTGGTAGCAGAAAGGTTTAATAAAAATTATTTGAAAAAAAAACAGGCACAAAATACTAACATTTGAATGTGAAATATCAAGCGAAGGTACAGGCTCTTAGGAATATTAAAAGGTGATAAATTATATGTCAAAAACTGTGTCATTTTTACTAAGGTCAGTTTTAGTTATTCTGATCAGTCATAAGCTGGCTTCAACACCCACAAGTTAATCTTCAGTTTTTGGAACACGATGCCATTTTTAAATATAATATAGTATAATATTTAGGAACACCCTGTCTTTTTAAATATAATACAATATAATTTTCTTGGATCTACTTATCATAAAATAAAAAAAGGAATTTAAAATTATTACATAGAAGTAAATTAAATTATTTTGGACACTACCTAAACAAAAACTTATATTTTGACCACATAGCCCGTAGCGCAGACCAATTAATCAATCAAAGCAAGTTGCTCAAACTTTGGCGAAAATACGTACATACTTCAGTTTCATGAGATATTTTATATTTTTCTAGAATTTTGAATAATCTCTCAAGAACCACTCTTCTCAGTCCTCACGATAATAATTTGATCATTAAATTTTCAAAATAATTTACGCACGTTCTTTTTATAGTATCGAATTTTTTTTTCCAAGTGGCACGCGTTACGAAAATATAGGAATGATATTATTTGGGATGTTATGATATTTTTGTTTATATTTATTTAATAAGATACTCATTGTAGATGAAAAGCAGTTTATAATTGCTTCTATACTTAGAAAGCTTGCATTAATTACCCAAAGGCAATGACCACTTTTTTATCCAAAGAATCTGGGAACCTGAAGAAGTTTTTTTGGCACATCTCCTGAAATGAAATTAAATAATTTATCATTATGCGAAACAAAATCAAACTCAGATAAAATATTCATTTTTTTTAATGCGGGTTAATTAAGTCGCTTTTTAAGTGCCGGGCTACTTAATGGTGTTTTACAAGTCATTCAGATTGATTTAAAAAATTTTTGCCTGTGCTGTTTTTACTTTACTATTGGGAACTCAAAAAAACGTTAAGATCGAAGTATCAATCGCTTTTATACTATTAATGCACACTAGATTCATCATAAATTTTGATTTTAAACCGAAATCACCTAGTCACAATATCTAGGCTTTTTTGTCAGCATTAAAGACATGAACCTATGAGACGAATCTAGTCAATGATTAATGAATATGTTCTGACAACTTCCAAGACTTTTGCTTTTTTCGCTCGCCATATTAGATCCGCCATCTTGAATTTAAAAATTAGTGTAGTACATACATTCGAAATTAGTATCACCGAATTACTTTTTCAATCTTTATGATTCATGAAATTCTTAGAAATATATTGACCTTAATATGCGCAGGTGTAATTACCAGACGGGATTTGAGTCATCTTAACGATTAATTTTGTAAACACGTTATTATGCCTCCAAATTTGAAATATAACTTTTCCCTTCTTGTACAGCTTTAATAAGAAAACAAAATTATTAATCTCTCTTCTTAAATAGAACATTAAGTTACATTTTAGCTTATGACGGTATATACAACAATTAAATTAGTTTTTATTTTCATATTGTAACAAGAATATTTTATAACCTATTTCATTTAGTTATGAAAGAACTAAATAATGCTAAATGTGTAATAAATACTTCATAAAACTGGTTCCTATCGTGATAATTTACTCCCCAAACAATGAAGATAAATCAAACACGCGTGTATTTCGCGAGAACTAATCATTTGTTTACCAAAATTCCGAAAACCATCAAATTTGGATTAGTATATGTAGCTGGGTATTTGATATTTTCGTGTACCAACAGAACTCGTTCAATTCAACTGCTCGTTATTTTGGTAAGAGGCACAAATTCGCTGCAAATCTCGTTGCTCGAAGGTTTGCATGCTATCTGCAGGAGACACCCACTGATAACAAATCTAATAAAAATTCACAAAGTCGTAGGCTAAATGGAATGCCGACTGGCTTGTATTTTTTCACTTTCCAAACGTATGCCCTGGAGCAGGCACACTTCACCGAGGTGGCACAAGTCATGTACTCGTATTTCGTGAATACTTCTACTCGAATTATGGCCAGTGGCTATCTTGAAGCCCACCAGTGGAATAAATCGTCACGTCCCCACACTTTGACCAAATTTGGACCTAGTCCAATTCAATTGATTTTTATTCATTTGTCATGTCAATCAAGGCGGCCAGACATGTCGACTTAATTCGCTTTTTTATGCCTAATTTTACCTTGTTTGCATATGTTTCACATGCCGTCCACAATTGCCCCCATAAATAAGTAAGCACGTCTCGCTAGAGCTACCTGTCATTTCTTCTTTTGATCATCGGTACTATGAAAAGTTCTCGCGAGTAGCAGTAGAGCTACTTCCAAGGCTCTCAATTTCTTGCAGACAGTTCGGTTGCATTTTGTTAGCGCGTTTGTTTACTTAATAAAAAGCTAGCTACTCTTTGAGCTTAACTTCAGCCGGATTCGCTGACGTCGATATTCAGCGTAGTCTCAAAACATTTCGAGCTTCGCGCGCTACAGTACAATTTCGCTTGAAGACGCGCGCGGTTCAAAATATCAATTTATCGAGAAGCTGAAAGTTAAATCACGAATTTTTCAAAGTCACGCATATGTTAGCCAACTGTTCGGTTTCGGCAACTATTGTTTTGTTTCAGAAATTCTCTGATTAAGACCAGATTGCGAAATATGATGAAAAGTGAGAAAAAGTGAAATATATAAAGCAAGTGCGTCAAAAGGTTAATGAAGTTAACATTACATTGAGATTTAGCGCACTTATTTTAATCCATTGTTTTCCAATTTTATATGATTTTATTTACTTACTTCGGTCCGTTGAATTTGAATGGATATTATTGCCCAATTGCGGGTGCGCATTCAGAGGCAACTTTCGCTGCGCTGCGCGCCGGCCGTGCTGTGTCGTCGTGAATATTTCGTGTCTTATAGGACTATTGCGTCACTGGCCACTGACTCAATTTGTTTTATAATTTAATTTACTCATATCGGAAATTAGATAATGCAGCGAGGAATAATCTTATCTCCAGGCTTTAGCACAATTACTTTGAATTTACTTTGTAGTCTCAGTGACTGAATATCACTTCAATGCTCACAACTAGCATGAATGGTTCAAAAATCAATAGCTGAATGGGGTTATAAAGTTTTATCGATTGTCTTACGACCTTGCGTTACAAATTTTATTCGCGAAGAGAAGACGATGCCTCTTAAGTCTTATCGCGAGGGTCAAGAGTGTTGTGTTACAAAAGTTTTAATTGTTTTTTTTTTTTTTGTAAAATTCGGCAAGGGGTCAGTAATGTGGGTTAAATTGGTGGTGTATTATCAGTTTTCTTTTAATCGTTGCTCGCAAAACTGCCAATATTTTGTGAAAACTTCATTTTTACTGGATTATTAAGAAACACAACTGATTCAAAAAATATGTTTTTGAAAGAGGCTGTATTCGTATAGATAATATTTAATGGTAAAAATAGGAAAATCAATGAAAACCTATGTATCTATCACCATCCGTTATCGAAATACATGTAAATAAATAGTTATGTAGACCTTGGCCTTGACTTTGAGACCTGAAGACCGTATGACCTTGACTTTCAGATATTATAATCTTGAAACTGTCTTCACATATTGTATGACGATCTATACAGCAACATACATATATGCAGGCAAATATAATATGTACATACGTATGTACATGCAAATGAAGCAAAGGAGCACCATAATAAGCACAAGTCGGTTTACGATTTTGGTACTATAAAAAGAGAGCTGCAATTAGTTAGTTAATTAAAAAAGGAGCGAAAGGCTGTTACTGTCTAAATAGAAGTTCCTACGTCGGGGCCTTTTAGTAGGTATCTTTGGATTTGTATCACAGATAGGTTCTGGCCTAACAAAGGGTGATTCCGGTCCTCGTTTTGCTAGACTAGACTATTGTCTAATCTATGCAATTCATTGCCTTCATGTCCCAGAAGAAGAGTAACTCTTATATGTTTCGTCAGGGTTTTGATGGCTTGCAGGCATTCAAGGATTGAGGGATTTGAGAGCTGCCATTAACAGCTCTGCGTCTATAAACAAGTCTTGGCGCATTCGTTGGCAGTTCGGCTTGGAAGATAGTTGGAGTCTTACCAAGATCCATTGAAGTTCTGCACCTCGGGCCATAGACACCAAGTCCAACTCTTTTATCTGTTTTCAAACCGTCATTGTATCACACCAAGTCTTGCCCGTAAATCAACGACATGTATACATGTAAATAGATTAAAAAGCTCTCTGAAAATTACATTTTTTTGTAACTATTGTAACCACATGGATGAAATCGAAGGAAGCAAATCATTTTTTATAATAAGTACCTTTTTAGAAATCAAATGAAGCTCACTTCTGGCACATAAAATGTCAATTAAAGCAGAAGAAAATCTATAATCGTATTAAATACCCAAGACCAATATCAGCAATGAAATCTATCCACTCTTTGGTACAGCCACTGTCGATATACTCTATAAAAACTCCATTCTGTCTTTTCTTGGCAAACAGTAAATGAAGATGAATAAAAAAACGAGATTTTCAAATTAAGTCCATTCAGAGTAAATAAGATTATATTTCTGTTCCATTAAAGATTTCCTTTTTCTTGGAAACTTATTACATTAATAACGCTCCTTTTCACTGTTGAAATAATAAGTAAAGAATTGTTCAGGAAGAGGTCACCAAATACACTTTAAATATTATATTTCTTGGATACAAACAGAATTATTTAAACTCCATTTTCAATTCCGCCTTCCTTGTATTCATTTATTACTGAAATAAAATCGAGACTGTTTCATAATTATGAATCAAATCTTATATTTTTCTGCATAAAGCGGCATTTTCATACTCAATTTAAATTGGAATAGTTTGGTATAATAGGCCATTTGCATTGACAGCGCAAGTATAAATTACGACTACTATCTTATTATATTTTATTTTTAAGTATTTTTAAACGCTTTTATTTAATTTGGGTTGTATATCGTCAAATCTTCCAATACAAAATTGTTGTACTTCTACTTTACCAAAAGTTATGATACTTTGCACATATGTATGTTTAACTTCGATGACAATACAATGTTGTCGTGTTTGTAGGTGGATTCCATTCACGCATACTCCGCTATCCACCCACGCTATTAAAAGCGTTTCCTTAAAAAAAATGTTTTCTTTTAGTATTAACTATTGTAATGTAATCTGGCCGTAAAGGAATAAATTTTTTTAGGGCTAACGCATGCTATAGTTAAAACAGTCGAATCTCTCTTCCTTTCCTATGATACTAATGCAGCAGAGAAATCTGTTTCAAGAACGATTTCCGGCTGAATAATGATAAAAAATTCGTCGTTGATTAAGAACCTATCTTAACAATTTCCCATCAACCTCTTCAATTGCTCCTTCTGATCACTTCAAAAGTTCGTTGAAATGGGACAGGCTCTCAGAGGACTTCATACCTACCCTTGTTAAGGAAGTTTTCCTATAAGTTCGATAATTGAATTTTTACTGAAAAGCATAGTGGTTACCTTGCATGATCTGATGTGTGAAAAACACTTAAGCACTAGTGCATAAATGGCAATTCAAAAACTTATTCATTTATTGCTGAAATTCCTGTAAAAGACGTGCAAGAACGCGGAAAATTGAGGTGACAAGAATTCAAGTTGAGACCTTGAGTAATTTTTTTTCCATTTTCCTGTTTTGCTATTGAGAAACTTCGAAAATTTGGTACTTTCAACATTTAAGAATATCAGAAGCAATAAGTTCGAGTTTTTGTACAAAAAGGAGCATTCACTTCAATGCCAATTGAAAAAGTTTTCATTGTGTTGTTATAGCCACTTGCATGTTTTTCCCGATGTGGAGGTTGACATCAATTACAAGAAAGTTTCAGCACGTGCGACGCAGCTCTACAGAATTTTTAATTTGAATGTTCGCTAAAAGTTGGCGCGATTTAATATTTTTGTAGTAATTCTAATGTGAATAAAAGGAAAACTTATTCTTTTTTACATCAGCATAGAAGCAACTCATATATAATGTTGTGACTCACCGGCGGCGTATTTAAACTTTTCATAAAATGTAATTCTTTTCCGTTTGAAGCCTTATAAGCAAAAATATTCACTGTATTCCCATAGCGTCATTTATTAAATTAATAGGTAATTCGAACTTCTGGCTACTGACTTGGACCAGCTTGTATTTCTTACGTTTTAATTTGCGGTACTTGTGATTGTAATGATATTCGATTTTCTCTTTGCAAAGCTAATTTTCTTATTTAAAGTTCTTGGCTTTGCATCAAATAGAAAATTGAATACCGGAATAGGCATGAATCATTTGTTTTTAAGGTTCCGTACCTTTAAAGGAAAAATGGAACCTTTATAAGATCATTTTCGTGGCCGGCCGTCCCTGTCACACAGAAGTTTTTCTCGAAAACTATGTAACGTAGGAATTTGAAATTTGGCATAATGTTAGGTCTTGATGACGCGCACATATATCGCCAGTCAACGATCAGAAAAAAAATTATTTTAGATTAAAATGGGGGATCAATTTGGTCCAAAAAACATTTAATTTGAAAAAGCTATCTCTAAGGATTCTAAATATATTTTTTAAATTCTTTTATTTAACTTACACTACGTGTCGTCAAATCTTGCAATGCAAAATGTTTATACTTAGACTTTACCCGTCGACCACGCAATTGTCTACTTGGGACCGAAAATATTCCAAGAAGGACAAGCGTACGTTGCATTGAGTATAGTTCGGTCGTTAGAAGGTCTAAGGATCGAGGAATTAGACTGTTCAGTTTTGACAGGCAAATTGATTATTTGGAAATGTAACATAATTAATTTAAAAAACTAAAAAGAAAAAAAAGAAAAAATAAAAAATTTTTAAAAAATTCTTTTATTTAACTTAACAAAAATGATAGAAACATTAAAAACTAACTAAAAAGTAAAAAATAAAAAATATTAACCAAATAAAATAAATAAAATATGTAAACACTGACAACAAAATAAAATTCCTACTTATCTTAAACAGTTAAATAAAAGAATGACGCATTTTTATCACTTCGTCATATTGACCGATCAGACAATATTTGATTATATGTACTTTAAATTTAGGAATCATTATCTTATAGAATACCTAACGGTCAATATGACGAAGTGATAAAAATGCGTCATTCTTTTATTTAACTGTTAAAGATAAGTAGGAATTTTATTTTGTTGTCATAGTGTTTACATATTTTATTTATTTTATTTGGTTAATATTTTTTATTTTTTACTTTTTAGTTAGTTTTTAATGTTTCTATCATTTTTGTTAAGTTAAATAAAAGAATTTTTTAAAAAAAATTTTATTTTTATTTTTTTTATTTATAATTTTTGATCCAGTGGTCTTAATTCTTAATGATATACATACTCGTATGTAGCTCCAATTTTGCTAGAAATTAAATAAAAATATAATAGTTGTTTATTTACATTTAGTGCAGATCAAATTTGTCCTTTACATCATGTATGTCATGTATAGTATACTTTAGGAGCTAGCACAGGTTTTTCGTTTTTATTTACTCAAAATGATTATGTGAAAAACTTTTTTTTTTTCTATGATTCAATTTTAAGTGACAATATATATTAAAATAACTACTTACTAAATTTTACGGTAATACATATAACGATACAGAATCCTTAGGGTGCGAGCTCTACTCGCACTTGTCCGTCTTTTTGTTATCACTATTTACGATATTGTACATTGGTGAATAAGTCGCCGTTGTGCGCGCAAATTATTGATAATAACTACTGAGCAGTGAAACCAAAACAAATTGAAAAATTTAAGACTAATTTATTAATGTTTCACTACTCATATACTCATAGTGTGAAAAATGTAATTTCACTAAAATCACAAAAGAAAAAACATCAATTTAGGTATTATAAACAGAGATTTTGACTGAGTTAAAATTGCTATAACTTATCTAATTGTTGAAATCTTTGAATGAGTGATACAAGCAGTATAAGCAAAAAGAAAAAAACAAAATTTATTTTTGCTGAAAATTTCAAGGTGACCTAATACCCTAAGAAATGCACTGCCGCAAATTGCTTTTATGTCGAAATAATATCCTCATTTCTTGGCTTGCCAAAATGCTAACATAATCATTACTCTTATCAGGGGTTATCTGTATTAGAAATATTTCACATTTTTATTTTTCATGTTTGTCAAATTTTCAGCTTAGTTAATTAACTAGCTGATAAATAACACTAGTCAACACCAATTTTTACCCCGAAAAACGACATATCTTCTCTATAATATTTTTTCTGTAGATTACGAATTAATAAACAAAAATGTTTCTGAAGAGCAAAAATGCCCCAATGTTGCCCAATTTTGGTAATTTATACTTGGTTTAGGGAAACAAGAAAGAATTTAAAATAATTGATATTAATATTTCATTATATTTATTATATACATTAAAAATAGCAATTCAAAACACATACACAAAACAACTAATATAATACAAACAAAAATATGAGAAGTGTTTTCTGAGACATTTTTGCACCTTAGTATTTGGTCCAATACCCTATAATATTTTTCAGTTCGTTAATCCTCCGAGGCATACTTTCATAAAGATACTCGATATACGATTGTGGAATAATATCCCAACTATTCTTAATCCTGCTCCAAAGATCATTTATTCCTTGGGGGGCTGTCTGTGAGTCTGTGAGACGTCTTTTAATGTGACCCCAAATATGTTCTATAGGGTTCATGTCCGGACTCTGCGCAGGCCATTTCAAAACTGTAATATTTTTGTTCTGCAGCCAGAATATGACGATTTTGGCGGTATGTTTTGGGTCGCCGTCATGTTGAAATATTATATCATCGTGACCAGGGAGGCCACTTCTTGCAAAGACGATGGAAAGATTTTCTTTAAAAATAGCTAAATACGATTTTTTCCGCATTATTCTTTCTATTCTTACAAGAGGTCCTACACAATTATGTAAAATACACCCCCATACCATGATAGAACAGCTCCCATGTTTCATTGTTTGCTTAACATTTCGAAGTTGAAGCGCAGCGCTCGGTTTGTTTCAGTACCATGATCTCCCTTCAGATTCAAAGCAGCAAAATTTGCTTTCATCTGACCAGATAACCTAAATATTATTAAATAACGTTTGTTTTGCTAGATTATTCTTAAAATTAAAGCCTGATTCCAATCAACGCTTATCCAATTTTCATATCTTAAAGCAAATTCTTTTCTAGCCTTACGTTTTTTTTTAGACAAAGCAGACTTTTTTTTTGTTTTCCACAGCATGAATGTCAATTCCATGCAGAAATCTTTTTGCAGTCCATTGGCTGACGCTTTTCCATAGTTCCATCGCTGCCTGTTTTGGGGATTTTGCTCTTCCTGTAACAAGTAATCTTCATATTTCTCGTGTTTCTCTGTTGGTTTATAATCTTTTTCTTCCTTTTTTCGGAACTGGAAGGTCTTCGTCAATAGATTTCCGTATCCTGCCTACACTGCCGTGCCAAGGAAAAAAGTGGTTAACCGCCAAATTGAGTTTTTGGTATCATTGGATTCGTCCGGAAATTCTCTATTTAATTTATCTTCAATAAAATTGTTATCACGATTCAATTTTGTTTTATAACAATACTTCTTTTTATAAAAATGATTAAGAAATCTGATGTAGATCAAAAAAGATGCTAAGTAACTCGAAAAATTGAAAAGAGAAGCAATTCGAGGTTCGAATACAAAAACAAAAGACCTTTAAAGGCCTTTACGTGTTTTTTTGACTTTAAATATCCCGCATAATTCAGAAGCATACAAAACAGAAAAGCCTTAAGTACTTAAAGTTTTCTTGTTTTGTATGCGGCATCCCTGGAGCGCTTGAAAACAAAACTAAACAGCCTTAAGTACATTTTTTGATATGAAGTTAAAACACTGCCGTGCCAAGGAAAAAAGTGTTTAACACCAATCGAAGTGCTTTCGAGACAAATGAGAAAGAGTTTGAAGTTAAAAATATCGTAGTTAAACACATTCTTTTTTGTGAAAATTAATATGTTCATTAATAATGATATTCTCTATCTGAATATTAAAAAAAAATTTAAAATTTTTATTAAAATCTATGCAACTGGTACAATTTATTTGTTACTTGTTTTTTGAGAATATCTTTATTAAGCGCTCCATTGGTTGTTAACACTTTTCTTGATTTGTAAAGCACGACTTTTTCTATGCTTATTACAAATTCATAGCTACTAAGGTGCTTTAGGGGTCTTTTGGATTTGTATTTGGGAAGGCAAAAAAACCTTATGTGCCTTTTTGCATAGATTGTAATAATAATTTTTTTTTTTTAATATTCAGATAGAGAATATCATTAATAATGAACATATTAATTTTCATAAAAAAATAATGTTTTTAACTACGATTTTTTTAACTCCAAACTCTTTTGCATTTTTCTCGAAATCACTTCGATTGGAGTTAACCACTTTTTTCCTTGGCACGGCTGTACAGCTGCTCTGCTAATATTACAAATATTTTTAGTTTCGCGAATAGATTTCCCCTCACGCAACAATGAAATAGCCCTATTACTTATTTCTTTTGAAATAGCTTTCATTTTGTAAATTTTGTGTTAAAAAGTCGTGGAAATAAACCGATCTTAGTCAGATCAGAATTCAGAATGCGTAAAATATCATAATCAATAGTCTCCTGATTAACGGCTCTAAATTACCGTTAGTTTCACAATTAGCAAGTAGTGCCATATAGAGAGTGCAAAAATGTCTCAATAGACTTCTAGAAATCTTTTCCTTGTATATTTTTTGGTTTCATATGTATATGTGTTTTGAGTTGCTATTATTAATGTTTATAACAAAACTAATAAAATGACATGACGTTTATTTTTAATTAGCTTCCCATTTCCCTAAACCAAGTATAATTTACAAAATGTGCGCAACATTGGGACATTTTTGCTCTTCACTGTAGCTCTACAAAATTTTATTGTTATTCAATTATTATATATTATTTATTTACATTTATTTCTTATGTAATGAACCAATTAGCATTTGTAATCACTCATACTCCATGTAAGTGTCTATTACATCGGTTACAAATTGTGCGTCAAATCGTCGTAGGCATATCGTTGTTCGGCACTAAAAGGGTTAAAAACGTGATGTGAATTTCACGTTAGTGATTAGTTACCATTAAAGATATCAAAAAAATGGATCTCGTAATAAGTTTAAAATAAAAGTTTTGACATATGTAAAATTGTGTATATGTATTCGCGTGTTTGATTTTAGTGACATGTGACTGAAAACTTTAAAATCAGTTTAATTTGTTCCGCGATATGGTTAATTTTTTTATTTATTTTTGACAATATTTTCTGAAAGGGGCAACATTTCTTAACACTTCGGCGACCCAAAAATGTCCTTGGCTACTGTGATCCATCAGGTGCGGATAGCAATTCCTCTCTGCAGAACACTCATGGCTCTGATAAACTTAGCACTAAATAAATTACGACAATTGGCCCTAAATTTGCATATGCCCTGCTGTGTGCACGTGCTCTACCATCATAAAAACTCGCAACTAGACGTAATGAGGTGGAACAAATTAAGCCTATTGCATGACGCCATATCGGGGTCCCGGAACGGAAGCTTACACCGTTCAAGTTTTAATGTAATGTTAACGCCTTTCACGAGTGGGCTCATCGATTTTCGTTCAATTTATATTCTCAACCCGCGTGAAACAGGCCCGCATTTTCTAGTTGCGAATTTGGAGTTGTTGGAAGCCGAAACTCCTCTGCCTCGTTTGTCGAGAACTGCGCAGTCGAACAACCCACCGCCATTAGCAGCTATCGCCGATCTGCACAACTAATAGCTAAATTAACTCGAACTTTAGCCATCGCCACAGATAGTAAATAGTCCGTAATGTTGGCGGACCCACTCGTTTTGTATGTTCAAAGAGGTCGGGTCGTGCTCTAGTAAACCTCAACCGCCGGAGACTGTTTGCTTGGCTTCTCCCGAATTTCGAACATGCTGGTTGCTGCAGGAAAGCAAATAATTGCGGAAATGTTTCGTTGCATTTGAGAACATCCGAGTAAGGCAATTTAAAATATTTCCAGTAAAATTTCTAATGTAGAGTATTTTGTGTCTATATAAATTTTTTTTATTATGCCAGTGGCACACTGTAAACGAAACTCAGAATTTTACAATTATTATATTGCTTTGAGATTAAAGTCTTTATGTCGAAAACTTTGTTGAATGGAATATTCGTTTGAATTGTTTTTTAATTCAAATATGATAAGATCTTTTTGAAAATGAGATACACGAAATTCTAAATTTTGTTTATTATGTAGTTTGTCCAGACTATCAGAGTGTTTCGAATACTTTCTATGACTAAAAATCCAAAAGAATCGATTATCTGTTGTCAAAATTCATGATGTACTGAGTAAGGTTTTGTAGGAGGAATTACCGAGGTGAACGGGCGTGAAGAGAAAAATTGAACTTTACCAAACGATAGTTTATTTCCGACTGCCTGACTCGATCGAATGGAGCAATTGACAAAACTGTAAAATCTTCAGCCGCTAGGGCTCAATACAACTAGAGCTGAGAATGGTACAATGCACCGAGAATGCAAAGTTTTTTTTTTCGCGTACAAAATTCTTACAACTCGTTCATCCTGACAATTAATCGACCCGATTAACTATTAGCCTTCTCAATTGCCCCTTACAGAATTTTCTTTTCTAAGCGATATCAGTAACTTTTACAAAGGTAAAATTAGATCATGATTAGTTAATGATAGCCATACATTAAGTTTACAATTATATTGGCCGTTTTCTGAACATTTTAATTAGATAAAACTTTTTGATCGTGATTCATTAAATTTCTTATTTAGATTTATAAATCTTATTGCGATAGGTTTTTTTTTTTTTTTTTTTTTGTACTATAACAAAATCAAACTTATAACGATATGGTAGTCCTAATATTCAAGGACATTTCGTTCTTAACTTGCGATTGAAGTGGTCGAAAAAAACACATAGCTGTGCATAGCCTAGTTAATAAGTGTACTCATACATCACAGGTATTCAAAATATATGGTTTCATGTTTGCAGGTGAGCAAATGCCTTCATAAGGTAACCGCGTTAGCTGAAGACCTTCTACGTCTTTGATTAAATATCTGTCGTTAGGTAATTTTTTATAAATTTGATAAGGCCCACGGTATTTCGGTGCTAGCTTCTTATTCACGCCAGCAGTAGTGACAACATTTTTTATCATTACCAAGTCTCCTTCAGAATACTTCCGCGGTTCTTTATGTTTTTGGTTAAAATAATTCTTATTTAGATTTTGTACCCTTTTTATGGAATCAGAAGCCTCATGCCTAATCTGGAGTAAGTCTCTATTGAGATTTTGATTGTGAATTTGCATATACTCCATTATCCTATCGCAAACTTCACCTTTTTGGTTCACACCAAACAACAGCATACTTGGTGGGAAACCAGTACTTTTGCTTACCGTATTATTTATCGCGAATTCGATTTTACTTAATTTTTTGTACCAATTCGCAGTGGTATCTTCTTCGCATTATTTAGAGAGCATAGGGATGAGGATTCGGTTAACACGTTCAGCCTGCCCATTAGACTGGGGTGAATGAGTAGCGACTTTCACATGTGTGATGTTATTTTCGGTAAGAAAATTAGAAAATTCCTCCGAGACGAAGCAAGTGGCTCTATCTGAAACAATTTTATTAGGACGGCTGTAGGTCTCAAAATACGATCTTAAACATGAAATGGCTTCTTTGGAGCTTGTAGTATTTACAGCGTATAGCTTAACAAATTTGGTAAAACCATCGACAACAAGGAAAATATGTTTATTTTTAGTTTTACCTGTAGGAAGTGGTCCAAGGTGATCAATGTGAAGCATGTCAAAGGGGATGTTTCCTTTGGGAATATTATGTAGCATTCCCTCAATTTTGCCAGAAGAGGGTTGGAAATGTGCACACTTCAAACAAGTTCCTAAAATTTCTTTAATCCTAGCTTTCATGTTAGGAAACCAATAAGACTTCTTTAGATAGTCGAAACATTTATCGACTCCAACATGACAAAGATTTTCATGATGGGTACTAACAACACGTTCCACCATATTTTCAGGAACATAGAATCTAACATCTTTATTGCATTTCCTATACACTAATCCATTTACTAGGGTGTAGTTTTTGTTATGCCCTACTTCTAATTCAGACATGAGTTTAGCAATATTAGTATCTCGTTTTTGTGCAGTTGCTAAAGCGAAATCAAAGGACCCTTCTTCGACAATTAAGATTTGATTAGCCCTGCTCAGTGCATCTACATGACTCATACGTATGCCTGAACGGTGCTCCACTACATAGTCAAAATCTTGCAACTCCAAAGCCCATCGGGAAATACGGGGATTTAATAACTTTTTGTTTAATGTTAAGGTGAGTGACTTGCAATCCGTCACTATTTTGAATTTCAGACCAATAAGATATATTCGGAACCTTCGCAAGGCATATATTATCGATAGAGTCTCGAGCTCATAACTATGATAACGGCTCTCTACATCAGTCGCTCTTTTCGAAAAGTAAAATATCGGATGGAACTTCCCATCGGACTGTTTCTGTAATAAGATGGCACCAAAGCCAATGCTACTCGCATCACAATGCAACTCTGTTTCATTAGTTGGACTATAGATAGATAATATAGGACTGTCCAAAAGATTCGACTTAAGCACCTCAAAAGCGTCGAGTTCGATGCGTTCGAATTTAAATACGGCATCCTTTCGTAGGAGATCGTAAAGTGGCTTGGCAATATAAGCAAAATCCTTAACAAATTTCCGAAAATATGAACAAAGACCCAAAAAACTGTGAACATCTTTTATAGTTTTAGGTATTGGGAACTCCTCTATTGCACGTAAATTATCGCGGTTTGGGCGTATCCCAGACTCATTGACAATGTAACCAAGGTAAGAAATTTCTTCGTAAAGAAATTTGCATTTATCCCACCGTAGATGTAAATAATTATTTTTAATTTTTTCAAATACAAGTTCAAGGGTTGCGATATGTTCATTCAAAGATTTTGTAGCCACCAAAATGTCGTCCAAATAAATAAAAACTTTGTCAGCCATGATTAGATCTTTAAATATATTATTAACATATCTTTGAAAAACCGACGGCGCGTTCTTCAAACCGAATGGCATTTTTAAGTATTCAAACTGTCCTATTGGAGTAATGAATGAAGTAAATTTTACTGACTCAGGAGCAACATTAACATGATGAAAGCCGTTTTGGAGATCAAGAATGGTAAAATATTTCTTTTCACGAAGTCTATCTAAAAGATCTTCGATGACAGGCAACGGATAATTGTCGCGGACGGTGTTTTTGTTAAGCTCTCTGTAATCGACGCATAAGCGAAATTCGCGGTTCTTTTTCCGAACAAGAACAATGGGCGAAGCGTAAGGGGAATTGCTCTCTCTTATAATTTCTTTTTCTAATAAGTTATCAATTATTTTTTTGCAATTCAAGACGATGACTATAGGGTAATCTGCGAGGTGTACAATAAAACGGATCTGTCTTTGTTAATATTATTTCCATATGGATGCTTTTTGCGTTATCGTTTGTTTTTACTATACCGTTTCGGGACGAGGCCTCTGACACCAATTTAAAGAGTTTTGATTTTATAGGTAAAGGAATGTTGTCACCTACTTTTACCTCAGGTAAATTTTCCTCTTCAATGACGTCAATGTTTAAGATGTCATTTTCAAAATTTACTGTATCTCGAATATAAGCACACTTATTAGGATTTACAAATTGGTTTTCATGTTCAGGGTAATTTTTACGTTCTATTTCAAATTTGAGATTACACAACCTTAAAAAATTACGCCCTAAAATAACAGCATGCTTCATAGAATTGTCTTTAACAACATACAAATTTAGTTTAATCTTCTTATCATTAAAGCTTACATTCGCTAGAGTACTACCTTCTATACTCAAAGGACTGCCATTTATTCCACAAAATTTCTCTCCATTATCTGGTTTCGTCGTGTTGATTAAAAAGTCGGGTAAATATTTTCTTTGGATGAATGATATCGGGCTCCCAGAATCTAACAAGGTCTCCAACGAGCAGGAATAGTTGAAATTATCTCCTTGACCAATGATAAAATTGTACCTAAGGATAGACTCAAATTCGTTTTGTAAATTATGTACATACAATTGCTGATCCTGCTGCTCAGGTAAAACTGGTGAAATGTCTGGTGCGCCTTCCGCATTGTTGACACTCATAACGGCTGATTTCGTTGCACCACACTCATGAGCCTTATGTTTCGGATCACCGCATCTGAAACAGGAGCCCTTTGGACGTCTTGGTTTTTTACATGCTGAGCTCATGTGTCCAATCCCATTACAGTTGAAACATTTTATGTTGGTCTTTACTAGAGATTCGTCTTTGTTGACACCGTGAATGGGGCGAGACTTCACAGGTACATTGGATGCAGAGAAGGTATTTGATGTAAATTTATCAAATTTTCCCAAAACCACTTTCAGATCATGCAGGGTATTAGCGTTGTATAATAGCAGTTTACTTTGCTCAGATCCAGGAATTCCGTCGATAATGTACTGAATGAGATCTGATTCTTCTACACTTGATAAGGAGGAAATTTCTTGCATACATAGGACATACCTCTGCAACGATTCAGACTTTTCCTTTTTTCTTTTCCTCAGTCTGTTGTGTACTTCAGCACTTGTGATTTTTCTGTTGAATTCTTTAATGAGAGCATTTTTAAGCTCAAGCCAGGACTTGCAGGTAGTAGTACGCAGAAAATACTTTGCAGTACCAACCAATAATCTTTTTGCATACACGTACCGCCTCATATCGTTCCACTGTAGTAAATCCGCTGATTCTTCGAAATCATGTAGCCATTTCCGTACGCAATAGTTGTCGTCGCCGCTAAATTGTGGTAGAGATTCCTCTACATCGCGAAAATTGAAGGTACCATGCGGAGTAACTGTATCCTCGTTTGCATCGTTAAGTTCCGATATTTTCCTTTTTAATTCTGCTATTTCCTGCTTTTTCCGCCAAATCTGCCTTAGTTCGGATAGTTCAGTTTCAACATTATGTAGATTTTCCTCCTCATTAGATCCTAGGTTTGTAGCATCGTTGCTTGGAGAATTTTCATCTCCGGTTACTTCGAAAAAACTTTCTGGGAACAGTTGATTTAGTTCTGTCTCCGATAATTGTTCCACCACGCTTTGCAGCCTAATTATTAAAGCAGCCTTATTTCCAGTCGTATCCAAATTTAGTTCAGTTAATTTCTCTTTCAACGCTATAACGGTAGCTTTTGCGATAAAATTTGCAGCACGTTGCGTAGCCATCTGAACACCTTTATTTCCCCCAAAAATAATTATAAACGTTTCCAAAGGATCACTTATGATCACTTATTATTTTCCAGTTCTCTATTTTAACCGATTAAAATAATTTTGTTGGATTACTTTTCAATCGACACACGTGCTACTACTTCTTTAAGTTCATATTCCACTTCTGATGTTGTAGGAGGAATTACCGAGGTGAACGGGCGTGAAGAGAAAAATTGAACTTTACCAAACGATAGTTTATTTCCGACTGCCTGACTCGATCGAATGGAGCAATTGACAAAACTGTAAAATCTTCAGCCGCTAGGGCTCAATACAACTAGAGCTGAGAATGGTACAATGCACCGAGAATGCAAAGTTTTTTTTTTCGCGTACAAAATTCTTACAGTTTATAATGACGAAATAAATATTTGGTTATTGCTGACAAATTCCATAAATCTCTATTAGCTGTGCTCTTTTCATTTTTCTACCTGGTTCAAGTTAGATAGCAAATTTTGCATTGAATTTTAAAAGCCGTCACGTGTATTGATAGACTTTAAAATTTGAGAAAGGTGCATCAAAAAAGTCGCAAAACACACCCCCGAAATGCGTTGTCAAATACATATAATATCTATATTCAATAGGATTCGGGAGAAACTTATTTTTGACGGCTAAGAAATGCTTTCAATTTACCAGATAAATTATCAAACTTCTGACAATTTTCATACAATCTACACCTTATGGAAAATATTTCAGAATTTCTTTCTTTTTGAGATATATAGAGTGACGGAACTGCAATTTTTAGTAATTTTTTAAAATTAATGTGAAAACTACACGACTGTGATTGAGCCACCGATTGCTATCTTTGACGCAAATTTTAATTTACTATGTTAAATATTTCCGGGAAAAATGGGCTATAACAGACAGACGGGCACCGAAATGATTCTATAAATATTGTGTTTTTTTAAATTTTGGTACGGATCTTTGAAAAATATAAAAAAATAGTACTTTATCATCAAAACAATATCGAAATATGTTTTTGTTTTGCAATTCATTTGTTCTCAAGGTTGAAACTTCGAAAACATTTTCAATTTTGTACTAAAGTCACACTATATTCTTTGACATTGACAGTAGGTACATATTACCTAATATATTAATAGGGCCTAATACTTAAAATCAGTGTTCTTTATGTAATATTTACAAACAGTCTGGTATGAATAGAAATGATTTCCAATATTCTGTTGGAATATGCTACCTTTTTAAGCAATGAGAAATAGAATATATGCATATTATATTTACACAGGGTGGCTTAAAAATCAATGATCACCTTACGAATGGCGAGGATCCTACTCATGATTCATGACTGACCAGAATAGTTGATCTTAGTAAAAATGTTACCATTTTCAATATATTTTTCATCAGTTTTATGAAATTTGCGAAAATCTCAACCTTAAATGAATATTTTACATATAACAGGTAAACATGTTGATACTTAGTAGTTCTCTTTTAAAAACACAAAAAACATAAAACAATATTATGGTAACTTTTTTAAGTGCATTTTTTGAAGCCGAAAACGATGTATTCGTTCAGTGACTCACATATTTTCATGAAAAGCAAAAGCAAACACATTTGGTTAAAAATTCTGCAGATAATACATTTTCATAACTCGTCACCTTCATAATTATTTCCCGCAACCTTTATACAGACCATCATAAATTCGAAATTGTAGGCCAGAACTTATCTCATGATGGATAGCTGGCTTACTTCTTCGAATTCTTGCGGCGAAATGTGTGCGGTGACCCAGCACAGCTGTGACCTTGCCTTGAGGTCTACGGACGGGCATAATAAAGAATAGGTAGGGCCATCCCTCAACATGATTAAGGTCTGTTCATTAGTGCATTTCACTTTCTACAATGCATGATAAATTTTGGTCCAGTACATTCCATAATACTTCATTACTTCACATGTCGGCTATTTTGATTTATTTTTTCTCGTTTGACACAAATAGTGTAAGAAGATTATTGTGTGAGGAATCATCGCTAAAAGCGGCGAGATTGCATTGAGAAACATTTGCACATTTTGCTCCTTAGTGAAAAACCTGAAAGCACTCCAACTTGAATACTCGAGTTTGCGTGAAATTAATGCATATCTTTCTGCAATTGTCCTTAGAAATCCGTTCCAGTCGCTTACCCTGTGTGTGATATTTTATAACTATGATACAAAGAATCCCTTTCCAATTTTAAAATAGTCCTTATCTCGGTAGACTCGCCTTTGCGTTCAATGACATTGCCACTCCAATTCCACCCTTATCCTTGAGATTTGCATTTTAACTGCTCTCTTAGCCAATCTTTAGTTTTGCCATTTCGTTTCGAGGAGCGTCGTGCAGAATAAAAGCACGGGCTCTAACCGGGCGGAAACTGACTTTGTTATTTCCTACAACTTCAATATTATATTTGGCAAGTTCTTTCAACGGACGGAAACTTTACAAAACGAGTAAGCGATAATACCTCCCTGGTCCCATGATGGTTCACGAATTATTGGAGATGGAATGAACCGAACAAACTTCGTCGTCATGCTTGGTGGAGAGGATTCAGAAGTTTGATCCTTCCCCCTGTTTTCAAGTTTCCGATAGCCAAGGATTCCCCACGGATAGCAGCATATCTTTAAACTGGTCAAGGTGCTGAGTAAAGTTTTGACTAGCCAAATAGTCGTGCATTAGGAAAATGAGTTTTCATGGTGAAAATTATTGGTTTGTTTAGAAGTCAAATGTTCGACAATAATCATAAATTAAACTCATACATTTTCTTCAGAAATTTTTCCCGGAATCCATATCAATTTTGTTCGAAGAAAGTTTTCTTTGTATCCAGACCTTCGTTTTAAATACACATTTGTCCTTGGTTTGGTGGCCAATGCGACATTACCAAAAGAAGCACGTTTTAAGACAGAGGATACCCAAACCTTGTAGCATATTGAACATGTAGAAATAAGTTTTAACTGCATACGATGAATTATATAAAACTGTATACAAACTAGTAAATTCTATACATATTTGATAATAATCAGTCATTCTTGGGATTGAATTTTAAAAATTTGCAGGCATACAAAACAATTTTATAATTTCATGCAAATATCCTAAATCTTTGGAATTTTGAGAAACTATCATATATCGAATTTTGGGTAACATCGACCTGACGATTGTGAATCCTTGTCGCTCGAAAATAAAAAGGAAAAACCTAATTAATTAGTCAACTAATTTGAAATATCCCAATAATACGATTTCAAGTAAAAGACTCTCATTTGACTGGTTTTTTAAAAATGCAGTACTACAATCTGACAATCTACAGGGCCAATTTTTAGAATGCTTTCCGATATATTCACATTTTAATTTTAAGGGTCCCTAGGTCAAAGTGAAAACTTTTATACGTTTCTGAAGACACTGCTAATACTTTTTATTTCAAAATATAACTGCTTTAATTCAATCAATCAAGTGTTGAACATAAAACGACTCCTCCTTATTATTGGAAAGTTATCTTACTGCTTTCAGAAAAATAGTTATTAAAACTATTCTAAAAATAATCTCAGCATACCTAAAAACTTGTAAAATAATATGAATCATGATGGTAGCAATAATTTTCGGAAAACACTCCGGCCTTTATTTTATGTATACCTCTTTAACCTCTAGGTAAAATACAATATAACTTTGCAAATGGATTCATCAGCCCTGAAAACATAAGATCAGATAATTTTTATTATACATATACATACATATATTTCTTTATATCTATTAATATTCATAAAAATGTCGAAAAACAAATTAAAAAGTTCTGAAAAAGTAGGATATAGCAGAATGATTCCAAATGTTACCATCTCCTCTCTAACAGTTTAAAACTAAAGAAATTGTCTTTTACGCCGTGAATTTAAGGAGGTTTAATAATTGTAAATTCATAAAAAGGTAAAGTGGGGTAATTAAGAACATGTTTGAAATTTTAAAGTAAAGAACGAAGCTAAGCATAAATATGTTTAGAATATAGCAATGTATCATTTAAATATTTTTCCACGAGGGAACTTGACAAGGTTCTTACACGAAAGTTTTTGATGTAATGTGGTGAAATCAAATTAACTGAATACATATCCGCCTCCATTAATTATGATAGATAGGGTTGGAGTGATTAATTACTTAATTCCTTGCACGGAAACTCATTTAGGGAAATGAATGAGAATATTCCTCGTCTCGATATTGCATATGCGAACAACCTGGAAGGAGTAGATAACTTAGTGATACATCTAACCTAAATTTACCAAACCTTGACATCTTAATCTCAATTAGACTTGATGGAGGTTTGGGAATCATTTCCTCTCTAATCTCTTTTTGAAAATGTTGAAGCTTTTTAACTCAAGGTAAAAAAATAATTGAATCTATTGATTTTTGTTGTATCGACGGTATTAGGTATAATACAGAGAAAGTTTATGAAACAAAGATAAGTTATTATGTCTCTGCTGCCAATATGTCTAATTTTGTAATTATTGGAATTGGATTCCTCAATATGTTACGTTTATTTGAAACATGTGCTCCAAATAAATTAAATGTTGCTATTGCTGTACACGGTAAATCTGAACAAGGCCTGTGTCCATTCGATGCAATTATTGCCCTTATTCAGAGCCACCTTGATTACTAAATGATTTTTTTATGAAATAAGTTATATACTATATATATATATAGTTTATTAGCTGATCAATACTGTACGTGAATAAATAAATCAAACAATTAAATAAAACATGTTTCCCGAACAAGCGGATAATTTAAAAAGAGTTCCACCTCATACTTCGAGTGATAGTGAGGATAATTTAGTGCAAAATATGAGTGATGCAAATAGAAATGTAATGGATGAATTCAGAGACATGTACCATCAAACGGGAAGGCATTCGGCCTATAAACATTACGATAGTCTTGTGGATACGATTAGCCTAGAAGATGACCCTGCTGAAGATGAATGCTCAGACACTCTTTCTGACACTGGACAGAAATCTGAAGGTGCAGCACATTCATCAAGCTTTGAAGAGGATTGCTTCTTGTTTCAGTCTGCACAATCTAGAAATGAGTAAGTTTTTGTAATTCTGAATTATCTAATAAAAAAACAGATTTGTTGTTTGTTGTATTAAAAGATTTTTTTTAAATACCTTGAGTGGTAAGTCTGGAATATCAGACTGCAAGATTTTAGTGCTAAAGAATAAGCGAAATTTAAATATCATAAAACTCGTTTGGATGCATTAATTTAGTAAGTTATATCATAAATTAATTAATGTTGATCTGGAAGTCGAAAGGCCATAAATTTATCTATATACATAAATTTAAAATCATTATAATAATAAATTGGCCTCCGATAATCTGGCAATGAAATGTAAAAATCCTAAGGTACCATTTTAGATAAAAATTCGCATTAACTTATTTTAATATAAATTATTTTCTCAAAGCTGTTCTAATTATAAATAAATATGTAACACGACAAAAGGAAAGATAAATGACTCATTGTATCATTTAGTGGAATATTATTAAAAATTTCGACACTGATTGAAAAATATTAGAAAACAATTAGGATATACCCTATTTTTCCTTTCTACCTCATCTTGTCCCACTAACCCCTCTCCTATAATTCGTCGTGATTAAAGTGTTAATAGTAATAAGGAAAAAAATTGCGAGAATACAGCTTCATAAATACTAATTATATTTCTGTTTTTCTTGCAGGTAAGTTGTCTTCTTCGTTTCGTGAGTAAAATCATAAAATAAAAGAATTTCTGAAGGATTTTATATATCATTTTTTCTTAAAATCATTTCATTTGTAACTATAATACAACGCCTGCAAATGCTGCCGAAAATATTCACCAAGCTCATTTATCTATTTTTACTTGGCGCACCCCTGACAATGAACCTAAACAAAATGTTTGTACACAAAACATTAGTCACTCTCAAGACCCAGAAATATTTCATTCAAATAAATTTATGATCTTCGCCATTTCGTGGGCAAGACAACAACAAGAAGTGCATTTTCTTAGAATATTTGTTTTCTCAAGATCTGTTAAGTATCTTTAATATTTTTCACCTTAATGAACTGCGTCAGTTTCAATTCTATTATTAGGCATCGTCTATTTTGAGAGAAAGGCGAATATTCTTAGTCATTTCACAGCTGCATTAATGTTGTTATGACCTGAAAATTGTGCGTCCTGACATATGGTATATGTACATAGGTTTTCCTCGTCCCTCATGGATCAATGTGATTGGTAAAATAAATGATTGATCTTTTCAAAATAAAATTGATGGCAAAAATTATTTTAAATAAGAAGAATCAATTTTTCTCCGCAGCTTGGGGCTATTTATGATGGGACGCATTTGAGAGGAAAATTTTTTTTTATAATGGCTCAATTGGAGATCAACAAAGTTTTAAATTACGATATGTCGAAATGGCTTCTTATTTCGACCTAATTTTAATCATTGGAATATTATATTTTTGGAAATTTTAAATTGGTTTCGTCTCCTTTCGGACACGTGTGTCCTCGCACACACGGAATTGTATGCTAAAAATATACCATATACGTGCAAAGCCAGTGCGCTTGCCACGTCCGCATCAACTTTTGGGGTATACTTGTTCGATTATAATTTCGCAACAAAATGTGCACGAGTCTCGAGTTTTCACTGCAATAGATTCTCTCTACGCCAATGCATCCTGTTTGTCGACATTTTTAGGAATTTTTTATTTATTTACACTGTACTTTCCGCAAATGTCGAGTAGCACAGATTCAATTTATAAATATTCAATTACTTCTTTGTTCTTAATCCTGCCTAAATATTTTTGTGTTAGTCTGTTTTTTAATTTTCTTTTCGTTGTTTAATGAATATTATGAATCTAATTATGAATACAAAAGGAAAATTCAGATTTATCCTGCTCTAAATCCTGGACTACCTTTATTTACTCTTAAGGACAATCGTTTTGCTCTAGATTGAAACTCTAAGCCTGGACAGAACGTTCGAGATTTGGTCAATTTTATTTTAAAGCTGATCCAATTAACAAATAGTATAATAATTAAATGATGATGAAAAGTAGTTATTGTGTTATCAAAAGTTTTTATTTGCTTTGGAGAATTAAAAATAATGACTACCTTTCCATCTCCATTATTAGACTAGCTCAAATGGTACCATAAAATTGCAATGTCATTGGATTTACATGTATGCAAAATTTCAAATCAATCGTTCACTGAGAGGAATCTTAGGAAAAATTCTATATTTTGTATTGTATTTATTTTCCCTGCTTTTGCGACAGCGATAATTTATAGTATTTTCTGCTATTACCTGTGAAGCTTATAATTTGTAGCTGAAATTCATATACGAGTATAATATTTTTTCCCTCTCATAAATATATTTAAATTAACACACAAATAATGCGATTTATGACATAAATTTATAATAATATACATATAATCGTGTAATAATATCAGTCACAGTTTTATCAAAAACTGTAATAAAAAGGTAGGGCAATTTGCTATTATGTGAATATTTACCAAATTTGCTTGATAATATCCCATGAATAAGAGCGTTATATAAGTTTATAATTTATAATAAGTGAAATCGTGATTACAATTTCTTGTTGCGGTAAATATTTGCTTTGTAATAAATATAGGTTAAAATGTTACATGAGTTTATGACACCTACTAAAATGGATTCAGATCAATTTGTTTTGATTGGATTTTATAGATTTTATGTTATTTCAATTTTGAATGAATTTAGTGTTGAATTAAATGCTGAATTTAATTCTTATAATCAGCTAAATAACACACTCTCACTAAACCAATGGAAATATAAAAAATTATAGAGATATAAATAATTTTTTAAAACAAACGTCCTTTCACTTGCATTAACAACCAAAATGTTCTATCCTTAAAACATTACAGCTTTTTGCGAATAAACACTATGTGCAATATTTAATAAGAAAACTGCCCAAATTATGAAACTGCATATGTTAAATATATTTAGGCCTTGCCAGCACACCGTATCTCATTCTATATTTAGAAATACATGTTTCATGCTGCAATTAAATTATAGAAAAATTTCTTACAAAATTTTAGAATTGTGATTTATTTTTAAAAAGCTATATATTTCAAGTTTTATGTAATTAGGAGATTGTACTATGTAAATTTTTCTTAGTGCCCAAACAAGTGAAGTTCAATAAAAGGTTCTAAAAACCTGCTAGATGTTTTTATTATCTACCAACAACTAAAATTTCAAGTCAATTTATACAATTTTTCTTAAGTTTTATCAATTAAAGTAGGTTCATCCCTTAAGTATGTGCGTGATTTTGGCGTAATTCAATTTTTGTCTTATATATTGTATGTATGATATAATACTTTTCTTTAAATCTAATTTTAGTAGGTCCAAATTATCACACTAGTTTTAATATTTTCAAATTTTTATTTCATCGTGGGCGAATCAAATTCAAATTTAAACTACTTAGGTACTTAGTATCATATCGGGCGCGTGTATTGTATTAAAAATATGTCTAAACAATATTGAAATTGAACGAATTAATCCGCAATAAAAGTAAGTATTGCCGCAAACAACTTTCCCCTCTAATCTCTGACAAGACCAGTCAGCAATCTTTACAAATAACCGAAAAGCAATTACGAAAAGAATACAAAGTCTTGAAATCAAGCCCCTGAGCCCCTAATTTGACTTAATAGTCCATAGACAAATTATATTTCTAAGCGAATTATCATATTCCGTGCCCTCAATCTCCGAAAATCTTTTAATTACGCGGAATACAAAAACTCCAAACATTTACACGAACCGCTCAGAGCGAGTGCGGCCCTGCTAGAGGGATAATCAGCAGTTATTTAAATTGCCAAATATTTACCAAAACAATCAAAATCTAAATGTAATTAGTCGAGAGGCACGTGCCAGTGGAACTCGATAATTAGCAAATCTCTAGGACTAACAAGATTATTTCTTCGATGAAATGATTTTTGCCGTTTTATTAACTAAAGCCTAGATAGATTCTACCGCAGGGAAGTCAAAAGAAGTATTCTTATTATCTTTTATGGAACTCTTTTCTTTTAAAGATGCATATTACAAAAACGGATATTTCTTAAAGTTAGGTATATGGCGTCGATAAAAAAATCAGTAGTTCCTCGCGCTGGCGTTCAGATTCATGTCAAAGGCTCGAAAAGAAAGTAGAAAGCAAAACGAGTGCTTCCCATATAATGGAAAAATAATACATTCGACTATCAAAGCCTTCCGCCGACGCCGTGATTAACCTTAAACCTGATAGGCAGCTGGAGCACCGGCTAAGATAAAATGTTCCTTCTGTTCCCAAGGCATGAATAAAAATCCATGTGCTTTGAGTGATGCTGATAAAAAAGTCCCCCGTTCGGATGATAAAGAGGCAATCGGTGGCGCTAAAGTGCGTTTTTATGGCTCATCGTAGGAAGGATGCGATGTCTTCTCTGTATAAAGCTGGAGTCACATGCACCAACTTTGTGGTGAAATTTCGGAACAAATTGTGACTGTGGGCGTAGGAGGGCTCAATATTTCGTTATTAATGGAGTTTTTATGTACCGGCAGCTTTGGTAGGAATTTTCCCATCAATAAAAATGTATTATGAAGCTCAGTTGTCGTTTTTACTCGTTTACAGCCATTAACCTCAGGAAAATTGGTGGTAGGATTGTAAACTCAATTGGGTGTATAGTTTCTGAAAAAAAAGCATTCTGTAACAATGTCTGTAAAACAATGAGATGTAAATATCATAAAAAACAGAAGCCCTAGCATCATGTTCCATAGAAAACGTAGTTGAATCAAACCTGTATATTTTTGAAATTTTCGAAAGCAATAACTCAAAAACTATTTATACAATTTCGTTTAAATCATTATTTTAATAGCAACACCGCACTGATCTTTAACTTACAAGTTTTAAAAGACCACTGGAAAAAGTATTTTTTTTTAAATTCACACTTTTTTCAAAAGCGAACCATTTCTTTATTTTCAATTTATTTTTAAAAATGATTGTCATTTGAATTTGATTCACATCCATTTCTTTAGCCTCAAAAATCATAATCTTTTCCAAATACTTCTAAAACTTGACTGATTTTTACCCTTCTCAATGTATTTCTTTGCTCAAGATCGAATCTAACAATCATCACGGTAATTATAATAAAATCTTTTTGAAACTAAAGAAATTCTATGAATTCAATGTAAAGTAAAAATTCTAAAACTCCATGTAATCATAAAAAAAATTTCTTTAAAATCACCACTGTTACATTACTCATAGAAATTGTCCGATTTTTATGCATATAAGTTTTAAATATAATACAAGATATCGAAAAATAGAAAAAGTCCAAAATTTATTAGCAAATGTCTTACAAAAAATTTAAGTTATTAAAAGATGTAGTGTAGAAAAATAAATACTTATCGCAATACATAATTTATTATGTAATTTTCATCTCAGGTTTTTGCAGGCAGTTTATTTTAATTTGAAAATGTTTTCCTTTTTATTTTTTATAATTATTTTCGAACTCCTTCCACAAAATTACATTATCAGATGTTAAAAAATATGTGACAACGTTGTTTTGCGTTAGTTACCCAATACTATAGAAGAATGGAAATATAGTTATGAATTAACTACCTTCGTCTTTACATAATCCCCAAATCTCATCATTATAACATACCCGTGATTTTATTCATTAAAAAGTCCTCTACACATGCCGAGAAAATTCTCAAGAAATTGTTTAAAAATTAAATATGTTATATACATATTTATATATTTTAAAAATTTTTTTAAGACTTGCAATTATTAATTTTGTTTGCTTTTTGGTAGTCAAAAATGCCTCTAAATTTAGTTAAAACAGCTAAAATTAAGGGTCTGATTGATTGATTTAAAAAATAAAAAAAAAGAATGTTTATAAAAATTATTTGTATGTACCTACTATTTAATCAATTTTACTTTCACTTATAATTAAAAAAAATATATTGTAAGTCCTTTAGTTTCTTAGGACTTTGAAAATTATGTAACGCAAATTTTCAGAGTTGAAGTAAAAAAACTGACCCAATATTATCGTTTGAACTGTGGTTTATATGTACGTATTAAAATAAAACAAAAATTTGTCTTGGTAGGATACGGACTAACAAGCTAGTACTTGATAAATGTTCTGTTAAACCACTATTGCCTGGAAACGATTATATAAATTTTAATTTTATATGCTTTCTTATACCCAAAAAGTAGATTTGGTAATTCTCTCCGCAACTATGTATACGAATACTAAAACCATTTCCCTGTAAAATGTCGTAGCAAAAATCTTTTAAAACGATAAAATTATAAATTTTTAGCAAACACACCTACATATATATAGTAATTAAAGAACCCTAATACTGGCTCTATGGAACACTTTATCCTTCTATAATATATTGACACTATGTACGAGTATACTATCGGAATCTCGAATTTCAAAAGTCAATAATTCATTTGACATGGGTTTCCTTAGAAATTACATTTTATTTCCATGAAAGTAATTAGTACCTATCTTCGCGTCATTCTGCGACATCACCATACAGTAAAAGGTTACTGTATAAAAAATTATTTCTAAGTTTTTGAGGCAAAAAGTTTGTCAAGGACCTTAAATAGTAATTTGATAAAACGATATCTCATAAGTCATGATCTGACAAAACCCTTTTAGGCTCGCTGGAAGTGACCAAAATAACATTAGCCATAACAATGAAACGAGAAAACGTCAACTCGATTACGTGTGATGTGTCAGACGCCCGGGGTGGGTGCATATGCGCCTGCTATTGGACAGACCTCAGGCTAAGGAGGAAACTTGTCCACCAAATTTATTTCGGCTCGCAGAGATTTTTTTACAAGCAAACTTCTGAAATTATACGCAATATAACTTTGGTTTTTGTTTTATACGCAAGCAGCCTTGAAACTGAGGACTACATTAATAAAATGTGGATTCTGCTTACTTCAGGACTCAGGCTAGCTGACCTCATTTATTACATTAGCACAAATGGTAAATGGCACTCATCACAATCAGCTTAAGTCGAGCTAAAAGCTTTGTCAGTATCAATTTTAAGATGAAAAGGGTTTATTCAAATTTTCAACGAAAGGTAGGACACCCTGAAAAAGCGGGTGTCACTAGATTGTTCCAAAATTCATTTACGTCTTTCTACGAATCGTAATGTACAGCTTTGGACATGAATCACACCGTAAAGGCATTTAAAGGTATTCAAAAAATGCATATCAGATGCGTTTATTCCTACTTGCTCTTATCACTGTAAATTCCGAATTACTCTAGTCAAGTTGCACATACTTCTCTATTAATTCGATCTATCATTAACTATTTAAATTTTGAGCAATGCAAAAGACTTTGATTTGTTCATCAATGAAAACTTTAGTTTCGATCCAATGTCATCGCAGGCCAGATAGTACGAACTAATTATTCAATTTCCAATAATGGAAAAATCCTTTGGGGTGTTTGTTAATTCTAAATGGGATCGCAATTTCTTTCATTCACTACTCCTTTCACGTGCTCTGAAATTATTCAATCAGTGTTCTAAACCACAGGTGCTTAAATCGTCCAATTCACGATATAGAGGAAAATTGATGAGAAAGTGAATACTACTACAGAGAAATACATATTCAGAGGCTTCAAAGCAACAACTTTTTTACTCAGACAGAACTAATAAATTAAAGTTAGAAATATTTAATAATAGAATGAAAAAATACACTGAATCGCCCCCATAAGCTGAAAATAAAAATTCTTATACTGCGTTTTAATTACTCATACTCATTCCAAATTATCACATTCTCCAAGTTGTTCGATTCCAGTTTTGCTGATTTTGAAAGTTTCTTGAAGAAAACTGAAATGTCTGATGGGTTGGGACCAATTTAATAATAACTGCGATCTAATGGTAAATTTCAAGCCATTATAAAAATTATATATATTTATTTTGCCGCAGTTGTAGATTAAAAAATCAATAAAAATTTAAATTATGGTCTTAGTTAGTAACATTAGTTTATTGCTGATTTTTTTTTTAATAATTCAAAGATATCTTTGAAACCGGATCCTATTGGAAAAGCTCATTTTAAAATAAAACTGCTAAATTTCCCAATAACAAACTATTTCTGTCTGGTAAAAAATAATAAGTAAGAGCAGTTGACTATTTTCAATTTAAACCTAACTATCAGCAATCTCAGGACCTTACTTGTGAAATTAATTACAAACTGATATCTGTTTTTATGAATATCAAATGAAAGGGCTTACAAAAACTATTTAAAAATAGCATAAACTTGGTATGAAAGATCTCCTTAAATAATTTTATCGTTCATTTCTTTGTAACAGTCGACACTGATTTTAATTTCGATTTCGATTGATTCGATCTCATCACAAACAAATTATTCAAACATCGTTGAACATTAAAATCTTTATATATAAAAATCTCGTGTCACGATGTGCGTTTACGCTAATCTCCGAAACCGCTGAACCGATTTCGATGAAATTTTGTAAATGGGTATCGTTTGGTCCAACTTAAAAGATAGGATAGTTTCTATCTTAATAAGTGACCGTCAATATTTTTTATTGCAAATTTAAAGATTTTTTTATAGAAAAAGGGTTGTAACTCATTTTTAAGTTCCATAAGTATCACAGTATACCAACATTTTCAGGCATTGAAATTTAGTTTTTTGTGTCATTATTTTGATTTTATTTTCATTGTGCTGTGATACAAAGAATAATACCAAAATTGTGTGCTTAATTTTAAGATCTCTTGAATTTTATTTCTCTTGATGGTAAGCAGAGAAATCAAATCGCCCAATTTTTCACCTTCTTTCAAGAAGCTGCGAAGAATGGAAATAGCAAATATTACATCGAAAATTGAATTTAAAAAATAATTATGAAAAGGACAACTAATTTGAACGGGGTATTGGTAGGTGCCCCATAATAGATCTTGCCCGACGCGATGTTGATATTAGTTTGATATTGGCATTTCCCCGCGTACAAATAATGTATAGGTAAAACATATAAGAATTTTTCGTCGATATGGGCATCCAAAATTGAAAGTTTATGCGATTTCCACCAAACTTGGTGCTTAGTGGTTTTTGGGGTCGCTGAACTCAAACCAACTGTCAGAATTTACGAATTCGGACTGGCAAATTTTAAAGCTTCTGCAATTTCAACCAAACTTGGTAGGTAGGGGTTTTCGGGGTCGCGGTTTTCAATCCGACTGTCAGAAGTTACGAATTCAAATAATCTGCAATTTTCCGCACTTCTACGCGCTTGATCATTGGCGCGGCCATTTTTCGGTTCCAGCCCTATTCTCCAATCGCGGCAACGACCTCTTCTGTCTAGACTTTCTTATAGAAGGACTTCAACCAAATCAAACTCATCGCGCCACCCACCGGAAAAGGCAGAACAAGGTCTGCCGGGCCAGCTAGTTTACTATATATAATTTATTGTATGATAAACAAATTTAAGATTATGTATTATAGATATTCAGTTTGATCACTTTCAAATGGTTGAATTCATTTTTCACAAAGAACTGGTTTGTAATAATTTGATTTTATTCATTTGAATCCGAAATAATTACCTAATTTAAAGAATTAAAGAATTAATGTAAAAAAGAATGTCCCAAATCCAAAAACATTTCAAATAATTTCAAGTGGTAGGAATAATTTATTACCATTCTAACAAGAACAAAATTATATATTAATTGTAAAATATACTTACATTTAAAAGTTCTGTAGATAATATTTCCCGAACGATTTAAATATCGTTTTGGTAGGCAATTAAGTGGATGAAGATATTTCAATTTTCATTTATCGCGACACATACGAGTATATCATCGCCTGTAATTGCAATGAGGCGTTAATTTTATTCCCCACTTTTCATTATTGATCACAAGCTGAACTGCATAAATTTCATTAATTACAGTAATCTTCCTGTATTTAAGCATTTAGCGTAGGATGAATATCCCTCTATTAAAATAGGTCTAAATGTGGAACACCCACAATCAACAATTTTCCCATTAAAATTCTACTGTTTCTTCGTCACATGTTCATATGAAAAGGAGAAAACAAAGTTCTGCACCACGTCCTTGAGGCTGCGGGAGTTGGCATTGAGCAGCGAACGACAATCGCGGTAATTTGTTTATGACTCGCTAAAAGGGCACATGTTTTCCTAAAAGCAATTGTCGAGCAGCTCCCTCGGGCTAATAGAAAAAAGGCTTCGCTGGGCCCATTATTGCCAATCGTTGAAAGAATTTGATGGCATTGTCGATTTAAGTTGGTTCAAAGAAGCTGTGCGTTCGATTTATTGAGAAGATTGTAAGTCTTCGATAGCTTGCACAAAAATAATGCGTGGTTAGTTATTTCGTTTTCTGAAGACTTTGTTGTACACTTGCTTATTTTGTGAAACAAATAGAAAGCAATTTTGGTACTTATGTTGCTTTTTATACGTTTTTCAGTTTCAGTCTATAGCAATTCTTTTCTGCATTAAAATTACATTATAGTCCAAATAAATTCTCAATAGCGGCGATACTTCTCGCATATACAAGTTTTGATATTAATTTATACATACAGTCCTTGTCAAAAGTCTGAGCACACCGCATCAAACTGGCGAAATAACCTATTTATCGTTGTATATTGCGTTATTTTTAAAAAATATTACGCCTTAAATAACAAGAAAACGATATTCTATCACAGACAAAAGATAAAGGATTTTAAGAATGTGCCAAATAGTATTTCAGTAGACGCAAACATAATGAAAAGGTTGATAGCCGCGCGTCGGAAATTGAATGCCGCGCGTATAGTCCAGAAATGCATTTTCTCTACGACCATCCATATCAATAAAGTAAGATTTTCCATATCAATAAAGTAAGATTTTTATGTACTGTACATTACATAGTGTCTTTATATTGGAAAATGTACCAGAATTCGGTACTGTGCTCAGACTTTTGACAAGGACTGTATGTATGTATGTAATATTAATAATTGATTGCATATCGGAAATTGCTCTCCTCAAAGATACGAAATTTTTTATGAAAACATGAAATACCTGCTGTGAAAACATCAAATACCTGCTGTGATTATAATATCAAAATTCAAAATGTTAATTCAAAAATATATGTATATGATGATTAAAGAAATAAAGCTATGCATATAATCTATTTTTATTCCTAATAAATAACCAAATTTTTCCCTGGAAGTATTTTTGTTTTTAAATCTGCTTAATGATACCCACACATCTATATTTATATGGACAGGGTCGTTATAAAAAAATACTTGCTCATTTACAAATTGAATAATTTTTGAATGGCAAAGTAATATTAAGCCAACTTTTAGAAATTGTTTGTGGATGATATTAGTATTTGGTATTTGCAATATATGTTTGATTTGATTTTTCTGATTAATAATAATATAATATAACATAACATAATAACGAATCAAAGCAATTTCAATAGATACCTCAAAAATCACGTATTTTTTAAGTAAACTGTTGAAAAAACAAGAAATTGCAAGATTTGAAGCCCTTCAAATATCTTTTCTTTGAAAACGTTTTATTTTTTGATTCGAATAAGTTCATAAATAAAAATAAATGAATATGTTTTACAATTTAAAAGTTAAACTTCAAAAAAGTTTTGGATCAATCAAGAAGCGTCTTCATTTTGTAGGTCAAGATTAAATTGACAATAATACGTATATTAAACGTGAATTAACAGAAAAAAACACTTTCGGATGAGCGATTATTGGCATATTAGATATTTCTTCGCCAACCTTTACGCAAAAGCAACATCTATCTAAATATGTTTTTAGACACTAGGTAGAACTGTACCAAAAGAAGTTTCTTTAATTTATACAGTAGTTCTTTTGATGTTAGAGTCTGTCAAAGTCAAGTGCAAAAATACAGCTGAACAACACTGCAATAATTCGCTCGAAAGGAATAACTTGGTTCAGATGGTTAAATAAATGAAACATGAAAATAAATACTAGCTAATTTGTCCACGACATTTTTACATTATAAATCATACACAGCCCAATGGTTTATTTAAATGACACAGCATTTCCAAAATGCAACAGTTTCAAAAACTTGAGAATACACTTATTAGATAAACATGGAAGGAACATATAGAGTATAGAGTCTGAATTGAACCTAAAAAATAAAATAGTACTCTATAAAACAGTCCTCAATCCGGTCTGGGCTTATGGAATCCAACTAATGGAGTACAGCAAGCAACTCTAATATTAAAATCGTGCAAAGATACCAACTGGGAATTCCAAGACGAATAGCAAAGGCATCATGGTTGTTACAAACAAGGAAATACATGCAAGCCTTCAAATACCTGTAGTTAGAGATGGGATAAACATATTCAACACGCGTTACCTCTAAAGACTTAGTAACTATAGAAATGTTTTAGCCATTTGTCTACTTGACGAAAGTAACGACCAAAAGCCTTATAACTTAAAAGACGCCATTTAGAAAATGAAATTCTAAATTGTAATACCTTTGTAATCATAAATTGGTAACATAACCAAATGTAGAGTAAGTTAAAAATGTAAATATCCAGGCATTCTTATTGTGCTTCTTGAAGCTCAATAAATTAGGTTAAGGTACTTTAGTAAATTACAGAATTTGCTTAATGTTGAAAAATAAATTGCAAATACGTATATAGATTGCAAAACAATATTTTTTTTTTGTATAGTAAATAAACTAAAGCTCTCTATCTATTTTTAAAACTGTGATATTCCACAAATGCTCTATTGACCGTTTGAGTGATCAAGACTTTTGTTTGGAACTGAAAGAAACGGCACTCAAACGGTTAGAGATAGTAAATTGAATTTGAAAACAAATGCTTTAATTATGACTTTATTGTTTATATTTCAGAATTTTTGTGAACCGGTCCCTGCACTTAGAAAACATTAAATTCTATGGCTTCGACATGGACTACACACTGGCCGGTAAGTACACATTATTCACCAAAAGGTGCAACAAATGTAACCCAAAAATTTCTTGCAGAGTACAAATCTCCCCAGTATGAGCAACTAGGTTTTAATTTGGTCAAAGAAAGACTCGTTTGCATGGGCTACCCGAAGGAAATACTCCAGTTTGAATATGACCCATCATTTCCAGTCAGAGGTCTGTGGTTCGACACATTGTACGGCAACTTACTGAAAGTGGATGCCTACGGCAACATTCTCGTCTGTGTGCATGGCTTCGAATTTCTAAAGCAGTAAGCATTAAGTGACAATATATTAGACATTAATTTATTCGTAAATTTTCTTTTTAGTTCCCAAGTCTATGAACTTTACCCCAATAAATTTCTGAAGTTGGACGAATCTCGTGTGTACGTACTGAACACCCTTTTCAATCTGCCCGAAACATATCTGCTGGCGTGTCTTGTGGATTTCTTTACAAATAGCCAGGAATATACAAGGTAAGTATCACAATTTACGTGGGATCCCGCCACACGACATAAATTCTTACGACGAATTTTCTTAAAAGCTTTTCTGACTCTTTTACTAAGCACATTCAGAATCTGTATCCAGTTAAAAAACAGTTGAAGTTTCTTGTACCGTCTGGCCGCATAATTTATTGAATTAATTTTTCGCCCCATTTTCAATTAATTGATTTTTCCAATTTTAGACGATTGAAATTTAATTTTTAGGAAAATTTTCTATTAAGTTTTAAAAAAGTCCTTGATTCGTTAGGAAAGTTGGAAATAATTTATATCTTTTGAACGTCTTAACCTGTTCAGAAACAATTAAATTAAAATCGGTAATGATATATCAAATAAGCAATTAAATTTTTTTTTGTCTACTTTAAAAATGCCAAAGTTAGGGTAAAGGTTATCCAATTTTGATGAACAAAATAAATTTTGTAGACAACTGGGCTGAGAGACACACTTGGTAAATATTTGAGAAGCCTGACAATCCCAAATTGGTAATTGGTGCTACAAAAAAAAATACAAATATTCTTGTTTATATTTTAATAATTTTTTTCAATCTGAAAGTAAAATAGAATTAATTTGAAGGAAAAATTGGTGTGAAGGATACAAAAAAATACAAATAAAAATTTTCAATTTCTCCTCCAAATCTTCCGATTGGCAGATTCGAAATAATGCATACCTTTTGTTTTCAACCAATATGACTCGTTATTATAACACTGATCAGGACCAATTTTTTTACAAAGAATTGGCAAATGATTTCTGTAGGATTTTTTCCGTAAAATACGAATTCGTAAATAAAAATGCTTCATCAGCTCCAATTTTCGAGAAAAGTGGGGTTTAAAATTGCTAAAGACAATACTTTTACATTCATGAAGAATCATTAAATAAAATAACGAATTGATCCAGGAGCTTTTAATGTTAATCAAATGCTGAAATCTTAAGCTATTAGATAAAATTACTGAAGGCTTTAAACCATTTCGAAATAATCCGTGAATTCTACTTTTTTCCATAAACAGATTATTTCGTGCAATAAATGGCGAAAAAAGAAGATGACAGGCGTACATTCGTGAAAAACTTGTACGCCAAGAAAAATGGTTGATATTTCTAGATTAGGTAGGGCTCAAGCTTTCAGCTAAACCACACTACAAAGTTCTATGATGAACTTTTTTTTTAGAGTCATTTTTCAAAAATGGTCAAAATACAGTATATTTCATTTTTTATCTCCATATTTGTCGAAGACAAGAGCTGATGAAGCTCTTTGATTTACGAATTCATAATCTATTATGGAAAAAATCTTAAAGAAATGATTTGCCAATTCTTTAGAAAAAAATTAACTTTGTGTGCCATTTCATATTAACCTCTATGAAAATAATTAAAGATCGTTATTTTTTATTTTTTTATCATACAGAACTTAATGTTGCAAACATTGTATAATGAGAGTTATTCAGTAAAAAAGTGAGTGAATATAATATTGTACAGTATACAGGTTTAAAGATTTGAAATTGAAAATTAGAAAATATAAAAATCATGTAACAACTTTTATTCTAGATCGGAAAATATAAAATTCATCTGATATATTTATATTTTATCAAATCAAAACCAAATTTTCAGTATTAAAATTAAATTGTAGCTATCTTTTATATTACTTATAATTATATGTTTTACAATACCTTCCAAAAAGACTTCAAATTTGTACTAAAACTATAAGATGACTGTAAAAATTATATTCTTTGATCGATAGGTTTTATCAATTTTGTTTTCCCAACTGTTTCTTAGCTAAATCGTTTACTTTTGCGCATATTTTATTAGATTAGATTAGTTAGATTATGTGTCTTGTGGTGTGTGTAACTACCTGATGTGAACTATTTCGTGTCAACTCATGGACCATATGGTCAAATCTCAGACGTTTTTTTCAATTGTTATGTCAATCTATTGTAGAAACCAAGTAAATTCCTAAAATGTTAAGCCTAACATTATGCAGGGTTCTTCAATAAATAGCAACTAACTTATATATTTTATAAATTAGGTATGTTTGAATTAAATCCAACGTTTTAATAAAAATAATTATTTCTAGGTTAAAGATTAGTATATAAGCACAACATTCTTTTGTAATATTCCCCATATATTACAAATATGCTGATATTTCTGGGATTGAGATTTTGAATGCGAAATTTAAAAATGAAAAACAAAGTACATAGTATACAAAATTGATTCGTTGCTTTTAATTAAATTAAGGGGTTATTCTACTAATCACCCGGTAAAAAAGAGGTCTTTTTAAAATGAAAATAAAAAAAAACTACAATAGACATCGTTTTGAAATTTTGCATTATTGTTTATTATCGAATGGACATTCAATTTTTGTCAATTAAAACACATTTAAAAACAAAATGGCAGCTGCCAAGTCCAGTGACGTCATACATAAAAGTTAAAAAAAAGTTTTGCGCCTGGTAAAACTGTGGTGAGAATATTCATTTGCAATCAAAAAAAAACATAAAATTATTAGTTTGGGCTATAAACTACTGCACTGACCTAACTTTAGGCCAACATTTTTGTTTTTTTGCACTTTGCCACAAGTTTGAAAAAAAAGTCTCAATTTTTGACATTTTGTTGATTAAAAAAGAACTTACCATTTTGCCAAAAAACATTTTTTCGCTCTAAACTGTGGTCAGTGCAGTAGATAACCACTAAATAAGTATGTACACAAAATTTGAAGTCGATCGGTTAATTAGTTTTTTTGAAATTTTACCACGCGCGAAAAAAAAGTACGCTTCGAGGAAACGCGTTTAAAGTTTTTGCAACCGAATTTTTTGCTATACACAATACACAAACTTTCGAAATACCGAAGGGAGCGGAAAGTGCTATAAAATCAAAACGAAGTAAGATATCGATGTGAAATTTTAAACTGTTATTCTTGAGATACTTTTCTATCGAAATATGCCAAAAAAATCGAAAAAAATTTTTTTGATTAGTAGAATAACCCCTTAAAGTAAATTTTACGTTATATCCCCGCTTTCAGACGCACCCATTCAAAAAATAAGATTTAATTGGTACTAATTTGTTAAAAAAAGTAAAGTGCATATTAGGACTTAACATTTTAGGAAGTTATTTTATTTCTGCAATTAGATTGCGATACAATAAATAAAATTTGACCATCGGATCGACATAGTTGACATGGAATGTTCCATTTAAAAATTACAAAATAATATTCTAAAGCTTAACTGCAAAAATATGTTATCTACTCGTAATGTCCTAAGTCACTATAAACATAACAAGTCGTGTTCCAGCTTCCAAACAAAAGTCGTTAAGACGTTACCCGAAAATGTTCGCTAGATCTTTACTAGCTCTTTAAGCAGCGGCTGCATATAATCGCTTTTGGGCGGTAATTTCAAAATGTTTGCATTGAGATTATTTAATTAACTCGTTACCATATGAAGGCCAGCGTAGACGGAGCCAAACTTTCGGGTTCTGTGTCAAGCACAACGTAAAAGTTTGCAGAGCCCTATGCCCAAAAGGTCCACGGGCCAACTCTTTTCCATGCTCCATGATCTGTCGATGAAGGGAATGTCTGACCCTCTCCAGAATTTATTAACTGCCTTGCCAAATCTCGCGGGGGGGCTCTTAAACGGCTCTGGATACGGTGAGAAAGACTCAAACCCGGCGGCTGGTGTGCGCCAGTTTTCCTTGAAAATACCCAAATCAATTCGATTAAAGCACACACGTGTAGCCAATTGGGGCATTATCTAGACTCTAGAAAGAAGTTACATGCCGACGGTTTTCTCGACTTTGCCCGAGGAGACTTGGAAAAAAATAACTCCAAAACAATTGCAGTCCATTTCCTAGGCCACAGATTCCCGCTTATCCCCTGTTTTGCTGAAGGGCGCTTAAAGTGCTTTGTTTTTTTAATGAATTTAGTTAATTGATTTTATTTTTCTTTCAACGGGCATCTCCAGGGAAAAGACGGGAGTTAAAGGCGGCGAACTGTTCATGTCGTTCAAATCGATTTTCCAGGATGTTAGACGGGCTGTCGATTGGGTTCATATTCAGGGCGACCTTAAGGCGAAAACAATTGAGGTGACTTGGCACGTTTTTGCGAGCATTTAAATATTCATGAGATTAGCGATCTAATTCGCGGAATCCTTCAACAGAATCTCGATGAGTACGTCAAGAAGGATGAGCGCCTTCCGATGGTTTTATCTCGGATCCGTGAATCCGGAGCAAAGGTGTTTTTGCTCACGAACAGCGATTACAATTTCACAGATAAAATTATGACTTATCTGTTTGACTTCCCGCATGGCGCCAAACCGGAGGAGCCCCACCGCAATTGGAAAACGTATTTCGATATCATCGTCGTAGACGCGCGAAAGCCCCTTTTCTTCGGGGAAGGTACCATATTGAGGCAGGTCGACACCACGACCGGAGCCCTCAGGATTGGAACCCACGTGGGCCCGCTCCAGGCAGGACAGGTAAGTGCTGGTGCGAAACCACTTAATTCTTAACCCGAAGGATGTCTGTCTTCAGGTGTACTCCGGGGGCTCTTGCGACGTTTTCACATCCTTGCTAAACGCTAAGGGGAAGGACGTACTTTACATCGGGGACCACATTTTTGGTGACATCTTGAAAAGTAAGAAAATTAGGGGATGGCGCACATTTCTAATTGTTCCAGAGCTCGTTCAGGAGCTGCACGTTTGGACTGATAAATGCCAATTGTTCGCAGAACTCCAACAGTTGGATGTTATGTTAGGAGAAATGTACAAGTAAGTGCCACCGAATCGTCTCGTGACAAGGGTGAGATATAATTAGCCAATTTCCTCCTCAATTTCCCCAGAAATCTTGACTCAAGCACCAAAGAAAAACCGGATATATCTAAATTGCGAACATCTATTAGAGACGTTACACACAAAATGGACTTGTCATATGGCATGATGGGCTCATTATTCCGCTCAGGATCCCGGCAGACCTTCTTTTCCAGTCAAGTTGTTCGATATGCGGATCTATATGCGGCAACTTTCATAAATCTAATCTACTATCCATTCTCGTACATGTTTCGGGCTCCAGCAATGCTCCTTCCGCACGAATCGACAGTGACACACGAGCAGAGATTTATAATGGACACACCAATGATATCACGAACCCGCTCGAAGGATGTCAATGCGGCGGCCCAAGAAAATGATCTTAAAGTTGTCGACAAAACGAAGTCTCAGGTAGGTCATGCAAGTTTTTAAAATCGTCAACAGCAATTTTTGGTCTTAATTATCCTTCACTACTTTGATAGCTTAAACTAAATTTCCGCTCACAGAGCTTAGAAGTAATGTGCAGATGTGGCATAAATCATAACTAATGTATATTATTATTTATGCAGAACGTACCATAAGAAGAGTCCATATGTCGGGAATGGAGTTATTATTATTATCATTTATATTTTAGGATTCCATACCTCAAAAGAGAAAGCGGAACTCTTATGAGATCACTCTTGCTTCCATCCGTCTGTCTGTCACAGATGTTTTTCTAGAAAACGACGTGGCGTAGGAATTTGAACTTCGGCAGAATTTTAGGTCCTTGTGACGCGCACATATTTCGACAGTAAGACATTATGAAATATCTTTTTTTAATATTTAAAGAGGGCGAATTTGGCCTCTTAAAAAAATCGCATAGGATATCTTTCGAAAAGGCTACTTTCAACGAGTCCAAAAAAATTGTTGTAAATAAGTATTGACTCGTAGATAATTGGAAAACTGCCACTTTTTCATCTGTCTAATTTATTTGTAGTTGCTGAAAAAAATTTTTGTTTATGTTTACTTATAAGGCAACTTTTTCAAATAAAACCAATTGAGGCGTTATTTCCAAAAACAGCCTTTGAGCCTTTGTCCAAAGCATTAACTTTTCAGGACAGAGTAAAACAAGTTTTTTATACTTTGCTCTTTTTGTAAAAAAACGAGCAATCTACATACAAACCGTGGAGGTTTTTGTAAAAACATGAATTTTTCATACCAAAGATTATGTGTTGCAGGCTGTTTTTGTAAAAACCATTAATACCGCCTAAAAGACTGCAATCCTAAGTGTTGCCAGCAGTCAAATAGTAAAATGTGCCAGAAATGGACAAAGGCTGTTTTTGTAAATAACACCTCAATTCCTATAAGATCAATGTGGTGTCCGCCTGTTTGAATATTATTGACATTTTACAACAATGAGCTGTGCCAAATATTTCTTCCGTTTTAACATAACGCAATGTCCTTTTAGAACGTTGTTTGTTTAGTTAGTACATTCATAATTTCAGTCGATCGACTGTTTATTGATAAAGTTCTGGCACGGAACTTGATTGCCCGAGCCTGACTTGCTCTTGACTGGTTTTTTTTTATATTTAGAACTGAAATTTAGTTGATATTGCGGCATATTTCCGCAGCGAGAAAATCTCTTCCATAATGTATGCCAATAGCCGAAAATTAAAATAGTTTTTCCATATTCGTTAAACCTCCCAAAAACTATACATAAATCAAAATTGCCAGCATTTGAACATTGCTGAATTGTTTCGATTGTCTTCACAAAAATTAACATTGTACCTTAAATACTCAACGCATTTAAATAAAGTTTGGCGAAATGGCGTAAGTCTGTAAAACTTAAGTTCGGAAGCCTAATGGTACAACTAAAAATTACCACTTTCTTTATACATGAATATTTCTAAAAAGGAAAAGTAGTGTGTTATAACTAACTTAAAGTTGCCATAATGCATATTACGGAATGAGCAACAAAACAATATTACGAAATGAGCTCGTAACATGCCTTAAATGAAAGCTTCGTTCTTAAGCTAATATATAAAAATACGATACTCTGGAGAACTCTTATGATACTATTCCTTTGAATTAACCTCTTCATTTATTAATTATATGATAGCGAATAAGGATAAAACCACGCTCGTAAAAACGTTTCACCCAAAAAATCTTGCAAGAGTTGCAGATAAATAATATTTCATAAATTATAACTAAAGTTTAGGAGGAGGAAACGTTTAGATATTTTATTGCATAAGATATTTAAAAAGACTTAAAATTCTACTTGTGTTTTTTTAGTAGGTATATTAACAAAAAGTTTACAAATTTCAAAGTTTATTTAGTAAAACGCACTTTGACGACTTGCACAGTAACACATACTAAACGTGAAATTTAGGCACAAAAATTCGTTCAAATTCCTTGTGAACGTGTAACAAAAATTTCTATTAGTCACGATAAATTACCAAGTTGTGATCTCTTAAAATTAGCCCCTTATTTTAACATTTTTGTCAAAAATATTTTTCGAAACAATATTTTTTATATCGAGTTTAAAAATATGAAAATTGGGTTGCGACGTACTTTCACGCGGAACAATCAGTAAAATGTAGCGCGATATTCACATGGCAGTCGTTACGAGCACATAATGCCTTTCATAGAATATTTATGGATTTATGAGAGCACAAATTCGATTTTTTCAGTCAAATTAGTTATCAAAAATTATTAAATATAATACAATCATGCTGCACATGGTTACATACTTTTCTAGAGAATGTTAATCTATTTTTTTAGTGTTACGTTGCATTGAAAAAATAAAATTATTAGAGAAGGATAATCGAAATAGTAGGGCTAAAAATAGGAGATGGTATCAAACAAATTAGTAAGCATAAGAATTTTCTTTATTAACTTCTTCAACCATAGATAAAAAGTGAAAATAATATGTAATAAATTTTTTGTGTTGTACGCTTTTGTACGTTCACTTTGTTCAATAATTTTTTGGGCAGCCGCTCTTTAATTCTTACACCTTAAAAAAGTCTAAATAAAACATAATACCAGTTGTGGATTATTCCAAAGAAATCTGTGTGATACATATCATGCTTATGTTTTGTAATATTAGACACATTTAACCCCTTTATTACATACATATATATAAGTAATACCCCAAATCGATTTATCGTCTCGAGAAATCTCTGATATGGCTACAGTTTTTGGCTAAATTTTATATTTTCACAGACACCAAAATTGTTTAAGCCAACTAAATAAAAAATTACACTAATGAATTGATGTATGGGTTCACTTTCATGAGTATTAACTCAGTGCTTATAGCCGCTGATGAACGTATTGTGCATTGCCTTACATTCTGGCTTAAATGTAGAAAAACTATATCGAATATCAATCTCAAAATCTACAGAAGTAAGCGCAGTTTATCAATTATTTACCTGGCCAAAAAAAACTTATATGCCATGCTTATCTCGTTGTTCGGTTGAACGTAAGGAGTGCCACCACAGCCGCATATATCTATTTTTACCAAATCAACATTATAAATTTATAAATTCATTCATTCTCTATTCTTTGGCGAAGAAGTGCAAATTTTAAACTAGTTGGTTAAAACCGAAATAATTAATATGTTTTGTGTGTTTGTCTTTTTAACGATTATGGTGGTAGCTGTTGCCGCATCCCCCATACTTATAGAAGTAATAAACGTAAACGATGCATCAAAATTGAAGTTTCCAGTAGAAGATGTACAACCTCTTAATATAACTTCTAGTGATGATATTAACGTTAGACTACCACCATTCGAAGTATTTTTTTTTGGTGATCACTACGAAGGTATTAAAGTTGCTGTTATGGAAGTTCTAATTTTAACGCATCTTCTAAATAGGCGAGAGATATGTGGGTCAATCTTACCAGAATAAACATTGGCCAACCAAACAAAAAGTGCATTTGGACTTCAGTTTAATGTGCCAAAATGGTAACGACGTAATAAATTTTGTTCAAATCGTGACTTGGCTAGACAATTACGACGTTAGAGCTTTGATTATGGCGGGAGGAATTGGGCAAAGGTACATTACTTTTACAATAATAGCCAACGACACCACAATGCTGGGCTATCACGCCTTGGCTTTTGGAATAAAAAAATAAAAGATTGTAGATGTTGATTACCTTTTCGGTTTTTGCTAGACACCACGAATGTTACATTTTCTGCAAAAACAATAAAAAATTTAAAAACAATACCGCGCATGACTTTTTATTACCCCTATAATTTAATTAAGTACTACATTCCTGAAAAATTCCTCCTAATTTGTCTTTTTCAAGAAAATTTAATCATAGAAAGCTAACAAAACTGATATGATAAAGAAATATAGGCTAAATAAATGCAATAACCGGCTTCCTCTCATTAAGTATTCCACTGCCACTGCCGGTATGCCTATTTTCACACATCAGTATAGTTTGGTTTTGTAAAAGTTGCTAATTATTGACCAGTTAATACTAGATTCTCATTATGGAACCCGAAAAAGAAACTTCTTCACTATTAACTATCTTGCTTATTTTGCTGTAAAGCGAATATTTCGAACATATTCTCTACTCTGTACATGTATTTTCCGATTATTACACTTTCTGCGAAAGGTTTGCCCTGAAAAGTTGATGGGCTAATTTTATAAAATTCTTTTGTGTAAATTACGAATATGATTTATGTAAATTACGAATATGAAAACGAAAGTTCTCCACAACATCACATTACCAAGAGAAATTGCGTTAAAATATCAGCAATTATTTGTTGACTTTACTAAAATTTGCTTAGAGAATAAGTTTTTTAGAAATAAATAAACGGGGACATAGGAAGAGGAATCCCATGAAAAACTTCTTACTTAACAAACAATGATAAAGCTTACAAATAAAGGTGTTTCCAACTCAAATCGACAAGCTGTTAGACTCAACCGTTTTCAATTTGGATGGTAGATAAAATCCATTCAAAATTTATGAAAAATTAAAGTTTACAGATTTTCCAAATTTACTTTTTAAATATCTTGAAAACGGTTTAATATAAAAAAAAATTATGACTTTATAAATTTGATGGAAACATGTCAGAATGACTACAATTAAAAATTCAAAAAGCTCAAAAATACAAAGTTTCGATGAATATTTTTGGCTAAATTTATTTTCAATCCATTTTTTAGAAGTGAACAAAGTTTTCGAAACAAAATTCCCTTACAGAAATTCCGCAAAAATATTACCACTTGAAAACTACAATTGCAACTTATCTTTTAATATAAGAATAAAAACATGTTTATTGTAGTAGTAATTTCGCTTAAATTTTTTCAAGTAAGATAAGTATGATAATAAGAAAAGCCTTATAAATATTACATGTGTTTCATTTTAAATTAATTACTGCAAACACTATTACAATAAAATAACATTTTAGTATATAACATAAAACGGTTTATAGGTAATTTTTTATATGGGTATGTTAAACCCATGCACATACTCTATGTAACATTTTGTCACCATACCTGAGGGTTGAATCAATCCTTAGTATTGTTAAAAATTTTGGCCGATAAGCAGCTACCGACCAAAACAGGAATTTAAAAAGAAAACCTATAAAAGTATTGGCAATCCCAAACCGTGAATTTCGAAAATCCTTGCCGATCCGATCGTTTAGGCAGAGGTCTACCGACAAATTTGTTCCACAGCACCTAAAATTGGTTATATTATTAATTAATTACAATCAAGTAATTGACTCCCCATTACCGTTACAATTACCATTGCAGTAATGGTAGTAAAAATCTATTTCGATTACTCATAATGGCAATGGATTCGTTAATTATTTCAAAAGTAATCAATTACTTTAAAAGTCTGATTAATTTCAAAGTGAAAATTGTTTTATACCCTTTTGGGGTTTCTGATTTTGTGAAATAAATTAAGTTGAATTTTTTATAATAATTTATATTTAAATTTTACCTTTTAAACGCATTTCAGAATTTACCGAAACCATGCGTGCCACACACTCGACCAGAAACTCCACGCTCCGTGACTCACACGCACGACGAGGACTACTCAGACGAGGAAAGTGACCCGAACAACAAGGCCGACGAGAACGAGACTGACGAGAACTAGAGAGGGAGAGAAACACAGACTACTGCTTCCATTGCCGGCGAATTGGAGTTTCAAATTGAAAGTCTATACCTAACCAAAAAATCGAGAAAGCAAGCGTTGCGTTTCGATTCGTAGGCCATTAAATGCTTTTAATTAGATAGTAAACTAGAAGTACAGAATCGAATCTTGCAATCGTTCGCGTCGTATTCTTCAACTTCCCCGAAAGCACGCTGCTCTTGTTCCAGTTCCAGTTCTTCTTCTTCTTCGGCAGTTGCCTCGTTACTGCGTTTAATACTATTACTATCCGTTATTAGTTATGTTATGACGTATGCGGAGCGTTCTGCGTCTCGTGGTCTGCACACGTTAGGAATAATAATTGATTCTACAACTAGTTGCCGTACAAATCTTCAATTTCATAATAGAGCTCGGTCGAAATGAGTAATGAATTTAACGAATTTATTTATAAATTGTGTGTTCTGCATAATTCCTTCGAGAATCTGATGTTTTAGAGACCGCATATATATCGTAGGACTTGTTGCTTTCTTAGGTTTAACCCGAAATATATTTTTATTCACTTTATACAATTCTTTGAATATTTTGTTTATTGGATTCCGTTGAAGTACGAAATAAAATGTAATCGATTGTAAAACTCCGTGTTTTTATTACAAATATTTAAAGCATACTCTTAAATTTCATCATTTCATTTACCCAAGTTAGGAGTTTTTGTGCTTAATATTAATATTGCTTAATATTGCTTAAATTTTTTTTAAATTTTTTTCCCTAAAAGAAGACAGCTTTTAAAGGCACCAACTGTGCCACAAACTTTGACATCTGGCAACAAAACTGGTATTGTATTTGAAAAGAAAACTAATTACCTATTTGGAGAGTCTCTATAATTTCAGTAATTGTTGATTCTTAATTATCAATTCATTTAATATCAAATAAAATAAAATATTTCAAAGTTACTATTTGATTTACATAGTTCTGTATGTGGGGTCAGTCGAATTTCACAATTACTCCAATTGTGTAACTTGGTAACTGGCCAACAGTAGCTCAGTTGGTTAAATCAACAAAGCTCAATTTCGAAGGTTGCAGTATCGTTCCTATCAATAGTCAAGCCTTTGCTTTTCTAGAATATTTACATTTATTTTTTAAACACAATCTCCCTTTTAGAGATAATCCACTGTGATAATCCACAGGTTGAAAAAGTTGTTTTGACAAAATCGCGATTGAAAGATTTTTATTTTGTGTACACAAAGATAGCTGCTATAAACTTAAATATTTTTTCATCGATAAGAATTTCTTACTAAACAAAATCAAAACGAACCGGAACACAACTTTTTAAAACAAAACTAAATGGAAGCTGGCATTTCGAGTTCTATTGCCAATTAATTCAAGTACATAGACTCGGGTAAATTATTAAAATAGAAATGAAAACAGTGTAACTTTCTCGTTAGAAACTTTATTAAAATCTTTATTTGCCGATTGTCACAGGGAAAAGAGCCTAATTTAACGTGGTGCTTGCCCAAAACAGAACACTATCAGTATAGTAGATAGGGTTCAGGAGCCTTATTCAATTCGTACTGCCATAGCATGGTTCTAAGCAAAACCGATATATAAATTTAAAACTACATAGTATTAGTTTTGTAAAAAAATATTATTGAAAAAAACAAAAAACCCGACTGTGTAAACTGAAAAATTGTGAAGTTAAAATTTTCAAACTTACTTAATAAATGAACTAAAAAGATAGAAGCAAGTTGAAAAAATTAAACATTTTTTCTGAATTTGAATGATCATGGTTGACAGTGTTCACAAACAAATCTATTACACCGGTCTACAAAAAAAAAATTGTTTCTTGAGTCTCGGTTTATTTTATAATATTTTTATTTGTCATATATCAAAATAATTAAAAAATACCCAGAACCTCCTTAAACTTTTGCTTTTGTAGTGTTGGTAGTAATAATACAGATTTTGAAGACCGTATTTTGACCAGTTTTAAATCATCATTAAAAAATAAAGGATCATCATAGAACTTTTTAACTTGGCTTAAATGAAAGCCTAAATCCTAATCTAAGAAAATCAAATACCATTTATCTCAACAGCCCTTTTTAAACATATTATCGAACAAGTTTTTCATGAGTGTGCACTTGTCATGGTCTTTATTCGGCATTTATTATATGAAGTAATTGGTTAATGGAAAAAAATCAAATTTATGGATCATTTCGAAATGTTTTAAGGCCTTCTGTATTTTTATGTAATAGCTTAAGATTTCAACTATTATTTGAACAACATTTAAGTTCCTGGCTCAATCCGTTATTTTGTAATAATTTTTCATAAATGGTCAAAATATGGTCCTTTGTACTTTTTAACCCTATTTTTCTCGAAAATGGAAGCTGTTTGAACATTTTCATTTACGAATTCGTAATCTACGGAAAAAATCCTATAGAAATCATTTGCAAATACTTTGAGAAGAAAATTGGTGTTGACCTGTGTTATCATTAAATGCATTTCTTTCACAATAATCGGCTCAAATTTACTGAGATATTTTATATTGTAGACACTTTGAACAATAGGGTTGAAAACTATAGGTCTGTTCGTTGATCCCTGATCTCGATCAGATCAGATCCAAGTAGATCAACTTAGATCAACTGTCAAATAATTGTCAGATCAGATTAGTTCAGAAAAGATCAGAAATCTCAACAAACACAAATCGATCCGTTAAGATCATCAGTTTTCAAAAGTGTCAAGACGAAAATATTTGAATATTATTGAAGTAAATTATTTTTAAAATGGAAGTAAGGAAATTATATTAAAAGAAATTGTTTGGCCGTGCCTGGAAAGCGTTCCATTTCCACTAATTTAACCTTTTCCATCTAAAATAAAACGTACAAAAATTTGCGGATCAGAATAGATCGATAAAATTATCAATCTAGACCTGGCTCAATGAACGCGAAACAGATCAGTTTGGATCAGAAAAGAGCAGTGACAGGTCTCATCGAACGCGGATCTCTTGATCTTTTCTGATCTATGTAGATCGATCTAGATCAGTCAACGAACAGACCTGTTGTTGATAAGCCACATTCAGTTTTCTTCGAAATCTTATAATTCTACTGGGACGAGCATCAATCATGTTTAAAACATTGTGAAGAATTTTGAGAAAGATTAATACAGTAATGTTTTTTTAATCATCAATTCTTGTAAAAATCAAAAAGTGTAACCAACCGCTAACACAATTTATTTAGTTTACATCTACTTAAAAAAACTCTAACACTGACTGACTGACAGACAACGTGCAGCCTAAACCGGTGTGTCTAGACTCTAGAAACATCAAATTTTGCACAGGAGTTCCTTATACTCGTATAACTTAGGTGAGAACTAAGAAACAATTTTTGAAAAGGGGGTTAAATAGGGGATGAAAATTTGTATGGAAGTTCGTCATGTTTGAAGTTAATATAGAAATATGGTTCCTGAGATGTTGCCGATGATAATGAATAATGACTTACAACAAATAAATTCGTTAAGTGATATGTAGATTAACCGCAACTGGTCTTGTCCCTCGAATAATTAGTCAATTTTAGCATAATTGCAATCAAAAACGTATTGATAATTTGTACGATGATAGGGAACATAAACTTCATAATTCCTACATCTTACATCATCCGCGAAAAGCAATGCAAAAAATGCAGCAGTTCAAAAGTCGATGGGTGTGAGTAATATCGGCTTAAAAGCGAAACATTTTGCAAAGCCTTTTGTTAACTCTACTTCAACTTCAGGATCAGTCTGATTAGCCTTGGTCTTATATATGCACTTGATTATGATAACAACTGATAAGTCGATTGTACAACTTCTGAGGAAATCCCCATTCAAACTGTCTCTGTAAATATAGCTCCTTAAGTGCATTATTAGATTTAATAAGAGATTAGAATTTATTTTTGGTTTGTGTTTATTTCCGACTATATCCTATGCATATGATAAACGCAGCCAAAACAATTTAAGTTAGAACATTCTGCAAAATATACATAGATGTTTTTTTTAATGCGGTTAATCTTTGACTATGGCGCGCTCTAACGAGAAACATCAGAAAAATGTTGTACGGTATTTGCGTAAGAACATAAAATGTAAGATATGTGAGTTTGTACGTATATGTATATGCCTTTCACAGTCAAAGGGTTAAGATTATAGGGTATTCAAATGATGACCGAATGTAAACTCAACGATTTTAATAGTTTAGTTTTCGAACGGAAAACTATAATAATGTAGATAAAAATACACTAAATGTGGTTAAAATGTTAGTAGAAACCACTATAAAGTAAATTTACAATAAATGCCTGGAAATAAATAAAGAAAACTAAAAACTGGAAATGACGACAAAACAATAAATAAGGATGTAATTTAAACTTTCCGTACTTTTGAAAAAAACAATTCGTACTACTTCAAAAGTATAATAATATAATAATCATATTTTACGATTGAAAGTCGGGAAGGACACTTCTAACAAAAAATGTCATGTAAAGCAATGCCCGTTCCCACAAGTTGTAAAATTAGAAGCATTGACAATGACTTTTTCAAAAAGTCTACATATTTGCCATCGTCGTTTTTCGTGGATAATTACCAAATCATCCAAATTAACCCTTAACGTAGATGGTGTAGCTACCGGGCGAAGTTTAATTATTTTCCAATGCCCTCTAAAAGAAATGTTTAACCTGCGATTTTTGTCAAAATTCACCTGTCTTCGATTGTATAGATACAACACCTCCTCTGTGGCGAAACGACTAATTTTTATAAGAGTAAAAATTGGCGCGTTCAATTTTCAAAATAAATATACTTTTTGGAACGCTGGACTATCTTATCTATTCCATTTTTTTATGTGCATATGTATATTCAATTACATTGTTACTCTAAATTTTAAGCTAAAAATAATACTAATTATTATACCGCTAGGAACTTTAACGGTAAATTGAAAACACTATAAAGAAATAATATATGTATATTCCGAGCCAGGCGATTAGAATGGTCCCATCTATTTTTTTGCTATTTAAAAATATATTGGGGTGGTTTTAGGACCAATGCTACTCTGCCAAGTTGTTGGCAGATACATATGTACATATGTAGTTGCGCAGATACAAAGTATATTTGAGAAAAATTTGTAGCAGTATATAAACTCTTTGAATAAATCGTGAAAAAAACTATCCCTACACTTTTAGCGATATCTTCATTTTTAAAAAAGTTATAGCGTCGAACATTTTTCATCGAAAAAAATTAAACTTTTAAGGGATTTGAAACATAATCTAAAATAATAGTAGAAACTACTTTCAACATGTATAAAAACAGCACAATCGAAAAAGGGTCGGTAATTTCACATGAAATGCCCCAAAAGTAGTTCAAGAAATTAACACTAGTCCAGATATAAACATAAGGAAGAATTTAGACTTATTAAACTTTAGATTGTTTGGACTACTGCCTATGTATGTACATATATGTATATATTTAAAAATGTTGGCGGAAATGAAACCCTACAGTAACTTTGAATGATTAGCCTTATGCATGTACCTTATATGTAATTTCAAGAGGAAAAATTACAACTGGAAAAGATATACTGTGCAAAATGATTTTTAACCGACTTCAAAAAATGGAGGTTCTGTGTTTCCCCCGTATGTATGTTTGTTTGTTTGTACGCGATTTTCTCGCGTATTCAGTACGGCGGCGTACGAAATTTAAACCAACTGCATAATAAAAGAAAGATTCTTAATCGATTTAAAAAATATCATAAAAAAGTAGAGAACTGGCACTGAAAAACACTGAAATAAAAAAATAAAATAGAACCGACTCCAAAAAATCTCAAGACCTAAAAAGTTTTAAATAATTTCACTTAAAAATCCTCTGCTACTACTTTCAACATTGAATCCTAAGATTTTACTAGATTTTTGAAGTCGATGCGAAAGCCTAACTGATTTTAATCCAACACTAAATAATCCAGACAAACTGAATGTCTTCATTACTATTATATTATAAGTATTGGATTAATACCATAAAATCTTAGGATTCAATGTTGAAAGTAGTAGCAGAAGATTTTTAAATGAAATTATTTAAAACTTTTTAGGGATTGAGATTTTTTGGAGTCGGTTCTATTTTTTTTAATTTTTTTGTTTATTTATTATAAAAAATTAAGTTATATTTAAGTCAAAGCTATAGTATGTAGATATTTAAACACATTGGTTGATTAACAGAACAGATATAGTTTTCGAGTGTTGATTTCCTTCGAAATTTTTACAATCGGCTTATCAGGAGCTGCTTTAATCGAACGCGGACTATAAAAGCGCTTTTATTCCCACTGCCAAATCAGTTCAAACGAAGTTTAAGTTCAATAAACAAAAGACCCGGAAAATGTTTCGCTTTTTAGTACTACTCACGATCATCGGTGCAGCGTGGGCCGTTGAACCTCTGGACGTTGATATCTTAGTCACGGATGACGTCACACAGTTGGACATGCCAGTAGGAAAGTTGCTACCTTTAGAGGCAACTTTCGATTCAAAAGGTGTCATCAGATACACTCTCGGAAATCGTGTCAGCGGTAGGTTGAACTTTTTGGTTTTTGTAAAAGTGAAATAAGTGATAAAAAAAAATCTTTTATCCAAAAAGGTGATAGACTCGTAGCTCAAGGAGGTGATAGTCGCACTTGGCCAAGTCTGCAAAACATCCAACTGACTCTGAGGTATCCTCCTCAAGGAATTGGAGCAACTGTGACCGCTGTAGAAATTGTAGTTAATCAGAACAGCAACATTGGTCGAGCCTACGTCACTCAAGGAGGAATCGGACAGCAACTCATCGTCATCGTAGTTGAAGCCCAATCCGTAACTTCGTTTTCTTACACCGCTTCTATTTGGGGACGTTGAAAAACTTTTTTTAAGCTAAATGTGATCTACATTGTTTCTTATTTTGTTTTTATAAAAGTTATTTTGTTTCCATAAGTTAGTTGTGTTTACCTTTCTGCATAGAGCTTTTTTCCGAAAATGTACCTCCTTTTCCTTTAGTCTTAACGATATCTTCAAGTTATGTTATACTGTGTTTTTTTCAACAAACTATTTAGCTGCGAACTGTTTTTGCTATAGAAATTATGGCATAGATTTCATGTTTCATTTCAAATTAAGGCAGTTAGGCACAAGAAATTAAAAACCTGAGGAGGAGTCAACATTGAATGAGAATTCATTGAACTTGTTCCATTAAGCTTCCAATAGTTAAAACTGTTATCGTAAAAGATTAATAATTCTCGCTTAGAAAAACATTAGATATAAACCCGAGAAAAACATTAGATATAAACCTAGATATGAACTATTATATATGCCCTGATCCAAATTTTGGCACTACACTATCTCTTCGATCTTTACAGATCCAATTAAATATGTATAATATCCGAATAGATTCAAAAATATATAAATAAAACAAAAGCGTACGACAGGACTCGAACAAGAGTCCTCCAGATAATAAACTGACTCGATATGGAAACAAGAAAAGAAAGCTCAAAAACTAAAACCCCGACTAGGAGTTAAAAAAAACCGAAAATATAGAAAATCAAGAACTAACAGTTGGTGCAAAACATAATAATTTTATTCTTAATTTCAGAGACTTGCATTGTTTGTTTGAATGGGCAGAATATTTAATACATACATACATATGTACATATGTATATATAAAATAAATATTTTTGGAATGTGGTAATCAAGACCTTTTATTTTATACCAAACACAAAAAATTTATTTTCAATTTGAATTTTAAATCATAAATGATTTCTATTTATTACAATATCCGCCTTATTGGATCTATTGCCTTATAGTATAGCCTATTTCACGCGGAACATTAAGAGGCATCGAACGATATCCCTTTTATTAAAATTCGTCAAGTACTGTAAGAGCTGTGAGGGAACAAATTAACATAAATACATATAAAGACTGTTAAAATCATAAGTCTCCTTTGGATATGCTATATTCGGACAAAATATCGAATTTTCCCAAGCTCTCTACTTCCGATATTTAAGGAGGTATTCTCATCAGAAATTTAAAAAAAATCGATTTAACAATAAAATAGTTCTATGAACTTTTCTGAATAATTTCCCGAAAAATTGCAAAAATCTTGAAAATTGGGAAAGTTATGCGGGTTTAAAGACAAGCTTCTGCTGGCCAAACTATGGCGTACTGAAACTTTAAACGCGATTTTCTCGAAACCACATTTTTCGAACTTATGAATAATAAAGATAACCCGTAACCCCCGAAATAATGAAAAAATCTCGTGACGTAAAATTTACATGCCCCCATTTTGTTAACTTTCGACTTTCTAAATATTTTATTGGTATAAAATCCAACTACTCTCAAATATTTTATGAAAATTTTTGAAAATTTGATTTCAGTTAATTTTTACGAGTCCTACAGCCTACATAAAATGGACTTTTTTTAGCATGAATAATAGGCTCTGAGGATATTGTTTTTACTTAAACAAATTACTGTTTGTACTTGAACTCAAAATAAAAATGTAGCAAAACACCCAAGTGCCGTACTTATTTCCTAACGTGAAAAAAAGTCTGAAAATTACGTCATTTTTTGGGTAGCATAGATGAGAATACCCCTTTAATATATGGTGTATTTCACATCAAATCCAAAGACCCAAAATCCATCTCTGATTGAGTTTGCGATTTTGCTAATGATACATTCGTACATACATATGTAACCTCTGAAACTCCTTATTGTTTTTTCCAAAAAAATTATTTTCAGTTACACAATTGCTTAAGTTAAATAAAAAATTATAAATGATTAATTAAACGCAGGAAAAACTGCCGAAAAGTAACTATTTTGTAAAAGTCACCAAAATACTCCTACTTTTTACAATAAAATCAAGAAAAAAAACAATATTCTTTCAAAAACATTTATTGAAGAATCTGTTTTAATTTAATTACAATGTAAATCAGCGAATGTTTTCTCATCAACTCCATTCACTGGTTTAAACTCAGTCACGAATTCTGCAGTCTCATCCTGCAAACAGACAAATAAAACAAACAAAACAAACAAGTAAAACAACACTTACATTAAAAAGGACGTTGGAATATCCTTGCTTGAATTGCCCGAACAATTCGAAAACGTCCTCAATTTTTCCATGCGGACTAAACTTGGTCGACAGGGAAGTGAAGGCATGGATCAGGTTGTCCTTCTCTTGGTCTGTTATGCCCTCTCTAACGAAAATTGCATTTGGAAGCGTCGCCTCAACGTTGCAAGTCTTGAACTCTGACACCGGCTTCGTCTTCAAATCCAAGCAAACCAACTGCTTATTCTTGTACTTGCTCAAATCCTTGGAGTTTACAATTTCAATGTCTCCTCCGTCAGAATTTTCGGTGCAGGTTGGCTTTCCACGATTCAAATTCAAAACGTATGCTGCATATCGAGCACGTTTGTTGTCCTTGTCATATTTCCTGTAATTACATTTTTATTTCCCAAATTAGCGAATTAAGAAATATAAAAAAATTGTTTGAAATTACAATGGTGATTTCGCTAGAACCTCCTCATTGGCGTTTGAATCAGCAATTGCAACGTAAACGTTTTCTTCTCCAAAAGATTCGTAAATAAGAGGCTTTAGTTGGCCATCGCGTCCTTTTTTGTACTCTTCGCCAGATAGAACAGTAACATCAGCCTTGTTTTCTTTAATTTCTTTAATGCATTCTTCCTTTGAATGCATAATGCACTGGAATTCTGGACGAATGTCACGGGAGTATGCAGCTTCGCGCATCGTATTACATTTTTCTAACTCAATTTCGGTTGTGACACAGAAACTGAAAAATAATTATAAAGTTAATTAAGTTTTTATGAATATTAATCAGACCTATGAGAAATAAACATTACAATTTACACAACTGCAACTTAACTATATTTATATAAGCAGTAGGTACTTTACATTACTCGTCATTACTTGGCCATTACTTGGTCATTACTTAGCAATTCTTGGCCATTATTTATCACTAAAAGACAGTACTTACTCAGAAATTCTCGGTATTATTTCGCGAGTGTACTTAATAAAAATTAATAAAAGTGCCAACACATCGTAAACACTTTTATTTAGCTATTAGAGCTAAGTAATGCCGACTAGGATATCGTAGTAATGCTAAGGTATCTTAGTAACACCAGTGATTTTGGATCAAATTCTAAACATTGTTCCATATTTATTACGAATGTAAAATTAGAAAATTGTGGTAGTTGCTCCAAATAATTGAGTAATTTAATATTAGGATGAGAATTTTTGTGAATACAGAAAAGTGTATTTTCTAATAAACTTTGGATATTCAATTGTTTAGATAATAATTGCTAATTCTGCTTTTATATTGAACATTTTAAAAAATTAACACTTACCGAACCTTCTCAGTCATACTTCCATCTCTTTCGATTACATCTTTGTAGCCAGCACGTTCCAAATATTCTTTTGGCATAATTGTGTCTTTCTTCTCGTGCAAAACAAGGTCAGGCTTAATCAACAGATGTTCAGCGGCGATTTTATCAGCAGCAAGACCATTGTGGAAGAATTTGTCAAGACGATTTTGGAGATTTTTCAGACTCTCTGGACCCTTTGCAGTGTCTGAGTTCGTCATGTATCCCTGCCAAGGTCGCTGAGCCCATGAGCAAACGGGTCCGGTAATTGGACGACGTGTTCCATCTTCGCATAAATATTCAAAATCTTCTTTTTTCGTACTTTCAGGAGCGTTGCCCGTCAGCTGAAATTTACTTTTTAAGTAACTCGAAATATTTGCCACAAAATTTATAGGTACTTACACCGAAATATTTTTTGACAAACATTGTCTTAGTGAAAGCAACTTCTCCTTGACCCTGATCTAAGCATCTGATGGCACCATCGTATCCGGAGAATTTGTCTGGGTAGTTACATTGCTCCGGCTTTTCACAGAGTTCACATAAGTTCGAATATCTCTTTTCTAGAATTTTAAAATTATTTGGAGGTTTATATAACATTCCAAAAACGATCTTAAAAAAGTCGAGATAATGAAACAATTTTCGTTAAGAGGTTATATGGGTCAATAATTTTTAAAACCATTTAACTTGTAAAATGCAAATAGCATTCAAGCCCTTTAAATTCAATTCTAAACTTTTAACACAATGTCTATAATTTGTGACTTATTAAATGGCTATTTTTTTTCACCTAAAAGTATCAAAAACCCAATTGCTCAGGCAATCGTTCGAAAACTTGGTCTAACTTCATCGGTTTCAGTCTATGTTTTTATATACTGCGCAGTTAATAGTATTAAAAATTTTCATTTAACATTTAATTAGAAAGTACTCTTGGTAGGTATATGAAAAATAAATGATAACTTACTCAGGACTTTGTCAACATCTGGATTTGGTGAATATTTTCCAACTAAGCAGGATTTCGAGAAGAATTGTGAGAGGGCTTTTAGTTCTCTTTCAGTGGGTGCTAGTTGAGGATCGAGTTCAACCTTCAATACTCCGGAATTCTTCAGCTTGGTGATTGGAATCTACGAGAATTAAAAATATAATTACAATGAGACCGAAATATTAACTCCCATTCAAAACAGAAATTAAGGGGTTAAGCGCTATGGTTCAAAAAATTCTTTTTTTTTTTGCTTTTTCTACAAAATTTCATAGAGATCAAAGTATTTATTTATATTAGGATAAACGATTTCTTATTTCGCTAATAAATTGTTTTCTTTTTTATTGCAAAAAAAATTAAATTTGAATCCCTCGAAAAATGATCTTTTTGCTAAAAATGTTTATAAGTTTGAAATTTTAACAAATCCTCCGTTAAGACCTTTCATAAGATGATAACGCAACATAATCTTCTTGGGTTTTAATTTCAAATAAGCCGTGTAAGATTAAGCATATTCTAAAATGAACTAAAATTGCATTGGTCTTGATTAAATATTATAAATATAATACATTCCCCAAAAATTTAAATTTTTGGACAGTTATATCTCCGCGAAAAATTATTGAAGTATATTAATGAATAAAACCTCATTTGAAAGGAAATGCTTTCTGATTTTAGAATCAACATTTTTTGTGTGTATTTATAATCAAAATTAAAAATTATTTGCTTTTCATGGACTCTTTAAAAAAAAAAAAATTATTTAATATTCTTTATCTCTACTCACTTTGTAGCCGACGTTTCTTCCAAAACCAGTGTGGCACGACTTCACACCCCTAAGATCTGCCAGACTTTTAACCGGAGAAGATTTCTTCACAAGAATGATTCCTTCGTATCTAAATTCAGCTGAAAGCCACACAACCTTCAGAACTTCTTTCACATAATATAAAAAAACTAAAAATCTTACCGTCTTTTTCGACTTCTGTGCGAATTTCAGAAATAACCTGGAAGTCCTGGTTATTCATATGATAAGCAACGTACATATCTTCGGGATCAACCGCAATAACATCGGCCTCACGTTTGTTCACCTTTTCGAGACACTCCATGCTATTGCGATCATAACGAAAATTAAATTAAATTTACAATGATCTCGATCACGAAATATTTTCACTTTACCGATCACGCCCAGGTACGCACTCCATCAAGATTCCAGCATTAGAGGGTTCCTGCAGGACCTTAAGGCAGTCATTGTAGTAAATATGAGGAATGCACATTTTATCTTTAAAAAATCAAAAAAAAAAAATTAATAAGCACAACAATTGCTGAAGATCTTCACGATTTGCACATCTTACAGATCTTCTGCTGTTCATCGGCAGCCACCAGCCCCAAAAGGGACAGAAACGCTAAAACTTTCACTGATTGAAACATCTTCCCCACAGAACTGCTAGCCTATCTTAACTTCAACAACTCTCAATTTACAATGATCTGGAGGCTAACCGGCTTTTTCTTTTATAGTCTTGAGCAACTGCTAAGAATCACAATTTTCTTGAGAGCAAATAAGTAAATTTTTTCACTAAGAAGATAAGGAGAAGCGGAGTCAGCCGCTAATAGCGAACACTCCAAGTGATTTTTAATGGACCTGTGCACAGCGGCTCTTGCCCTGGGTTTCCATTGATAGCGAAAAATACATTTTGAATTTTGTTTTGAATTCCCATGAAAATGGAGCTATTTTAATTAATAGTTGCTTTTCAAAGAATTCACTCGTAACACTGCAGGTTTTATACTTCCCAAGAAATAAACTTTTCTATTTTTTTCTACTTGCCGGTTTCTCATTTCAATAATGCACTTGTATAAAGTAACAAAATTTATAAGTTTCTTATTTTCGTAGACCAAAAAATATGGATAAAAATTGCACACCTATTTTACGCACCTTTGTTATATTTTAACCAGGTCTACCAGTTTTACCGGTTGCGGTGAGCATTAAAGAACTTATTAAATCATTCAAATTAAATTTCTTCAAATTTATTTATTTTATTTTCATTTTCTGAGAATGTGATTTAAATATGATAATATAAATAAATTTGTTATTATCTCGTTTCATTTATTGCTTGTTGTTTTCAGAATTTTATAATATTATACATATGCACTAAATTACAATACATAAATTTTCGGTATAATGAATGATGCTAATGTACATAGATCGAAGATTAAAAACTGGTAAAGTGCGAGTCGGACTCACGCACTGAGGATTCCGAACTATGAAATGAAATGTTTAATCATGATCAGAAATTATCTCAACTAAGTGATCGATAATGTAAAATTTCAATTCTTTATTTTAAAGAGAAATTTTAGATTTGTGTTCGTAAATTACTTACAACTTTTTTTCTATTGTATAATAACCCATTTTTAATATTTGTTGTTTAAGTTCGGGGTATGAGTAATATTGTACATAATTTATAGCACATTACGTATAGTCATTTTCGTTATAGACCTGGTAACAAAATGTGCTTAAAAACAGCAACTTTGACAGCGCGTCAAAATTTGATTTTAAGTCAAGTATTAAATATTAAAAAAATTTGTTTACGTGCTGTTTGCGCGAATGATGTCGACCTGGAGGTGTTTCTAAAAAGTTAAATGATATGATGATGATAATATCTTTTCAACCAATGTATTTTCGAATTTCTTTCCTTTGAACCTCTTTCTTTATTAAAAGTACCAATTGAAGAAGACAAAAATTTGGTTGAACTAATACTGCGATATTGCGGTTAAGAATACCATTGAAAATACATTACAAGTACAAATATGAGAAAATACTTTGACGAAACTACAAATTTGAATATAAAGCTGCGTAAATTTGTTTTCCCAATCCATTTCATTTAACATTTTGAATTGGCCTTTTAGCCGCTTTAACGTACATAAAATGATTCTTCCTTAAGTGCATCTAGATATAAAATAAATAGGTATTTAGTTTTTTTGAGAAAACATTTCACTCTGCGGCCAAGGTCAATGTAATGATGCTGTGGAGGAGGAATGCTTTGGAACTTTTGACTTAAAGTAAAATTTACAGAAAACGACGTTTTGAAAAACATTATTATCAATCTATTGTTCACTCACGTCAAGAGAACTTTTAAAATGAAAGCAATAATATATTGTTTAATCTAGTTTCTTAAAATTAGTTTAATTAAATTTTATGATCCAAAAGACTTCAAGTTTGAAGAAATACTTTCTGGAACTTTCCTTACCCTACAAAATATATTCCATACCTTAATCAACTAAATAGTATTTTTAAGAGGTGGAAAATGATTTCCCATCCAAAAAAATTTGAGTAATCGATTAATTAATTACAATAACTACATATATAACTTAAAACTTAAACTTTTAATCGTACGGAAATAATCGATTAATCGTTGATAACCGCATTTTTCTGCAGAAATCGTTGAGTCGTATGCCGGGTCCAAACTAAAGTTAGTAGCAAAAAAGTACCACTTACTTATATAGGGTAAAAGTACCAGTTACTAGTTAGGAACAATAATTGACCATATGAATGCAACAAAGACAGACAACTTTTAAGCATATGTTTTCCTATGTGCTGGTCATTCCTTGGTTTATGATGATATCGTGCAATACCGCCATATTGTCTCCATAATATCTACTTAAATATCATACTATTCCTGACTGTTCAATGATAGTCAGTTTGGTTCTCATGATGTACCTTTCAGGAAAATGACTCTATATTTTCATTTAATAGATGTTAAACTTTAGAACTGCTATTTTATGCAACTGCCTTACTAGAAGCAACACTTTGGTCCAAAAATTCAATTATTACATACGACAACATCGTGTCTGATCTGACGGTTACCCTGTGAATGTATTCAAGGCATGAAAGCCTCATTATCATGTATTAGCAGAGCTGAGCAGTGAGCAGCCACCGCCTTAAAAACTTCGATGCCTTCAACCGCGTTTGTTTGAGGGAACCCCCTCGTAAATTTCCTTCCATATTCTTCCTCCACCAAGTTCAAGACGACTGGTGCGCGCCAGCCATACAAATGGAGCCTATGTGTCATTCATCATTCATTTCTTAGACTGGGGACAGAGCTACAATTAACCTTAACCGAAGTCACGAGCGACAAGTAGCACTTGAAATCCCCCGCTAAGCCCCTCTAGCCACTGATAAACTTTGCTAGATCCAAAACAGTTCAGCGAGCGTTATCGCACTCCGTGGAAGAAACCACCGAAATAAAATGCAAAGCTGTCCGTCCACCTTTCTTTCGGCATTTGCGATAATGACTCGAAATCGGGATTTACATAATTTCCAATTTGTTTGTTTATTTTGTCTTCGAATCTATTTGTAAACAAAATTTGTAGAGGCTGGTCAGGTGAGCCGAGCTTAATTCCCAGAACCGGTGAAAGACACCGTGCGCCTCAACAATTCGATTCCACCCACGTACGCCGATAGAGAGGCTTTGTATTTTGAACGATTTTTATTTGAATTTATTTTATTTTATTTTTTTCCAATTCATTTTCACTATCTCTAAGATAGAAATGTTTTTGAAACGAAGAAATAAATCAAGAGGTTTCTGCCCAGCTGTTCAGTGCTGAAAGCGAACGTATCACCTCATGCCGAATGGAAGAACACCCGACCACTAAAACACGTTTGCTTTAATCACGTCTGGTTCGACTTTGCTCAACTTTGCCTTTTATTGCAAAAGATATTGAGATAAGTTTGATCTCTTTGAATTTTGATATCCAGTAAAATAACAAAAATTTTGGCCTGACTTCCATAAATCCTATATTTTTCTTGAATTCTTTCTCGCCAAACACGGTTTATATCGTCTGACGAAGTTTTACCGACAGAATTTAATGATCTTGAATATCAGGTTAGGTCGGAACGTACAGGTAAATATAGTTAACGAAATATCTACCAGCCCTTTGACTTGCGTACTCTGGAAACTTAAATTGGATTAAAACTTTATCATTCCACATGACGATTCAAAGTCGCAATCAAATGACAGAATACCTAGGATAGAACAAAATCTTAAGCGCAAGGAGTATTCTGTATTAAAGAAATTCAACCCTGTTTCCAATAATACGTTAATAATAATACGTAATTATAATTAATTTTCCCCCATATTAATCCTTTTATACATTCTTCACCATTCATATAAGTGTATCATCTATTGTAGAAAATTAATGTAAGGAATTCCAACAACAGCGACTATTTATTCTAAAGTTAAATTTAAAATAGAATTTAAAATACATTTAATACTATCAAAAATATATGTATTTGTATGTACTAGAATACAAAACCAAACGTTGATATTCTCTTAGTCATCAAATATATACAAGGAATCATAGAACAAGTTATGGCCTGTTTTAAAAATAAATAAATTTCGTTAATAAAGATTACAAAGTTAATAGCCTAGAATTAAAGCAGATCTTATATTATACTTTTAATTTACGCTATTATATAGCTGTCCTTCCTAGTCCGAAAGATTTATGTAATCTGTAGACCGCAATAAATAAATAACGACAATAAAAATGAAAATGTGTACTTTTGGGGTTTGTAATCTACAGAAAAAAATTATATTGAAATTATCTATGACATGTTATATTTCATAAACGGGCATAAAAAATGTTAATCAGTGTTATCAGCGGTTGTAATAGTCTATAAAAAATTCAAATTTTTAAGATAAACGAGTTTTTGGCAAGAACTACAAATACATTATGTACATATGTAGTATATGTACATAACATATGTTCAAGAACTAGTAAATTACTGTCAGTTTGTCTTAAAACATATATTCTATATTTAATTATTAAACAATATACAAACTTGATGTTAGATATATAATATAGTAATACAAAGTGATGATTTTCATATTTAAATTGTCAACCTAATCATACTTTCGATGTTTGATAGATTAATAATGGTATATTGTATTTTTTGCTGTGGTACCTTCTATGTTCCTAAAATTTATTTAGCAAATACAAATCTTTACAACCAAACAGCAAGCATCTCATGAAGGGTAATAGAATTTCCCTATTGCCCCTATTATAAATCGGCGAGATAAGAACATTTTTAGAAAATCTCTTAATTTTTTTATTGATTCCTGGTGGCATTATTTTAACACTATAAATAATCGTTTAATATTTAATTGAAAAAATGCACAATGGATTCGTTTAATGGATGCACACGACTGCTCAATTATAGCTATAATAGGAACGATTCAATTTAATTAAACTAATTTGGCGTAAACTTCAATTGCAGGCATAGAATTATTATTCACTCTGCGATAAAGTAAAGTAGGATAGAAGCACAGCACAATGAATAAATTAACCCCTGTTATTTTTGTTATTATTCAGTATGGTGTGACCCATATCGTCGGTACTGCGATTGAAAGATCTTTTATGTAAAACAGTAACGATATTCGACTAATTTAATATACGCTTAGTTCTAACAAAGTTATATAACAAAAAATTGAGACTAATAAAGCGTATCGACTAATGAGAAGAGAACGAATGAAACTATAAATAAACAATTTTTCTTCCGAATCTTAATCGATGAGTTTGATAATTTGAAACAATTATATTTTAATGTATCAATTCCCTAATATGTTTATAAATATCGAACTATAGTTGTTATTTTCCACCCATGAATCTTCACCACTTCTTGTTTTTAAATTCATATGACTGAGCGTAAAACATTTTTCAAAAAATATCCACGAAAGACATTGTGTAACTTAAGAACAAATTATCATATCCAGACGTTAAGATAATCGTGACCAGTAACAGGTGAGTCACTTTTTATCAGAACAACCTTATTGTTGTAGTCTGTTCTCCTGATTGTCGAGACTGATTAATAATAAGTCTCTATTGCAAAACTTTATTGAAATGTTTTGAAGAGTCTTAGTTTTACAGGCAACATGTTATGAGAAGTAATTGCCATGAATACGGATTGGAATTGAACGTCTTTTGTTTGTATGCTTGAGCTATAATATTATCGCTAAAAAATTTAACAACTTTAGGAAAGAACGTATGTTGACTAATTCAAATGCAGTGCACGTAAACGTAATGTATGTATATTATTTCAGTTGAGTTTAATCTCAATACGATAATGATATCCATTCCAGTAAAAGCATTTATTTTTGTTCCAAAAAAATATAAAAGAGGCAATCCAATTTACATCATGTAAAAATCTGTGAGGTGGCACGTGAAGCCCAGGAGAAGGTACGAGGAAATGATATTTAAAAATTCCTCGTGAATTATTATAGAACATATTTTAAGCAAATTTTCCATCTAAAGAAAATTCGACAAAGATACAAAAATGTATACATATAATTCACGTAGCTTAGAGAGGGATTATCAAAATTAAACAGATCCGCGCTGTCTGTTTTGATAGATTGCAGTTGCTTTGTCACACTAATCAGTGAACCATATGGTATTCAAAAAAATGTCCTTAAGTGAGACATGGCGACGACATGGCGAAGAAATTTTTCTCAGCATATTATGTGCCTGTATCTATAATTAATGCCCTAAACTTCAATTTTCTTTCATAATATATGTATAGAAGAGGTGAACGGCCGAAAAATAGCAACTCACATGACCTTACTTGGGCACATTAACTTTACTAAATAATAAAATTTAAGAAAATATGAATTCTTAAGAAGAAAAACTTACAAAATAGAAGATAAAAATGTACTTAATATAAATAAATCTGATTTTTCTTTCGTTAAATTCAAATTTTGTTGTTTAAATTTTTCCTTTGAGAGTATTTTTTTTTTTATCTATAACTCCAGCTTTCAGATTTTGTAGTGAAATAATCCAGGAATCAGTCTGATTCCAAGGCTTCATACAGGGCTTTTTCTCATAAGCCTAAAATTCGTTCTAGTCAAACATATGTACATACTAACATAAATAATTTTTAAGTTGCTACAACTTTTAAGAATATTGTAGTTTTAGATACATATTAGTATAAATTGGTCTTCCTTAACCTTTATTTTATAAAGCATGGACTGTTGCCAGTATTTATGATCCGTGGAAATTTGCTCTCTATTATTCTTTGAAAATCTCTTGTCTTCAACTGTTTTGATAATTTTTAATTTTTTAAGTTAAGTTTTGATTTGAAAGACTTAAAAATTATTAATATACTTCAATAAACCAGTTTTTATTTATGTACAACGTACAACAAAACAACAAGGAAAATAAGAACATTAAATACTAATAAATTTAAATTTTATTCATGGATTTGCAGTCTTTATTCGACATTAATTATGTCCAGCCGTTGTGGTAGGCCGAACGACCGTGTCTTTATAAAACATTGTAAAAAAATAATTCAAACGATGGAATCAATAGAACGACAGAAGTTATAAACATAAACTAGAAAGAGGAAAGTTTATTTTTCATTTTAATACAAAGCTCGTGTGTCATTTTTTAAAAAATATTCAACTACAAGTGATTGTATTATTGAAAGGACACAAGTCGGCTATTTGGATACTTAACGACTCAAAAAGTTCTGAAAAGATTAACTTACATACATATGTCTTTTAGATAATAAATGATTCAATCAATTAAGTAGTCAATTATACATATAATAGCTTTCTCTATTAAATATAATATAAAAATATACTACTGCTGTATTTGAAAGAAGGCCGATCAAATTTACATAATAAAACGTCCATCAAATTGATTTTAAAATTTTTAAAGAAGAAAACTTATTATTTGTTTTCTCTCGGTTCTCCCACAGTTAAAAATGCTAATTTAAAGACGGATGTCATATAAAAGATTCCTTTCTCTTTTTTAAGGTTGATCGTTAATTCATCTTCTTTTAGTATAACTAGCCCTGCTTATAATTAAAATGGGTGTATTTTAATAATTTTTGAATTTTCTTAATACCTATATTTAATAGTCTGAAATTAAAATAAAATAGTTGAGTAGATAATACTAATGTTTCAGAATTGAAGATGTTTTGTTTTGTTTTTTTAAATTGTAATTGCTATTTATACATTTTCTTACGAGAAGAAGTCACCAGCTACTTTATTGATAAGCTAATATTACATAATGTGATCGGACTAAATAGCTAAATTGATTCCCCGAATTCATTTTTATTTTTCTTGAGATAAAAATGAAGGAAAACTTTAATTTACGGAAAATTACCCTAATTGGGTCAATTTTAATGATCTTAAAAATGCTAACAGATATTCAGGAATCCCCTCAGTGGGGAAGTTTGGGCCATGACTGATAACCAGCGACCCGATTATCGCAACCGCTTAATTTAATGTGATCACCTTTTGGCAAGATTAAACAGAATGTCTACTAGAGAAAGTCTTAAAATAAAACAAGACTTCGATGAAATCTTGCAGTAATTTGTATCATATTTGAAATAATTTTGAGATTAAAATTTCTAAGAATTATGCAGACGTTTTCATCTCTATGAAATATAAACTTATCGCATGCTATTCGTTCAACTCCTTCAAAATTAACCCGCTCCCGAAATTTCGAAATTATCCCCTTCTATTCTCACAACCAGAAGAAGCCGGGTAGGCTAATTTTTAAATGATTGAATAGCTGCTTAAATTATATTAAATTTGTCTGTAAAAATGTTTATTTTACATATTTAAAACATGCAGATTTAACAAGGATTTTCTTTAAATTACTAAGAGGTTGAATTTTAAATTTAACGTTCGAGAGAGCTAAAATTTAACTGAGCAAACAAATTCACGTTGTTGCATTTCTTCCAGGAAGATATTGATTTATCGGAGAAACTATGAATAAATAAGCGAATTTTTATTGCAGAAACTCAATTTAAAGGAAGAAGAATGCAAACTGTAGCTATTTTGACCTCTCTTTCAATTAATCTATCCTGCCGATTGCAAAGCATAGTTTAAAAAAAGAAAAATATTTAAAGGTGCAATTTTTCAAAATTTTTTTTCATTATAACGGCCACACTTCCTTCCTGGAACGAAATATTTGTGGTTGTCTTCGCTTAGAAGATGCCAATTTTTTTACCTCTTGTTAATGACAGGGAGATGGCGCTGAACTCAAATCAAGTGTTCAATTATTCAAATAGGAAATTTTATGTGGGATATTTTCATATAGAACGCTTTGCCTGTTATGTTATCCATGCGATTTTCAGAAGTGAAATTTCTGTAGGAATGAATATTTTATAGGTTATGGCAGCACCACTCTCATTTGCAGGGGAGCGGGCTTGCCGTTCAGTTGAATATTTTCCTTTTACACTGCCAGTGACGGCGAGAGTGCGTCAATTAAAATGAATAAAATATAAAATATTTTACTTATTTTTTTCAGTCCACACAAATCACACTGATCTTAAAAATCTCTTCTTGTCTGTAAAATTTGTGTGATCTGTGTAGACTATGACAGCTATAATAAAAAAAAATTATTATTACTTAAGAATATTAGGAACCATTTTACTTATAAAGTTTGCTTTAATTCTAAGCAATCAATATTGAAATCTATAAAATTATTATATTTATTTCTTATCTCTCGTTCTCTGGACAACGTATAACCAAAAATCATTACTTCGTAATTTAAGGTAATACGCTACAATTATTTTATTTACCTTATTGGCTTCCTAAATTATTTGAATTAATCATCTTTAAGATTAACAATAAATCTTATAGAAAAAGAAAACGCGGTAAAAGAGAAAAAAATTATTTTAATTTTATTTAGCAAATAAATTAAACTAATTCTCAGGCATTTTTATTATTATTATTATTTATTTTTATTTTATTTTTTTATTTTTTTGTTTTAATTACTACGTTTTTATTAACTCGCTTCTTTGTTTGTCTCCCTTTTTATACTTTTTAGTCCGTTTTAAAAACGTGGTACATTAAAAACTTTTTTTTATTTAAATATTTATTAAGAGCTGTGTTTGGTTGAGATACCAGCCAATGAAAAACTGAATCTAGAAATCGAAATAAAATCTGTTATTCTTTCATTCCTCCGTTTAAAATTATTTAGGCTGTATTTCCTATTTCGCCCTCGAAAGCGAATTGTCCTGATTACATATGCACGAATTCGTTTTAAATTCAAAATGTTTACCAATGTTCCCTCAAGTACCCATAGACACAAACTTTGGGCACACGAAATCCATCAATCGCGAAATGAACTATAATCTGTTTAATACTGATTTTAAGGAATCTTTCTAATCTAAAATAAGAATTTTGATATGTTTTTGGAAGTGAAAAAAAAAATATATTATAAAAGAAAAACAGTTTAAATGGATACGCTGGAGGTCAGTATAACTCTTCGTAGGATGATCTGAAACAAAACCATTAAATAAATTCTTAATTGGTAAGTCTGCATAGGATAATTTTATTATTTCAAAAATTGTGGAAATACATAGCGTGTATGTATTTTGAATATCACTAATTTAATTGAAAATACCAATAATTAATTAGTCCCAGTTTTATATTACAATTTTTTTTATTCAATAGAAAACTGTCTGATCAAGTTTGTTTAAATAAGATTTGAACCGAATAAATCGTGGATTATGCCTACAGGAGTAACCACTTAAAATAATTACTTTCAAACCTTAATTTCACGATATCTCATTCGTAGAAAAAAAGTGTTCAGAACTTTTTTGTAGAGAATCGTACAATCAACAAACTTTGTATTTAAATTATTTTTATGATAACTCTGTATTTGTCTGATTTTGATCTTGAATAAAATTTATAACAGATGTGGGATCGATAGGGAATTTTGACATTTCATTTGTGATGATGTATGTATGCATTTAACTTCTATGCAAATTATTCTGAACTTTGTTGTCTATTTTAATTCGACTAAAATTTTTGTTAAAAAGGCAGTCAAAGCAGTCACAGAAATTCATATGAAAACGCGAAGAGTGTAAAAACAGGCGTGCGCCACTGGCTGTTAGTTACCTGCGTTTTGTGCATTCGCCGCTCCGATGGCCTCAAAGTGGTGGGTGGAGGCTTGGCACTCACCCGTTTCTTTCGTTGTGTTGGTAACACAGCCGCACTTGCCGCCGGCTGTACGTGGTGAACGGCACACAAAAACTCCGCGGATCGCGTCACGTACACCGGCGCCGCCACTGGCACCGGTCGGAATCGCGTCCGGCGGGGCGTGTGTGAGTGCGAATCGCGTGCGCGAGGTGGCGAGCGAGGAGCGAAGGAGAGAGTCGAACTCGTCCGGCTGTGGAGCCGTGTGCGGTCGGTTGGTGCGGTGTAGTGTAGAAGTAGAGTGGAAGTCGTCGCCGACAGCGGAAAGTGAAAACGAAAATTGTAGAAAGCCGAGCGTTGTGGGATTCCAACAGGAAAGGTTTTTACGGTCGTTTCTTATGATAAATTAAGAACCTTTTCGCTGCAAGACCATCAACCCAGCAATCGTTTCTTTTGTTTTTTTCCGTCGAAATTTCGCGGAGTTAAGCGGCATTGGGCCGGAGTTTACTGTTTTTTTTTTGTTCGGGAAAGTGAAGAACAACGGATTTTTAAGAAGAACTGTTGGTCAACAAACGCAGGAGGAGTACCTTCGGCCAACTGCAGCAAACCCTAAAAAAATCCCGGATTTTTTCATATTTATTCCCCCGTGGCTTGCAGTTTTTTTTTCTACAGAAAACCGGACAATTGGTGCGGATTTTCGCAAATACGCAGTTTGTGGCTAAGAAATTTTAGAACATTTCGTGTTAGTGGATTTGTGTTTGAACACTTTGGAAAGGAGACGGAAGGGCTGAACGGTATGTATGGGAAAGAGATGGTCGCTTTGTTTTCCTCACACATTAACATCGGAGCCAGATAGCGGTGGCGCTGCCTGAATGCCGCCCCATTAGCGGGAGGGAGACCGAGATACCGGCGCGTCGATTTTTCCAGAGTGTTTTGTCTTGTCCGGGAACCGGGCCGGGCCCCAGAGGACGGACGAAGGAAAATTAAAATTAGGCAAAGCGGAGCTTCTGTCCGTGGCCAAAAGTTAGATTTCGCTTTGGTCTGCTGTCAAATTTTGGACGCAGGTGTAGAAAAAGAAAAGGCACCAGCGATCACTCCGAGGTCACCTCCTCTTGGACAATTTTTCTGCCCGAAACAGGCTTTGGAGGACGGGTGAGGGGCAGCAGAGCCCGAAGGGGGCCGCTCGCATAATCATTACGCCACCGTAAACAAGAACCCCGGGCCCCTGCTGACGCTGCGTGTATTCGAGATTCGAGTCGAACCGCACTGCGCGGTAATAAAACAACTACGCCGTGGCCGCATCCCGTCTGAACTGGTCGAATGGTGGCCGTTTGTATGAAAAGCGGTCTCCACGACTTCCCAGCTGCAGCGCCGGCAGACAGCGAGACACGTCTGCAATTCTCTGCACCGACAGCGTCAAAAAACGGGGGGCGGGAGCGCAAGAACAACTTCGAGCCGAACTAGAAAGTTCCACTGGGGAGCCCGGCGCAATCCGGTTGTGTGCATTTTTACGTGATTTCGATCCAATCGGCCTGTTATCTAACACCAGCCAAAACAAATCTTCTGTCCAACTGCTCGTTGGCCGGACGGCACGATATCACCACCTAGCGGAGCTGCAGAGTGGGTCTATTTGGCCGCAAAAAGGCAGGCGTAGTGGAGCGCCCCGTCCCGTTCAGATGCGAGGATGTGGGTGTTGGCTCACCACTCCTCAGACCTCAGCTGACAGCGGAGTGTGTTGCGTTTCTTTCTGATAAGACGCAATTTGGCTCCCTCCCTGCTTTTACCTAATCTCTGCTTATAATCTTCGTAATATTATCAACCTGAAACTACTTCCAGGTAAATGCAAATCAAGAGCATTTGACTTGCTATTTGAACTCAATCTGAGAGGTGTAAAAATTTGCCAATAAAGGATTTGATTATTTACCTTACCTCAGCGTCAGCCACCAAGCAACCTTCTCTTCTATGATTTTTATTGGAATCAACAATTTTTCACAAATTTCCCGCTAAAACCTGAAATTTTGCTGATGATAACAAAATGTGAAGCACGTGCCCACTTACACTATTTTGGCGGGGCGATATTATCGAAGAATACACAAGAGTACTTCCTGCTTTTGCCGGTTTAATATTTCAGAAAAGTCTCGCAGGGAATCGAGGAATTATTATTATTATGCGAATAGATATCTCACTGGAACCTTGTGGGAGTGATGAAACTTCACCCCATTAAAAATACATGGGGGCGCAAGACGGCCTGAGCAGTACTATTGATTATTTGGATTGCCCTTGGAAAAAAGCACGTGTGCTGAATTAAACTGCCTACACAAAGTGATGAAAGACATTTTATCAGAAGATTCTTTCGTTTTTATTTGAAGCAGGACTGCTATTTATGATGGATTTATTCTCGTGCGTACCTATAGCCTGGCTAATTAGCCGAAAATTACTTCATCCTGAGTAGGATTTTGAAAATTGCTCATATTTTGAAGCACTTTCATCACTCTAGGTACAAATGGAAAAATGTTGTTCTTGAATTAATTTTTTAATCTGGAAGCTTTTAAAATATTCGAATACTTATACATATGCATATTGAAATGTTAACCATCTATTTACAGTCCCTGTCCATTGAATTAGGACCACTAAGCTTTTATGAAAATTTTGCCTTTCTTTTCTCTAAAACATTTTACACAAGCGGAAAATAAGTAGAAACAAAATACTTTTAGATTCGTTATTTGTTTATTGCAGGGAAATTAATAACATTTATTTCCAAAGTGTCAGTATTTCGTTGGGCCGGCCTCAGATTAAATAACTGCCCTTATTCTGTCTGGCATGCTTTGATAGCATCGCTCTATCATTTCTTTTATTTCTGCATTATTTTCCCAAACATCCGTAATCTTTTCTTTTAGGATGTTGAGAGTGGGATTAGGAGATGAATAAACTATAGATTTTAGGAGGCTCCAGACATTCTCAATTGGGTTAAGGTCGGGAGAATTACCCGGCCAAGGAAGAATCTGGATTCCACAGAACGTCAGCATATTTCTTAGGGATATGGGACGATAGCAGGGCGCACCATCGTGCATAAAGGTGTCCGAATATCCACAACCGCTTAAGTAGTTAAAATGGGGAATTAAAATGTCATCCAACACTTCATGGTACTGGGTGCTGTTCATAGTTCCCTCGACGAAATATACTGATCCAGGTCCTTCGCTTGAAATACAGGACCAAATCATTACGGCTGGAGGATGTTTGATGGTTCTAAGGATGCAATCTTCCTTATACCGCTCTGCTGGCCTCCTTCGAACATATTGACGGTTCTCCGTTACTGCTTCAAGCCTGCACTCGTCGCTGAATACCACCTAAACAAAACAAAAAAATAATGTTTTTGTTTTCAAACATACTTCTGACCAAAACATAAAGGCAAGATCAAAAAATAAAGGCAGAAATCCATGTAAATATTCATATTAAGTATGCTTTACCCTTTTCCAGTCTGCTGCTGTATAATTCTGATAAGTTTTTGCGAACTCTAGCCTAGCTCGTCGCATTTTAAGAGTTAGTTTGGGTTTTTTGATTGGCCTTCTCGACTTAAGGTTGGCTTCATACAGACGTCTCCTTAAAGTCCTTGTTGATTTGTATTCCTTCGTCCTGCAGATTTTGTTGCAAACACCTTGTGGAGGAAAAATGGTTTTCGCAGGCCTTTTGGACAATCCTACGGTCCGTTCGGGGCGTCGGTTTTCTTTGACGGCGACAATTTTTTCGCTTATTGCTACTTTCTTCTGTATTTTCGGTGGCTACTTTTGAAATCCGCATCACCGTTTGATGGGAAACCTTTTCCCTCCTTGCAATTTCTCGAAAGGAAAACATTTCAGTCTTTAATAGGGCAATTATTGCCGCGTTTTGCCTGACTTATGTCTTTCCGCTTTCCCATCTTTATTTTCACTAAACTTTCAATTCAAATCACTTATGTCCAAAAATTCACACTGAACACAATATTAACTTCACTAGCTGACAAACTCTTTCCAACAACTTTCGAAAGAATGAGGAAGTTGCAGCATTTCTAATCGATTTATATACATATGTGAATACCGCTAAAGTCAAGTAAAGGGAAGGGTAGGCTAATTAACACTCCCCAGAAAAAGGGATAAGGGGTGGGATTTCCCGGGTACCTGATATTACATCACCATATCTTACAGTTACATGTACAAATTTTTTATTTGGGAAAAACCGCATTTTTATGACGATAGAGGTAGAAGTTTCGAAGAAATTGGGAAAAATGCGAGTGGTCCTAATTCAATGGACAGGGACTGTACTACCATCGGAAGAACGATATAACAAAGATGTTGATTCCTCTCAAAATAATTTTTTTTTGAAAGAGCTGAATTAACAAAAAACCGGCCGTTGCTTGAATAGAGAATTTTCGTTGATGGCCGGCAATACCTTTTATAATGGGATAGGTGATAGAAATTTAGAGAATCAATAATAATTTTTCCCCAAAAATAACAATCAAGGAAAAATAAAATTGTTTTAAGTTTATGTGTATGTCTGCAAGTAATAGTACCATATTACGGAAGTCGAGTTTTCTTAGCATCTCAGCTTTAAAAATGTGTCTTCGCTAGTCGAGTATATGATCCTTGCTAGAAAAAGCGTGTAATTCAATACATTGAAAGAAGTGAAATTTCTTTGACAATTTCTGTTATTATTATTATTTTGAGCGGGGCAACCCATGTGGTGGGCACTGTGACAAGACGGTGTTTTGTACCAAAGCCCCATTAGTGAAGTAGACGATTCGCTACGCTAAGGAAAGCCAGAAGGTCACCCACAGAAGAATTACGGACCTCAGCAGAGCTCAGGAGCTACTAATTAAAGGTCCTTCTTCTAATTCGCATTAGAGTCGGGCATTCACACAGGATGTGAAATGTGATTTCCTCGTCCTCTTGACATAGTTTCCATTCCGTCGCAACTGACAGACCAATTTTATGTAGGTGATATCTAACCTAAGTAGGCCACCAGCAGCCTGAGATCTGCTTTGCTCAAGATGGTAGTGTCAGTGTGTACGTAGGGTTTGATCAGCTCCTTAGGTTGTCGCAATCCTAGAGCATTATCCCAATATAGGATTTACTTAGTTTTCACCCATCTGTCTACCACAGTTTTGGTCGAAGACAAACTAATGGTGCAGTAGGGTTCAGGGCCTTGGTACCGAGTTGACTCACTTTCTCTAGCTCGTTCATCAGCGCTTAGCGATCTCTATCTTTCTTCATAATAAATTCTAGGAATGAGCGGGAAAACTCGGAAGTCAGGAGGATTTGAAGAACTGTAATTAAGTAGACGCGGAACATTTAAGTTATTTAATAATTGTATGAAAAAAATGCTTAAATTCTCCGCAGAATTCGAAATTTTTTATCTAAAAATTACAGTCGTGGATTAATAATTAGGAACGCTTGGTATGGTAACACTCTTTGCTCACTTCCTTTTATTCTTTGCTCAAATTAAACTGCAATGTAGAAGCTGCTATTATGCATTTGTTACTTATATAGATCATTTGATGAGATTTCGCCTTGCAGTAAACAAGTCTGGCGCAACAAAATTCTAAGTTATTGTAATTTTGTTTGGACTACTAAATAGAAACACTTGTGCTCTGCGAACTAAAAATTAATTTAATATACTAAAAGTCTTAGTTATTGGAAATTTATTTAAAGTACTATTATTAAATAAGTAGATTTATATTTCTGAACAGTGATTTTGTTGTTTAAGTAGTTAACAAATGGGAAAATTAAAAGGTTGGAATCCCACAATTCGGACGGCCATTATTCATTTTTGGCAAGCAGGTTCAACGTATCGGCAAATCGCAAGCAATTTTGATTGCTCGGTAAAAATAGTTTATGCTGCTGTGAACAAAACTAAAAACATAGGACAGTAGAACAAGAACCTCGTAGAAAGAGGCGTCGTTACATTTCTTTCCTAACAGGTCGTACGATCATCAAAAATATTCAAAAAAATATCCACGAAAATCATCTGTGGATATTCACTAAACATTGTCTTTCGAAACAATTTTGTTGTTCTTGAGTTGCCTTCATGCAGTAGGACCTGAATCCGAGGGAGCATCTTTGGGTAGATGTAAAAAATGCAGTTTGTCAACAAAATATTAGAAATAATGATGAATTATATGCAATTAAGGCGGCATAGGAAAACCTTCCTGTGGAGAGATGTAAGCATCTAATTTTAGCAATGAGAAAAGGATTTCCGACAAAGTTTAAGTTAATTCCCTGTAAAAGTTTTGAAATAAATATAGTTTTGCTATGAGTAGATATATTGTTTCTAATTAATTTTCCATTGTTTTGATAGTAGTATGAACACTTGTTTTATTCTCAAAAAGTATTAAAAATAATTGAAAGAAGTAAAATTTTATATCAAAAAAAATATTATTAGAATGATTTTTCCAAGATGCAACGTAAATTGTAAGGAGAAAATGATTTTTATTAAATTCATTAGGGTGTTTCTAATTAGTTGTCCATGAGTATATGGGTCGTTCTACTTTTCTACCGACAATCCGAGTGATAAATTTTGTGACAGAGGTGCCTCATAACAGAAGTGTAAAATAACATTGTTCGAGAATTTTAGCGTTTACAAAATTACGATTTATTCATAAAAGTAGGTGAATATGACAGCTTTACTGGGAAATAAAAATATTACATATATAAAAGGGGATTATAATAAAATTTCAAAGTAGTAACTTTCGTGACGGAATGGTAGCCGAATAAACACGCACCTCTGTTCCGCGACCCCCTCGGCTCGCTCCCGGGTGGGCCTCAAGGCGTGAGGCCAAGGGGGAAGAGGACACCGTACTGTTGCTTAGTGTTGAAGGTCAAACAGGTAAGAAGCGTTTTTCGTTTTGAAAAATGCGTGACAGAGAGTGTAAAGAAAAAACATACAAAACCGGAGACAACGATAAAATATTTTTTTTTTCAATAGTATGAACCTTTACGTTTATTATATTCTAATTAATTGAATGATAATATTTCAGAAGTTCAATAAATAATTTTATATTAAAGGGTTCTATATGATTTTTTTAAGCGACATCATTTTGTAACATTAGGCGGCGCAAAGAGACGCATTTTATTTGTATGTAAAACACCTCTGTCACACATTTCGACTACTCTGTCACAATGATTTTGTAAAAACCAAAAGCAATAAAAACGGGATTTTAGTATTATTATAATCTCTGTATGGTCCAAAAAACTCTTGTGAAAATAAAATTTGAGAAACTGCAATTTTGGACGAATACCGATTTTTTTTCAAGAGGAGACACGTCATTGTCGGTAGAAAAGTAGAACGACCCATATATACTTGAAAAAAAAATAAAAATAAATAAATTAGTTCACAATATCGAAAAATTAGTGTTATAAATTTATTTTTTCTGCTAAAAATTGTTCTCGAGCAGCTTTTCTGTAATGAGCAATTAAATAAAACAAAAAAATTGTATTTAATGAGAATTTTGAAAATTTAAAAACATTTACTTATTAAGGTGGTAATGAATTAAATCCTAATTAATTCCTCAGAATCAACAATTGCTCCAATTAAAAAATGTATATTTAATAAAATATTATGAAATAAAAATACAAAATTTTTATCAACATCTTGTGAAATGATTAATTAGTTTTCGCAAAATTGTTTGATGCGAACAAATCCTCAAATGATTCTTCGAAATACTTATAATATATGTACTAATATTTTTATCTTTATATTATTTCGATAAATAACAACTTTATTTTTATAAAAATATTGCGCTCTGAATGTAAATGCGATCCAATTCTTTTGGCTTATTGCATTTACTGCCGACGAAACGGAGACGAAGAACAACCGCCCCTATATGTTAAGACCCGAGCCCATAGAATCCGTCATCTCCTACTTTGATGGACAGAGTTGAAAATTGCTTAACTTTTTGCGTCCGTAAGTACGTTGCCGTCCGTCGTTTATGAGAAATGTTACATAAGAAAGGCACCTCAAGTACATATTAGATATTTTTATTTCCTGTTTGAAAATAAAATTTCAAGCGAATCGATTTAGTAGTTCTCGAGGAATTTTGGTTACCGCACCAAATACTGGTCTTTAAATAACTAAATACGTCATCAATATGGCGGAACCCCGAGACTATTTTTCTATATAAAAGCATAGTAAAGATATTAACCTATAATTCAAATATAAAACCATAATATAGAGAGTCTTGGTTAAGAAGATATGATTTTTTTTTAAAACGTAAATTTTCCAACGTTAAAGTGCATGTGGCCCTTTTAGTTGCAACGGAAAGTAAAGGCATGAGGTTGCATTTCTAATTTATACTGAATTTGTTTTCACTGCATACTTGCAAAAATGATCGATCTTTGCATATTATAATAGTAATTAGATTATTTCGCTATCTCGGATACTTGACTCAAATGTAGCAGCATGAAGGTCTTAGTTTAACTTGAGGGTCATCCAGTTGTCTAAAAGCCGCATATCTCGAGGGCTTTTGAAAGCAATTAATTTGAAAATTTTCAACAGTGAATTTACATAAGCTAAGCACTGCTCGGTGGTGCAACACGATTATGTCGAAAATACTGAAATTGTTGAATAATTTGCATTTATGTGACTTCGTTGCTGCCAAGTATGTAAAAGTTCAATAAACCGGCCTTCGCGTAATTTGCTTTAAAACTTGGGATATTACTAATAAGAAATTAGAATTTAATTTTATTCAGACGAAGCGGCTGGGTGGCATGTTTGGGTTGGGAATACTTAAGCATCGTAAATTATGCAGCGCAGTGAGTTATTTTTGTATTTTCTTACTTTACAGCGTTTGATTCCGTCATCACAAGGTTCGGCAGAGCGTAGCGCAGATTAACCGAACGTGAATTCAATTTCTTTTGCGTGTCGTTCCTTAGAAGTCACCCCAGACCGATAAGAAGGACACCATGGACGTTGAAGCTGTGTCCAAAGAAGTTGAATCCCGGGACAGTTCGGTTGAGCGTGAGCTTAATGGAATATCTTCGGACGGCATCAAGAAGCCTCTCCCACCGAACGAATCTTGTGATCGGATCAAAAAGCGGGCAAAACGATTAATCAAGCAGAATAGCCGAGATGGTGTTGTTCATATGAACGGTGTCACAAACTACGTTGTACCTCAGCGCAGATGGAAGAACAGTCGAAGACCTCGCAATGGCTACGGTAGGGGCCTGCCTAAGAAGGGTGGCGCCGGTGGAAAGGGCGTCTGGGGTCTACCCGGATCTGAATTGCTTGAAGAGAGCTACGAAGATCAAAATGACCCCAACTACGACAGTGAATGCAACGACAAGAACATTGAGCTTAAGGAGGTCATCCCAGAGTTGACACCAGAGGAGTTCTTCAAGCTGGCGGAGCCCATTATCTTAGAGTTTTACGAGCACGGAGACACACACGAGGTGGCAGCGAGTTTGGATGAAATCCTCACCGGCATGCTGCGACCCTATGTGACCAGCGTAGCAGTGGAGATCTCCATGGACCACAAAGACTCCCAGAGAGAGATGACTTCGCTGCTCATATCAGACCTCTACGGTCGTGTGATAACAGGCAAGGACATCTGCAAGGGCTTCGACATCCTCTTGGATAACTTACCTGATTTAATTTTGGACACTCCAGAAGCGCCAACTATTTTGGGTAATTGCCACGATAGCCTAAGCGCACACTATAGTCAAAACAGCTGGAGTTTTCTTTCTATAGTACTACTGGAATAGAAAGATCCGACTTTCTAAAGACTGTCTTGTCTATAGTGTGCGCTAGACGTTAATTTAAGAAAAACCTATTGAAGATGCGACTGACCACTTCGTATCTTTTATAGGAAATTTCCTTGCCCGAGCCGTTGCAGACGACTGTATTCCACCGAAATTTGTTACTAAACCTGATGACCTAGAGTCGTTGAATGAGTACGCACTAGCAGCCATTAAGCGGGCAGACACACTGCTTTCCTTGAAGCCAGGTTGGGCTCAACTGGATAACGTTTGGGGCCATGGTGGACCTCTCAGGCCTGTGAAATTCATTACTAAGCAGATGACTCTCTTGCTTAAAGAATATTTCTCTTCGAGGGATTTGCTGGAGGCTCATCGCTGCATTCGTGAGCTTGAAGTACCTCATTTCCACCATGAGCTAGTTTACGAAGTAATTAGCAAGTTCGCGGAATTTCGTAGCTAATATGCTAATATAAATGCTCTTTTTTTTTCTTCTTTCGCATTATCTAGGCAATAGTTATGACTCTGGAGTCCCTGAGTCAGACTACTGAGGAAGCAACATGCGAATTGTTGAAATCCTTGGATCAAGCGTGCATGGTGTCTCCAGCTATGATGGAGCAAGTAAGTAATCTTGCCGTATAGTGTGTTTTCGTATATTCCTCAAATTCTTTATACCTGATAACTAATGTTTTTATTATGTTATTTCTCCTCAATAGGGTTTCCAGAGGGTATATGATGATATGGCTGATATTGTTTTGGATGTTCCGCTTGCTTATATAATACTTGACCGTTTTGTAGAGCGTTGCAACCGTTCAGGTTTCCTATCTGATAAGACAGTGAGGAATATGCCCTCAAGGTAAGTTTTATATATGCAGCAAATAACATTTTCCGCTTCTATCAGACCGGCAGTATTTATGACCTGTGGTGCGCCTCATTTTTACTCGAGTGAACGTTCTTGCCTATCTAAAAATAAAATCTCGCTTAACACAAAAGAAACGAGAATTCTCGGATCAATATGCACTACTCTCTTGTAGTAAACCCAACTAGAAAACCGCAGTTTGTTATCGTTTTATCTTGCTACTAAAGAATTCTTCGAGTCGTGCCATGTTTTCTTCTGCTCTACTCATGTGTATAAACATTTCATTTTTAATTACTTCGCATCAGTTGTAATTGCGTCTTAACGTTCCGAAAGCGCCATACAATTGAATAATATCTGATGTGTTTGCGGGAACCTTGGGCGAAATGTGTTGATGAAATATACATATGTTGTGGATTTTTACCAAACCACCGAAGAGAGCTTTTTCGTATCTTTATCTAAAGTAATGTCGAATGCAGGGTAAAAATAGACAAACAGTTTAGTGATAACGCGCAAATAAATAAAAACACACTTTTTGAGTGTATTTTAAATAACTCATATTTGGCAGGTTATCGCTTCGAAAATTTTATCAAGACATCATGGGATCTTGTGAAAGGTAAATCACTTTAATTCACACAATTCGGAGCTCCTTTTAAATTATTTGTACAGCTTTCGGCCACATTTGAAAGACATTTGTTGGGGAAAAACAACAATTCAATGACGATTATTGTCATTACTTGCCGTTCATAGATAAAATTTTTTGAAAATTGCTTCATATTTTGAAAGCTGATATTATTAATTTTATTTGCGTGAACGACTTCACTTGAACGAATTTTAAGATTTCTGGCAAAAGTACCACTAACAAATTTACTTTTTTAGGGTTCCGTAGCAAAACAAGGAACCCTTATAGTTTCGCCATGTCCGTACGTCCGTCCGTCCGTATGTCACAGTCATTTTATTCAGAGACTCTTAGGACTAGAACGCTGAAAATTGGTACACGTATAGATAATTATTACAAAAATATATACATATTAAGATTTTTGGAAAAAAAAAAAAATTTAAGGCTACCTCCCCTACGTGAAAAGGGGATGAAAAAAAAATCTTTACTTACCACATCGAGTGAAATCGTTGAAAAGGGAATTTAAACAGTTTTTCATAATTATGCCCAGCTTTTGAAATATTCGACTCCAAAGTGGTTATTTTATTTTCGATTAGGTTTGTGTCGGCCAAGATATCTCATCCTGAACGCAATTTTGGAAAAATTAAAAAAAACTGTAGAATACATGCACATAGACTGAAATTACTTTTAAAAATAACACGACTTACTAGAGTCAAATAGTTTACGAGATATGTATAGCCGACCAAGTTATGTTTGGACTCAAACAATTATTCGGGAAATAGTTTTGTCTTATTTATTGAAGCTTAACTTGATATTTATATGAATCCAAAAATAAGAAAAAGATTGACAAAGTGGTGGAGCAATAGTTTTTTTTCGAATAAAACACGTTTAAAGTTTCAGCGTCCGCTTTTATTTTTTCGTTTATCCTAAACATTTTTTAGTTTTAGTTTTATTTCTTCTACCAATATAATTATTATTATTATCAGTACATATTATACCTATAATATGAACTGATTTTTAAAAGAAATTGTACCTAGTTAGTAATTTTCCGAATGCGTTTACTACTTGCCCCATTTAGATGAAGCATTTGTTATACATTGTTCAAAACAATTATTTGTTAATTTGATAAAAGCGTTTTTTCACAAAATCGATAAAAATACTTGAATTTTAAGATAGTGCTGCATTGTGTTCGTTTTGTTTCGAATATATGTGTATGAGTTTGTTTAAAATAGCAATCTATACCGCGCTTATCGGCTTATGAAGTGATGCTTATATTACTGATAAGTATAATTATAGTCTATTCTCTATAGAAAGGCATATCTATTTATTGGAAGCAATGATAATAATAGCTTTCACTGTTATCAAGCAAGTTTAAATTTCTTATCAATAAAATAATCTTTCATAAGAGATTATGATTGAATTGTACTCGTACATATGACAAATTAGCGCTGATGCTTTAATTACTTTTTAACCTATTAAATTTCTTGTTGTAGAAAGCATTCAATGGATATTGAAATACGTATTTTGCACATCTGGTAATTTATTTATCAAAGATCGACGTCCAGTATCCATGAAGAGGTCAAACAGTGGTGCCTCACAAAGTAGTTTAAACATGTAATATTCAACTTGTAAACAAATTACAAAATTTAATTGACTACTACTATTTGAATGACATTTTTTTTTTTTTTTTTTGAATCTTTTACATTACTGAATTACATGAATAATTTACATAAACTCCAGTTATAGAAGACTAAAGCATGCGGTTCGTACCGAATTCGCCAATAACTTGAATTACTACTTATGCAGTTGATGAAATAAACTATCATTTCAAAATTCATTCGTTTAAAAATAGATATTAAATAAGAAAAGACAAAACAAAATTAATTTGAATATTATGCAGCTTCCTATACAACCAAATTATTATTTTGCTCGAGAACCTCATAAATTTTACATTCCTCTTTAATAAGCTTAATTCCATTTAATGATCCTAATTGTGCAATAACGCATCCACTAGGAAGCGTATTGAAAAATTCTCCCAGAATGAAGGGCTATAAAATAAATTGGTAAATTATCTCTGCAATAATATGGAACTGTTGTGCAATTGAGATCTCGTTTTAAGTAAACAATTGCACTTGAATTTCTCTGCGGCCGTGCAAATGTGCGCAATTGCAGGAGCGCGTGAACAGAATTTTATTGATTTATAAAAAGGTTCAATAAACTTTGAATTAGTTCAAGATCGTTCGCTTTGCAGCGAATCGAACTCGCCAACACTGCCGCCGGGGCCGCTGTTGTCGCTGTCGGAAAAGATAGGACGACGTGCGCGATAGTTCGCCAGCGCGCGGCTTGCAAAAAATGCACTGTTTGTCTCTGCAGCTATGCTGCACAGATTCGAGAATAATGCACGTATCAATTACGGCTAGAAAATTACTTTTTATCTATCGGCGAGACCTCAAGCTTGCGCCGCAGAGCGTGCGCCTATCTAGTCTGCCGTGGAAAGTGAAAGTCGAACGCGAAAATAATGAAACGTTAAAGTTGCATAGAACTGCAGCAAAAGGTCAATGGGTGATTGACCCATCTTGCATTTGTTTACACCGAAACCGTGTGCACTCAAACAGTGCAGCGCCGCAGCCAGTCCCATCGTGTTCGACTCGACGAAGTAGGTGTATATACATTGCCATCGCCTCGCCTAAACCAAGCCGGTCGTTTGGTGCATTTTTTATTCTTCAAATAAAAATAGCCAAACACCACGCAGGGTAAACAAATTAAAGTTTCAACGTATTTATGAGTCTATTTTTACTGCATGGCGGCAGGTCAGTTGAGGGAAATGATAGAAAAGTCTTGCGTTTTCGCCCGACACTCTGGTGTCGCCGTTTTGACACGCCGCGGATAATTTAAAAATAAGATCAGTTGAGGCAAAATAAGAAAAATACGAAGATATTGTATAAGTTTAGAGAAGCTGACTACGTGGCGACTGCCGCGTTAGTCGTCGCATAAACAGGTGCAATGACTTCTGAATATAAAGAGAAGCTACGTCTTGCAAGTTTTACGTCATTTTGAAATTACCTTTTGCGCCGTAATACCAGGGGAATTCAATGGAAACAGCTTTTCTAATCATAGCTGTGATAAGACAGAAGTATAATGAAGTAGTAGTAAATGCAATGCTGCGCTTTGAATGATAAATTAACATTTGCATACAATGTTGACATGTCATTAATCAACATTGAATTTAGAGCAAAATAATACATTCATTGGAAAGAGGTAAACAACATTTAGTAAAATACATATCACACAAAAATGTAGTGTGTTTCGAAAGTTGTTTCGTAGTAGTAGTTTATTTTTGTTTAAAAGGGCTTTGTCGTATTTTTTGTTAACAAAATTAACTTCTTGGTGGAAAAATTACTAAAATTTTGTATTATACTGCTTTAAGCACCAAGATCTCCAGTGTGTATTAACCAAGTTTCCCAAAATGTCCTTATTGTTGTTCTACAATGTCCTTGAAAAAAACATAGGCCGCTTCCATTCGAAATATAAAATTTTTAATTGTTATCTTAAAGGTGAATGATTAATAAGGGGACCAACACAAACGGTAATCACAACACTTCAAGGAAACGATTGGTGCATGGTGAAACACTTAGTTACGAAACACCCTGTATGTATATGAGGGATCAGTTCTTATCAGAACTCGGAATTACTCGAAGGCATAGTCAACCATCACATAGTAGCTCAATTAGTTAGAACATCGAAGTGCAAATGTTAAGGTCGCGGATTTGATTCCCGCATGTGTCGAAGTCCGTTGTTTTTTGCAAATTCTCACATATTTATAGTGTGGGATCGATCGATCGCAGTTCTCATCAGAAGAAAATTGCTCGAAAGGCATTATAGGTTCAGTAAAATAAGTACAGTGAAATTTATTTAAAACAAACTCGCATATGTACATATTGGTTTGTTATCTAGAAAATTCATTTAACAGAGTAGTTAAGTAAAAGACAAAATCATTTATAACTATGAGAACAAGAAATTTAAGATTTACAAGTTCATCATGACTAATTTTTCGAACACTTTCTCAATACATTTTCACAGCTGAAATGTCACTCACTTTCGCGGAAAGTTGTGAAAGTCGACTGGAAAACCAGAATCTCAATTGTTTCTTTTCTGAAAATTTTACTTGCCAGATTTCTAAATTGTTAGTCTTAATAAAATTGCTTGGCTTGGTACCGATATTTAGGATTGAACTTTGTTTAACCTGCTCAGGACGGGGATTTTTACGTTGAAATTGGACTTTTTGTTTTTACAATATTTGTACATAAAATCGAAGAATTCGTCACGTCAAGTGCCCGACAAATTTGGTGGTCGAAATTTCGACCAGTCCCGTCTGGGACGGAAAGTCCCATGTTAAAAATTTTATTTGTGGAATAAACAGTGCTTTCCTAAGTAATTGGATGCGCTGAATACGAAAAAGATAATGAAAAATGTCCAGAAGACATCTCTGCCCTTGAAAATTGCATTTCAAGGTCAAATTCGTTGTTTTCTGTCCGAAATGATATCTGTACATTTTTTTTGCGTTGGATGCAGAAAAATAGTAATGTTTTTTATGAATGTCATTTGCAAGAAATACTTCCGTTTTCGCTCTCAGCATGACCCAGGATCAACAGCGTGGATGTGGTGAAATTTTGATCCCTTTGGGGTCGAAATACCGAGTAAAAAATTCGAGCTTGAAATCACTATTTCAAGGTCAAATATGCTACCTAAAATTGTTACACTATATTTCCTATATTCAAAACATAATATTATTCCCAAAATCACTCAAAAATATTATGATACTTGAGTGGTCGAAATATCGGCCAGTCCCGTCCTTAAAAGGTTAAGTATTTATTTAAAGGGCTTAGTATATATCAGTTGAGTGTGCAAATGGAAGTGATTGGTCAAATCGGTGGGGAGTTGCGAGTTGCATTTTTTTTATTATAATAGCGTCAAGCTATAAGAATAATTTAAATTATTATTCATTCAAAAATTCTAATAATTGTTCTAGCAGTTGCACATCGGTGGAGTAAATATCTCGAAAACTTTTCAACAGATTTAAATAGTTTAATTTAACAGACATGTTGTCAACATGTCTTCATAAACAATTCGAGGAATCTTATTTTTGAAATGAACTTGCATACGTAAGTTAAACTAGCCAATTAACATTTATACGGTTAGGTCTTTTATTTGATAATGCGTCAAAAAGTTTACAAAGAAAACGAATAAAACAGGTATTGACATTTACATATAACGTAGTTTTAATTTTAATAATAACGCTCGTAGTTAGCTGCTATTCAAGATTTGCATACATATATGCATTGTTTAGTCAAGCCTCACTTTATAGACACATTAATTGATTGCATCCTTTTATGAGGATTAAAAAGCTGGAGAACTGATAACAAGTAGTTTCAATAATTGAATGCATTAATTCGTTGTACTTAAGGAGTAACACCACTGTAACAGCCTAAAAAAACGTGTTTTTTTGTCATTTTTTTTTGGGTGGAAGGAAAGGTAATAAAATTATAATATTGGAGGAAGTTATTTAGCGTATATTTAAGTAACAAAATAGAAAATTATTATAAAAAAATATTCAAAAATGACGGCAGCACAGCCATTTTCGCGAGGCACGTAGAATTCTGCGGCCCCCTGCATAACTCCAACAATTTTCATTCTTTTCATTCGAATTTGTTGCAATATCTTTAAAATAAGATTTTGAAGAGAAATACGTAGGGGATTTTAAAAATATTGATTTTTGTGTGATTGGCGAGTATTTGAATTAAATCGTTAAATTTTCAACAAAAAAAAAGATAATCATTTGTTAATAAATAATGATTAAATAAACTTATCGAAAATCCCCTATTGTAACAAATTCGAATGAAAAGAATGAAAATTGTTGGAGTTATGCAGGGGGCCGCAGAATTCTACGTGCCTCGCGAAAATGGCTGGTGCCGTCATTTTTGAATATTTTTTTATAATAATTTTCTATTTTGTTACTTAAATATACGCTAAATAACTTCCTCCAATATTATAATTTTATTACCTTTCCTTCCACCCAAAAAAAAATGACAAAAAAACACGTTTTTTTAGGCTGTTACAGTGGTGTTACCCCTTAAACGATTGTCTACAAATCAATTTAGGTAAACATGCATTCAAGAAATGCACAACGTAAATGTTTAAAAATAAGTTAATTACGAAAGGTGTGGTATTAATTATATTCTTAGACGGAAAGGAAAGTAAAAACACCTGTAAAGTGCTAGGTGAAACCTTTCTCAGAAAGTGAAGGCCACTTTTGAAATAAACAACTTGAGTAGCTCATAAAATCTGTGGCAAAAAGAAGGAAAACTGGGGAGCTCCTGTTACGAGCCTAAGTCAAAATCGATCTGCTTTGGTAAAAGTCCAAGCAGACCTGTTAGTGATTTATTGGTTGTTGTTTTATTTTATTTTAACAGAAACGCAATTACATACGCATTGGCAGGAGAAAGTACATATTTCAGCATTTAAATCATTTCTTCTTTTACTTAAAGTCATGTGGTAATTGCTTAGCCCGTAGGCTTTGTATGCTATAAAGTTAGAAGACCATCATTCTTTAATTGGTCTGCCTTTATTTACTCCCGCCTTTTAGATAATTGAAAGGGAGTTTGATGTAGTTAATTTAGATTGTAGAGAGAGACTTAACCTATTTTTACTAAGATTCCACTATTTATTAGACTTTCTTTTAATTAAATGTTTTAAAAATCGTCAAGGGTTCATATTATTTTTAACTGGAACCTAATATGTATAAGATGTTGTCTTTAATACGTAAATCAAATTACACACAATGCTGAATCAAAATTAAAACAAAATGTTCTAGTTAAGAGTAAATGCTTTTAAAAAGGCCACCCTAAGTGATCTCCGTGACCGAGTGAAGAGCATGTTGACGCTGAGGATTCAAAAGTGCTAAATTCGATCCCCGAGTTTAACCGAATATACAGCACTCGTATTTCTAAACCCGAATACAATTCCGAAAGTAAGAAAGAAGCGAAAATAGGGATAGAAAATTGTTTTAAATTAGGAGAATATCTCTTCTATTTTTCAATCGTTTACTTTAATGCGTGTTTTAGAGTCTTATAAATGATAAATGAAGCAAAATGAAAACTTTTAATTTTAAAAAGATTTCCTATATTCAGATTTCCATTTTAAACGCCAATTTTATTTTAATTCGAATGCCAGTTAAAAATATTATCTAGTTTCTTCTTAATTCAATATGTGTGTGTGTGTGACTAATCCTTTGAATATGTTTTTTTTTTGCTTTAGTTTTGACTCAGTTTATTTCTTGTTTTTCTTTACTTTTAGGAGAATTTTTGTCTCAGCTGTATTTTTGAAGACTTTTACTTAAAATATGTTTTCTTCTCTTTCAGGGGACGTAAAAGATTTGTCTCCGAAGGAGACGGTGGCCATATTAAGCCTCCTACTATTCCACAACTACGTGACTAAAAATAAAGCATTTGTTTACTTTGTCTCGGCACTCCATGGAAAGCAGATTGTCCGCTGTAATGACGAAAATTTATAAATGGATAAGTGACACTCATGAAATAGTTTTTTTTTTACGTAAAACAAATGGCAGTGCTAAGACGTGATTTTCTGGAAGCAGTTTTGCACGCTGGTGGATCTCATGGAGTGCCAACTAAAAGAATTTTGATGAAAAGCGAAAATATATTTTTCGCTTAAGATTTCCCCTTTTTTACACTTTGAACATGAATTGTAAACCTTTAGGTGAAAACAATGTTTTACTCAATTTAATTAAAACTTTCCGTTTCCTCCTCGTTTAATTAAATTGCACGTTTTGAATTTCTACTACCTTTTCTTCATTTTTAGATGAATGGAACGCAGAAGTAATGTAAACTACTTCTTGTGCGTCGTAGTTCTGAGATCTTTTTCTATAGCGTGTATTTCAGATCTGTTCTGTAAAGTAATGATAGCATCCAGAAAAAAAAATTCTTGACTATAGTATGATTCCCTACATCTAACTACATAACTCCTCAGCTACTACTTTATACTATATATGTACGTTAAGAATTAAAAAGATTTATTGATGAAGCATTTGAAGTTGCGGCGTATTATTATTATCCTGCTTTTTCTTGAACAATGTTATGAAAACAGGTAAGCATAGTCTTAGTTTTTGCAGATATACACTTGTTTATTTTTACCAGTTTTCAGGTAGGATTTACATAATCTAGGCGCTAAATTTATGTAATTTGCCATAAGTGACAAATATTCTGAATATAATTCTCTTCACAAAATGGAAGCTTTCGTGTTCCTCCTCCAAACTCTTCTTCAAAAATATCTTATACACTAATTAATGAGGTAAATCAATAATTAAATTTTGTTTTAAATTATGTAATAAATGACCTTTTACTGTTTTTTTACATTTGATTAATCTATAAAAGTAAGAACATTTTGCTGACTCAGTTTTTGGTTTTAAACTGAAAAGGGGATAAAAATATTTTGACTCTTGGATTAGGTGCTGGGCAAAACGCTTAACAACTATGCCAAAGCTAAAGTGCATGAAATTCGGAAAGACGTGATCCAACATGTATCAACCGATTAATCGAAGTGTCTTGATAAATGTTTGTTTTAAAAAAACAATTGGTATTTATGTGAGATCAGAACGTAGCGATTCTCAGTAATTCAGCGGAGGAAATATTCTAGTTGCTCTGCAATTACTGAGAAAACGCTGCGTTCTAGTCCCACATTAATGTCAATAATTTTTGAGCGACTTAAAAGACCCTTAAAAAACGTGACTCTTTTTGTAATAATTTGACTCCTTTAGAGATCAACTTTTGCAAATAGGAAGAAAATTAATTTTTAAATAAATTCCGCAAATGTTAGCTTTGAATGTGCCTGCTCATTTTCGAACCGACATCAAAGACATCATACAGGTACCGTTTTTCTATTTTGGTACGGAATACGAAAATAATAAATTTATAGGTGTCATCAAAATTAAATCATCGAAAATAGACTAAAAATATGCCGATTGATAGAGGAAAACTAACATACAAAATAAAAAATAAAAAGTTTATTCCTTAGCATCATAGAGCTTATAACAATTTATACAACACAAAAAACAAAAATCTATTGTAGCCTTATGTTATGCAACATGGTTGCCACTATCACCAGATCATCAATAATCTTGAAAAACTCGTACCTCAGAGGCACTTCGGAGTTGGCGAGGATCTTGAAAAATTTAATATCGTCTAACGCTTTCATCACGTTCATCTTGTAGCATATGCTCGCATCGATCTTTACATCTATCTGCTTCCATTTCAGAATGTCCAAGTCGACCTTTCCAAACCCATCACCAATAACATGAACGGCGGGTGATTTGGTAAACTTAACAAAATGGAACAGTGCATTGGAGCTGCTGTATTTTGAATTACCATCGAACCCTTTAGAGACGAAATTTACAAAACCTTCGTGAGTACAAGATATGAGGTAGTAGAGGTCGACCCTGACGCTGTACCTGGAGATTTCTTCTGGATGATCATTCATGTAGTTCGGCTTTCGCACTGAAATCTTCATCCGAGTTAGTGCGCAATCGGTTGGAGATCTTTCTGAGGCCACTTTCATTGCCTTCCTGAAGAGCATAGCCATCTTGGGAATTATGTCGATGATGGTCGTTACCACCTCTTCAAGAGGCATTTCAAAAACGTCCGACAAAATCTCAACGGATTCGTTTTGCCTCATTTTCCTAAAGATCACGTATATCTGCTTCTTGTGAATCTGAAGGCATCTGGCGAGGAAGCTGAGGATGCAAAGCTCTTCTTTGCCAACACCCAGATACATGACTGGATTGTCCTCGATATCCTTAATAATTTTGTGCAACTTATTCACTTTAACACCATCCGTCAGAACCTCTGGTGTGAACTGTGAGTGGACAGCAGCAATTTTGGGTATAATTGACGAAGGTGTCGTGGCCACCGGTGTTGCTATGGGTGCTGTTGAGACAATTGGGGAAAGTTGCTGCAACTGAAGTCCAGATGGTGATATGCCGTCATGGAAGTGGTAGACGGGTTGGGATGTATTCATTATTAAATTTTTATTGTCTTCCTGTATTTTCGAATCCACCGATGATATCTTTATGCCTTTTTTGTTGAGCACATCTAGAAAAAAAATAAAACCTTTTAGTATATGTATTCTCAACATTTCTCATGGTTTGTCATATAACAATGGAAAAGCTACATACTGAACATTTTTTTAATCTATACATTTGCTCCAAAAACTCATTACAACCTTGATAACCCAAATCTTGTCTGACCAGAATAACTAAACCTAGTAAAAATGTCATGTCATGTCAATCTTCGTTCTATTTGTTTTCAAATATTAGTTAAAGTTCCTGGCTATCAGTAACGAACTAAAGTCTTTACAAAATATAAAACCGCCTTCAAAAATTCAGAAGGCATAAAAAATATCCATTTCGCTTTATAAAGTGGGCAATTGAAATGTATAGTCAAGTCTCGAATTATTTTTTTAAATTCCAGATATGTGTTGTTTTCTGATACGATCATTTTAAAGAAATTTTTTAAAAGCCAATATACGATATAAAATTTTATGAAGAATCCAAATCTGACATTATTTTTCGAATAGTCTAAGAGCGTAGAATTAAAACGTTGTTTTTAAACCTTGATCTACTTAATAAAACTCTAACACTGACTGACTGACAGACAACGCGCAGCACTAAGAAAGGATTTTTTAAAATATACCTTAAATAGGGGATGAAAATTTTTATGGAAGTTTGTTATTTTTTGAAGTTAGTTATATGGAAATTGGTGTTAGGGCTTCTGTTTATAAATTAAAGTCAATTGAGATATCTCTTCGGCTAGTATTTCAACAAATTTAATTTCGGTCTAAAAATTGTGTTCAAACCTCATACTTTCAAATAACTTTATATTTATTTTAAGATTTTTCGAGGTTGAAAATTCAAAACAACGAGTAACTAATTTAGTATAATGTGCTGCTTGCTTCTTCTTCTATGCGAATAATAAAATGAGGGCAGATTTCAAATCTGAATATTCTTGGTGCTAAAACAAAATATTCTTTTCTGAGATAGTCCTAATTTTAATGCGAAATTTAATAATGAAGAAGTATGTATACATTTTAATTAACGTTAAGTTTTTTTTAAGGTCAATGCATTATTCAATTGATTGCCAAAATAATTTATTTAGCTCATCACTCGGATTTAATTTGTTAGTATAGAATGCCAATGAAAAGTGAAACGCCCGTCTCTATTTATTTATCTCACGTTGCTTCAAATAAAATCTAAGCCATACTTACTGTGAATTGTCGTCATAGGAATGTTGCTTACAGACAAGGTCGGTTCTAAAATTATTGTAGGAATAAGAAAAACATATTTAAATTTATGTTTAACTTACTTATATCTTCTGGTTGAGCTGGATATGATATTGTCGGTGTAGCAGTTCCTTGTGTTTTTATTTTCTTACCTATGGAGGAAAAATCTGTTAATATCAAAAGTATGCATTTGAAAACAAAAAATATTGGAAAAAATACGATTTGTTGTATTTCCTATTGTATCTTTGTATTGAGCATTTTTATAGTTTTTCTACGGCAATCGATTTTTCTAGACCCTTTGCAACCATACAATAGTAAATATAACGAATCGTGAGTCCCTCTTATGTGTTACGTGTACGTAGTTCATGTAATTATCAGGAATATATTTTTCAGGGCATACCAAATATCTCAACACTTAAGACTCACCTAAATTGGGTGCTGCCGGTATTACACCCTTCCCGAGTAAGGTTTCATGTACCTCTGGTGGCACCGCTGCGGCCAATATTTTAAGTCCTAGTTCCAGTGAAGAGTTTACTAAAAAAGGAAAATATTTTTTTTAATTTACCTAGATTACTATACTGCCGTGCCAAGGAAAAAACTGGTTAAGCGCCAAATTTCTCAAAATTGAGTTTTTGGTATCATTCGATTCGTCCGGAAATTCTCTATTTAATGATACCAAAAACTCAATTTTGAAAAATTTGGCACTTAACCACTTTTTTCCTTGGCACGGCAGTATAGCTTAATCAAAACATTTTATATTCGATTTCAAGTTGAATCAAGTATAAATTGTGTTTCCATCAAAATTGTAAACCAAAAACGAGGCACAAAGCGACTTTATGTATGCATGTAAGTAATAGCTGAGTATGTGGCTAAATAAAAATTGGTAGTCAAAGTGTAGAGTTGAGTTGAAACGTTTTTCCATCAACTTTTGTAAATTTCTTTTGTTTTAATAATAATTTGTTTATTAACATTATCTACTTCATTTTTGTCTTTTGAAGTGGTTACGCCACTTCAGAAATTTCAAAAAATATTTGTTGTCTTAAAAGGTGCTTTTATTGGGTTATTAGAAATAGGTAATAGGTTTTATTAGTTAGAGACACTCCGAAGAGGACCTTTTCATACATTCTATTAAGATAGCCCACTGTAAACATCGATGTTAACTCAAGCTTTAAGCGTTTTTCGACACTACATAGAGCTGATTTCAAAAATTGTTGGTTGCTAAAAATGACTAATTCACACGTTTTCACAAAATCATCCCTGCAAAAAACAGCTTTTAACGAATGCAACTTTAGTTACACATTGGTTACTAAACTACCCATCTGTTCCATTCCCAAAACACTTAAGTATAAAAAAAAATTTTCTGGGATATGAATTCCGTAATTTTCACAAGTTTAGCCCCGCAACCTCTAGATAAAAAGCTCACATTCGTTGCAAGAACGAACGAGTTGCATACAATGAACTAAATGGTCTAATTATGTCCAGCCTCTAAATTATATTTTTATTCTGTCTATATAAAAATTTTAAAATTCAGTGTGCTCAAAATTCCAAATTTCGTTCATAAAATGTCACTGCTTATTTTATTGCTTTGGAAAACTTACGTGGATCTGGTTTTTGGGGAGCGACTGGAATGTTTCGTATTCTTCGGTATACTCCAACTTGTTCTCCTTGTTTATTGACTATTGCTTCTCCGTCAGGTTTTTCGGCCTTCCGTTTTCCTGAAACACAAGTAAATACGTTTTGAAATATATCATGATAAACAAATTACAAACGAATTTTAATCCGTTCGCAGCAATACAAGGATAAGTTTTCTTAAAAATTAAGTAGAAAATATTAAAAGAATATTTTGAATTGCAAATTTGTAAACATTATGGACTTTCTCTGAAAATTAAAAAAGAAAAATGGCTCTACTTTGCTCTTACATATGTATATTATGTTATGTTTTTTTCCAAAAGGCAAATTGCTCGATACTGTTAAATTTATAAAGGTGTAGTATAAAACATAAAATATTGTAGTTATAAAAACAATGAACAAATTTATTACAATTATAAAATTACTGATTACATTAAAACTACTTTCAAATAACAAGTTCTTTATGAATAAATTTTTATAAAGTTGTTTTTAAAATATGACTTGAAAACCAACCTCCTCTTCTGGGATCTTATATTGAATGCTTAAAACGTTGTAAGTTTTTATTTGGTGAAGGTGGCAATAAATATCATCCTTTAGAAATTTAAAAAGATATTTAACATACATAACCGACCTTTGAACAAGTTTATTATTTACATATTACATAGACATGTGGAACATACATACAATGTACCATACAGGTCAAGGTGTTATCCGGCTGTAATTTTTTCAAATTGCTTTAAAAAATACCTTAAGCCCACAGACACAACAATAAATAAAATTAAAGCAATCGTTTTCTTGTAATTAAGTTTTGAAATTACTATTTTAAGATCCATCACACTAGGATACTTCCATAATATCCTTTAAAATTGACAAAATTTGGTCGTCTAGTCGTCACACAAAAAAAATCTAAAATATTTTCGTTTCTTAAATTATATAAATTTTTTTAAATATTCACGGATCTCTCAAAATATTTAGATATAATAAAGCAAAAACATGTTTCTTACTTTTATAACCACGGCTGCGATGAAACTGAGGATTGAGAATTAAAGGGGGACAAATTCCCTCCGTTGATGAGTTGTGAATTGTTGAAGGATTGATCTGCATTGAGATTTGTGGTTGAAGTGGATTATATGTCGAAATCGTGTTTTGACCCAGAATATGCACTAAATTTGGCAATCCAGAAATTTGTGATGGTTTTGAAATTGCAAATTTTGAAGATCCAACTGAATCTGGTAACATTGTATTAAATTGATCATTGCTATCGTCATCGATGACGTACACTTCGGACTCAGCAGCGATTTTCTCCATTTCTATAAAGAAATATTTCAATTTGTAAATACAATGAAAACTTGAAAATTATAAAGGATCTTATTATGGAATTTGTAGACGATTAGTATTATTTCATGTGTTATACTGATTGATTGTAAAAATTATTAGAGAAGCAAACATTATAATTGTAATACAATTTCTCTGACTCATCCATTTATGTTTTCATTAATTACTTTCACTATTTTAAATAAAAATAAAATTGAAATTATTGAAAGCATGGTTTGGTTCTTAAAGTTAACGCCATCGATTTCTTCCATGCTAATCTAACAATTTTTTTGAGAAATCAAAATTGTTATCTAAAAAAATATGACTACTCAAAAGTGTATATTTACAATTATTACGCATAAATAAATTAATGAAAAAAATAAAAGTTGATACATACATATTTTGTAGTTGTTCTTGTATTTATTTTTGAAAAAGGATCAAATTTTAAAGCTCTCACCGCTTTGTTCCCACTTAATCTATAAGTTGGAAAAAATAAAAAGCAACTCGTTTTAAATTCCATAATAGAGGCCCTTATTTATAATGATCTCTTTTTTACCCACATATTCAGCAGGAAAAATTTACTTAAATTAAATTGGATATTAATCAGTTTAAAGTGGAAAAACAGAGATTTGCTCGTATTTTATAGTAAGTTTTAGTTTTATGTTAGTAAATTTTTGCTTACGGTATTGACTTAAGACCTTGAATACTGTTCTCGATGTAAACTGAAGCTTTTTGGCTATTGAATCGACGGTCAAACCCCGCTCGTGTAACTCTATAATGTTTTTCTTTCGAGTATTGTAGTCCATTTCTGAAAACAACACGTTTGTATTTCTGTTGATGCTGGCAACTTGTCCATGTTTAATGAAGATATTCGTTATTTTAAGTTATAAATTTTACACTACCGTCGGGACGCCGGTATTTTGACGGATTCTTTGCCTTTTTTGTCTGACGGAAAGATTGCAGTAATAAGCTTCCTTCAATATCCATTTCTTCTTTTTCATACGGCCTGCTAAGAAGTAGTCGGAACAAATTTTGTAATTTGTTCTGGATTCAAATTTTTCTTTGATATCCGTCGAAGCCATTCTCTTCGCAATCTTTCTCCGGTTGGAAATGAAAAGGTGTAGGCATTGATATGTATTCTTTTCTTACTATACACACATTGTCGGAATGATCTTGTTTTATAAGAATTCAATATAACCTGTATTGTGGTTCTATTCGGATTTAGTGAAAAAATCTTTTAAGTCCCCAAATATATTTAATTATATATGTATGTAACTAGCATTTTTACAAAAAAATTGTGATAGAATATGCAAAATTGTCATGACTACTATTTACAAGGCCTCAAAACAAATCAATTATTTTATAAAAGAAGAACACAAAAGATGACCTAACACCACATTTAGGAGTTTTTATTACTTATTTATATTTAAATAATAACTCAGATAATATAACTTATGTGCCAACCTAAATATTCCTAAGTCCTTGCAACGATCTTGCAGGACCAAGCTTTAAAATTAGTTTTGGTAAAATTTTTTCAAATTTTTTCAAATTAATAAATAACGTTCAAACACCGTTCCTGGTATCGTTTTTATAAGCAATTGGTGAAATTTATTTAAATTTAAAATATTGAATGTATGCAAAGCTCATAATAGGGATTTTAAAGTTAGAAAACTCAAATTCTTAAAAACACGTGAATGAAAGAATTTTTCAAAAATTGAAAAATTTCTAGCAGTTAAAGAGGATTTCAGTTAAACGCATGGATCGCTAGAAAAGTTTAAGTACATTTTTGTCTAAACTTATGTTTTTACAAATGGCATCCAGGATATCTACAAAATACCTGGACCGAATTAGTTTTTAAAAGGATCATTTTATTTTCGTCTTTAAAGCCTTTATCGTGTGACCCTAGAAAAACCCATTCAAAATTAGAATTTTTTGGATTAGTTATAATGGGTCGATAATTTTTATTGACCTTAGACTTAGACTCCATCTTTTTCAGTTTTCAATTTTTTTTAAATTAATCTGTTGGTTGGTTATTTTTATTGTAATTCTTAAAACAAACGCTGAATGAAAAACAATGCAATTTCCCACGATAGAGCCTAATACAATACAGCATAAAAAAAGGACTTTTGAAAAATTCATAATTTTTAGAGGCCAACATAAATACCTTTTTTCTATTTTGAGGGTAAATGTCCATCCAATCCTTAGTACTGAGTCTTAAAATTAGTTGAGTGCGAATTTTACTGTAAAGGATAACTTTACGAAATATTAAAGAATATATCTAGGTTTACGATAAACTTTAGATAATTTTTTTTGTATAATGTTTTGATGTGGTGCTCTGTAGATATAGTAAACTTGATTTTATTGTAATAAATACAAGAAAAGGGGTAGCATACAATATTTCAAATGAATTAAAAGAACTCCGTGGATAAGTCAATATTCATATTTTGCAACACATGCCTCTTCAAAAGAATATTTTGCTTTAACTTATAATCACACTGTGAAATTAGTTTTTTTCTGCTGAATAGAATCTGCATTTATCTAAACTTTAGATATGTACACTTAACTAAACCTATAGAGGATAAAGAAGGAATTGATTCGACCAGGTCTTGTAAATTAATGTAAAGTATATTGAATGAAGAAAAATTGCTAGGCCTTTTTCCTATTTCATTTCCATCTGCTCCTTGCGATATTCTCTCTTTTCGTAATATAAGGCAATCATCGGGTCCATTGGTGTGACGCTTTTTAAATTCAGCGTTTTTTTCTTCGCTTTACTTCTGATTTAAAAAGAAATCAGAGAATATCCTCAACGATCTTCATAACGAATTTAATCAGACATACCTTGGAGACATTTCATAGGTTGTGTGGCAATTGCGTTCCTTTCTTGCTGGGCACGATCATATTTTTGTGCCTGTCGTTTCCGCCTCATTCTATCTCTGTGGTATGCGTTTCTTTTCATTCTCTGCTCCGGAGTTTCCATAGCCCGAAGCATACTTGCTCTGGCGGCACCTCTCTCTAGCCTCGCCTGTCTTTCTAGAAATGTTTCTTTACTACGGATTTCTCGCATTTTTCTTGCTGAATAACTCAATCTGGAAAAACTACACCATTCTTTAGCTTAATTGAATCTCATACAAATTAGCTTACTTCGTTGAATTCCTTTTTCTTCTTCTTTTCGGCTTACACTTCTCTCTGCAAGAATAAAATTTTTCCTGTTTTCCAGATTTGACTTCATAAGAAAAAAACTTCTTACATTCCGGACGTTTCGAGTTCCTCAGCGGTATTTTGCATAGGTTCAAGGAGACCTTCATTACTTTGTTCGTCTGTTTGAACATCTGTAGTGTCTCCTTTTTCGGGTTCAAACTCTGCAGTGGAAGCTTGTGGTGAAGACATCCTTTTACGTTTTGATCTAATTTACTTTCTGATTCTAGCAGAAATTTAGTTTTGTAGCAAGATAAAAATCACAATTCCAATTAAATCTATTTTACGAAGCGAACAAAAATTTGTTTTTGTTATACAAATACATATGTTGTTAAACCTGAATGATAGGTATATTTGATTTTGTAATAATTGCTTGGCATTATTGCAAAAGTTGAATACGATTTCGCGGTTGCGCACCGATTGTGTTTTATTGTTTTTATATAACCAACTTCTAAAATTCAAAAACCCAGAAAAAGATATGGAATAATTTTAAGTTTGAAATCTTGATTGTTACTAACAACATTCATTTTAGCTCGAAACGAACACAGGTACAAGTGCAATTGCTAACAATTTCCATAAAAAACTAATCTGAAGAATATACCACTCATTTTTAAGCATGTTGGAATAAAGAATAATAAAATTAATTTAAAGCACAATGGCATTCTTACGAGATACATTGCACGCAGACAAGCACGCATTCTTAAATAAAGGAAAAATGTAAAATCATATACCTACATATGTACATATGCAAAAACAAATAGATTTTTATTTTAGTTCTGTAAGTTTTTATTCGAAAACTCCTGCCTCCTCCGAATTTCCGATTTTCCGGTCCCAACCAAAATCTTCAATTACATATGGTATGTTGTTTGCTTTGATTACTGTTGCTTAATTTCAAATTGTCTTCCTAAAATTAAATATTTAAAACATAACTTCTATTTTTGTAGTTTTTTAGGGCATCACGCTGATGCATGACCTTCCGAAAAATAAACGATGCCGGGCTGCTCGAGCGCATCTAGACACTTTCCAAACGATTATTGCAGTATGAAGGCATCTTATTTATTTAATTATTTCGCGACTTGAGAGCCTTATTAGTTATTGCAATACATATGTATATACCTATTATAATGAATTCAGTATATTTTAATGCTTTGAGATCAGTAAATATACATATTTTATACAGAATATTTTTGAATGGCAGTCTCTGATTTTTTAGGAATGATGGTTAAGATTAATTAAATCTTTGGATGGTTATAGTCTATAGACAACTTTGAGATCATTAAACTACATTGCAAAAAAAAAAAAAAAAAAATCGAACTCCATAAGAGTCATTTATTTAACATTTTGAATTTTTTTCCGATTTTCGCTTTCTTTCTTATTTCATAAAGTATTGCCCAATAAAATTCGTATTCGTTAATTTTAAGTTAAAATGAGTTTTATTAAAATTCGATAAGTAACTGAATTGTAAACTTAAGCCGGTCCAAATTCTCCCTGCGTTTATTTAGACGGGCGAATGTCTTCAGTATCACGCCTAAACATTTTCAAGAAACAAAAATGTATACAAAATTTAAAGACGATCGATCAATATGTATTACCACGTGCCACCGAGAGATTGAAATTTAACACGTAAATCCATCACAAAGTTTAATTAATTTTTGTCTTTTTCTTTACCTGTAGTATTTTTGCGAAATACGAGAGAAATACCTATATTTTTTAAAATGTTTTTGACTTAAATTAACACTAGAGGCCATCAAAATCATTGCTTTTAGACATATTTTGTTACCAGGTCTATCACAAAAACGGTTTTACGTGAAAAGCTGTAAGTTGTGTAAAATATTACTCATGCAACAAATACTAAAAATATTTTATTATACAATAGAAAAAAAAGTAAGTAATTTACAAAAGTATTTCAAATTGAAATAAAGAATTGAAATTTTGCATTATCGGTCACTAAGTTGAGATAATTTCTGATCATGAATACAAGTTCTTACTATATAGCTATTAGGGTTTTCCATAGAATGAAATTTTCAATGCGCGATTTCGACTCGCATTTTACCAGTTTTGTTTTTCTGTCTACACATTTAGAAAATGTTTTAAGAAAATATAAAAGAAATTCGAAAATTGGCAATATAACAGCCACCTTAATGTATGTATATCTACATGCAAATAAGCCAAACAGGGAATCTTCCCTTTTTAAAGTCGGTTAAAAAACGTATTAAATTCAAAATCGTACGATAAACGCGACTTTAAACATTCACAAAAAAGCTGCTTAAATTTATGTACATAGAAATAAAATATTTATAATCCATTTTTGCAGTGCTGATCTAAAGATTCCAAGCAAAGCAGGTTAGCTAAAATCGTAACATTTAGCTTACACGGTTCGTAAGAAAGAACTAAAGAAAATAACTTTGCAGCATAAGATTTTGTATTTCTTTCTATGGACTTTTATGCCTCATCAAAAGCACCTCAATCTCCTGTGCTCCGCGACCAAAAATTCGCTCCAAGTTCCGTTCTGCGGCGCTGCAAAACAACTTTATTTATGTATTGGCTCCGATCGTCACAAGCTTTTTCTGTGCCACTTTCTTTTTAGGAGATTCGCAATTATTCCCATTTCTCAGTTTCCTGCACATAAATAACCAAATCAAAGTCGCCAATATTACTTTACCGTATAACTCTTTCAAATCGCTCTTTAATTTCACGCCGTACAAAACACAATAAATCGTCTCAAACTTAAAGCTTAATGTCCTCGCATCGTCACCCACTAAGCATACGAATCCGAAGTGGTGCCGCAGTTGCGCCGATACCCTCACTACTAAAAAGTTTAATTTCACCGCTCCCTACGCAACCGAGGCAACACCGACTGTTTGTTTGTTACGCTTTAGACTTTAGAGGATTGTAGTGGTAAACTAAAAATTTTATGCCTCTTTGTGTGTGTTCACACTCTCAGAATCTCGTTAATGAGAAATATTTATTACACTAAAGAATTCCCTCCCCGTTAAAATAAGCCTTATTTCTTCTTAACCTAGTAAAATTAAGGATTTAGTTAGCTCACCTGCTAATTGTTTTCGGGCTCAAACTTGTTAATCACTCTAAAAATCTGTAAAATGTTCACCTCAAAATGTCAGCTTACATCACTCTCACAAAAAGCAAATTGGAACTGAATTGAGAAGCGTTTTGAGAAAGGAATAATAACAATAGAGCGGCCTAATTGCGTCGCTGAATCATCGCCTCTCAATGAATTGAAAATACAAACATAGATGCCGCTGGTGGTGTTCGGTTGTAGTGCGAAAGAGATGATAATTCCCACGGTATGTACAAAACATAAAATATGCTCACAGAGAGTATTTTTAGAGAGAAATTGGTTTGATCTAGATATTTATTGCTTTAATTGATTAGTATTAGAATATTAGATCGACAAAATATAAAGAAAAGCCCAAGAACGGCAAAGATATTGACAATTGCTAGCGCATTTGCGAATTTTAGATGCAAAGAGGTCTGAAAAATCAGACTAACACAATTATGAGCATATTTTCCAGTGTCTCAGCCTCAGGCCTCTTTTGCTTCATTTTGGGCTTTGCCTGCACAGTGCAATGCGCCGACGAGCGACGTAGGCATAGGCAACCTAGGAAACCTTAACACACACTCGCTTGGCTTGAAAGCTCCAACACACAAGCAGCGCCGCTTATAAATACATTTTGTAAAGATAAAGAAAATGAACAGCACACGAAGAGCATGGCATGGAGCGTGTGCCGTTTGAATGAATTTGAATTTTTCTGATCTCTGAACACCGGTCTTTGCCTTTACGTTCTTTGCACTCTCAGATTCATCAGCAATTTTAGCTCACGGAGAGCGCAATGGATACTTCAAAGCTCGATGATACCTCAGTTTTCATATAGTGAACTAGCTTTGGCGCTGCCATGGCTCCGGTATACATGTCGACATGCCTCGCAGCATATTTTTTTTTGGTATTGGCTTCGAACACATATCGAAATAAAAAGGCGCAAATGGCGTAGAAACGAGAGCGATTTGTTTTGCATTCTAACAGCTCAACAGTTTTTCGGTTAGCCGCCAGAATTTCGTTTGAATTCCAAGGGTAAGTATGTGACGATGTCCTTTCGATAGAACCAAATATTATCACAGGTAAGTATTTTTAATTGAAATTCGTCTGCAACTTTAATCACAAATACTTGTAAATTTCAATGAGAGAAACACAAATTGCGAGATCCATTAAACTACAAGAAAGCTTGTTTTGTTCAAAAGCAATAGCAGCACTGCTCTGGTGTTCAATGTCGCAATTCCAAATTATGTGAGGCTCTTTGATATCTTTTTATGCCTTTGTATTATAGCACAGACTTGAAAGAAGTTATACATACTCTTATGAAACCGTTTAAGTATGGTATGTACATAATCGTCATATGTTCTTATATTTCTTTGTAACATATTCTTTAGCCTTTACATTGTATATGCATTTTTGCAGAATATCTACAGGTGATTCACATAAATCGCTAGAATCACTTGGAACCCAATAATACAAATTATTTTAGCTTGCCTTTCAATTAAAATAGAAATTCAAACAGAAATACAAAGGAATACTGTGGGTATTATTATTAAAACAATTTTCTTATCTAAGGAACCCAAAATCGAATTTGAAACGCCTCCAAAAATTAACACAGTGACCGAAGAGTTTTCAGGAAAAAATCTAACGCAAAGACTTCATTAACATCTTTTAATTTGTTTAAATTTGAATCCTATGAATCTATGTACATATATGTTTTTCCAGAAATTAATTCCTATGAAGAAGGATTTCCATGCGCGGAATCTCATAGGCATGGATTTCCATAGAGATGGATTACTGGAAAATAATTAAATCCGAATTCACCATTTGGGAAACCACATGAAAATTCAATTTAATGTTTATGTCGTTCTTAGGGTTCCGTACCAAAATGGTAAAAAGGAACCTTTAATGATGCGCTTCGACTTCGTCCGTTTGCCACAGCTGCTTACTTCAGCAACTACTAATGTTATCGACTTCAAATTTGAAATAGTTTTAAATAATACTTCCCCACCTTTATTGCAAATGCCAAAATTTAAAAAATATTTTTATTTTTATTGCAAAAGGGATTGAAATTTTAAAGTGGGGTACTAGGTCAAGTGAGGCATCATATCATATCATCAAACATGTCTAAAAAAATACCATTCCCCTCCCTGTCTCTGAGAGAGGTTTATCGTTTATGTAAATATTACAGGAAAATAAGTCTCTAACTAGCACAGTTTTTTAGGAGTCAACAAAAATCCTTTACAAACTTAACTTATTTATGCAGTCCCAAAAATGAGTTTTATTGCGTGCTAATAATACGTATAAATATCCATAGAGTATAATTTAATGAATCAGATTTGATGCGGTCGCTGAATTAACTAAATAACTTTATACTTGCATTTGGCCGGTTTTTTTTTTTACAAATTTACAGACTCAAAAAACAATAATTCCAAGATAAATCCGAAAATAATTTTACAAGGTCCGTTATAATTTTATTAAAAGTACTATAATAATTATAAGCCATATTTTGAAATTTTTCAGATTTTCCGTCGGTATAATACATTTTATTTATAGTATGTACATAGGTATACAAAGGGGGAAATGGGAGGGCTGTGACATACAGATAGATTGGACAAATCGAAATTATAAGGAATCCTAGAATAACTCTAAAAAAGTGGATTTCGAGAGCATGCTACTCAAATCGATAAATCCCAATTGGTCTTACATATAAGGAAAAATTAAAAATAAGGTTCTTATTATACCAACAAATGTTAACAAAAACCATCAAGGGTTTGAAATTTTATATGTAAAAAATTCTTATTATTTCCTGCAAGACAGCACAATCATAAGCTTTACTATTAAAGTTGTTAAAAGTAACCCGAAAAATAAATCTTCGCAATTGCCACTTCAATTACTGAGTAAAAACCCATAAATTGTAGAAATTCGAAGCGAATTCAGAGTTTTGGTATGGAAGCCACATATATGTATGTATGTATGTACATACATAATTTACCTATAAGATCCAACATATGAAAAGACTATGAACCACTAATATTAAAATAATAATAAAATGAAGCTACTATGATAGCAAATGTAAAAAAAAAAATTCAATAGTCTTAAAATATTTGTCTGCTTTGATACTAATGACATTTTCCCCAAAGAATCTTATCTTCTTAAAAAAAAAATCGATCGTATGATTTTTAATGCTCTTTATGTATAATAAGCATGAAAAGCCAATTTTTTCAAAATCAACAAAAAGTGTCCATATGAAATTTTTGGGTCCCTACCCCTTTCCCTTAATGAATTATTATAATTGAAGAAAGTTATGTAAATTGGGAAAAAAATATTTTTCCCCTAGAAGTTCACGAAGAATTGCTGTGGTTCTAAATATTTTCATTATTATTATAAATATTATGTTTTTTTGTTTATTTATTATCTTAAAAATAAATAAGATCGTTTTTCTTGAAAGATAGAAGCCCTAAAGAATTCTTAACCTTATTGAGATAAAATTGTTTTCCTCTAAAGACCTCTAAGCTTATTGAAATAATTTCAACCAATTGACATCGGTGCAGTTCATATCTACCAGTTTAACTCTGATTCACCTCCAATTGTTACGAGACGAATCGAAACAACTCCGCACATAATTTGTCCACCCCGGCGAGACAGGAAACAATTTTGCTAAATCTTTCGCATAAATTTATCTAGTCGACAGCAAAGCGGCCGTACGCCCCGAACAATCTATCTATTGTCGATAAGCAGTCTGAGATTAGCCGCCCGCCGCTAGAATTTGCTGTTTCAGTGATTTCGCGATTTTCCAAAATGGAAGGTGAATCTTCAAGTGATAAAGCAGGTGGATTGGCACCTGAAGCGGTCTCGTTGAAGCACTACAACCGTCTGATCACGGAGTTGAGATGTCCAGGATGTGCGTACCCGATGAAGGCACCCATCCTGCAGTGTTTCACGGGGCACAGTATCTGCGAAACCTGCACGAAGATCTTGGAAATGTGTCCACTGTGCCAAGTGTGTGATAAGATTTGCTTCTAACAAAGGTGTCTTAATAAAGATCTTCGTTTTAGAAAGGATTCTGCAGCACGCGATCGCTGACGTTGGAGGCCATATGCGCTAAGGCTCATTTTAACTGCTCGAACTCTAGCAATGGCTGTAAGGTTCGACTTCCCATAAAACTGCTTGAGTGGCACGAACACCAGTGCGCCTACAAAGTGATGAAGTGCTTCATGGGCAGGGTTTGGGACAACTGCAACTTTTCGTGCCGTGAAATAGACTGGAAGGAGCATGTCGAGGAGAAGCACAGAGACAAGCTTTACACAGCAGTTCCTGTGGAACTAACTTGGGATATCAACGAACGAAGCAAGGCTCTAGCTGGTTACTACGTTATACAGTATCTTGCGGAGATGTTCTACCTGTACCACATCTACGATAAAACCAACTCCCAAGTCCTGTGGACGATGACTCACATTTCAACAACGCAGGATAAACCATTGAAATTTGCATTTGAAGTGGAGTTGTACTGTCCAACAGATGGGTCAAAAATCATTTGCCAACGATTTCCTTGCCACTCTGAAAGCGATAAAGATATACTACAAGATGGGACCTGTGTCTCGATCGCTATGGGCGATGTTATGAGATTTGCTAATCCAGACAAGGTTAGTACTAATTTTCTTTATATATTTCACTATTTCAGTTGAAAGAATTTGCGTGCACAAAAAGCCGACTGACCTGAGTGAGTTAAACTAAGCTAATTAAAGTTGATTAAAGTAAGCAGCACGCTCGAGATTAGTCAACTTATTTAGATCTACTTAGTATGCACACTTTGAAATGCCTAGTGCTTTCAAGATTTCCGTCAAGAGTACATTTGCAAAATGACCCGTAATATTCAAGAATTCCAATATAAATAAATAAACAAAAAGTAAAAAAGTGTGAAAAATTAGCACTTAAAACTTAAAAAGTTCAACAAACATAAAGATCAGCTTTCGTTTAATTTGTTTTTTTACTACAAGCCAGTTAATGCATTAAGTATAATCAACATTTTCTTATTTAAATTCTTAAATTATTATTATTTTCAAATCTTTAAAAAAAAATAGAAAATGTCAAGACTTGAGAATGGAAGAAAATTCAGAGTTTTATGCCGAATTTTAAAATTCTGCAACACCAGTCTTTGGGAAAAACAATATTCTTGTTTTTTTTTACTATTGTTTATATCCAACAAACATGAAACTAATTAAAAACATTACATTGCAGGTGTTGCATTATCGGGTAAACATTCAGGAAGTTAAAATTGCACCAACGTCAAAGCAACCCCCTACCAAACGGGACTCTAAGAAAACTCTTCCTAAAGATTTTCAGTTTACCACAATTGAAGGAGTTAATCACAAATTGGTTCCTAATGATATGATTTTAACCAGAACAACTTCCGAAGACAACGGAATTGGCGCAGATGGAAAAATAAATGATGGTGACAACTCCGACACTGATCCCGAGATGGATATGTACGTGAACGAGTTGATTAGCTCAACCCCTAAACTGAATTTTAACCGTCGATTTTTCAATGAGGTCTCATCGAACGTAGATATGTCGGAAAGTTCGTACGGGGTCCAAGGAGAAAGGAGTGCTCTGCTGAAGTACGGCAGCGTTAGTGATTTTAGTTCACAGAAAAAGGCGAATCCCTTCGGGAGAATTGCCAAATCTTTTATGAACTTGAAAGTTGAAATGCCCGACTTCAAAGCACTGGGGAAAGGCCGCAGCTCCAGAAAGAGTTTGCAGTGATATTTTATGGTGTAAGTTTTATGCAATTGTACCAGCAGGGGTCAATAAAACTTGCATGAGTCGCTCCATTTCTTGTTGGATTATTTTTAAAGTAGTCTAGTCCTTGAGATGAAAATGCATAGTCCATTCGACAAGTGTACTTTTAATATAATATAGATGAATTTAAAAAGATAGTGTTCTAGTTGCTTTCTTAATGCTTTGTTTGTGATATAGTTTCATATAGTTTCAAGACATCATTTGAATAATGATTCAGATAATTGAATATTCAAATATTCACTTCACAATTTCAACTTTAAGTTCTCAAGTGTTTGTCGTGACTTGAACCGAGTTCAAATAAAGGAGTTAACTCGGGTACTGGAGAAAGTAAAAAGAGAATTCTGGTACTGAGTATTCATGTACCTGTATATTATTTCAGTTCTATAAAGTTAAAGCTTTGAGAATTAAGAATGCAATTTAATTAAATAATAGTTAGAGAAGCTACTCATATATATTGTAACTTAAAATTTATTCTAGCATTCGAAAAAAACATTTTAAAAGATTGAGTTTGAGATTTCCTCACGGATGTTCATGCAAATACAATATTCTAATTTTACAGTACTCAAATACTTAAGTATGTACTTCGATTCCTAAACTCACATACTCGAATACTTTTCAATTGAGTACTTAAATCTCCTCTTTCTCGAGAGCTCGGATAATTTTTCTCGTAAGCACTTGGGTGCTCTAAACGTCTTTACTCAGATTGGAATATTTGAATTGTTATTAAAGTACTCTTCGAGTAATATAGTTAAAAAGAATTCTAGGCTCTAGTATACAAGTATACCAAAACAAGAAAGAATATACATATGATCGTAAGTTCCTATTCTCGTCTCACATAAATTCAATTACTTCTAAACCGTTCCGTCTATCGGTTTTATTATAGTTCCTGGTAAGAAGTGTTCTACAATATAATTGAGAAATCTGGAGCCTTTTCTGACAAATTGAGATGGTTCAAGTTTTTGCTCCTTCGACTTATTTTTTACTTCTACTGTAACTCTTTGGAATTACTCTTTTAGCTTGAAATATAAATAAAATAATAAATCAATCAGGATCACGGAACAATTAAAATTGTTTTTATATTGCACGAAAGCCCTTTTGTATTAAATACAATTAAAAATTTCCAGAAACTATGTTTCAAAAATTACCAACGTAAAACCTTATAAATGAACGGAAGGTGAAGTTTACTTTTCAGTGTTATGTAATGTTCTCTGAAATCCGATTAACTATAAATGACTTTTTTCGATGGCTTAACACTGCATACGCGACCACGTTTTAGTGTCAAGCTATGAGGTACATAGCTTTGCATGTTTTGGTGTCAAGGTTTCAGGTAATTTTTGGCACAAATCTGCACTGTCTTACCACCTCGGCATCGTAACACTAGAAAAATTGTAATTAGACATTTACAAAAAAAAATGGCAAAATAATGGAATTTTTTACTATGGGACAACAGATATTTATCTACCTTAGATATGAATAGTGGACTTTTTTAGGAGTATTCAATCTACAGATATTTAAATAAATTTGAATATTAAAAAAAAATGTATTCGAAAAAGACTATAAATATGAAATATGAAGTACAGCTCCAAGGTTGTCTGATCATACACCAGGAAATTTAAGTAGATATCTAAGACAACTAAAATTACAACATAGACATCTCATAATTAGATCAGTTTTCGTAATGGAAAACTACTAGATTCAAAATTAGAACACGTAAATAAACAAAAATTAATAGAATGTGTAAATATCAACATTAAATAACGCAACATTTTGCAATTCTGAGAGTAGGATGATAGTAAAGTAAACCACACCCGAAAATTTAAATTCCATTTTTTCAACAATTGTTAAATTCCCCACTGTAAAACGTTTTTACTCTCAATATTCCTGTAATAAGTACATACTCAAAAGTTTATAAGTTCTCCTACATTCCTTTTTAAAATTTATTACTCTGATCTTACTTAAATTTTGGATGCCTTTTTAAACTTATTGCCCATATTTCTATAATCAATTCACTCCGCCTTCGTAAAACTGAATTTTTATAGTCTGTTTCTTAAGAAAGTAGAAACTCAATAGCTGAGAAACTCACAAGGAATTCTCCGATCCTTGGACGCTAAAACTCTTGAACTTGAGTATGCTTCAATTTTATGATATCCTTTGTATTTATACGAAATACACAAAATTATAATTGAATCGATGCATAAGTTGAGATAATTCTCCTTTTGCTTACAAAGCCTGTTGAAACTTATTGACTTAGTTTCTCGCAAAATGTGTATTCATGCAAAAAATCAATTGTCCAGAATTACTTTCGTTACTCGCGTTTTATGCTCAAGGAAAGTTTTGTCGTGCAAGGTTCATTCGTGGTAGTCGTGATCGTGACTATTACGATTTTATGAAATTTGTTTAACATTTAATGTATTAATGCAGGCTTTTGTTCTTCTAGATTGTTATTCAAAAAGGAGTATATACATATGTATGTCCCTGGCTTTCAATTTTCAATTGTTTTTCTATTGCTATTATCTTTTACGTACCTAATTATAATTGCTTTAAAAAAATTTGTAGTATAGTCAGGTTTAAGGCCGTAGAAAACAATAACAATTCAAAAATATGTGATAATTTAATAGACCAAAATTAAGTTTCATGAAGGCAATTGATTACTACTACTTTCAATATTGCAAGGATCTTTTAAAACTCCAAAGACGAAGTTAATAAACATTTTAATTTAAATTTTAAAATTAAAATTTAATATTTTTAAATGTTCCTTTATAAAAAGTGCTTTATTGCTCACAGTTCATAATCGTCTGGATGATAAAGTTCACTGAGCAGCCTATAGACGTACGACGGCGCATGACCACCCCTGTAAGAGAAAATAATGTTAATAAGGTTTTATTCTGATCTGAATCAGAAGATTTTCATTACATGTTAGAAATGAAAAGGGTGACAAGTTCTGGTGGCACGTAATCGAAGATCGGGCTGTATGCCTTTGCGAATTTAGCAGCTAGCGAGTCGTAGGGTATGACACCCTCCGCAGACCCGACCATGTTGAATGCATCCTGCTCAAACTTGCACAAGTGCATAGGCGACAATTTGTACATCGGAGCGAGAACTATGACTGGAACTGAGTAGTGCTTAGCGGCAAGCGCGACTGTGTAGGCCCCACAGGCCGCTCTGAGGCCACCATTAGCTAGTACGCTGTGAGTCCCAATGATGACTTTATTTACACGTGACATCATTGCGAAGATCGCTGAATCCGGGATAATAATGATTTCCACATTCGCTGATGCTAAATTTGTTGCTAAATTGTGGCCCTACTCGTGAAAAACGGTCAGGCCTAGAATATTTTGATATAATTTTTTTCTTACCCGACACTCTGGGGCGCATTCTGCAACAATTATAGTAAGATACTGGCGCTTCTTGATGGCTCGTTTCAGGAAATTTTCAACACTTCGTGAATGCCCTAAAGTAAGAATTACCTCGGAGGAGTGGATGTGCTCCTCTGCTTGTGTCGAGATGTTTTCAGAGCTTGTCTCCAGTTCCGATTCAATGTCCTGCAAATGATTAAGCAGTTCTTCGCGGAGCCCGTTTTGTGGTTTTGAGTAATCTCGGTTCATTTCACTTTCACTCGTCTGGGTGACCAATTTATGCAGCGAGAGGGAGGCTTGTGAGTCGTCTGCAACTTGGTGAACCTGAGATAGGATTGTTCTGACATTCGGATTTTCTGATCGAGGACAATTTAAATACCTTTTCTTGCAGAGAATCAAATTGCTCCCTTATTAGTTTTAGTATGCTCTTGGTCATATTTGCAGTTACAGCTTCGGTGGGTAAAGCTGCTACCAAGGCTCTGCCCTGTCCGCGGACGATTTGCATCAGTTCCCTTTTTGGATGAAATCATTCAATTAGATGTTGTGAAACAATTTTTTGTAAATTACTCTGCATTTTTCCAATTTGGGGAGTTTATGATCCGTTTGAAAAGCCCCAAAGTCTTCAGGGTTATGTTGTAGGAGCCATTCAATTTGCTGTAGCATAAAATGGATTACATAGAAAAATTAAATGGGTTTATTTACCTACTGGCTTTACCTACCCGAGTTTAATGTCGTGTATCAGCTCACACGCCTCCTTCATTGGAACTTCAAGGTAATGTGTAGGCATTTTTTAGTTCAGGAGATTTACAAAATTAAGTAAAATTGTCTGTAAAATGCCGCCACACGGCCTCTTTTCACCGAGGAAAACACTTCAAGCCGTCATCAAACCAGCTGATTATGGAAGGGAGTTTTATTACAGCGGTTGTTACCGCAATCAATGGACCACACTACTGCGAGATAGGCGCAACTAAATGGTAGAAAATTTAAAAATTATATTTATTTTTAATTTCTTTTACAGGCTTTTAAATTAAATTCCCCTAAACGTGGAATCGAATCTCAAATGATTCACCGAAAATTTCTTAAAATATAAGTGTTAGTATGTAAAGCAATTATCAAAAACCTTTCATATTTTTGGGAACTTAGTTAATTCCGTAAAAAACCCTCAACAAATACATCCTTTTGGGATCTGGTTTTTTAGACAAGCTATACTACATATTGAACAAACATTCGAATAACATTCATAATTATTTGGAGGGTACCCTTAATTATATCTAGTTTATGGAAGGTGCATAATCTCCCAAATTCATACAATAATCTACCAATATATGCAAACTTATATAATGGTACATATGTTAACAAATTAAAGATTTAGTGGTAAAAAATTAACAGATTTATTTATTTTCTTCAAAAACTATTAATGTCTAAAATTACGTTTTATTTTTCCTGTAAAATATATCAGACGTTTTAGTAGTATGAATTATTTCAGACATTTTGGCTTGCATTTTTCGGTGATAAGCAGGGTGATGCGACTTTACATTTAAAAAATAAAATTTTTGTAGTCCTTTCATATGATATCCTGAGAATAGTTGCGGGCAAATGACTTCTACAACTGTGCCAAGTTTCAACTCAAGTCAATAGCAATATAGTAGACTAGTTACTGAGAAGAAAACGAACTCAACATACAGAGAGACAGATGGACACGGAAGTCTCACCATAAAAGTTCCATTTTTACTTTTTAGGTACGGAACCCTAAAAACTAGGTTTGATTACATTGTTAATTTGAAAAAAGTTTCAGATTGTTTTTAAATTCGTTGTTGCAACTTGATAACCTAAAGGTAATGTTTTTATAATTAAATCTTTCCATACTTTCTTGAGTCGCTAGGACTGCGAGTAACTATCGCCAGAACACCGAATTAGTAACTTCTGAAATCATTTAGCTTTTGCAATAAGAATTGCATCAGATTACTGATTGCATATCCTGAATTATTACCTTGAGTTAAAATTAACATAAAATCATTATAATCTCCGAAACTCGTACTCCTTACATACAACGAAACTCATCGATTCAATCATAGGTTGAATGGAAGTTTCTTATAATAAATTTCCCAATTTGTCTGATTTTAATTGAAGAATTCTTGATGTAAAAATTAGAATTCAATGAACATGTCCTAGATTACTAAATCTTTTTTCAGGGAAGCTCTATTGGCTAAATAAATAAATAATTTCTAACCTTTTCAATGAATTAATTCTTTTTAGAATTTTCAACTTCAACATCTTCTTTGGCTCCCATTTTTCACTCGTCGAAGATCGCCTTAGAACAATGACTATTAATTACAATAAATAAAATAACCCTTCATAATCTAACTTATTAATTATATTTTTTGGTGGCTGAAAATCAACGATATAAATTACTAATTTTAACCTATTTTTTCCACCACATTTGCACTGGGGTGGCTCGACCGTTTTGAAAAGAGTTTCGCATTCGCAATTGGCATGCGTCGAGACGCGTTGCTCGATTCGGGTCCAATCACCAATGAGATGTATACTGTGGCCGCTGCAACGAAACTCGAGCCAGTTCGTCGGGGGCTGCATCAAGCCGAACCGGGCCGCTATCAATCGCTTGCCTTGCCGCTGTCTGTAGTTGATGAAAACAAAGTGGGCACGTCGGGTGTTTGGTGCGCGAAGAATCGATTGGTCCGCGACACAAAAAGGCTCATCCGGAACCGGAAAAGACCATGCGAACGGTGCAGGGCACCGAGCACGAAATTGCGTAAAGTGATGTGTGATTAAAGGCTAGTGGCTCTCGCACGTAACAAAGGTATGAGCTAAAGTCCTCCCCAGTGCAGAGCGCAAGAAGTGTCGACGGCGATGTCGCTGCCAAATTGACTCCTTTTATTGATTTTTCCCCCAAAACATCATTTTATTCGAAGAGCTTTCATTAAAACGAACACAAATTGGTCCTAATTTATTGTTTTTTGTCCAAATCTCATTAGGAAAAGTCACAAAACATTCGATCCAACAAATAAAAAAATTGAAAAATGCTCAACGAAAACAATTTTTCGCAGAACGTAAGTAGAAAAGTGCTTTTTTTCCATTGTTTTGTTGGTGAACCGTTTGATTATAGTGTTTCAGTGAGTTCTTGCTTTGCTCTAACCTCTGTGTGCTCCGCCGGCGTCTGCGATAGGTTGCGTCCACCTCTGCCCCAAGGGCGCCCCTCCCGTCCCGGGCTGCGGGGCCCTCTGATAAGCGTGCAATGCAGATAAAAGATAAGGGCCTTGCGGCCTTCCCGAATCTCTGCAGAAGAAGAAATTCCTGGCTCGGAACGGGGCTGAGGCCACCGGCAGCCCCAAATAAGTCAAATGGCTCTGGCCGCTGGTGCTAATTTCCATTTAATTTTTTCTAGTTTCGGTTCGCGGACTAGTCTTGCTATTTTCGCAGCATTTGCTCTAGTTAACTGTTTAAGAAGTGTCCGCAAAAGCGCTTCTCACGCTCGCCTCGTAACTGTACATGGCCCTGACGACGGACAGAATCTGTCCTGAACCGTTCCTAGGCTGGAGCCTCGATTCCATTCTCGAAATTCTCTTTGCCGGAGGTGGAAGTGCATGTGCTGTGGCCCCCACGAATATTAATAGCATCCAAAAGCCACCCGTGGAACTTTTGCTGCTTCTCGCACTCCCCACGGCAACGGGGCAACGGGGCCGCGGTGCGCCCGTGCGTCGACGAGCTATTCACCAGGAATCTGTCACGGACTTTTCGTCTTTACGCAAATTTTCAAAAGTTTTCTGCTTTATGCGAGCCAAGGAGTTCGCTCTGCAGCTTTACGGCACGGGGCCAAGGCGAGCCAATTCAATTTGCCGCACACGGCCATAAAACGGCTCTGTCTCCCGAGGAATCCGCGCACGTTTTTATCACCTGCCTGAAAATGGGTGCTTCGTTACATCAGGGCGATATCCATCGGCACTCATTCATCCTTCCTTTCGCGGCTTCCCAATGCGGCGCTCCATCATCCAGCGATAAGGGGCTTTGTCGCGGATTGCATTCATGCCAAGAATTAATTGGTTCCTCCCGTAGACAGTGGCCCACTTTTCACCTTGTTTATTTTATGCCCCTTGACGAAGACTGCCGGTCTTTGTTATAATTTTTAGAATGTCCTCTTCCCTGACGACGTAGTAGCTAAATTTTCCACAACCGAGAATTTTATTTTGATTGATTTGCCTTACTAATAGATTAATAAATCGTAGATATGTACATAAGTATATTTCACGAACTTTAGTTAGAAACCTTCTCTAGATCAATACAAAAGTCGTGTTTTTCTCTCCAGCATAATTTCTTAGCAGAAATATAACACGCAATTCCCAATCATGTCGATAATATCTGATCAATGAATTAGCTTAGCTGAAAAATTAAGTTTGTTAATTCTCAGATGTAATAAGAAGAAAAGCAATTAGTTTAGTCCTTCCTTACCTTAAGCAACATTTATCATTAAAAGTTAATATTCAAAAATTCAACGAATATAAGATCTACCACTCTGTTTAATTTGTTGTTTACTTTTGAACGATTTGCTTTAAAAGGCAGATAAATGAGAATATAAGGCAATATATGTAGCTTAATTATGAAATTCAAAATTATGCGTGTAAAATTGGTTTTCAAAGTGATGGTCAACATAATACAAGTGTATGATTTTATTACATAAATTCACAAATTCTATTTGTACTGTACAGTAGTGGAAATTCCCATAAAAACACCAAAGAGATATTTTGTTAAATCATTTCGACTTTTTGTCAAGTATTTTTATAGTAATAGTGGGTTGGTTTGGGTATTTTAAGTGGAAATTCCTATAAAAGCACTCTGGTTTTCCAGCAGAAATCAATAAAAATTCTGAAATTTTTTTTTTTCAAATTATCTACTTATTACTTATTAAGGTATTCAAGAGTAAGTATAGTGATAATTCTTAGCAACTTGTTAAGTTTTATTTTAGTATAACTAAAATGTTGCACGACAAATGACTTACGGAAGAATAAAAGATAAAGATAGCGGTTTATAAATTAGATAAGATTAGATAATAGAGCAATTGCGGGTGAAATAGGAAGATCTAGCACCTTTATTAAATTTGTTAATTTGCACAGAAGCTATGCAAAAATTCCAACTATGATAGAAATAAAAACAATTCGACTAATACGCCAATTTTGAGAGAATTAAAAGAAAATAAACTCCTTATCTTTCAAATTGTTAATAAATTCAGATGGGTATCATGCAATTAACATAATTTTTAACATAAAAATTGTGTTTCGGATACTGGCAATGCCTATTGAATATATCTATTAATGTTTCCAAAACATATCGTGCTTTTATGGGAATTTCCACCATACTGCACATTCCACTTCAGCACACAAAGATGTGCTTTCCTTGGAGTATTTTCCAGAATGTATGGCTCAAATTTTCGGAGATTGGTCAAGAGCTTCTATATAATGCACCATTCTATATTAATCCAGAACAATAGCCTGCTTAAATCACACCATCTTCCAATTTATCAAATGTACACTGCTTTATTTACCTATTAGCAAGACTGGATTGCTCTTTATTAATTTGGCGGAAAGTACTCCCGCCTCGCCTGACTTAACACAATTTTCAGTGGATTTGTAAACTCTCACTATTCACAAAAATTATATACCTTGAAATAACGCATAAAGCAAAGAGTTAGTTATATCTATTACCTTTTTCATGTCGTTATGTGGTAGATATTTGATACTAAGAATTTGTGTTTATGAAATGCGAGCTTAAGTGACTCGGGGGAAAAATGCTGATAATTGCTGAGGTTTTGGTTTAGCGAAAGATAATAATTGTATTAGAGCAATATCGTGACATTAGTTAATAGTAAGGGGTGTAAACAAGATGATTTAACAAAATACGGGTAGTGTCACGTAGCTTCACTTTACTTAAGCATATCGATCTTTTAGGGTTTTATGGCTTCTATAAGATGGCCCAAATGAAGTAAGATAATTTTGAATCGATATAATGTAACCATCACCATTAATATCATGATGATTTTACATTTTTTAATTTCTCAAAATGATGCTTGCAGAAAAAAAAGTTAAGCAAACAATTCAGAAAATATGTAATATGCAATAACTTTGAAACCATCAATAACCGGATAACTTTATTTCGACTGGAAAGGTCCGAGTGCATCACTTTTAGATTATGATTTTATAGAAACCCTGAATAACTTAAATTATTTTAGTAATATAGCAAATGTGTAGGATATAAACTAAAGAGTGATTTGAATTTAGGTTTCATATTAAAATATTTGAAATGAAATTCAACAATTGATATTTTAGTTCAAACCAATATAATTACATATTTATGAATAATTATATTGTAATGGTTGTCGTGGCTACTTTCAAACTGCTGCTTTTGGTGATAGATATTTTATACGTATGAGGAAACGCATCCTCGAAATCTGCTGCTTGCATTCTTAAGGCGTTATTCTGAAGTTTTTTGGAGGTGTTGAAGAAAACACTGTTGCACAGTTTGAGTCAACACAATTCACTATCGAAGCACGGTTAAACCAAGTGAAGGATAAGGACATCGAGAATATTTGGATTTCCTAAGACTCACAATAAGGCAACGCCAATTGGCTGTCAAGTTCATACGATTTATTTTCAATCGATTTTTTTCCAGTGTCCTAGAAATTCAACATAAAATAAAATATATGTACATATAGAATTGGCGTTGTATCGTGATGTAACCAAAAAAATATGAAAAGCACTCTTCGCCATTCTATAAGAGTGGCCGATCAAATAATATACCTATTCTTTCTTGTAATAGTATTGAGTTGAACTAAGATAAAAATTAAATTTGTCCTTTCCTTTTTTGTTTTAATATTTTCAATACCGTGTGGAATCCTAAATTCAGTCAGCCTTCAGTTAAAGTTATATCAAGTTAAAAAATGTTACATGTATACATTCAGCTTCATTATTTAAATTATACAAGAGTGGATTGAAAAGTTCGTGGCCTTATAAGAGAAACAAAAACAGATTTCAATGAAAGTATTTTTATTTTTCAACATAATCACCACCACTTCTTCTATCTTGTAACTAAAACCATTATACCACTTTTAAAAAAGTTTTCCTCGAAACCTTCAAATAGGCATGACCGTAATTTTAACCCCTTCATTAGACGAAAACTTCTATCATCCTAGAAATTTTTTTTAAATTAGGAAAGAGATGAAAATCGTACGGAGCCAAATCAGGAGAATAAGGAGGGTGTGGAAAAAATTCAAACCCACAACTTACACCCAATATTTCACCTACAAAACAATGCCCACTTCAAGTTTTGCAAACAGAAGTATAAAGCTGTTTTCAAAGGAGTGTTTAATTAATAAATTAATATAACAATTACGCTGGATAACAATTTTAATATTTTTTTTATTTTCCAAATAAGTGGTACATTTATTTCTATTGAATTCTTTCCGTAGATTATGAATTCATAAATAAATATGCTCGATCAGGTTGCGTTTTCGAGATTAAATAGAGTTAAAAAATGCAAAAGATCTTAATTTTGCTATGGTTGAAAAGTATTACATATAAAAGTTTATCACAAAAATTTATAACGTGGCTTAAATTAAAGCCTGGCTTCCAATCTATAGCTATCAAATATAATTTATCTCTATAGATCTTTTTACACATCTTGGCGAACAAGTTTTTCATGAGTGTGCGCTTGTGATATTATTTTTTCGTCATTTATTGTATGAAATAATTAGTTTATGGAAAAAAGTAAAATCCATTGATTATTTCTCGAGCGCTCCCATTAAGCATTTTCAGTTTCGAATTCGTTCGGAAAAAATCGTTTAGAAATTATTTTCCAATTGTTCGGAAAAATATTGGTATTGACCAATGTTATCAACGGTCTAATTTTTGAAAATTTCTGCAATCAGACTCTTTAATTATAAATTGTTTTACAGTCTCTCATTAGTATTGAGCAACCAAATGGTGCTACGGCCTTTTAAAATGTTTTTTAAGAATAAGTTGTTCTAAAATTTTCTAATTTTACAGAATAATTTTCAGTGTCTCGTTCATTAGAGATATTAAGATAAATCGATAGTTTCGGTGCAGGTTTTTGGACTGAAAAAAATACAAGAAAGGATATTTCCCGAGGATATGTAGTCCATTGTTCAGTAAAGGAGAAGAATTATGCAAAAACGTATACCTGCCACCTGGTTGACCTACATTTTTCGTACCTACAGAAAATACAGTAGAACTGCTTATGTTATGTTCAATAAATGTAACAAGAGTATATATTTTGTTTCATTTTTTTAACATTTATTATTTTTATTGTTCACAAGTAGTTGTAGTTGTAGTAAAGTAAAGTAAAGTAAAGTAAAAAACTAAAATAAAGTAGTTAATTTAGTGTTTTTTGATTTTCCTCAAACACCCGCTTATCCTGTTTTGGTTTGCACATTGTGACGCAATCTATCACAAGACGGTGAATCCGAACGGGTAAAAATTTTCTTGCAAACTACTTTGTAGCATACATAAACTTAATGGGCTGCGAATTGTTGTCCAAAATAAACAAATTCTTAGTTGACTCCCACCTAGACAATTTGACAGTGCAAGCACATTATAATTATGCTAGAAATTAACAATTAACAGCTTTTTGCTAAGAATGACCGTAGGAGTTTTGCTTTGAATGGATAACAATTTTGAACAGATCCTTTCAGTTTTGTTGCTCTAATTAATTTCGGTACACTGCTACACACTCACGTCTTCTCTAATTACTATCTCTTTCGATGTGCGTTAACTTTTCCGACCCAGCTATTCTTAATTGCAGAACAACTGACCAAAATACACCGGGAAATTTTCGGTGGTTCGGGCATCGCTGAAAGTATAAACGACAAAATTATTAAATTATTGCCCGATGGGATTTATTTGTGGCTATTTTTAAGATTTATATACAATCTGCAATCGCACGGACGCCTCATGCAAACAGATTAATTAAATATTGTTAGCACTTAAGGGACCTGCTCTAATCGCTATAAATTGTCATCGCCAGTCGAGCGGTGAGCCAGACCGTGTCCACCACTAATGTTCGCTGACCAAGTATACGACACGGCATTATTTTTATTGGAAGTATTTATATCTGGTTCTCGGGAAGGGAAGGAAGGTACCCGGTGTTCTGCTTACGTGGAGGACACCTTTCACTTGTGAATAAAATGCTTCGAGTGCGAAAGTGCAAAAAAAAGTTGTAACCGTAGAGTAGATAGAAAATAATTTCGGAACAGTGCGTGTCTTTAAGAGTCCTGCGCTTGGAATTGTTTTTTGGGCTTACGTATATCAGGACATCCCATATCTCAGCGCTTTTTATATGCGTTGTTCTGCTGTTACTGGGCAGATACCTACGTTTTTCAACTTACAATTACTCTTCCACAATTATCTCGGCACAGTACAGCTCAAACTTTTTATTTTGCGTGTTTTTCCTATTTCAGTTCTGTAGTCGTATTCAATTGTTTCAGGTAAACTTTACTCTTCAAATAGCTTCAGAAAAAGAAATCTAGCCGAGTTAAGTCTTATGTTCTCGATCGACCGTTTCGTGAGACATAAAGATTTTGTGCGCGGTATCGCGATAGATATTGCAACTGTGTGGCTGGTGGCACTATCTTGTTTAAACCAGAGTTCTTCGATAACCATATCAAATTTTTATATACATAATTTTTTCAGCGATACATAATCATTTTCTATTTATACTATCAGATCACAAGCCACATTAAGGCGTCATTTTTTAATGATACTTTTGCTTCTCGTGAATCTCTCTTGGTTTTTTTGAACTCCTAATGCAATTCTGCTTATTCACAATCTGTAGAGGTGAAAATGGGCTTTTTTGTTTAAGATGATTTTTAAAAAATCATTTTACACGTATTTATTCTACGGAATCATGATTTCGGTAAGCACATCATACCATACGAGTCATTAATTCTAATAATAAAGGAAGAGAGTTACAGGATCTTAAAAAATGAAATCGTAATAGCAAAATTCGATTGTATAAAGAATAATTTTTTCATAGGTAATTCGAATGTTTTGTTAAAGAAAAATGAAAATGTATTATCATTGTAGCATACACTAAATTACATAGGTACATAGATTTAAAACTTATATTATAAAAAATTTCTTTTTACAGCAAAAATGTGAAACTTAAACATCATGAATCAAAGTTAATAGATCTATAAATATCCATTTTCGAGTTATTACCGGCCCAAGAGCAAATAAAGCCAGTCCGTTTGCAAGTTAACAATTGAATTTAACATCGATTTTTTTTATTACATATTAATACAATATAATTTATTATCTACATATTCTGCCGATTTGCAAAGCATCTGTTATGGTGTTATAAGAAATTAAAAATGCTGACCAAAGTGGCATTTAGATGTTGCCAGATCGATGATTTTGACTATCAAAATCTAGAAATTAGTTTAATTATGATAGATGATAGGCATACCCTACTACATCAAAATAGAAGAAATACTGCTCAAACTTTTCACATAGATTCTTTTAGAAATTTATAACAGGTAATTAGCATTAACTTAGTACAGAGAGAGAAAGTATATGGATGTAGGTACATGTGAAAACTATTATATTAAAATTAAATAATAAGTAAAATAGGCAAATAATGCTGAGAGAAGAATGCACATAAAAGTGAATCTGATAAAAGACTTAACCATTTTTAATGAGATACAAACATAGAATTAAGAGAAAACCAGAAAGTATTTTAAAATGGCATTCGGATTCAAATAAGACAAACATTTAAAATAAAAATCTTGATGAAAACATTCGCTTCAATACAACAAAAATTACGTTTATAATATGAATGTTTTCACATAAATTTAAAATGGTAAAAAAAAAAAACCCAAAGAAAATTCTTTCAATTTAAGAAAATCTTTCTTTTCATTTTTATTTTTTACTTTGCTAATATATTCACGTTTACAAATATTCGCTCAGATTTGGTGATTGAATTTGCGTTTTCAGGATTCTAAGTCGAAGAAATCCTTCACTCAGCCACAGAGAGCCTTAATTTGTTATGACGTAATAATACTCTACGAAGAAATGTGAACTTCACTGACTCATGATAAAAAGTGTTCTATTTAAAGCATTTTCTTCATTAAAAGAATATTTTATTTTAAGAGAACAATCAAGTCAAGTCAAATAAAAGAAATAAATAACAATGTAATCGCACAATACGTAAATATTGAAGGTTTTATTTGAGTATAATTGGAGGTTCTAAAACTAGATTCTGTTATTTTTAAAGATTTTCAGAAGTGACCAAAAGAGGGTTTCTTTTAATATTTTTTAAATTTTTTTTTTTCGGATCATTTGATGTCTTGGAACTTTCTCCTTTCCAGATTCCAAATCTACAGAGAAATTCAATAGAGTTGTTCAAATCCAAATGTGGGTCTTTATTATCAATCATATAGCAAGTAAATGTAATTCAAATCATATGTATGCACAAGAAGATTTTAAAGTTTTCGATAATATTTCTTTTTTTTTATTTCTTCTTAAAATAGTCCCTTCGGCAATTTTTAATTACGTTGGACTCTTGATATAATCTATGCCTAAATGATAAGATTTTCACAGAAGAGCCAATTTGTGTTGGCTCAAGATTTTTCTACGTTTGCCCAGGTCATATTTGTTTTGATTTGGATAGGCTCTTGTTTAGTCCCCACTCGTTTTATTCAACTCATTAATTTAAAAGATGACAACCTCACTTGTGAAAGCTTTTTGATATTTCAGGAGACGCAACGGACAGACGGTGTTTTCTTTATTTTTTTTTTTTTTATATTTTAATTAGCAACAGTTCTTAAGTTATTTGTTCGTTCGGACGCCTCGGAAATAAATGTGCCCGCAGGAGAATTATAGCCATTTATTTTTATATATATGAAAATTATCACTTTTTTTTTGGCATAGTTTGACGCTGAGTGGAATGCTTGTCGTTTGTGACATAAATTTCTAACTCTTGGAAGATTGCGAGATATATAAATAAAGTATTACCAACCTGCAACCCAACACGTCTTCTCGCTTAAGTATATAGCGCCCTCTTTACTAATCCTCCCTCCATTATTAATTTTGCCGCATTTCATCCATTTTTAAATATATCTCCGAGCGAGTAACATTGATACAGCACAGTAGAAACTACTTGCAATGCCATCCTCCTCGCTGTTGCACATATAAAAGCCACATCTTGGGAAGTCTCAAAAGAAAGTGCCCGAAGCATGATTTTATCGAAAGTATTTACAGAAACCCAAAAAGAAACGTTAGAAGAATGCGAAATTGTGCAGTTTTTAAATTTCTGGTAAGGTGCTCAATGCACGGATAATGCTGTAGTAAATTCCCATCACAGCTAAAGTTTATTCAAGAGATGTTTCTGAAATTTCACAATGGATTTTAAGACAAGTCTCAAGACAATTTCGACAAGACATTCTTGTGGAAAATATTAAATTGAGGTATTTGGTTGTTATCAAGTGGTATATTCGAGTATTTTATCTGATCTCTCAACGATAATACTGCTAAGGATGTACAAGAAGTAGGAACAATTTTCTTTTTTAATGGCAAAGATTTAAAAAATACGATTCCAAAACGTTTTTGAATTTGGCTGGGAGTTCTTGACAGTTTTTTTTGCATGTACATTCAAAAATAAAAAGCTTTTGTGCGATTACCCTCATTTTGTAAGAAGTTATACTCATTTGAAAAAATAAAAACCTTAAAATTAACTAAAATTCATAGTTAATGAACTTTTTAATTATTGTATTGTATAGAAGCAGATTTCAGTGGGTATACTATAAAAGGGAAAAAATTGCAACCCAAAGCACAAATCAAGAGGAGGCCGATTTGGTATTGAAAGCCTTATATATTTATGTGAATTTGATATTCTGAGTTATTTAAAAAAGCTCATAAAATATGTACCTATTTAAAACAAAGTTAATCAAATATGCACGAAAAAAAGATGAACTCCAGGCCATCCGATTTTCGAATGGAGTAATTTCCTGTAATACTCGTAGCTATAAATAGGTATTAAATATCGATTTTTGGATTTTTCGTTTCTGAATATTATTTATATTAGTTTTATTACCACTGAATAAATGCCGAAACTCGAAAGAGCACAGTCGTAAGAGCTAAAACAGCCCGCCGATAACCACCCAATTCTTAGAGAAATATTGAATGTTTTGCAACTTTAAAGCGGTCTTTATTTCTCAATACTTTGTTTTTAAACGATTGATTTTCTTCCTTCACACCAGTGTTAGTTGGTTTAGGCCAAATCTTATAGATTTTTCACATACATACTTCTTTTTCAATTGGCTTGAAATTTGACAGGCAACATAGGTTCCGATGACAATACAATTAAATGGTACCATCGAGCTGAGCTGACGATGGATTCCAAAGGTAGGCTTTTTTAACTTTAAGTGATTATTGATTGTTTTACTAACGTTTTGCTATATACTTTATGTAGAATGTTACTTTGACGGACTTTCCGCGAAGAAATTCCCTTAAACTTCTTAAAAGAAAGTTCGGCATTTTCGTGGACTTTAAGTCGCATTTTCGGGAATTTTATTGAAAAATATGTACTTTAAATTTATACTTCCAAAAGACTAATTGAATATTTTAATTACTATTGCATATTAGGTAAATAATATATATAAGTCTATTGTCAGAAAATATTTAAGTTTAAAGATGGTATTGCAGTGTACGACATCGAATTGCGATTGCAACTGATTATGTTTTAAAACAAAAATTCAGGAATATTTTTGCAATTAGATCTTTAATACATTATCAGGTACAATTGAAAAAAAAAAACAGTTTTTACTTCTTTTTAAACTTTATTAATTCTCTGTAAATCGTAATTTTCAACTTGTTTAATTCGGTTAATAGAAAATCTAAATAAGTCACTGAAACTTAATTTTGCAGAAGACATAACATATAAATATTTAAATATATAATATTATATAGATTATGTGCTTTTTTTTTTTTAAACCGGAAACTTAATTTACAGAAAAACCACAGATTAGTGACTTTTTCTGCTACTTAATAACAACACGAAAATTTTACAATTATCTGTTATAGCTTTTGCCGACGGGGATTTATGAGGCAATAAAGTGGTGATCGCGTGAATTTGTAAGTTATTTTTCGATATCGCCTTCCTCACATCTTTTGTATGGCGAATAATGGATTTTTCACATTTTTATACGTACCGTCTTAAAGTACGTAATTTCCATTACATTTTCCAATTGTTTTCATTAATTATAGTTATTATATTTATATCATATTAGTGTACGAATTGCCGCAGTCAGTTGCTATCGGTCAAATCAAAATTGGTCACATTATTATCATCAAAAGTAGCTTCCAAAAACAAAGCTTCTGACGAAGTGATAATGTCTCGATAAAAGAAAGTGACCTCCAAGCCCGAAATCAAACTGCACAATTCGAAATTTTGTGTAGTTAAGCCATGCATGTTATTTATTGCTTTTCAGCGAATACTCGGCGTGCACGGCTAGGCCTCAATAAATAAAAATGAAAAAATCGTAGAAGAAGAAGAATGAAGAATTCATCGTATGGGTAGTGCACTACTTTGAATTTCAATAATACGTGGAAAAAATTTCAGGATGATCGGTTGAACGGTGTAGGCGTTCATACGTACCAAATGCACAAACATTCGCTTTTACATACAGTACCTGGCCAAAAAATTAGAACCACCATTAAAATTTTAGCAGAATTTCTTCTTTCACGTTCAACCCTTTCTTAAAACTGTTCCTACCTACTTAAAAATAATTAAAAAGGTACAGACACTTGTTGTAATTACGTGGCGACATTAGATTTGGAGGAGACCCCAGTTTCAGGTAGACAGTTATGTATATAAGAAAGACAATTTGGCGTCAACGGTACCATTTGCGATAGCGACTTCTTTGAGTTAACTACAACCGCGCTTCTAGTTATCGAAGAGAAAAGTAAAAAAAAGGTGTTGTATTTTGAGTATTGTGAGATTTTAAATGTATTTGAATACGTAAGTAAAATAATAACAAACTTTTTAATAATTTTATAATTGAATTACCAAAATAATGATTAAAATTTTAATATTTTTATCAGAAATCATTATGGGAAGAAAAGGAGACATTTCATATGAAAAAAAGAGTAAGATTTCTGCTCTTCTAAAGACTGGCAATCACTGGACTGGACGACTTCAACAGGTTTCCCATTGCGTGGTGTCTAGAATCTCTAGGCAGTTGATGGAAAATTCTGCAATTACCCCTTCAAGAAGACAAAGTTGTGGGCGCAAAAGTAAAACCACGCCTAGAGACGAGCGGAAAATTGTTACTACAGTTAGTGCGCATCGTAATTTACCATTGGGAGACCTAACAAGAGTTGTAACTGAAGCAGGAGTGGATATATCCCAACGAACTTTAAGAAGACGATTAAAGGAATCTGATTTTCACTGCAGACGACCGTCAAAGCGACTTCGGTTTACGAAGAGGATGAAGAAAATGAGGTGGAACTTCGCTAAGGAACATTCAAAATATACCGTTGAAGACTAGAAAAAAGTAATTAGTAATACTGGTTTAAAATTTCATTAATAAGGAAGTCTTTGCACGAAAATTCGTAAATTTCAAATTATTTTATAGATCATATTTTCGAATGAATCAATGTTGCAAGCAATGACGGAAACTGGCACTTTTTTTCGAAGACGTCCAAATGAAGGGTTTCACCAATCCTGTATACAACATACAGTAAAGCATCCCCCTTTGGTTATAGTTTGGAGTGCAATTCAGCAGAAGGACCTGGACCTCTTTATGTACCTAGTGGAAGGTACCATGAAAAAAGATCAGTACATAACAGTTTTGGAAAAAGTTTTATTGCCATATTTGGACGAAATCGGATTCGCCTCTTCATCTTTTAAGTTTATGCAAGACGGAGCCCCATGCCATACTGCAAAAGCAGTAATAACTTTTCTTTCAAGCAAAAATGTTCCTCTTTTACCTTGGCCAGGTAATTCACCTGATCTGAACCCTATAGAAAATGTATGGAATGTGTTAAAAAAATTAGTTTACCAAAGGCGAAACCCCACTCGCGAAATATTAATTCAAAATATTAAAGAGGTGTGGCAAGGAGCTCCCGAAATTAAAAATTGCATTGCAGCTTGCATAGAGAGCAAGCCTAGACGCAGTTTTAAAAGCGAAGGGTGGTGACACTAAGTATTAGCAATTAAATATTCATTTTGTGCAATATTCTATCACCAATAAAGAGAGTTTCCAAATAACAATTATATTTCTAATATCCTTCCATTTCCTTTGACTTAGTGCACATCGGAACTGAGAATTTATGAAATTTCTATGGTGGTTCTAATTTTTTGGCCAGGTACTGTACATATATGAGCCGTTTATTTTGAAAGTGGTCCATGTCCAAACTGTCATAAGGTTGAATTTAGCTTAAAATAATTTGGAAAAATGGACCTTATGACAGTTTGGACTTGGACCACTTTCAAAATAAACGGCTCATATGTATTATACATAGATATTAAGCTACATATACATAAATAAATAAACATAGTACATTTTAGATTCATTCAATCCTTGTAAATGTTTGCCCATGAAAATGTGCAAATGGATTTTGCAACAATACATACTCGTATATTATCCTCTGACTGCGGGAATCAACAGTAACATTGATAATGGCCTTATTTATTAAATTAAGTGGCCATAGGAGGATTTTTGATTATTTTGATTTTATTTTTATATTGGGATTTGTTATTTCTTTAATTATTAGCTTTGTTTTTAAAATTTTAACAGGCTTAAATAAACATATTAATGATTAATACTTATCTTTTCATGGAAAGAAAAATGCTAATAGTATTTGCTGCAATATTGAATTTAGCATGTACCCTTATGACACTTTCAGGGTTAACAAGACCTTACTTGTCCAATTTGGTTTTATATGCAAACACAGTCGGTTACATACATATGTATTATATGCTCTGTACATATACCCATGTATGATACTCAGATTTTTAAGAAGTTAAAGGTGATAATTTTATTAAGAAATATCGTATATGTACATAGTACAGGGTCAAATTTACTCGACTCGACTAGCGAAGACACATTTTTTAAGCTGGGGTGCTAAAAAAATTAGTGTCTTCGTTAGTCGAATCGAGCAATTTCGACTTCCGTAATAGGGCCCGATATTCAAATTACTTTTTCGTCCCATGTTAAGCTGGGTACAGACGTTCGTGTTTTTTCACAATGTACGATGTTGGTTGACCGTACCACGAACATTGACAGTGGGTATGACAACCCTCGCGGGGAATAACCTCGTGCGCCGAAATCAACTGCAGTTTGATTTTCCTCGTTCATCGTAGGCTCATACCACGTACTTACGTCTGTATCCAGCTTTAGAAAGAAATCATGACGAATCGTATCTTCGAATTTCTCGGTATAATTATAGTAGTTATTAAGCCAAAAAAATTATGTACTAATTTTTCTTCCAACATTTCATGATGCAGCTTCAATAATATTATCTGAAAAACCGGGAAAATTCACCGAAAATTGGTTATGAGAAAAAGTGGCCACCCTGCAATTTCACTTCTATGAAACCATTTATTGATAATATTTATAATATAAGTACATGCTAATGTGTTTTGATCTTTGGTCCAATAAGTGAGTGTAAATATATGATTGACCCACTTTAAGATAAATTTATATTTTTTTATAGTTCCGTACGTCTTCGGCAGAATTTGTGTAATTAATGGATGCAATTTGAAGAAAAACTGATCATAAATTTTCCTTATTACACGCCTTATTTTGTCTTGGAAACGGCGCAACACACCAGCTATCAGAAAGGTTTAATGAGGCAAATTATATAAAATTTATTTGAAATCACTTGCCTTTATGACAGGTAAAATTGAATGAATTTAATAATTAAGAAAAGTCACGTTTGTTGTAATAACCACTTCTGGTTCTGTTTTCTTAAAATAATCATCTTGTTGTATAAAAGAAAAAAAAATCTTTGCCACCTCACGGTAAATTTTTCAATAAAACTTTATTATTAAAGGTTTTATGAGTTTGTGGAACTGAAATGTAAGCAATAGTAGGTATAATGTAATTATGTACATACTGATTCGGAGTTTTTAAATAGATAGAACTTAGAAACTCTTGGAGGAGCAAGTTAGATGCTCGGTATTTTGTATCCGGTCACGTACATACGTTCAAGTTTACGTCACGCAAGTTAGGCTTTTTCTAATTTCGAATATAAAGCAGTGGATCAAATTTATGATAATTGCAGGCATTAAGGCTTTTTTAAATGGATGTAGCAGTTCAACCTGATAAGTCCAGGATAATGAAATGAAAGAATTTTTTTTTAAGTAGAAATCTACTTGTTTTTGAACATAACAGCTGGTATATCTAGTTTTAATAAATCAATTATGTTAGACTGACCTTTTTTTTGTTTTAATAAGACGAATACAATATAACGTACTAACTGATAACCTTCGATTTGTTAAGTATCGATTTTATGATTTTGTAGACGTTGTATGCAACTGGAAAATCTATTTTCCTATTAGGGAGGTATTCAAAACGCACTTTCAGAGGTGATGTGGGTAATTGCAAAAAACTTTATTTGCAATAGGAATCGATTTATTCCCATTTGAAAGTATGTTAAAAGTAAAAGACGATAAAACGATCTTTAAATTCGGAGTTATTGTCATGAAAAGAAGTCGTAAGTCGTCATTTCACACTAGTCGGAATCATCACAAAACTAATAACTACCTCCATGTGAACGGATAGTTAGTAAAAATGCCTCTTATTCTTTTAAAGGTATGAATCCGTTTCTTTTACATAGGGCTTAAAATAAAAGTTTTCGGAAAATATAATATAATACTTTTTTGAAAATATAAAAGATGTATGTAGGTTATTAATGTTAAAAATGATTAAGATTTTTTAGCATACAATTATTTTTTTTTCAGAAAATAATATCTGAGTATTCCTCTACGACAATTTTATAAATTTATTAATTGTAAAAGACCTCATATTGCTAAATGTAACTGTGGATATTCCGTCTTTTCGGAACTTTCGCACATGCTGTCGTCACGTCTTGGCAGCAAGTCATAACTAGACTGACTTGTTTTCTTGAAACAAGAAGAACCAATGAGGAAATCAAAGGAATAATTCATATTCCAAAAACGTTGATCCCTGAAAAGCATACATAAATAATTTATTCAGCGAAGAGTTTGGTCGAATTCAATTCATTTATGAAAGCAAATTAATATTTTTTTTTTTTTTTTTTATAAAAACATTAATCAACAAGATAGAACTTGAAGCCACACGTATAAAATATTAATACTTAGTATAAAAAGCGAGGACACATCAATTCTCAATTTTGTCTGTGCCAATGCAATACAACAATTTATTATTAATCACAGAAAAGCTCTGGAAATATTAATAGAAGATATTGGGATGTTTTTTTTTTTTTTTGAAGAAATCCTTGTAAGGGTTCTAATATGTTTTCCAAGTTCCCATGAATGTTTGGTTTATTGGGGCAGAATTATATAGTTGATTTAGAGAGCAGAGCAAAACATTGTTGTAGGAAATATTGAAAATTGAATCGGTTAAGAAGTTGTGTCACGTAAAATAGCCACAAAGAATCCTCTTCGTCTTAAATCGCCCGAAATTGTTTACGCTGTCGAAATGAAATTTAGCGAGAAGTATTCAATAAAAATTTGTTGGCACCATTTCAGAATTTCTATAGCTGGGCCGATAAAGTTAATCTATCTCTATGTACCTTTTGAAAGAAAAGTTAAATCAATACCGTGCAATTTTACCGACCGAATCTTTCTTTAATATATAGCAGTTGACTCCTCCGGTGACTCCACCAGTGGCAGACATGAATGGGTACAGAAAAATGCCAGCCAAGAGGCGATATGAAGGAACTAAATTTGGGGGTAAGTAAATGAAATCTGTAAAAAATTACCCAGATGGTAAAAATGGTAAAAATTTATTGTATGCAGTATCACCAAAAAAGAAATCTCGCCCGAGCAAAGAGCGAATTCCACAACCAAAGAATACAGTGGCAATGTTAAATGAACTTCGGCACGGACTTGTCTACAAACTGGAATCCCAAACGGGGCCCGTACATGCACCGCTCTTCACCATTTCAGTGGAGGTAAGTACTCAATTTTATATCAGTTATTTGTTGTTACCTTCGTCCTATTGATTTCCACGACCGAGAAATCCGCGGCGTCTTTGGCGCTAGCGCTGGCCAACGAGCCGGAGGTACTCTGTGATCTATTTCCAGCGTCTAATTTGAATAAAAACGCTTTTGTATCGATTCACCTTTCATATAAATTTCGCCGCTGATTTTCTGGGCTCCACCTTGCACCCGGCGCAGCCACACCATGCATTATGGAATTCGCAACTGATTGCTTCCGGAACTGAAAACATTTCGAAAGTTTTTGCACTCGGCGATTATATACGAAGTACGCTGGTAGGTCAGTCCACAGGACGATTGGTGGTGGAAGCAGTTCTCAAAGTCAATGAAAAGGATGATTCTATTGCCAAAGGCGAGTCCTGGCAGACCGCTCTTGTGGTTAAGGTCATATTGGCCCTTGCTTTCGAACTCTGAGTGCTCCGGACAGTGGTAACAGGGAGTTTCATTAACTTTTCCAGTTTTCAGCGGTAAATAGCTTAATATAGGACTTGGCGGCAGCAGATCGTTTTTTATTTATGCAGCAGCAGTCACGAAACCACCCTACTCAATTAAGGGAATATTCAGGATGCCCTAAAATTGAAGAGGAAAATTTCAAAACTTCTTAAAGGAGGACATTTTCGTGTTTACAGCGATTTTCGAATGAGGCGCCAAAGGAGGCTTTACTTTAAATTGAAGTTACTTTCAAGTAGCTTCCAATAAAAGTGTGTAAAATTTATGCTCAGGCACCAAAATGAATGTCTTTTTGAGCAAGTCATTAAAGAGGTACTTTTTTACATGAAATAAAGCAGGGAACAGGAGTTATTTTCACGAAGAACTCTTAGATGGGTTGAAACAGGCGGAGGGTATCGGAACCGAAATATTAGAGATTTTCATATTACATAGTCAATTTTTTTTCTAATTTCTTTTTTCATTAAATCTGCAATAAAAAACCCATTATTGGACGCTCGGCAAAATCTCCTTTTTTTCCACGAAAACTCATATTCTCATTCAAAAATAATCCTTGCTGCTGGTATAATCAGAATTTTTTTTTACAAAAGCAGCCTTCTAGCGATTTAGGTCAAGATAAGTAATTTCACTTTTTTATAGACCTCTAATGGCTTTTCGATGAATAAATATAATATTTGATAAGAGCTTCGTGTATTATTAGGATCAATAAACCACAGTATGTGGCCATTGATCTCGGCACATGTTTGTGTTACTTTTAAAAGATTTTTTTTCCTGTTTAGTTATTTATTAATAACATATCTTAAAAATAGAAAACAACGTGTTAAAGTAAATGGAACAATGAGTGATTTTTGTGAGGCAAAAACTGGTGTTCCTCAAGGTACAATCCTTGGGCCCTTATTTTTCATTCTATATATGAATGACCTTTTGCTTAATCTTCCTGAGGACGTAATGTTATCTTTTGCTGATGATACTGCAGTAATATCTTCTGATAAAAATTGGCAGTTGGTTGAATTAAGGATGAATAATTATCTTAAATTCATTTCTGATTGGCTGGCTATAAATGAACTTTCTTTGAATGTTGACAAGTCTGTTTATATTACCTTTGGCAATGATAGAGATAGTGTTCCTTTCAATTTTAAATTAGAAATTAATGGAACAAGTCTTAATAGAGTGGAAACATGTAAATATCTTGGGATTATTTTCGATTATAGAGTGAGATGGGAGGGCCACATGCAATATATTGTTAATAAAACTAAATACTTGACTTTTCTTTTTTATAAGTTCTCGAAGGTTATGCTACCTGAAACTCTTTTAATGATTTACTATGCTTTTTTTCATAGTATTATCAACTATGGAATTATTGCTTGGGGTAGGTGTTTACTAACACATAAAATTATTTTACAGAAATTGCAAGTTAGATTACTTAAATTCATTTTTAAGGATCATTTTGTTACTTATAAAAGACCATTGAATTTGCATCAACTTTTCGCCTTGGAATCTCTTGCCTTTCATTATAGAGAGTTAATGAATAAGTACAAAAACTCTAACAGTATCACTAGAAATAAAAATCTTTTATTACCTCAAATATGTAACACTGTTGGTGGTAGAAATAGTTTTATTAAAGCTATTCAGCTTTTTAATGGTCTCCCTAAAGATCTTAAGACTAAGCTGCTCTAAATATTGTAAATCTAAATTGAAAAACTGAATAATATCTGATCATATTACCTTATTACTTGTACAATCAAAAGTTTATAATATCTATTTTTGTTCAATTGTTGTTGTTTTCAGACCCATCGGTGTACCATGAAAGTAATTTTTATACATAGAGTTTTCCACGGGGAACTGATGAAACTAATTAGTTTTTATGTTGTTATGCATACAGGGATAAGGAAAAGTAAAATTGATTTAAATAGAAGATATTTTACAGTTTTTATCTATATGCTCGGAAGTATTTCAGTAAAATATTTTAAAAATTAAGCAATTTGAAATCCCTAGAGCTTTGATAATGCCGCCTACTCTATTTCTCTATGAAAATTACATAAAATCCGCAAACAAATATCAATGATAAGATACTTATCATGATAAGTACACGTACTAGGATTTATTTTTTAATACATAATTTTTTACACGCACTCGATGTTATTTTTTAATACATAATTCTACAACAAAAACGATTTGCTGTACAAAAAAAGGTAAATAACACTTTATGTAGACAATTTTATGATCTACAATTTTCATAATGATCTCTATCGACCTCCGAACAATAGAAAGTTAGTATGACAACTATTCTCGGTAATTTAATTAAGTAAAAATAATAATTAATAATTACAGCGAAATCCCTATATCCCTATATATGTATATGTATGTATATAAAATCGAAAGTTTGTTTGTTTGTTTGTTTGTTTGTTGCTCAATCACGTCTAAACCCTGGGTCCGATTATTTTCATTTTTTGAGTGAAGATACTACGTATCCCGGCCTAACATATAGGCTACTTATTATTCACAGATTTCAAAATGGCGGACCCAAGATGGCGGCCAAAAATTGTAAATTTCAAGGGATTGCCATGAAATTTGGTATTTGGGGGTTTTTGAAGGTCCTGATTGCGAATCTACGCTCAAAATTTGGAAATTCAAAATGGCGGATCCAATATGGCGACCAAAAATTTTCGAACTTCAACGAATTCAATTAAAATTAGTACTATGGGTACTTTGAGGCCAGTAATTTCGAATCTGCCATCAAAATTTGGAAATTCAAAATGGCGGATCCAATATGGCGACCAAACAATTTTCGAACTTCAACGAATTTCATTGAAAATTAGTGTTATGAGTATTTTGAGGGCACTAATTTTGAATCTGCTATCAAACTTTGGAAATTCAAAATGGCGGACCCTATATGTTTGTTGCTTAATCACGCCTTAACACTTGGTTCAATCATTTTCATTTTTTGAGTGAGGGTACTACCTACCTCTACTTAACAGATAGGCTACTTTTTATTAACGGATTTCAAAATGGCGGACCCAATATGGCGGCCAAAAATTTTAAACTTCAAGGGATAGCCGTGAAAATTGGTATTTTGGGATTTTTGTAGGTCCTCATTGCGAGTCTATGCTCGAAATTTGAAAATTCAAGATGGCGGTTCCAATATGGCGGCCCACAATTTTCGAACTTCAACGAATTCAATTGAAAATTAGTACTATGGGTATTTTGATGCCACTAATTTCGTATCTACTACCATAGTTTCGAAATTCAAAATGGCGGACCCTATATGTTTGTTGGATAATCACGCCTTAATACTTGGTTCGATCATTTTCATTTTTTGAGTGAAGGCACTACATTTATATCTGGACTTAACATAGAGGCTACTTTTTACTCATGGATTTCAAAACGGCGGACCCAAGAAGGCAGCCAGAAATTGTAAATTTTAAGGGATTGCCATGAAAATTGGTATTTGGGGGTTTTTGGAAGTCCTGATTGCGAATCTCCGTTCAAAATTTGGAAATTCAAGATGGCGGATCCAATATGGCGACCAAACATTTTTGAACTTCAATAAATTCAATTGAATTTGGAAATTCAAAATTGCCGACTCAATATGTGTGTTTGTTTTTTGCTTAATCACGCCTTAACGGTTGGTCCGATCATTTTCATTTTTTGAGCGAAGGTTCTACAAATTTCGGCTTAACATATAGGCTACTTTTTATTCGCGGGTTTTAAAATGGCGGACCCAAGATGGCGGCCAGAGATGGTAAATTTGAAGGGATTGCCGTGAAAATTGTTATTTAGGGTTTTTTGAGGTCCTGATTGCGAATCTATGCTCGAAATTTAGAAATTCAATAAAGCGGCTCCGATATGACGACCAAAAATTTTCGAACTTCAACGAATTGAATTGAAAATTAGTATTATGTGTATTTTGAGGCCACTAATTTCGAATATGCTTTCAAGATTTGGAAATTCAAAATAGCGGAACCAATATGACGACAACAATTTTTGGAATTCTGCGAATTTGTCAGGTAGCGATGAAATAGTAAAAAAAAAATAATACCTTTAATTATTTATTTAGCACCTAAGAATGAAAACATACATATAAGTACAGAATAGATCATTAGCCCTTCTGATATAGACGGTGGTAGCAAAATGAGTTTTGGACGGTTCTATACCACATCTACAGATTTTAGTAATACTTCTAAACTTCCTAATCTGGCTGTAGTACCAACATTTCAGAAGTATTTAACTAATTAGTATTTTTGATACACCGGGTGAAACCGGGTTACTCAGCTAGTATGTAATATTTTTATTTCCCAGTAAAGCTGTCATATTCACCTACTTTTATGAACAATTCGTAATTTTGTAAACGCTAAAATTCTCGAACAATGTTATTTTACACTTCTGTTATGAGGCACCTCTGTCACAAAATTTATCACTCAGATTGTCGGTAGAAAAGTAGAACGCCCCACATATGTACATAAATATATGTATGCCCAAGTTATAACTGCTGATAATTACTAAATTCCAATTTAATTCATAAATTTTTGTAATATATCAAAAGTAATGCGGCTCATTTAAAATATAACTATATATTCAATTTCTCAAAATTTTGCATAAAGTTAATTAATCACATAAAATTAGACAAAAGCAAATAGAAAATATAAATATTATTTTTTTATCCGGTTTGGGCTAGTTACAGACAGACAAATCGTTTAATGAATGTGAGAAAGACAAACTTTATTACCATATTTCACATGGTGCACGTTTGGCATTAATGATCATTCCTTAGATATCATATCAAATAATATGTGTAATTTGCCTTTGAATTTAGGAAAGCAATGATTTTAAAATATTTATAAATATTTCCCTTTTAAGTCCGAACAGTACGTGGTAATAATTAACAACTTTTCTCAGTGTTTCATTAATGAGCACGCACTGGTCTATCTAATTATACATATAACGAAAGGTGCAACTAAAAACGAAGTATTTTCAATAATCCGATGTTATGAAGTCACTACTTGGCCATTGAGGAAGAAATAAGCTTTGGCGTATTTATTGATTTTTTGAGCGCGTGATATATATACCTACATATACATAGATATAATCCTATCTTGGCACCTTACGAACTTTGAATTAAAACAGCCTGCACATTCAGGTGTTTATGTTTAGCCGCATTGGTTATGCGTATGTATTAAAATATTCAGTTTTGAGCTTTGAGGGAGTTATTTAAAACTTTTTATCCGCAATAAATCTGGGGGTCAAAGATTATTATTTAAACATAATGTATCATACTTTAGTATTATTGGTACATACTCGGCTCGTAACACTTTGTCTTAGCGTTTCGTTTTGTTTTCTAAAACGCCAAATTGGGAACAAAATAAATATGATTTACAGGGTGCCGTTCATAGAATGTCCGGTTTAATAGAAATTCACATTAGTCGATGTTTGCATTGAGAATAAAAAATAAGTTATCAAATACCCTGGGCTTTTTGCATATCATTGTGTAATTTAGTTCAATAAGTAGAAATAGGAGCAATCATAAGCATTTTTTAGAAAAGAATATAAGGGATTGTAAAGAATTTACACACACAAAATTGATAGATAAAAGTTTCTTACAGATTATGAAAAAACCGGTTAAAGTTTTGAAGAGAAAATGGGTAGTTTTTTCTCAATTATTATAAAATAGAAGAACTATGTAATATCACTTAATATAAGTTGTTTAATGTTAAATTTGGCGTAAACCAATTTTTCAAAACTGATTGATAGTTGACAGTTGTCTGTAAGCCGAAATAAAAAATTTACTTACGCGACTTTCAATATATTTTGCAGAACGCAGAACGCATTTTTGAGATTATATTTTATCTTAGGGATGAAGGTTCCCAAAGGTAGAGAAAATAATTTTCGTTTCGCACAGATTTTTCTGTTCAGGTTATACTTTTACTAAGGGGTTAATGAGGTGAAGATAAAAGGCGCAATTTTTCCAAATTTACTGTAAACTAAATTACCCTCCTCCGGCATTATCCGGGATACCAATTATTTAGTTTATGCAAGGCACGCGAGTTTTACTTCATCGACGGTTGCTTTGTTCCGACCGATAGTCATCGTCATAGGTCAGGTAATTTACACCAAAGCTTTCCTCAATTATACATTTAAACCTTCCTCGTGAATCAATCTATCTAATCATGAAAACCGGAACAAAATCCGTTCACTTGTTACGTTATAAGATGTAGTGATAAACTGATAATATACTTTTCGTTTCACAAGTTCTGGAGAACACAGAGTATACTATAGCATTTTTGGTTTGATTTTTACCTTGAAAGAGTGAAATTAGAGTAGTTTTTTTTTCTAAAATATTGCAAACAGAAATACTTAGAGATTATAAAAATAAAAGGAAAATGTTTCTCTAACATCGCTAATTTAATCTTTAGGTTAAAATAACCACAAAAATAAATCCTACATTCACTAAAATATATGAAACTAAAAAAAAAATGAATTCTATGTCCTCCGAAACATGTGCAACGATATGCGTATTATTATTTACGATAATTTGCAAACAACTATTTTCACTCCCTCAACCCATAACTAGAAAATAATCCGAAACATGGATTCAAAAACCTCAAAAACTTAAACATTTTGACATTTTTATAATAGTTATCATAAATGGCAAATGCAAAGATATGATAAATTGTCAATTGTGTGTGTATGTCGGATCTGGAAATAAGACTAGCCGTCAGGGCTAATCTTTTTACATTTGGAAATAACCATTCTTTCTAAATAGTCTTAATTTATGCTCGTTAAGGTACTATTCTACTCTAGAGCGTCAAAAAAAGGCGTTTTACAAACTTTTATTTCTCAGCCGCTTTATTAAGTATTGTCATGAAACTTTCACAAAATGTAAATGGACCCTTTTCATATACAAACAAATTTTTATTTTTGGCATATTATTATTATTAAATAGAGGGCGCCAAAGTTAAGTGTCAAAAAAAAGATGGTTCCATGGCCGCAAGTTAATCTCCGAACTGGCATGTCTGAAACAAAAAATTCGAATGGGGTTTTAAAAAGGAAGGTTCCTTACGTGACAATTCACCACCGTTAGTCAAAAATTCCAACAACAACAAAAATGGCGCATGTTTGAAAAAAAAGTTTTAAAAAATGAGATTTTTTTTACCTTATATCTTCCGCCATTTTTTTTCTTTTATATTTTTATGCAAAAATATACACGACACTTTAATAAACAAAACGCACTAAGTTTATTGAAATCGGTTCAGTAGACCCGGAGATTAACTTGCGGCCAACTTGAAAAATGCCATTTCGAAAAAAAACCGTTTAAAGTTTTGGTAAAGGCCGAGTTCTCTCACGCGGCTATATGTATAATGTATATAGTGCTATAACTTTTTTTCTAATCCGAATTTCTCTACAAATATTTGAAAGGTCATTTTTGAAGACGTAAGGAATCGAAGAATGCAAAAAAAAAAATTTCGATTTTGTGAAAACTCTAGAGTAGAATAGTACCTTAAATACTCCATTAACAAAAGGTTTAACAAGATCCTCGAATTTGACGATTTTCATTGATGAATATCGGGTTAGATGAGAAAGTGCAAGATTAGGATCCTTAGATTGGTTTTTAAAAAGAAAGTTACTAGAAATATTAAAATAAAAATTAGTTTTTTTTAGTAAAAAATGAAAAATTAATAAAATTTCATCACATCTTCCGTTTTTACACAATATCAGCAATGACTGAAAAAAAAAACTTACCAGTACAGTGTCTCACATTCCTTTAGAGATGGCACAAATCTGAGAATAATCGATCAATATGGGATATTATTAATCGTCAATTGGACATTGGTAATCGGAATCCTCTTGAAAAATTTGTTGATGTTTTTTTTTAGTACCCACGATTTCATATGATTTATGCTCCTTAAAAAGTTGCAAGATATTCATTTGATATTTACCAATTTCCAGATTAAATAAAAGGGAAAATATTGACATCACAATTCTAGCTACAGATTTGAAAAAATGTTATGTTTTTCGTAATTTTTTCAAATTTTTAGCTTCAACAAAACAAACTATGAAAGATATTTCAATAATTATAGTTCAGGCTAGAACTACACATGAAAAGTTCAACCGAACTTGAATTATAATAAATTTCATTTGGAAGACAAGATTTTTTGTATCATGTGGTACATCGAGTGCTTCTGCAAAGTAATTTCGAGCGTTTGAATATAAAAAAGCCTAAGAAAATGCTGTGTTGTGTAAAATCCCTAGTACAAATCCCGTAGAAAGAGAAATACGACTTTATTAAATAAGAGTGAAAGAGCAAAGTATACATATATAACATTAGGCGCTCGCTGACTTCGCGTGGTTAGGGGTACCTTTTTAAAAGACAGCGTTAAAACATAATTTTTGGAGGGGTTTATGCATGAGAACATTTTTTATATTGAGTCCACTGCTGATACAGTCTCCCTGCACTAAGTCTAGTCAGATTTTACTACGCGCGGTGAGCTATCGCGCTTCCTTATGCCCGTTCTTCAATGCAGAGGTCAACCAACCACGAATCAGCCAAAATCGCGCCATCCCGTTCCATTTTCTTATTTGCGTCATCTTCTCTCTTACTTGTGTTTTGGTCAATCTGGCGAACTTTCTTCATGTGTGCATTTTAACCAAAAGGAATAGTCACCCATTCAGCAACCATTTTATACTAGAATAGTGACAGCGCCACAGCTATTCCACCGGTTGTCAAAACATCATTGCACTAATTGTAACATAAAGCACTTTTAAAAATGTGTGCGGTCATTCCACCCTAGCACTGAAAGTAAAATGCCAAGCCAATAAAAATACAAATTTAAAAATTAATTATCTACACTACACTGTTATGTTTTTCTTTTTTGCTAAAATAAATGAAATTTTATGTTTTTGTTGCTATATGCGGTTTTTTTTTTCGCTTAAAAAATTTGTATCCTCGTCTGAAAAAGTTGGGAACCCTTGTTAGGGGTGCTCATTTTACAGGCGGCATTGAAAAAGAGTTTTTGAAGATAAAGCCTAAGGAAGCGCGATATCATTCTCCGAGCGTAGTAAAGTCCGACTAGTGTTAGTGTTAGACAATTTTTGTATTTGTCAGCAGTGGTGACGAGGAAAAAAACAGATTTGCACAAACCTCGCCCTCCCCAAGAAAAAACTTTTTCAACGCCGTCAGTAAAAAGCCAATTTGAGCGTACCACACTTCCTGATGTGTTCGAAATTGCTGTGTTAGTAGTGGTCCGCAGTGCAGGCGTAAATATATAGAAATTATAAGGGGGATATTTCAAAAACTAATAATAATAATAACTTTTTCAAGATAACTCTAAAATAGTAACAACAAATGAAACAAATACAGAGAAAATTTAAGCACATACTTATAAAAATAAATTCTAAAGTTCCTGGCATAAACTTTGTGCCCCCGCATGTTGGTTTTGCACGCCACCATTCACGCGATAAGTTACCCTCTGGTAATTTGCTTAAGGTGCGTCCCTCTTGCACACTATTGCTGTACTCTACGACAAGCTACTTCAGTGGCTTGGCACCATTGACGTTTAATATAATGGACCGCTCACGTACACGATTTCCTATATAAGCAGACGGCCGGATTTTTGTTCCCTCTCTTTCAGGCTGTGGCACTGTCAAATCGTGAAATGACGTAAAATTAACGGTCTATGCTGTCAGATATTTGTCAGCGGGCTGAATTGCCGTTAAAGATTTTCTCTGACAATTCTCTGGAGAACTGTCAAATGACTGCTAATTTGGTTAATGCAAGAACTTTAATTGAAATATCAGAGCGAAACAGCGTGATTATATGTTAATAGATCAATTTGTTTTATTCCAGGCATTTCAGAGAAACTACTGGAATTAATTCCAGAGTTAATTTTCGCCCAAGTCCTCATTCCGAGTGAAATTAAATCAAGACGAGCTTATAAAACTCCTTTTGTGTAATAAAATTCTTATGATTTTAACAAATTCATTTCACTTATCTTTGATTTCAATTACTTTTTTCGTTCAAAGTAGTTAAAATAATTCGATAGAAAAATCCAATCGAAATATTTTGTAGTTTTTGTAAAAAAGTAATTGAAATCAGAGGTAACTGAAATGAATTTGTTACAGCTTGAAGAACTTTATTAAGGAAATTCAATTCAAAAGGAGTGTTGTGAGGTTTTTTCGATTTTATTTCACTCGGAATGCAGAACATGGGTATAAATATATGGTACATCGGTTTTATAACTTAAAATTTATCAATCACAAATCTTTGAAAATATTGGTAATCTGGCAGGGAAAAAAATTAATTTATTTATTTGTGGCATTAATAATGATTTTTATTTCCATTAATTCAATTTAAAGTACATATTTTTAAAACTTTTGTTCAACAAATATTTAAATTCAAATATTTTCAGCAATTCCGCACTCAAAAAATCCGCGGAATCGGCCTATCCATGCAATGTGATAAAAATAGACAACGCTATATAAATTTTTATATATCTCATCTCGTCCGGCTGTGGCACTCGGTTGTCAAATTGGCGGCCACGTGAGACAGGAGATCGAGCAGTCCATTTCTATGTATGTCTGTGCTTGGCACGTACAGGGTTTTTACACGGTACAGCCGTTCCGTGTTAGTTTATATTATTATGAAATGGACCACTAAATTTGCTGTCTCAAAAGGTGCACCCTTTTGACAGTTCTCACCTAAGGAGAGTTCAGATATAGGTAGCATATATCTGTCTATTTCTTTCGCATTAGACGAGATAGGCGCCTTCAAAAGGCGGCAAATTTAAAATTTGTATTTATTTTTAGTTGAATCCTGCACGCTTAGATTTAATTCCCCTAAACGTAGCATCAAATCTCAAATAATTTCGCAGTGAAAAGTTTCTGCAATAACACATTTTTCATTGACAAATTCTTAGCAAAACATCGAAATGCTCACTTCTGGCAATGCGGTTTATATGCTAAACAACTGTTTTAAGAACTCAAAGGTCATAATTAGAGTACTTTTGTGCTTTTGCTATATCCCCACTTAATTTTAGTTACAGTAAAAGGATATAAATGCAATTAAATCTGAATTAATTCGCCACATCGCGTCTCTTAGGTTTTTTGTGGTTTTTGTGTCATTTTCGTCGTTTAATCAGACATAAAATAAAAAGAATTTGCAATATGGGATATTAAAAGACTAATTCTCATAATTTAATAATAAAATTTCTGCCGAAAACTTAGAAATTGTGTGAGATTCAATTGTATCTCAAAATGGGTTATTTTCATGTTTGCATTCCTTTTAAGGGACTTAAGGGGGTACTCTACTCACATATTCGTCCGCATGACGAAAATTCGTCATTTCGCAAACAATCACCAATAGCCAAATGACGAAAATTCGTCATTTGTATATTACAGAAAATAATTAATTCTTGTTCTTTTAATTCTCAATAAATTAAATTATAAAATTTGTATATAAAGACAAATTTTTTTTATATCATTTTCCAAAATTTCACTGAAAAATATATGATTTTTAACAATTTACGTTGTTTTATATAGATCTACAGATAGTGTTAAAAAATGCCGGCATTTGGTCAATGGAGGTGCAATAAATTACCGGACGAATATGTGTTAAATGGTTAAAAAACAGTATCGTTTTAAAACTGCTATAAAAAAAAACTATTTAAGATATCTTTATGAAATTTTGTGTGATTCTTTATTAAGGTCAAAATATTAAAAATCAATTGTTATAAATTAAACAAAAAAAAAAAAAAATGGCGGCTGCTGCAGCGAGTTGATGGAGCGCGCGCTCACAGAAAGACCCATTTGCGCGGGGTAGTGCCCAGGTCGTCCAGGTGATCTGTAATCAATTTACCAAACATTTTTCTTTAGTTTGAATGAAAACCTATGGCACTAACCTAAATTAAGCCATAAATATGGATATTTTCGCTATTTAGCAAGTGTTTGAACTTAGCGTACTCGGATTTTACCATTGAAAACAGTGCTCCCGAATCACCAAAATTGAATATTTTAGGCTTTTAGGTTAGTGCCATAGGTTTTCGTTCAAACTAAAGAACAATTTTTGGTAAATTGATTACAGATCACCTGGACGACCTGGGCACTACCCCGCGCAAATGGGTCTTTCTGTGAGCGCGCGCTCCATCAACTCGCGGCACCTGCCGCAGCCGCCATTTTTTTTTTTTAATTTATAACAATTGATTTTTAATATTTTGACCTTAATAAAGAATCACACAAAATTTCATAAAGATATCTTCAATAGTTTTTTTTTTTTTTATAGCAGTTTTAAAACGATAATGTTTTTTACCTATTTAGCAGTAGAGTACCCCCTTAAGACACGAAATTAATTATTTAATAATTTTCGGTGTAATTAATTAATTAAGCAAGAGTGGCATGCGCCAAAAAGTGTTTCGCGACAAACGTGCGCATTTAGCTCTAGCTAGGACCTCATAATATGCAACTTCTACGAATGCCCACAAAAATCAAACTTGGTTTGATTTTCGCGCATCTCATACCATCTCTTGTTTGTTCAACGACTCTTCGCCTGACATCGCATGGGGCGCTTTAGGCTAATCTGTAAAATATTTTCAGAAATTGGATTGGCACATTTCTTTCAGGGACCAGGAATTCTGAGAAAAACAGGACTAAATTTTTAAATATGTAGGCATAAATAGGCGGGAGTGCTGCAAATATTATTCTACACAAACGTAGATTTATTTATTTACCCCCACTTTAACATTTTAAGGATCAACAGCGATAGCAAGCATATCACAGGCAGGGCAGTCGGTAGATTTCCTATCCTATTCCTTGATCACTCTTCGGGTAGCTTCCACAGGCAGAGTCTGGATTTAATTTTTAGTGCAGTGAGTGGCGTTTGTTGTAAATAAATACAAAATGATTCCTTTTCTGACGCGGTTACAGCAAAGAGAATTATTTTTCAGTGCCCAAATGTATCAATCGGAAAATTTGATCGAATGGCTTTATCGAATTAGCAAACTCGCGGCGTTATGCCAGTTTGGTGAGAAAAGTAATGAATTATTGCGGGATAAATTCTTGTTGGGTATTACAAAGCCTGAAGTTAAAGAGAAGCTGATCAGAATGGGCGAGTTGACATTAGAGGAGATTACTTTGGAGATTATGCATTTAATTTTGATAAAGGGTAGAAAGAGATTTTGTAAAGCACCGCTTGCAAAAAAGCGCAAACCGGCAGAGGTAAAACAAATTTAATTTTTATTGCTGAGTCGTATTTACAAAGTTTAATAATTTATTGTCGAGTGCTGCTACATATGTTATGTGCATACATTACATTACAGCATTTTATAAGATTTTTAACAATAGCCAAAAGTCTTAAGTTCGTACAAAAATTAAGAAGAATCAATACTTACGTAGGTTACAGAAAAAAAAATTATTTTAAACTGATACTTTTAAGGTCTTTAGTATAAATTTAGTATAAATACCTGAGCATAAATGCCTCTTTTTTCATACTCTTAGAATGAATGGAATTCAAATAATTCCCTCTTGTTTTGGGGGTCCGAATGCAAAGCATTTCGTTTACGTTAACTTTATTGTGAAAGTGCACCGATTTTAATTTTAATTTGCCTAAAAGATCATTTTAACTTCCGAACCTATGAATTGTAGTGACAATCGGATAAGGAGGTACTTATACAGTAAACAAATTCTCAGCAAACATTGTATGATTTTCATAAATATAAGTACCCAGTTACATAAGAGTTTTAGGTAGGTAGGTGAGTCGTTAATTTGAAATTTGTTAAGTCAAGATTACGAGCTATAAAATTCTAAATTTAATGCGATCTTCCTAAAAATAGGAATATGTCAATGTCGTTTTTTAAATACATATGTTTTAACAACAATAATTGTTAAAAAATCTAACAGAATTATATTTTCTACTCATTTTAAAATTTCAGTAACATAAGTAAAACAAATTTAAAATTACAAATGTTTTGTTTTTAGGATCATTAATTTTTAATTCGGTGTTTTTTCATTCGAGTTCCAAAAATTCATTATGTCGGATTGAAACTGGCGTCCTTTAAACAAATACCTGTTATTATTACACAGATATTATGTACGCATACCCATAGTTATTTAGAGTTATTAGCCCTAAAAATACAAATTAACTTTTGCTTTCAATTCCTCCGTTGTTACTACCTAATTACATTAGCTGGGTTTTTTTCACAATCTGATCTGGATCAGATTTAGCAGGAAAATTTGCATTGAATTGAAATTTATTAGCAGTTACCCATATCAAACAAGTTTTATCTTCTATCTTCTATATTTATGTATATAAAAATGAATGTTTGTCTGTATGTCCTTTATAGAATCGTAAACTATGCATTTGATCAGGTGATGATCTTTAGCAAAGTTGTTGTGCATGAGCCAAGGAAGATTACTGAGTTGGTACGACCAATTTTCGACAGATGGCGCGCCACTGTCAAATTTTGAAGTTTATGCGATTTCCACCAAAATTGGTACTTGGGGGTTTTCAGGGTCGCTGATTTCAACCCGACTGTCAGAATTTACGAATTCAAGATGGCGGACTGTCAAATTTTGAAGTTTATGCGATTTCCACCAAAATTCGTACTTGGGAGTTTTCGGGGTCGCTGATTTCAACCCGACTGTCAGAATTTACAAATTCAGGATGGCGGACTGTCAAATTTTGAAGTTTATGCGATTTCCACAAAAATTGGTACTTTTGCGTTTTCGGGGTCGCTGATTTCAACCCGACTGTCAGAATTTACGAATTCAAGATGACGGACTGTCAAATTTTGAAGTTTATGCGATTTCCACCTAAATTGGTACTTGGGAGTTTTTGGGGTCGCTGATTTTAGTTGTTGGCGTAGCAACGCGCGCAGGGTACAGCTAGTTTGTAAAATAAAATCGAATTGCTTTGATTTATACCCGCTTTGCGTTAAAAAATTAATCCAAAAGTTTGTTTGGTTGAAAATTTAAAGTTTGAATGAATGAAAATCAAGGCAATTTTGATGTGCTTTTTGCAAATTTATAATTTTGTATATTATACAATATTATAGAATTCAATTCAAGAAAATTTTCCTAACTAATCTGATCCGGATCCGATTGTGAAAGAAACGTAGCTATTATATCTTTTGCCTTTACAACGGCCCAGACATAGGAATGTTTTGAACTCTAGTTTTGAAAACCAATCGTGACATAGTCTATTAATATTAAAATCTCGAGTTTGTACAAACGTCCACTAATTGAGATTTACACCTGATTGCCATTTAGCTTCTATTTCTTCTTTATGTTTTGCTAAACCTAACCGAAAATTATTTTAATCTGCCTGTGGTTGTATTAAAGATGAAATAAACAAGCTTTTTTGCTAAATCTCGAACGGGGAGGTTATCCCTCTTCAGCGCATCTATAACTTTCATTTTTTGTTTTAAAGAAGGAATTTTCGTTTTTAGGTTTCCGTACTAAAATGGTAAAAAAAGGAACTCTTATGGTGTGACTTCGTTCGCCTGTCTGTCTGTCTATCTAGCTGTCTGTTACTCACAACTGTTTATTTCAGGAATTACATAAGTTATCGTCTTGAAAATTGGCACAGTTATAGAACTTGCTAACCCGCATGCATCACAGTTCAAAGAGTTATGAAAATATTTTTATTTGTATTGAAAATAGAGTCCGATATAGGGGGTTCAAATTTAAAAGTGAAGCAACACGGTCGAGTACGATGCCATGAAAGGGCTTTATGGTATTGACATGTTTGAACATTATGTTTGTTTTATTTTTAAGTCATATAGTTTTTGACCTGATTAAAAATGTGCGAAAAATGACCGTTCCTCCCTTATCTGCGAAGTTTACAAAATGAAAAATCTAAAATAATTTGTGCTGATAGAGATAAGTGCAGATATTGCAGGAAAAATAAAACGATGTCCCCAACTAACCCAGTTTTAGAGAAATTCGCAATAAACAAATTAACTTAGTTTTGCGGTCCGAAAAATTAACTAACTTTACGAAATGTTCAGAACAATTCACACATGAAATTGATAGTAGAAGGAACGGAACACTCGGCGCGTGAGTCAGATTCGCACTTCCCGGTTTTTTTGTGCATTTTGTAGAAAAATACGCATACGTCCGTTCGCCGCATTGCAATTGCTTGCGCAGGAACCAGCTGCGTAGAGGTGGGGTTCTAGAATCTTGCAAATTGTAGAAGCTTTTTATATGTACATAATGCGGATACATATGTACGTATCCATTTGGCCGTTTATTAGAGTGTCGCGTCCGGTTATGAGAGATGAAACTTAGAAATTTACGGAAATATACATAGTTGTGTGTGTGGGAGCTTTCGTTTATTGAAATATTTTTTTTTATATGAGAAAGAATAGAAAACAACTTTGTTCCAAGAAATTTGTCCGCTTTGAGAGATTTCCGCTTATTAGAGCTGTCCGTTAAAAAGCTTTCAATATAATTACAAAATTACAAAGTTATTTTATTAACAAATTTTCTATTTATTTATTTTCTCACTCTAACAGATAATTTTTTGAATATTGACATGGTCGACCACCCAAAAGGATATTTTAACTATAGTATAACATTTTTTTAATCTAGCATATACGTTACCAGAAGGTGCATGACAATTTGCACATTTTTTTTTTTTTTTCTAAGCACAACTGTATAGAGAAATTAAAAAAATATATATTTTTGACAATTTTTGTGACAACAGCTATAAACTTAAATAGGTTTCTTATTGAAAACAGAATTTTTGTTATAAGAAAAAATAAATAAAAAATGTAGCGTGAACAGGTTTGGTTTAACGATTATAACATTGTTCTTCTGGCATGGTCAGCTTGTTGTCCTGACTTTAATATTATTGACTATATACAAATTTACATACATACAGTATTGTGCAAAACAAACGCAACACTTCATACTTTTATAATTCACATTCAAAAACAATTATGATTAAATGTTGCACAATAGTTTTATTTATTTATTGTGTTTCAATAACAAGTTCTAAGAAAAATTAAAGCAAATTCTTGGTCATCAAAATGTAAAGAAGAAGACAGCAATAAATTTCTATTCGCGCTCATGCCAAACACCTGTGCAAAACAAATGCAACAATTTCTTTCACCGTTATTTAAAAACGGTACTTCATCAAACGCAAATGCGTTATCAACTTGACCTTGTAGTATGCCTCATTTTATTCAGTTCTGTATCAAAGGCAATGGTCGTTGCCCATTTTTAAATAATTTCTCATACTTTTGGAAAAATGGCGCGTACGAAATACAATAGTCAGTTCAAATTAAAATTAATTAGTGAAATAAATCGCGGATATTCACAAAATTTTGTTGCGAAGAAATATGATATTCCAAGGTGTACTATAAATCGCATTGTCAAAAGATATCACGAGACAGGACACACAAGAACAATACATTCGGGTGGTCGACCACGTGCAACAACTCGGTCAGAAGATAAGGAAATTGTTGCTATGATCAAAAAGAATCCGTTCATTTCTTCCAACAAAATCTTACAATCTATGAAACTGAGCATAGACTCGTCTACGATTAGAAGACGCGCAATTGAAAATGATTTGCGTGCTTTTCGTCATGCCAAAAAGCCGTTACTGACGAAACGACATGCGAAAAACAGGTTGTTTTATGACAAAACTATTGCTTTTTGAAAAAAAATCCGATTTTTTTAATTTTTAGGCTACAATTCGCTCTAGATTATATCGACTGGCCTGTTTCCAAATGGAAAACAGTTCTCTTTAGCGATGAGAGCAAATTTAACTTGATATCCTCAGACGGCATTCAACATGTTCGTAGAGCTCAGGGTAAAAGGCTGGATCCAAAGAATTGCAGGCTATCGGTCAAACACGGGGGTGGGAATATTATGGTTTGGGGATGTTTTTCCGCTTGGGGAATGGGTCCCCTTTTCTATATCGAAGGAATAATGGATAGATTCAAGTATAGAAATATACTAGAATCTATCATGTTGCCTTACGCTGAAGAGGAAATGCCACTTCGATGGGTGTTTCAACAGGATAATGATCCTAAACACTCATCGAAGTTGGTGAAAACCTGGTTTGAACAAAATAGGGTTCAAGTCCTTCCATGGCCGTCACAGTCACCGGATTTGAACCCTATTGAAAATATATGGGGTATTATTAAGCGAAAAATCAGTGGTCAGAAGCTTAATAACAAACGAGCTCTTATGGAGGCCATAAAAACAGAACGGGAATTAATCTGTCCACGCACAATTGACAAACTAGTAAGGTCCATGCCAGAAAGATGCGCAGAAGTAATAAGAAATAAAGGTTATTACACGAAATATTGAAAAAACACTGATGTTGCATTTGTTTTGCACAGGTGTTTACTATGAAAGTGAATATAAATTTATTTTTTTCCTCTTCTTTACATTTTGATGACAAAGAATTTGCTTTAATTTTTCTTAGAACTTATTGTTGAAACCAAATCAATAAATAAAATTATTGTATTATTTTGAATCATGATGGTTTTTCAATATGTATCTTAGATGTATGAAGTGTTGCGTTTGTTTTGCACAATACTGTACATACATACATATGTATATTAGGGTGGAGTGAAAATGTATGGAGAATTATTTTTTTTGTTATTTTGTAATAGCATAGTGGTAAAAAGCTGCCTATGGATGAGCAAATGAAGTATGTTAAATATCATTTATGTATTATAATATAATGGTTTGTGGTGCCCCAAAACGAAAGAATTTTGAAAAAAAGTATAATTTCATTCATGTTTGACAGCCTCATTCAGATGTAAATGGCTCAAAATCACCAAGGTGCAGAATTGGCTTTGCTAGCAATTTAATGTCTTAAATCTTGACTTTATTGAGGAAAGAAAATTAATAAAATACTACAACTAACCTGTTTTGTGTGTACATGAAACAATACATACAATTTATTAAAGAAGTAAATTTTAAATTAAATTAATATAAATGCAGAGAAAGTCATTTCGGGAACGCGTCCTAATGTACGATCTTCAACAACAAGTCAAAAATATTAATGAAAAATTTAAGTTATTTAACACCTGTCATTACTTAATATTACCGTATTTTTTATACAAAATCTAGTTTTGAAAAGGATACTAAAAGAATTTTTTTTTTTAATTATAAAAGTGCAAAAATAGTTTGTCCGATAGCGCATAAGTCATTTCAGTGAACGCATCGATAATCGAAAAAAAATAATTTTAAGTGAACGCAGCCATTCGGTGTCAAACGTCAGTAGAGGAAGCAAACAACAACAAATCCGGCTGTCAGTGTATGTATTTTTCGTCAAATAAATTATATTTAAGTGGTAAGTACCTTTCAATTCATCATTCGTAGGGCGTACATCAATAGTCCGTCATTTCGTGAACGTGTCTATTACATTTAATTATTGATGAAATTCTTTGTTACGACACGAAATAACAAAGTAACCTCAAATATTTTACTATTGACAAAGTCAGGTCGCATTTAAGATGGCCGCTGTATAATCAAAGCGCGCGCTTATTTGAAATCGTCATTTCGTGAACGGTCATTTCGGAAACGTTCCCGGACATGATGGCACGTTCCCGAAATGACTGTTGATTGTGAATTTTTTGATCTATTTTGATTGTAGAAGATTTTGTATGTATTTTTTTCATTATTGCTTATATAATATAGATACATAATATACCCATGTTATTAAACAATGCTTAAGTTATGTACTTTGATTTGTTTTTGTTCATTTTATCAAACTTAGAAAAACGTTCCCGAATTGATGGTTTTCTGTAAGATATTGACTAAGAAGCAATATTACAAAAAAAGTATAGAGTTCTGTGCGCTGCCCTGTCAAAGTTTATTAATATACAAATTTTGCAACAGTATAAACTAAGAGTCATCATTATAGCTTGAATTTTTTTTTTTTGCATCAAACCAATCTTGAAATTTGCAACCTTGGTGATTTTGAGCCATATAAACCTTAATAATGTATCGGAGTAGTATTTTTCATGTTGTTTAAAACCTATATTTTTATGTAATAATAAAAATATATATATATAAAAGTTTGGAATTTATAGCGCCCCAAAACCTCTTAAAACAAAAATAAATCAAGAATTTTGCAATAAAACTGCGATTCATATTTATGAAACATTTATGAGAAAAATTGTACAAAATAGCCAATTAAGTAGAAACTTCGCGTTTGATATTATAAAAAGGCATCATCTGACGTGAAGACAGTCTGGCCCTGATAAAACCATCATTTTATGAAGTTTAGCATTTGGTTTTGCACTATCGAACATTGACAAGTTTCTGATTTTTTTTCAAAACTTTGTCCCAACGGGGGCACCTCTAAATATAAACCTAGACAAAAAAATATTTTCGTTTTTGCTTATTGTCCCTATCACACAGCTTTTTGCAGGTATGCCATATTAAATACATATATAAAAATAAAAATTTCACTCCACCCTAATGTATATACATAAATTGAATTTGAGGTCACTTTACAGATTTTGATGAAACGTTGTACAAATGCTCAGTTAAGGTCAAAAGTTATGGGAATTCTCCAAGATAATTATTTTTGAAAGTATACGAGCAATCGATAAATTTTCTTTTTACATATTTGTTATTTTTGACCCCAAATTAATGTTTTTACAATGTTTCGGAGGATGATAGCTCAAATTCAATCTGTTCTTTAGTAAAAACATTTGGAAGAATGTTGGCGGTGTTTTAAAAGGAAACCCAGAACGCTGTAGGATGTGAGAATACGAAGCTTATGGGTTTTATTTTAGAGGGTACCTATGTACTTATAAAATTTAACTGGTTTTAACATTTTGCACAGTTCAATTATATTAAAAAATTAAATTTGTTTTTTAATTGAATTTATAATATAATTTCCTGGAAAAGTTTCTTTGCTGTTTGAAATTGTGAATATTTTACTATTTTACTTATAGCAATTTGCCATCTTTTAAAATTGAGGTTCTTAACGTTGAAATGTTGCAAATATCAGTGATTAAACTTGTGCACAACTATAATACGTGATGGTGGGACTTAATAGGCTACCTTCGTATTTATCGATCTAGAAGATTGTTTTTAAAAGTATTAAACTTTCAGAAAATGAAATATAGATAAATTAATTTGTTGAAAATTATAAAGTAGAATACCCCTACAAACACGTATTGCAAGATTCAAAACTTACTTATATTATAACTTTATAATCTGTAGGAACTAGCCATTATCTGATATGATCATTTTTATAAGAAAAGTTTTTTACTACCTCCCATTTTAGTGTTTGTTATTCATTAAAGGACTCTGTATTTAATCAGGTCTTAGGAAACAAATTGCTTCGAATGCGCTTTAATTATTATAAAGAAAATAGCCGGTAGCATAAAGAGCTATAAAAACAAAAGTACAACATCTCGAAAGTTTCCGAAAAGCTCCGTATCCGCATACCACACATGTGAGCAATTAATTGGTTGGGTGCTTTTGTAGCACTCAAAAGCTATTTCGGATTATACCACGAATATCTTCAAGAAAATATTTGTTCGTGCCCATATATGTAGCCATTGCAGTCCCAACCAAGTAAAGCTCCATATCTAGAACTAAGATTTAAATTCAAGATACATGTTTATGGTCTTCCTGAACAGGCTTTAATCTCTCGTCTGTAATTCGGGATTTTTTTGAGTGTCATACAAGAAATTAAATATAAAATTTATAAAAGTTTGTTTTAAGGTGTTTGGGACGAAAAGCTTCTCAGGGTCAACATCTTACGGATGTATCACTTTATCTCGCGGTTAAGGTGAATTTTTCCAAGCTATTTCCATATATTATATGTATATCCAATTAAACGTAGATGCAAGCGCCGTACCACTTGGCTCATATGTGCACATTCCGGACGGCGTCGCCTGAAAGCCTCCGTCTTCACTTTGCCTTATAGGCACGGCCCGGGAAGTTGTTATTTTCAAGATAAAAATTTCATTGAAAACGGAGCTCCCGGGGGGAAAAACGTGCGAGTTTTGAAGAAATATGTTGTATACTAGATTTCAATCCTTTTCAAAGTTCTTACACTTTTCACTTCTTTAGTGCACGCTCTCAAGAAAGGAGAATGGAATAAGTTTTTTATGCTTGATGAGTGGATTTTTGTTCTTTATACCTTCCCTTACCTGACAGTCTGAATCGATTTTTTTTAACAGTATATATGTAAAATAGTTTCAAGCCAACTCGGTGTACCCTATTACTTCAGCGAGAAAAGAGAAAGAATTCAATTTCAATACTGAACCAACTTTATTTCTTGGCCCGTTTCTGTGGACAGGTTAAGTAGTCTTCCAGCTTGCGGCTACTTTGTCTGAATGGAGTGCAAAAGATGTGGAAATATTAAAAGGATGCTATTTCAAATAATCTTACCCAAAAGAACCAGCTTAGGGCCATTTTAATTTGCCGCTATTTAATCCATGAGTTTTTAACCGTCCAAATGTTTGCTTTACATCGGAGACAAGCATCTATTTTTCATTGGAGATAATTCAAATAATTGGTTTTTGGAATATAGCACTTTAATGTCTTTAATCCTTTTAGATAGATTTCATATGAAATACTACCTATTGCAGCCTATCTGATGAAAAGATTTCTAAAAATTAATGATGCCAAAATTCGTTTCAGAGGTCGTAAACTTCGAACATAAAATTTGTTTTTGTACATGATTAAATATACATACATGTATACATATATGAGATATAACGAAACTTGGGAACACGATAGAGGCCGTATTTCTTACTCGATTTTGACCAAACTTCGCCTATACGTTTATTCCGCCAATATCTCGGTTAAGTTCGTTAATTGGGGGAATTGGTCAAGAGGGTGTGGATATAGGGGCTACGTAAATTATATAAAAATAGTTTGAACCCCGAATATTTCGTATTTCTTAACCGCTATTGACCAAAGTTAACATACTCATTGACAACGATGTAGTTCTAAGTCTTGTATCAAAATGGTGGTGATCGATCAAAGGGGTGAGAGGCTACATCAGTTTCTATGTAATAATGATTTTGTTACCGCGATAACTGCTGCATTTATTAGTGCATTTTGATCCAACTTTGCGTATGCATTTAGCTTGATATCTAGGTCATATGAAAATTGCGGGGTTTGGGGAAGGGGAAGATGGACTTTCACCTCGCTATATATTTTAATTTATTTCCATGTATTATAGACCGTATATTTCTTAATCGATTTTTATTAAACTTGGCTAATATATTCTCCATAGCAATATCTAAGCTATACCTATTCGCAAATGGCGAAAATTAGTCAAGGGGTGGAGAATTCAGCATTCCATTCCCTTATGTAAAAATTATTTTTACTACATTGAAATCTACCTCTTTCTTCTGGTTGTCGCCGAAAGGTCTTTTTATAAGCGCAGGTCTTTTTATTGCTTACCTCTTCAATTTTAAGCGATATAGATTATCAAGGAAATTAAACCCATGTGCTTGTCTGCCTATTCAAAGGAACGTTCGTATATGTAAAATAAGAACCTAAACATATCTCTGTTATTTTAAGATTTATCAATAAGCATACCGCGAATTCAATTCGCCAGCAGTGCGGTTTTTAAATAATGAATACATTGGTGTATATAATTGTTTTTTCGCTCCGAGTGTTTAATAAATATCCCTGCTCCCATATTTCTCTGGTCAGTAGAAATTGTTTAGCCGAGCTCAAAAGAATTATTTTGGGAGGTCAAAAGTTTTCTTTTCGTTTTAAACTAACCAGTTTAATTTTCTAAGCAATACTTCTTTAAATTACAAGATGAACTCTTTTCCTCCTCACACTTTGCGGATGGTTCATAGAGATTTGTTCTATGCGGCATTAAAAAATAAATTGGAAAGAGTTGTTGATTGGTGGATGCGTGTAATGGATTTGGTGGCTAATTGTGATTTTCGTGATAATGTAGAAGACATTTTACGTGACAAGTTCATTTGTGGTATAGAACCCCAATTTATAAAATCCGAATTATTAGCTTTGGGTGGAATGACTCTTCACGACACAGTTCAAGCAGCTTGTCAAATAGAAAGATATTATTATCAACGTAATTCAATGATTGGAAATGGAATGAAGATAAATAGAAGAAGAATGAATTATTTTCCTTCTCACCATTCTTTAAGGATGATACAAAGAGACATATTCTACTCGGCAGTGAAATATAAATGTGAAAGTGTCGTTGACTGGTTAAATCGTGTGGTAGTTTTGGCCGTGGGGTGCGATTTTGCATACAATGCGGAAGAAATTTTGCGGGATAAATTTATATTTGGTATTGGTTCTCATTCCATTAAGTTGGGATTACTAGCTTTTGGCGGTAAAATGTCGTTCTGGGAAACAGTTCATGTGGCTAACTGGTTAGAATATAGGGAAATGCAGGTAACAAGGAAAATACCCACTATATAATAAAGTTATATTTATTCAAATAATAAAATTAATTTTATTGTCTTTCTTCTTGACTTTATTTTAATCTATTCTTGTAGCATCAATAAAACTTTTTTGGACTTGGAACATTTTCGCATTTGCCTGTGAAATTTTTATTTTATTTAAACCCATATTAAAAGTGCTAAACAACACTTGGATATTCCGGTGTCGCTCTCAAGAACATTTGTAATTTATTTTCGTTTTTTAACTTTAGGTGTGTTATATACAAATGTGCACATTATATGTTAAATCCGTTTCAGGTTAATTTTAAGTGTGTGGGAATTCGCAATACTATTGGGCAGTTTATGTTATCTAGTCTCAATGCCAATAAAATATTAAAAATAATAGTGCTATAATTGAAATAATTGGGATAATGTAGTTTGGTTGATTTTTATACTACTATAAAATACATGTATTTCCAAAAGTGCTTCCACTTCTCCCTCTGCTATTTATTTTCTCTGACTAAATCACTATGTAACTAGCTATAAAGACTACATATTAGTATATTTTAAATATTATCCTTATAGTATATCCTTCAATTTTTGAATTTGAAATTAATATAATTAATAACTAATAACAGAATATACTCGAGCAATATCGGTATTTTTTTCATGTTGGGTCTAGAATGTGTTTATTAGCAGCTGGAAAAACTTGTCCGTAGAGATTAAAAAGTCGTATAATCGTTCATTGAACATTTCTGATTCTAAAAAGACCAGCGTTGGGAGTAAAACAATGAACATGTGCATTGATGTATAATATAAATAAAATTAACGAGCAAATGGGTCTTTTATACTACAATACTAAGGAATGTTGCATATATTACTTCTGTAAGCTTTGTTTAAACCACATGAGCACTAGGAGCTCAAAGTAAAAATTCTGCAAAGAACAAACAGCTCACAAGGACCGGAGATAGAGAAGCAAATGCAAGGTAAAGAGAGATACTGCCATTTTCCGCAGCAAATGAGGAGAAAGTAGCCCTCATAATGCATTCCTAGAATATCTATTAATATTGCTCAGTTGAAAATTTAAAAATGAGGTAGCACTAAGTCTCCTCGGCTTGCTCAAGGCAATTGGCGTACCTACATGTAATTAAGAGGAAGACGTATTCAAATGTTCAACGTTCTATTCAGAAAAACGCCATTCTAATTATGCGAAGTCAATAGAAAGCTTTTTCATTTCAGGAAAATATTTTTCTTGAGTAAATATTAATCTTTATGTAAAAACATTTTAAATATTTTCGTTCTTTTAGGTGGATGGTCAAAAATATGTTGGCCAGGGACGTAGTAAGAAAATCGCACGAATTGAAGCAGCAGCAACAGCCCTTAGGAGTTTTATACAATTTAAGGATGGAGCCGTTTTAACGCCCCTAAAGCCAACATTTAATGTTGATTTTACTAGTGATGAGCATCTCGAAAACGGTATTGATGGGAATGATAAGTTAATTGAAGCCTTAGACAGATATTTAAAGCATGCTAGGCAAGCTTGTAAAAAAAGTTGGGGTTATCGCGTAGAAAGCAAGTATTTCATTTTATTTTTTATTTACCTAGTCTTACTACTTATTACTTACTTTATTTATTTATTTATCAATTCATTTGTTTGTCCAATGATATAACACCGGAGAAGAAAAGGTTTATAAAACAAAAATAATGAAAATTTAATGCCTTAATTGGTAGAAGAGTGAGTTTATTTGTTTGAGACGAGTTGATTTTTTTTTTGCAGTGAGTTTTTAATCATTAGATTGCTAACAAATTTTTGAAAGAATAATTTTCACAAATTCACAAAAGGGCTGAAATTTCATGAATCTATTTAGCCCAAGACGAATCAAACAAACGTTCCATTCATTTCCTCACAACACTCGCCTCGTAGAATGATTTTGTTTCTTGATATTATCAAAATATCTCTCACCTAAAATGCTTTATAGTATTCACAATACACTACAGGGGAATCTCGAATTATTTGTGGGTCAGCACGATCTTATATAGTCCGTTGGACTCTATATTTTTATTGTTTGATGTGTTGTTTAAACTATATGAGGTTGTGGGCGTAGCCCAAAATAGTTGTTTCATGTTACTTATTTCAATTTATTTTGAATAATTTCAACAGTAGCTTAGAAGTATGATGCTCTATATATGTATTTTACAGACAGGCATTTCCACATTTTAAGCAACGTAAATGTCATTAAATAAAATTGTCCACTATAAATAATGTAAGGGTCCGCCCCAATGAGTTTCTAAATACCCACAAAAATTACAATGAATTGTGTCATGTTTTATTAGTGCCACATTTCGCAAGTGCACAAAAAAGCAAAGTTCATATTGCATACATTTTGCGACCTTCCTCCCACTTTGACGTCTTTCACCAGGTTTCAGTGCTTAGAGTTTTTCACAGAAATGATAATTCCTCGTATTAAATACGACCAGTTCTATCGTTTACCTTTTAATATATAACAGAATGAAAATGGGTTTTGGTTTATGCAAGTACATAATGTTGCATTTTTGTGAATATTTATTTTTGTTCTATTAGAAATTATTCTATAAGTACCAAGTTCTTTATAATTTTAAAATAAAGAGCAGCACTAAATATATTTGCAACGTTCTTTATTTTATGTTTTAAAAAGTTGGTTTGATATGAACTCAGATATCAATTCTTAAGTTTCATATACATGATATGCAAATATTAATACCCTACAGAAGTATAAAAGGAAATCGATAATAACATTTATTTATTCTCCTGCTTTTATTTATGTGAAATCTAATTAGCTGCTTCAGCATTCAATAATAAAAACATTCACATAACTAGCGGTATGTAAGAGAATATGACGCATTATCGAATAAAATGCACTTACAACTTGACAATGGTGAGACTAATCAGTAATGTAAATTTTAAAATTCCCATACATTATCTCTAAAAATAAAACCCAATTTTGTTTTCCAGAAAAAAATTTAACATTTGGTATTTTCATAATTTGATCTTAATTGTACATTTATGGTACATATGATCATATTTTCTCTCAAAGTAGATATGTGTATTCAACAAGAATTTTACCTTCTCACGTATTTGAAGAACTGCGAATAAATACATCCACAGTAGTGGGTTAAAGGGAAATTATCTGATATGAGCGAATTACAGCCAATCTTCATAAAACAAATAAGGTACTCTAATTAGATTTAAAAAACGGGTAGATTCAAGAGTAGAATTATGTAACTTGCTTCGAGTAATGTTAAAGTGAGTTTAATAGCTGAATTGCATGTAAAATTCTTATAGGAATCCATACATGGCTTTCAGCTATTAAAAAGTCGTTTCGATTTAGCTTCAATCGAGTTAAATAATTCTACACTATATATATGTATATAATGTACATATTATTTTGCTATTAGAAACGGAAGGAATATTTGCATAGCATTCGCAAGAAAATTTAAAGGTATATACTCTTATAAAATAAATTACTTTGTAGGATTGACTGACGAAATCTGCCGAAATAATTTTATGAAATGTAACAAATTATACAATTCTAATCTTGGAGTGTAAATTCAAAATTTTCTAATAGATAATTTCCTTATAAGAAGATAAATATATGTACGTTACTAGCTCACATTATTAAATCCTTGAAAATCCAAGCTTACAAATTAAGCACTATCCAACAGTGGTCCCTTTACTCTTATTTATTTTTAACTATCATTTATAGAAAGATGAAATGAAATATGAGGATGTGTGCGGAAAATCTCGAATTTCAAAAGAATTAAGAAATTTTGCGAATATTATTTTAGTTATGTAGAACGCAAAAAGGTGCTAAATTTATAGGATTTGTTTTAAAGGATAGTAGCGTTATGAATTTGAAAAGCTTTAACATACATTTATGCATGCAGTCAACATTTCGTCATGGTCTAGACTCAACAAAACCAAAAAAACATAATGCATGAGTGTACGCTAGCGGTGAATAAAAAAAAATATGTTAAATTTAAATAATATATCGCTGATGAACAAAAATTGATGAAACATTTTATTATTATTTTATTTTTAAAAGCAATTATTTATACGTAGGTATATTTTAAGAAAAATTTATTTAAAGATTTCGATTTCTTGCCTCGCGTCTGCGGACAACAAATGTTTTGTGCATGCTCTTATACTTTGAATATGGACAGAAATTTTTAAGGACAAAATCAATCATTAAGGAACAAAAAGAATGTATTGTCACAAATATATTTCTGGTATTTTGCGGGATATAAAATTCATTAATAATTGGTAGACGTTTAAAACCGGTAATTTTCCATTAAAATCTAAGGACCTGTCCGTATCCAAGTCTCCGTCTTGTTATGACAGTTCGTGGCGACACACTGCGCTAAGCTTTGTTCAAATTTATGCGTATGCTGTTAGCTTATCTAAGTAGTATACGTATAAGTAGTATTGACGAGCGAGTGAAGGCTTGCGTTGACTTCGTAAGACAGAATGAGAAAAACTGTAGGAGTATTCCTTGAATACTGTCGAACTGTGCATTTTTGGTTTATTTTAATAAACTTAAAATATCAAATACCGAGCTAAGCAAACGAGTTCGAACAGGCTAGCCTTGTCTTGTTCTTAATTGTAATATTAGTTCAGCTTGTTTGCTGACGTCATGAACTGTCATAATGAGACGAAGACGTAGACTTGGATTCGAACAGCCTGTAAGTCATAAAAAAGAGCATAGGACATAAGGTCGATATTAATTTATAAAAATACCGATTGAGAAAAAGCAGCTTATAATTTGATATTCTTATATAATAACTTTATCCACATAATACTGAAGCAAGAGATAAAGTTTGGAATTTCAATATAATTCAAAACGGTCTTAACATTTAGACTTAGAAAAATCGCCTCCTAAAGTAAAACGGAAGGATTACGTGCAATTCATTTAGATAAAGTAGGAACGAATTAAAATGTTTCGTTTCTTTAGAACGAGGGTAGAATTTGTAAAGTAAATGCAGCAAGTTTTTACGATATAAATAAACAAGACGGAATGGAAAGGAAATATAGTCATTAACGCATATATCTTTTCTAATCCGATGTGACACGCTACAATTAAAACCCTTTGAGGGTATTTATTTTCTTGATTGAACCCAAAATAAGTTATTTGCACAAAATAAAGACATTTGCGTCATACCTGCATGCGGGTAATGAGACATGTCCTAATAAAGCGCAATAAAACGTTCTTATGGCTCTTCACATGATTTTATCATTCAATAAATATTTTTCGCGTGTTTGCTTTCATTTAGGATTCATGGTGTTTCACATATTGGTACTTTCCTCTCAGTGACAGCTTAATATTGTTTTTTGCCAGTTATGTGGCTCGAGGACGTATCGTGGCTTCCTGCCATTCACCACAATTTATATCCCAATGTGATATGCAACGATTGCAGCAGCAAATGCAAATTCGCGTAATATGGTACCTTGCGGCCGTAACATATGGCTGCATGACGGAGAAGAGGGAATTGGTATTTTAGAGCGAAATGAAATTTTATTAGTTTTAACAAAGTCTAAAAACATACTCGGGATTCCCCTGTAGATAAACATGAAATGAGATCGTCAACACACCCGCAGTAGTAGTTCACATTATAAATGTTTTGAGCTTTTCAATTTTCGGCTGATTTCAAACGAATTTTTTCGAAGGAACTTTTGATTCCTTTAAAGCATGACATGGGTGGGAGTTTTCGTTTTTGTTTGAATTTCCCTTTTCGTTACAATAAATTATTTTAAACATTTCTATAAATATTGAATGGATTCTGCGATTTTTAAAAAAAAATTATATAATTAAAGAGCTCACTAGAAATCTGATGACTGCTGAGGGTCAGAAGAAGGTACCTGAGAAGGGGCCGGTAATGTTGCTGTATGAGCTGTTCAACGATGTGCATTTCGATTGCTCGGTGGTTGATGGTGTACAAAATTGTCGTTTTAAGATGACTGTTACTGTGAATAATTGCAAGTTTGAAGGAACAGGTGAGTAAACGAAAAAATCATTTTGATTTATACTTTATTTTCCCTATAGTCCACTTACATATCCTTCAAAAGTACTTAAAATTCTATCCATGTAAATGCTGCTCAGAAAACCTCTGCGGTATTTGATACTACAGTCCTTACATTCTCCAGTGTTCGATTTTCATTTCCACAAATACTTTCTTCAATCGAGTATAAAAAGGTTTTTAGATGCAAATTTCAAATGCTAGAAATGGCATAAATTACCCAAACTCTGGTTGAATTGTAAAAATTGTACTGCTTTGCTATCGGGCCGATAAAAAATAAGAAATTAAAAGATTCCCTTGCTGCTACGATAATAGCGCGAGGAATCAATATCTTTATTGGAAATAAATCGCCACTGTGGGCCTCTTTAAAGTTTCCAACTGTTTGCAGGACCCCAATGCGTGTGCATGGCGAAAGGGAAAACTTTCCGAGTTTAATTGGATGGAGATTCCTTATAAGTTTGATTTCAAGCCTCTGTTGTGCAATGCACTTAAGAACTTTTGACGTGATATTAATCGGGCTCACTTAATGGAAGCGGGCAAAGCAAGCTGAATCAATAAAATACACTTTATTATTTTATATTGCATTTAATAGGTAGTGATCCAAAACGTTTATATAGGTCTCTATGTTGAGGTTGCGTTTGTTTGCCAATGGTGCACTTGTAAGCTCATGTAATCTTACCTCACGTTTTGCAGGATAGTAGGCAAAATAATTGGAAAGATTATTTGGTGCAACATAAATTTTCGGAAATCTTACATTATTGACATCGTATGTGAAGATTTCTCTAACACCAGCGCGTTGCTTCCCCCAATTAGCCAAGAATTTTTAGCAATAACTATATATCGTTCGATCGCAGATTATCCTGCTAAATATACAATAACTTTGTCAATTTTAAAATGTTTGCATTATCCAGACGATATAAAATAGGATACAACTTTTTAAATTTCAGTTTCGTTGCTGAACTGAAGTTATCTCGTTGCTAAAATGTCCAGAGAAAACAGTTTCAAGCTCGGTGCCGAAAAGTTTGAAAGTGAAATTATACCATATTAATATTTTAAACTCAATAGCCTGAAGACGTTTGTTATGATAACTAAAATAAGAAAAGGTGTATGTTACGGAAGATCTTGATACTATTCTTGACTATCGTTGTTATTGAATTGGGATAAGGGACGTTTTAATACAAATATGTAATTTTTGTAGTTTTGATAATGAATTTTGAAAACTACTATATTCATGGCACGGATTCCGAGAGGCAAAAATTATATAAAAATTTCAACTATTATAAAATGATCCAAAATATTTCATTTCACCTTTCATCCTAGAAAACTTATCTAGCACTCTTCTTTAAGAAGCATGAACAACGAATTTTTTCCCACGATGGAATTGCTCGCCCAGAAAAAAATCGACGCGTTTATTTTATTTAACAGTGATTTTCCATTAAGTTTCAAGTTTAAGGTTTTTATATAAGAAATTCAGTACTCTTTTTTTTTTTTCTGCGATGTACATTACTTGTGCCATAATTTGTTGTTTACCGATAATATTTTACTTCTGTGCCATCGCATAATTTAGAACTAAGTCCTTAAAGCGCAAGGACGGCCAGTCCTTTATCATCTGGTAATTAATTTTCGTATCATAGGTTGAAAATGAAAAGCTCTTTTAGTATACATAATACCAATTTATTTTTAAGACTCGCTCCATAGCAAAAATTTTATTTTATTATTATAGATTTTACAGATAATTTTTTACGTTGAACACAACATTTTTGAGATAGAAGGCTGGAAAATAGGCTATCTATGATGATGAAAAGAGTCTTTGCTAAGTATCAACGTGATAGCTTGTAATTGAATTGTCTGTTTTGATTTTAGTAAACAAATTTCGTAATTTAGTTACAATCTGTCACGTTATTGAAACTAAAGTAAGTTAACCACCAGAATCAGGTGATAAATAAGCCCTTACAAGGTTAATAACAGATTCAGTTAATAATTCTGAATAATATACTTACCGTGAAAATAGGCCACTCTTTAACTCTTGTCCCTTTTTCTGAACATTGAGGGATGCCCCAGTTAAGGCGAATCTGCGCCATTTCACGAAATTCCTCATGAAATTTGCTTGGAAAAATTTATTAGGCATTTCTGGGTGCTATTCGGAGTAACTAAGAATTTTGAGGATGTTTTTATAAGACATAAGTAATTCTTATTCACCTTATAGACGCAGTTGTGACTATAGATGGCAAATATTTTAAATTAAACGATTAATCATTTGATTACAAATAATTCCAACGTGATTAAATCGGAGTTAAATAATCGAGTAATATGGGATATGATTAATCGTGAGTGGAGCGCAATATTGTAAAATAAATAAAGTAACTTTAAAGCGACAAAATGTGTTGACCTTTTTTTTTTTTAGGTCGAGTTGATGCGAATGCCAAATATCCAAATTGTATTCATTTGTTATTTCTCAAAATAATCGAATAATCATCGATTAATCGGAAGAAAAAATATCATATGATTCTCGATTAATCAAGTCAAATTAATCGATTTTTGCACTTATTTGATTAATCGTTGCCATTTCTAGTTATGGCCTTATTCAATACTTAATACTTTTGTCCTATTTGAAAAACCGGATTTTTGTTTTTTTTAATTAAAAAACAAAATTTGTTTCAATTAAGGTTCTATTATGATTGAATAAGACTTTGTCTTTGTTCCTAAGGTGAATAATAAAATGTCTAAGTACAATTACTTCGAGATGTGTGCGTTTGATGCCAGATAGGTTTTTCGAAGTATATTGCATGGCGAATTTTGTGGTATGAAACAAATCCGTCCCAGCATATTTATTTTTTTTTTAAGAAATATATAAAACAATTTTATTAACTAATTTTATCACCTGTAGGTCCTTCTAAGAAATTGGCCAAAAATGCGGCAGCCAAAGCTGCCCTTGCGTCACTGTGTAATATTTCCTACAGTCCCATGATGCATCCCCAAAAAAACGTGCCCATTCCAATAGACGATAAATCCTCTTCGATGGAACTACCCCAAATCCATGCAGATACCATTGGTAAACTAGTTTTAGAGAAGTTTATGGAAGTTATCAAGGGACAGGAGTCCTATTCCAGGCGTAAGGTACTCGCCGGCATTGTTATGACAGAGAATATGAATTTCAACGAAGCTAAAGTGAGATTTCAGAATCAACTAAAATGATAGAAATTAGTTTCATGTACCAAACCATTTTCAGGTCATATCAGTATCAACTGGGACGAAGTGTGTAAGTGGAGAGCATATGAGCGTTAGTGGGGCAGTTTTGAATGATTCACATGCTGAAATTGTTTCGAGGAGATGCCTGGTTAAATTTTTATACTCACAAATGGATCTACACACAGATCCAGGTAAGAATTTTGTTCACTCTGTTAAACGCTTTTACTAACCGCAGTTACTGCATGCAGTCGCTGGAAATCAGTCAATTTTTGTAAGAAATCATCAGTCCGATCAATATCCATATAAGCTTAAGAGTGGAGTCCATTTTCACTTGTACATTAACACGGCTCCCTGTGGTGATGCTCGTATCTTTAGTCCGCACGAAAATGACAGTGGAGTGGATAAGCATCCCAACAGGTAGTTCGAGCCGCTTTTGTGCGTAGAATGTTGGTAACTAGGTTTGCTTCCAGGAAAGCTAGAGGTCAATTACGGACGAAAATAGAATCAGGCGAAGGGACTATTCCGGTGAAGAGTAGTGACGGGATCCAGACATGGGATGGTGTCCTCCAAGTAAGTCATTCGAAATATTTGACTTTGTGTTTTAACATTTTTTTTTTCAAATATGCGTCCACTCATTGAAGGGTCAAAGGCTGTTGACTATGTCGTGCTCGGATAAAATAGCTCGTTGGAACATTTTGGGTGTACAGGGAGCACTTCTTGCTTCACTGATGGAACCTATTTACCTGCATTCAATTGTCCTAGGGAGTCTACTTCATCCAGAGCATATGTATCGAGCGGTTTGTGGACGCATTGAGAAATCCATTCAGGGTCTTCCACCACCATATCACTTGAACAAGCCCCGTTTGGCTCTTGTCACGTCTGCCGAACCACGTAATCAAGCAAAAGCACCAAATTTTGGCATTAATTGGACTATTGGTGACACCGAAATAGAGGTGGTCAACTCGTTGACTGGTAAAACCGTCAACAATCAAATTTCACGCATAACGAAGCAAAGGTTCTTCGCGAAATTTGCCCATTTATTGAGGAATTTGCCTGGTATCCAGTTGCGCAGTATTAACCAAGACTATGGGGAGACGAAGAAAAGCATTAAGGATTATCAGGTAAATCAGCAGTAGACAATATTAGCGCTTATTTTATTTTATTTAAATTACAGACCGCCAAAAGAGAACTCTTTGACGCCTTCCGCCGGGAGGATCTTGGTAACTGGCTTAAAAAGCCGATAGAGCAGGACGAGTTTGATCTTGAATGACTATTTTACGCAGATGCTCTAAGCAATAGAAGCGGAAACCTTTTGCATTTGGTCTTAGTTTACTCAGCGTTTATATTTTATTTAGCGGAACTATTTACTCTAAACGAACTTGATAATGTCATTGCTATTCTCCGATACACCAAATCCCCGTTGGCCGTGGTTGACACTAAGTCACCAACCAAAGAAATAATGCTAAGTAGTGAACGTAGAAAAGCGGTAATTATCGTTGCGCGTACTCCTAGCTCTAGAATATTTCTAGAATAGAATGCAGCTGATTTGCTGGAACTAAGTAAGAAAGTATTATGGGATTTCGCCGATTCTTTCCGATCTACTCGTTTTATTCCAGTCACTTTCGTTGTAAATAGTGAGCGGTGTACATATTGCAAACGGGAAGCAGTGGGAAAATGAGGATTAAGGCATATTTTTCAATTTATTTAGAAAATTTGTTTTTTGATTGTTTCGGTTTGCTGTAGATGTTTATAGCAAAATAGTGAGAATGTATTCATTATTTTTTATGTTGAAGTTAATTTAAGTAAGTGTGGGCCATCTGCCATATAGTATTTATGTTGTATTTTCCACTTACCTTCCCTTTCATATTATAAAATTTATTTTGAATTATAAAGTGATTTAGTTTAGACAGCAATACGTGGTCTAGTTTGTCATGATTCGATTTAAAATAAATTCCGCTCTTTTGTACTACTTTTCAGTTGCCTTTTTTCAACACTTTTATCCTCTAAACCCACCCAACTGTCTGTAAATGAATTTTTATTTTAGCTAGTAAAAGTGTTGATTGTTTATTGGCGCACTAGGCGTGATTTGGAGCTGCTTATTTACTTGCATGTATAAATCCAATTAAGTATTCTTAAAAGGTTTGATATGTACTTAAATCTGAACACCTTGGAACGATTATTACGAAAAGTGGAATATGTCGTAAAGTTTTGTAAGCAATATGATCAATAGAATCCGTGCCATAACAGGTGATGTGCTGTGGCTATTGTTTCAGTACGTGAAAGACATCTGTTTAATGATGATTGTGATATGTAGTGAATCAGTTTTCAGGAATATTGGATAGTATAAATAAGTTCTCTTGTTTCATCGAAGGTTTATAAACTATGAGTCCCCAATATTGGATCAGTATAAATCTCTAATAATAATTTATAATGCTTGAAAACTTAAATAGTTAAATTGATGTTATTTGCATTTCATTCAACTGTTCAGGATTTTTGTCATGGAAATAATGACACGTAATTTACTTACTATGAGAATTTAAAATGTATAATGATTGAAACAACGCAAATCGACTTGACGACAACAATAAGAGTCTTGCTATAAAATTGGAATATTCTGGTTCTTATGATCAAATCCACATAATGCAAATACTTATGTAGTATGTTTGTTTATAACATGAGAACGCTAATTCTTATTTATTGATTTTAACATAAAATCTACTGATTTCAGTGCATTGCTTTGAGCGCTGTACGAGCATTAAATACTTCCTTACTCTCATAGTTTCACCGCATAAAACAGAGAAATAAAAGACCTAACAATTAGATGATTGTTGTTTTATGGCTGAATTACATATAAAAGTTCTTAATGGAGCTAGGAAGACTAAAAAAAAGAGTATTGTACGTTTTCACGATTTTCTGTCAAAATTAGTCGATTTTTGGTTCACAGAAAAAAAGGAAACGACTTAAAAATATAGATATAAAAATAACGGTAGATAATCGTTTAATGAAGAATCACAATAAATTTGAAGCAAATTGGTTCAGTGGTTACCAAAAAATGTTTGGTACCATTTAAAATAATTCAGTTTCGAGAAAAATATGTTTGAAAATTACTCCTACCTAAGCGAACCACAGAAATTTCAAACTTTGATCGTATCGGAAGTGAACAATTTTTGAATTTCGACTTGCAATTTTTGCCAGATGTTCTTCACATGCTATATTATCAAAAAAATATAAATCTGACCCTGTTAGTGTATATGCGACATTTAAAACATTTTTATAAGTAATTTAGCTACAAGAGATAAATTTCAAGCTATTAGAGGACTTTGCTCCAAGAGAACACACTCCTATCAGGTGAATCGCTTTCAAACATAATTCTTGATCCAGCTAACCCACTTTTAATTTTTTGACCAACATTTTCTTCGCATATCTTGTTTCACGCAACCCTTCTAAATTGCTTGGTCCTTGTACCAAAAAATAAAATTATTCTAAATATATGTAGAGTTTTATCTGAACAGTAGGGACTCAATCAATTTAAAACAAATTAATTATATTCAAATTTCTAAGTAATTTTTGAGTTGGATGTCTGTGAGATCTCAAGGCATACCTTCAAAGATTGTTGATAGCCGTTTTTGAACTATTTCTTTTCTTTTCAAAATTGGCATGACCAAATCTAAATATAAGGAAACAGTATCTTACGCATTAATCATTATAATAATATCACTTTTTTGAATTTACAACTTAAACCCTCAATTTTTCACTTTCCTTCGTCCCTTGAGTAGTCTTATCACTTCTTATAATACTAAGTGTAAAATCTAAGACCAGTTTCTTCAATTTCCAAGTTCTCTACAAGTTTAATCATATACAATTTTTGTAAAAATAATACTTTTACGTTATAGTAAGGCAGGTGAAAAATTAAAGACAATGTCTTATTAGCATTCTAAATGCTGTAGTTTTCATAGCTTTCTCTTTCTAAAATCACATTGAACCATGGCTTTAGAAGCAATAGCGAATCTAAAATCTTGAAATAAATCTTATGAACTGCATCTTACCCGATTTGTTGACTGATTTTTCCACTAAAATTAATTTCAATTGGAATTTTTATCTGAATTCAGCCGTATAGTCCTTTAGTAAAAACTGTCTAAAAACTAAAAAATTCATTTTAGTATCAATATTTTATACTAGATGAATTTGCAAAGTTGTTTCAATATTTTAATGTTAAACAATTGTTGCAGTCTTTATTTTGATTGTATGGTCATCTCATTCACTTAAAGGGGGTTTAAAAGATGTATGCAAGAAACCTTGAATGATGATAATTTAGTTATAACAAACATGGTAAATATTTTGGTTATATAAACACAGCAATCTCCAAATCTCACGCCTTGATATTTCGAAAAGCTGTATGTCAATTGTGTACAAACTTGGTATACACTAGGTTTTATTTGTAATGTCTATGCCTTAGTAATTTGCAAAACTGAAGGCATTTTAATAAAACATGCATGTTAAAGTGCAACGAATGATGTATGCGATAAATTTTAATATGAAAATTTTTATTGAAGAAAATTTCATATATAAGCTCTATAAACAAAAAAAATAATAAACGAACCTAAAATTGAGGTATCTACGCAATTATGATATAGTCCAATTGTAAATCAATATCGAAAAGGTGTTGATTTTAATTGGTAGTGTTGGACAAGGCGTAACATAGCTCGTAACTTACTGAGTACCATTGCTTATTATGTTTTTAAGGTTGTTGTGTAGTTTGCATTTGGATTTTATTTATTTATGTTTATATAAATCTTGCATAAGTGCTCAAAGTAATTTAATTACATATTAAAAAAGATCCCATTTAATGTAACCCTTGAAAAGTAGCAATGCATACAAACGAAAAGTAGCTACTTAACACGTCTTATCAAATGTCCTACTTTAATTTTCTACCCGTGTGATTATTATATATATGTATATATATATATATAATATGGTATCGTAGTTTTTTATTTAACCCACCTTTATCATTCTTGCTATTATATAATTTTTCTGTTTGGTGTTGAGATGCAGTCTTGTTTTGAAAAGAAGCTTTAAAGTAGCTGTAGTAAAGTAAGAGATGAAAGTCTTAAAGGAAAGCAATGTGCAATTGTGATAGAATCAAAAAACGAAAAAAAAAGAAGCAACAAATTAAAATGGATAAAAAGCTAGATAAAACAGTAAATCGCTCTTCTTCCGTTAAAACAAATTTATCTGCAATAACCAGTACAAATAAGAAATTAACACTGACAAAGAATAAAATTAAACGAAGAAATATTGTCCATTTTTTGATTTTTGTGTTTCGTTCCGTATTTTTCTGGTAAATGTAGATGAAATACTGTGATACTAAGATTTACTAGTATTTCCAGCAAAGCTGTGTTAGCCCATTCTAAAAATATTCTAAATGCTCATTTTTACTCAGTAATTAACGAATACTTAATGACGAAAATTTAATTAAATTTCAAGTAAACTCAATGAAGTTTTATTCAGTAACAAAGAGATCAAATTTTAAAACCGCGGAAACTAATCTGTTCCATTAAAGAAAACAATAATTAGGTGATAACTAGTCGTTCGAAAAACTTAAACAAATCTTTGATGAAATAAATGAGAATTAAAACTTGTCGGGTCTTTTAAAATTGTCCGCCCTTTTCCTTATCCCTAACTCCCGTGGACATTCGGTCGAAAGCGCAATCATAGCAAAGATGCAAACCAAAGCAAGGGTGAGTGATTTTCTCAATGTTGAGTAGAGCTTTCATTTCACATTTGATAAAAAGTGCTCAAACTCAATTTGAGATGAAAGAAAAATGAAAAATAGTTGGATGTTTTATTTTAAAGGGTCATTCTGGTCATCAATAATTTTTTGTATTTTTTATGACGATGCAATTTTATAGCAAAATTCCTGAGCGTTTATGAATTATCGCCTTTTCGATAGAAGCGAAGATCTAACAATAATTTCCAGTGAAAGTGGTTAAGTATCAGTAAATAAAACAAAAAATAAGAAAACCATATTTTTTAGACTATATTATTTCATTGGGAAAAAAAATATCAACATAAAAGCATTCACCTAAAATGCCAAAATTTCAAAAACTACTATCGGAATTAGCACGGAAGCATATTTTGTTATAGGATCTTAATTTTGTTTCCACCATACGCTTTTTTCTTCGCAAGTCCAGCATTTGTTGACAACGACAAAAGGTACGATGATGGGAGATGTAAGTGGAATCTATGTTTGTCTTTATTTGTTTTAAAAAAGAAACTTTTTAATAAAAAAATTAAACCGCCGAAAAAACTTAAAAGCAAAAAATAATAAACCTTTTTTATTTAACCTTAATAACTAAGTTCTTAAACTAATGTAAGTACATACATATGTACTTACACTAGTTTAAGAACTTAGTTATTAAGGTTAATTAAAAAAGGTTTATTATTTTTTGCTTTTAAGTTTTTTCGGCGGTTTAATTTTTTTGTTAAAAAGTTTTTATTTTATAATTTTTTGTGGCTATAATACAGAGACTGAGAGGTCTACACATAAGAGATTGACAGGTCTAAAGCTCATTCATCGTGAGGTTTTTTTTTAAAATTAATTGTAATACACAACTCAGCATTAAAATCTGTGAGTGAACAATAAATCACCCCTATTTTCCCACCTTTAAGGTAGGACTTTTTTTTCCAAATTTATATGGGACCAACTTCGAGGTATATCCTATCCAATAAAAAAAGAATTATCAAAATCGGACTACTCTGTAAAAAGTTATGCGTGGTCATACATTACAATTAGTGAGTGAATAATCAATCATCCCCTGTTTTCCTACCCTTAGGGTTGGAATTTTTTTCCAAATTTATATGGGACCAACTTCAGGGTATACCCTTTCCCATAAAAAAAGAATTATCAAAATCGGACTACTCTGTAAAAAGTTATGCGTGGTCATACATAAAAAAAAAAAAAAAAAAATATACGCATTGAATTGATAACCTCCTCCGTTTTTTTCCTCGGTTAAAAATTATTTCAGCCATAAACTAAAAATCTAAAACTAATTTTATTGAAAATTATAAGCCCAATCCTATCGTTCTTTCTATATTTAGGATTTTCGAGCTTAAAAACACAGCCATATTTTGCAACGAAGACACAAACTTCCTTACGAATTTTTCAAAGAGCTCTTGATTTGACAAATATCTTTTTACTCAACTCAATGCTTTCTGCAATTCTTTAAGGAAGCTTATCCTCTACATTCTAGAATAGACGAATTCCCAAATACATGTGGAGGAGGAAAAAGTCTAAAGTGGTGTTTGTCTGGCTATATTTACTACCTTCCACTTATGCATGAAATGCCTTTAAGAAACTTCCAGGAGGACAATGTCAGTCAAACCGAAAATAAAAATGGATTGGGTCTTTAGTTATAATAAATGTTCTTAAATTAAATTAAAAATATATATATTTTAATGGTTAATACTTTACATACTGATGATGATGATGTTGACGCCTACTTAAAAATTACCTCCAGCATAAATATATTCAAAAAGTATTTACAGTAACAAGGAGCATTGAGTTTGGAGGGGGGAGCTGCATTGATAATATTTTTCAAAAAACAAAAATTGAAACTGTAGCTTATAATCTGACTGAAAAAATTACTGATCATAATCCACTTGTTCTTACAATAGATTGGCAACACAAAATCAAACAAGAAAATAATAAAGAAAATAGATACTCAATAAATTATAAATCTTTGACAAAAACGTTAAAAAATACAAAATGGGAAAAATTCCTTGATGATAACCCAGAAAAATATATGGAAAATTTAATTCAGTATATACATAATAAAAGTAATTGAAAATTCTAAAATTCAAAGTGCAAAAAAAAAAGGAAAAATTAAGAGAAAACCTTGGATTACACAGGGTATAATTAAGTCATGTGAGACTAAATCCTTATTATACAAAAAATGGCAGCTCACTCCTTCAAACACTGAGTTAAAAAATAAATATACATAAATTATACGCAAATAAGCTATCAAATAAAATTAAATATGCAAAATTAAACTTTGAAAAAGAAGAAGTCACAAAAATACAAAATGAAAGCAAAAAGTTGTGGAGCTTTGTTAACAATAAACTTGGTAAAAAAAGAAAAGAAAAAGTCAAAATTGAGTCAATAAAACTTGAAAATAAAACAATAACTAAAAATGCAAAAGGAATATCAAATGTATTCAACAGATTTTTCACAAATATAGGAATCAACTTAGCTAATCAAATTGAAATACCTCCTGAAAGCAATCTAATAACTAATTGTAAAAAATGTGACAAAAGTTTTTTCTTGTCGCCAGTAAGTGAAAAAGGAGTATATGAAGTGATAGGAAAACTGAAAAACAAAGTGGGAGGAGTTGAGAAAATTCATGCTTTTACTTTAAAGAAAATTGCTGTATATATTGTTAAACCTATAACGGATGCAATTAACATGTGCCTTTCATAAAGGTGTGTGGCCTACAATATTAAAATCAGCAGAAATTACACCAATCTATAAAAACGGGGATAAAAGAGAGCCTTCCAATTATAGGCCTATATCGCTTATTTCTAATTTTGCCAAAATAATTGAAAAAGTTTTATGCAACAAACTATATGCTTTTTTAACAGAAAACAATGTTATTGCTCAAAATCAGTTTGGTTTTAGAAAAGGATTCTCAACTAAAGACGCTATGATCCATTTAATAGATTACATATATGACAAACTTAACAATAGCCACCTTCTTGGACCTTTCAAAAGCTTTTGACACTGTTAATCATCAAATTTTAATTCAAAAATTAGAATCATGGCATCAGGGGTTTACCGTTATAATTGCTTAAAGAATATCTAAATAATAGACAGCAATTAGTACAGATAAATGATATAAAAAGTGAAAGTATGAATGTAAGATGTGGAGTTCCACAAGGGACAATACTGGGTGCGCTATTATTCATTACCTATATAAATGATTTACTACATATTATTCCAACCGAAAATATTGTATCTTTTGCCGATGATACAGGAGTAACTTGTTCAGCATCAAATTGGGAAGAAACGTGTAATTTGATGAATCACCATCTACAAAAAATTGCAAATTGGCTAACTGTCAATCAATTAACTTTAAATATTGAAAAATCACAATATATTACATTTGTTAACTATAATGATATGTACCCCTTTGGTACTGAAATTAAGATAGGAGATAAACAATTGCAAAGAGTACATGAAGCTAAATATCTGGGAATAATAGTGGATCTAAACTTGAAATGGAAAAAACAAATATCGACAATTGTTAATAGACTTAGTTACTTACTTTTTGTTTTTGCAAAAATGAAAAAAAGTTCTAAACAAAAAAACCTTAACTATGATATATTACGGTCCGTTTAATAGTCTAGCTACATATGGTACTGAAGTTTAGGGCTCTACTTACACAGAGGCTCTTCAATCACTTACAAGGCTGCAAGAAAGAATGATGAAAATAATTGATGTTAAAGAACCTGTAGTTCTAAATATTGTACAAACATACAAGTATAAAGTTCTAATACATAATTATGAAGAATTGAGGGAAATATACACAAAATCGCAAAGCATAACTAGACATAACAGCATAAAATTACCTAAGCCAACATTAGAAGTTGGCAAACGAAGACATTTATTTAATGCAATTAATTTATTCAATATGCTACCAAATGAATTGAAAAATATAAGTGGTAAATTGTCACATATCAAAATAAAAATTAAAAAACTCTTTATTGAAATAAATCAAAGAATAAGTGACATTTGATGAAAAGAAAAATATTATCTTAGTTTTGGTTATTAGTTAGTATGTAAGTAATTAGGTCCAGACCAGCGCACAGGTTTAAATACCTTCCGCTGGATACAATTTATTGTATTGTATTACAATGTACAAAAGAAATGTAACTGTATCTGGATAAATAAATAAATAAAAAAAAAATATTAAATTCTTAACCTATATGAAACCTTTAATATTTAAAATTTCAGTTTAACATTTGAATATCTCAAAACACTCAATTTTCTTTATATAGCTTAGACAATTTCAATGATATTTACTTATAAGAATTGCAATTTATTTGTGCTGTCACAATAAATTGAATTGAATTGATTTGAATTGAATGTTTTTTGTAATAAGCCATATGAGAAGACAACCATTTTATGGAAAAAATAAATGTTGTTTAGTGTCGGGATAACAAACCATTCTAAGTTTATTCATGAATTTTGTATAATCTTATATTGCCATTTTTTATGTTCTATTGATAAAGTTTTTTATATAATTCAATCTAAACTGAGTGAGTTTGTTTATTACAGCTTCAATCTTCAGCATTTCGTATATTGGTCCAGCATTAGTAAAGATATTAAAGACAAAGTAGGTTTAGGATCTTGTGTAATTTCCCAAAACTTTCAGTAATAAAAACCATTAGAAGCTTACTCTACACAAACTATACCCCACATGCCTTTTAATAGTATTGGTATGGTTTTTTTTTCATTTTTCATTTATCAGGAAAATATTACCCAGTAGTTATAGACTATCGAGATACTGTATATAAAATCTAAAACAGCCCTGAAAAATTAAAGGATTGTGTCCCACGGAATAGGACGATAAAAAGTAGGAAAATGAACACAGTTTCGAATCGAAACAGAAAATATGGATTAATGAAAATAAATTTTGCAAAAGGGAGAGGTAAAGGTAAGATATTATTCCCCACGATCATATATTGGATTGGATATCTACAGAAAATGGTAAAATTTTAAGAAGAAATTCTTGAAGGAAACGGCTTGAAGTGCAAAAGATGATATAAAAAAATTATTTGAAATTTTCTTGGGAAAGGGGAAGATGTATTGAGAATAAATAGTAAGAAATTAATAGGATCCTAAATTAATATCACAGACTATAAATTATTAAAGTCATTAATATGGCATTAGAGATTAACTTAAGCTTGTATAACAGATTATACTTAGAAGAGATTAGATTAAGCTTCAGGAAATTAGGATTAAGGACCTGGCTGTGAGCTGAAGTAATAAAAAGCGCATCGAAGCGGATTTGGACTTTTGTATTTGCCCACCAAAGAATATTATAATGGACCTACGAACGGGAGATGAGTAGGAAATATGGAATTAAGTGTGAAATTTCATGAAACTTGTCTAAAATTTCTCCAAATTACACTTATGTAGAATGTTTGGAATTTCGTTTATGATCTTATTATAATACAATACGATGTACATACATACATACATATATAGCATATCTTTATATATAAAAATCTCCTGTCACGATATGCGTTTGAGCTAATCTCCGAAACCGCTGAACCGATTTCGATGAAATTTTGTTAATGTGTATTGTTTGGTCCAACTTAAAAGATAGGATAGTTTTTATCTTCATAAGTGACCGTCAATATTTTTTATTTATGGAAAATGGTTGTAATTCAATTTTAAGTTCCATAAGTATCACAGTATGCCAATATTGTCAGGCATTGAAAATGTTTTTTTCTGTGTCATTATTTTAATTTTATTTACATTGTGCTGTGTACATTTTTCACAGGTGAGTATTACTTTGGTCTTTTATCATTTTTTTATTTTTATTTACGTTAATAAAGGCAGTGATTTGGCAGTATTTGCGTAATAATTTCCATTTGTAGTAAAATGCCACGAAGAAAATCAAACCTTAATAATCAATGTAGCAAAGTCGCAAGACAGGAACGTATTGCAAGAGCTAATAGATCGGACGCACAAACTGAGCAAATAAATGATCATCGAAGAATCAGGGCAGAAGAGTGACGTGTACAAGAATCTCGAGCGTTTACATTTAAAATTTAATTCTTATATGTGTGTTTAGTTTTTTGTGTATCATTATTTTGATTTTATTTTCATAGCCCGGGCAACGCCGGGTGCGGGTCAGCTAGTAACACATATAAAATAATAAATAAAATATTTTGACTAAAAATATATTTGATTAACTCTTGCCCCTAAAAAAAATTGCGTATTTTCTGTGTACAACTTGGTCTATGGACATTGAATATTATTTGGTATATCTGTTTCGCAAATTTATTTTTGCATACAGTTTCTTAATTGCCCTTTCACCACATTAATTAAATCGAAACAAAACGTGTTAAGATCTTGATGGAAAGAAACACACCGTTCACAGATAAATATCAAAGCACTATTTTTCTTCGTTTTATCTAATGGGATAATAAAGCTGACAAAATTATTAATTGAAAGGCAACATTTGGTGCCTCTTCTGCAGTTATCAAAATTCGGATTCATTAATAATTTAGTAGATATGGGCATATGCATAAAAACGTGAAAGAAAACCTTCGTGAACAAAATGAAAAAGAATAAGTTAACTGTTAAGTAAATTAATTTGGAAAACGCTTATATTTTGAATATTCAATAATTTTTCTGCCGTGGAAGTTTTATTTTAGTACACCTTCAGTTTATACCAAATAAAATGAAAAAAAAAAAGGAGTCGACAAAACAAGTCATCTTCCACAATTCCAGCATTTCTCCGACAACTCTTTGGCCCATTAATAACCGACGCGATAGTCATCAAAGCGTATAAATTCAAATTTACTCAGAAAATTCCGCGAATCCAAGCCTTGGAATGCCTCCTTGGTGCAGCCATCCGACGAGGCCAAGAAGTTTGAGACGGGGAAAAAGCTGTTGACAACTTTCCTACTTTAATAATAAATAACAATAAGAACGGCTGATCCCAGATCATAGGATAGGCTGAGCCCTCACCCAGACCGCGCAACGGCGGGGATGAAAAAATAAAAATCGAAAAGTGCGTCCACATGTGGATAAATGGTCACTCGACTCGGGCGGGCATATTCCAGCACTGGCGGGAAGGAATTTTTCCGAGGAAGATCACTTTTGAATGAGATACGGAGGAGATCTGGAGGCGCGATAGCGCTCGGATCGAGGAATGGGGCCCCAAGATGGAGTTCGCAGCCTCGAGATAACCATCTGAATATTTCGAGTGCCCAAATGGCTGGTTCGAGGCCGGCGAGGAGCGATCGCCTGGCCATTTAACATATGATCGCTTGTGATCGCGCGTGAGCCTATTCCCGGACCTACTTCTGGACACGTCCCTCTAATTTTATTCAGAGTTGACAGAGCGGATGGTGTTCGTGTATTCCGAGAGTGCCTAATTAAGGCCATTTTCCCCTTCACGCTGTGATCCCGGTTACTGTTTGTCTTTCCTGGGAAGGGCCTCCTAATTCACGATATATGGCGACGTTGATTAATGATTGATCCAGAAATAAAATGTTCAGTCTCACCTGGAGAGTGCTTGCCTTATTATGGTCTACACGAATTTTCCTATAGACAATCATTTGTCTATCGACTATAGTATGGGAATTCTGGACATTAGAACTTTCCAAAGCAATAAATAAATAGAACAGAAATAAATCTGAAAGTAAGAATGCCAAAGTTGATTTATTTCTTTTCAACCCTTCCAAAAAGATAAATAATTCGAAACGACAAATAGTACCTACCTACATATACTTGGAAATAGGTCCGAATTGAAAACGCCTAAGTGGTTTAATTCTTTCAAGGGAAGTGAAGCCGAAAAGGTTTGGTTGGTTGCTTGGTTTTACTTTTACCGAAAATTTGAATTTGCAAAATTTCGAGTAATTTGCCGAAAACCTAAATTGTTTATAATCTTTTATATCGATGAAATAATGATATTTGCGAATGAAACTATAGTCGGCGAAATGCGGATTTATTATAGAGTGAAAGTGAGGTAGTATGTCTCACTTTTTGAAATTAACTAATATTTTTATTATTATTTATATTTATTATTAAGTATTAATATCTACATAAAATAAACATATTTATACTAGAGTGATGGTATTATTTTCCTAATGTATTTTCGGGCATATTCTGTACCATAGGCAGACATAAAAAGATATGTGATTAACTTGATTAAATAAAAAAATTGTGTATGGGGCATCTACATATTATTTTCCTTAGAGATAATAACCTTCGGTTTAAGAAAGGAAACTGATTATTATAAAAATCAGAAACCAACATTTTGGTCCTCACTTATATTCCAGCAAAAATATGCCTTCACTTACCTGCATCAATGAAAAGTTACAAACATGGTGATCGTTATTCTTTGATTTTTAGTCGCACCGAAGACGTTTTAGAAATTCCTGACGCCTTTACTGGAGAGCCGGATGATAATATAATTTTTCCGGGTAACGTTTGTTTGCAAGTAAGAACTATATTTACAAACTGGGGCATCTATTCGACTTTTACCCTAACTAAATTGCAGGATGGGTTGTGTGTCATACATAAACAAAGTATATTTATGACTTTAAAACGTAAACGAGTACATGTTTCTTTGAATAATTCATCACAACTTCAGAAAAGTATGCATTTTTCAAAAAAAAATTTCGCATTAATTTTTAAATTCTATCTACGCATACTCATACTCAGAACTTCGAAATAATAAGAGTAAGGTACATAATAATCCTTTTTTATTTGCAATTTGTGGAGCTAGAAATTACGACAAAATTAGTCTGGGATGATAATTAATTCAAATGATATTACGACCGTACCTACTAAAATCATTTTGGGCACAATGTTTGCTTGCGAAAATCAAAAGGTCACCAAAATTGTGCTGACTTTTACTATATTGATTTTATACAACCTTATCATACCATAATTAGATAGTATTTTCTTTTATTATAGGAAAATAATATTTGCTTATGATTCAGATTCTTGTAAATTGTAATGGATTAATTTAGGACTGGTTTTCATACTTTTGGACTGCAGATGTGAATAAAACTGTCGAAATCAGTAGAGAAATTTTAATTCAAATATAAAGCCTACTTTTTGGGAATGGGAGTTTTTCAAAACAAGAAAAAGCTTGAGAACGAGAGAAAGAGAGAGCTTTCATTTGTGACCCATTTTTGGGACACGTTGTAAGAAGCGGATTTTGTTTTCTAAAACCGTAAGTAATGGCATGAAAAACCTAAACTTTTTATTCTTATACTTATATTTTACATATATCATATATTTTAGTACTCATATGCTTTTGACCTTTACGAAGGAATTTTGAAAAATATGAATTAACACCGAAATTAAGGGCGTTCAATTCAAAGTAAATGATATTTTTGATGGGAAATTTTGCGCTGAAGGACTAAGATAATACTATAATTACAAAAAATAAATAGATGTTTTCAAAATTACGACTAAGCAGTTAGACTTTCATATTTAAACATTTTGTTGACAACTTTATTGCCATCTGAAGCGTGGGAGCGTTCAATCTGAAAGCGCCTTGGACACGGCCTTCAACCCCGCATTCCTATTTAGCGACGACCAGTCGACCACTGAGGTCGTTTGGAGAAAACTGCCCTTTTTGCAAAAACTTGTCCAACTCCGTGGCTCTGCATTACGGAGGCAATTTGTAATTCAAAAAGTGAATTTATGGCCGTGCAGCAGGTGCTTGAAATTCCGATATGTCCCCGCATTCAAAATGTGCCGCTGTGCTTCTAATCAGACTTCAGACTTCGATTGCTAGAACGGCTAGGAAAAGAGTTCCGATTGCGGAGTGAGTTAATGCGAAGCTTAAGTAAATCCGACTCAACAGGAGGTCCAGCGGTGGTCATGACATGTCCCCAGCGTGCAAGCAAAACAAGCTTAACTTTATATGGGACTCGCATGCATATCTAATCCGCGAATGACGACTGGAATTTGAAATTTGTTAGCCATTTGCCGTAAATCACTCGCGGTGGCTAAATGCATTTATAAGTAATGGTCCGCCGATACCCGGAGCGGTCGAAGTGCATACACATGTTCCAATTAACAGGGGAATGCTGTGGCATGTCTGGTTCCCGGCTCTATTTGGCGCAAATTCAAATTCCGCTAAAACACGGATCGTATAAATCATATTTTTTGAAAAATTAATATTTTATCAAAATCAAGGCAATTGCCCCCTTTCAGGGCAATTGGTGCTACGCCTTGTGCCTGGAAACCATGAAAAAGCGAAGCTCGCTCCTCCGCTCGAAATTAATCAACGAACTCAAGACCGGCAAGGCCAATTATTTACGAGGGTAATTGAGTCATCAGCATAAATACCGATAGCAGTCATCCAGATATCCCGGCAATTAATTAGCCCCGCGTAATTCAGTTATGAGTCCCGGGCGATTCGTCAAAAAGAAGAAACAAAGTGCCCGACAAATAATTATGATGAGTGCGTGCACCCCTTCGTTCGGGGCCTCCGCGTCCTGTGGGAGCCCCGGAGGAGTTGTGCCGCTTAAAAATAGACCGGTGAAGTTTGCACCCTGCTCGACTAATCCCATCCCGTCCCGAGTGGATCCCACGTGTTTCTGATAATGAAGAACTAATTAACCGCGCTCCCAGCTGGCGTTTACGTTTCAATTCATATTCCGTCCTGAGCCACCTCGGGCGGCGGATGGCGGTCCGGGCCAGGGGCCACAAACAGAATCATAATTTCAGCTTCAAACGGACCAATTTATTATAATTAAAATGCTGGCTGCTTTTTGTTCCCCGGATGGAGCTGCCGGGGACGTGGAGACGGGCTCTGATTTAGTGATCTCTTGATTTCGACGGAAGGGTTCTAGGTGATCGGGCTCCTGCTTCAAAGAGCTTCCTATGACTATTTTGGGAAAATTCCTAACACAACTTAGAATTCCTTGTCGTGCTAGTTATTTTTCGCCTATATTATAAATTTTGCTGTCTAGCCCAGACAAGTTTTCAATATTTTGTACTGAAAACACTTTTAAGATAGGTACTCCTCTGCCTCTATTTTCTGCTGAGATATTTTTTGTTTATTTAAAATTATAAACTTGTGTAAAGGTATCTCAGGCTAAGAATATTTTAGCCAAATTGATTTTTAAAACTTATGAATTATGAGCTTTGATCTGTTCGAAATCAGGACTTGTAAATGTAATGCAATGAATTGAAATTTTGGTCCAACGCATTAGATCCGCAATTTTGTGGATATACAATAGTATTTTAAAAATCTGCAACTCTACTCTTCATTCATTCATTTCTGACAATTCAATTAATAAAACTCTACCTTATTTTGTAATAGAAATTGCAGGAAATCATGAGTATTTCCGGCAAAATTTTTCCTTAGATATGGCTCAATTTTTGTCAAATTTAAACAAATTTATAATCCTTAAATCTGCATTTCTTGTATATGACGTATAAGTAGTATAGCTATTATTTTACAAAGAGATTAACTTTTAAAGTAGAACCAATTTTTTTTATGAATTTTTATCGTGACTGTTGGGACGACAATTTGTGACAGTCGGGATTATACAAAAGAAATTCAAATAAAATCTGTTTTTTAATATTTATAAAAGTTTATTTCTGCAATTTCCATAAAAAAACAAGTAAAAACGACTCGTTACTTTCTGGAGTTCATTTACACTATAAGGTCTTTTACTTTTAGCTTAAAAGAAACTAATGCATATTTTCCTTGACGCTTGCGACATAAGACACGTAATCTTCAAAATAAAATAAATTTGTCTTTTCTGAAAATAAAAGATGAATAACTATTATATTTATAGAAAAAAATAGGACCCTCTAGAGCAGGACAGTAATCAATTTGTGACTTGGAAAAATAAATATAATACATAATGATACTTTTTTACAAAAATTCTGCGTTTATTTCGTCTATCCAGACCAAAAGGAGATTTTGCTTGGATTTGAAATTTATTGTGAATAATGTATAGGAAAGATTTAAAATTTTCTAAAAGTAGCATCAAATTGCAATGACTTTTATCCACTTTTAAGTAAAAAAGTAATGAAACCCTTATTCAGGGTTTTAAATTCAAGATAAAATTTTCTGGAACGAAAAAAAACGCAGCTAATTTAATTTTAAATGATGCGATATCATCTACTGTGGAATGACTGTATATAATAGATTAAAAGCATATTTAGTGTAGTCTTGCCTATGTACATTAAGATTTGAGGATTCAAGGTGAAAATTGGCGGCATGTTGGTCTTCAACACTGTGAACACATACTCGCAATATTTGAAAAGAATCGGTTTAGTGGAACTGCAAGAAAAAGCTTTAAATTATTTACAGACTCTGAAAACCTCAATATAACCATACTACTCCCTTCCCCCATTGAAATATCTAAAAGTATTATTGTAATGGCACTTTAATATTAGCAATAATTGTAGTAGAAGTATAGTAATATATTCATGGAAATCAATGAAAATTTAAAAATTTAGGTATCAATATTGTCTCCGGATCGGATATGTACCTACATATACATATACATATATGTATATATATGTATGTATTTTCCAAAGATTTGAAATAGTAAATAATTATCTTCATCTGCAGGAAATATGGACACTTTGTGTTTTCTATTCGAACAATTTAAGTTTTAACGATGAGACTTCCTTCAAGAAATCAGAAGTCCGATCATGTGTAAAATGACTCCCTTTGGAATTCTCCGTTGCTACTTATAATAGAATATTATGTATATCCTAAGATTTTATTAGATGTGTGAAACTGATTGTTGATCGTTTTCCAGCAAAGGAATTAATGTCAGTAAAGTTTTTCTCGTCGATTTCAAACATCTAGTCAAATGTTGGGATACTTTTTAACTAAAGAAACAAATAAACGAATATTTTGGCCCGTCCTAATGAAACGGGTGACCTTTTCATTAACATGCTCTTTTAATTTATACCACTTAAACACTTATCATTAAAATTAGTTATTTTTAAGTAAAGTATCTAAAATTGTGACCGGCACATCCCCCGCCCATGTCAATCAAAAACCCTAAACAAAATCACGTGCATCAGCGTAATTCCTGCAGTTGTCTTGCCACTGCAAGGCGCGTGGTGTGAATTAAAGTGACATTTTCTCTCTTGTTTTAATTGGATAATTGGCTCAGCGTGTTCGGCCACTTTCTTCCCGGATATTTATAGGTTATGAGCGGCGCTACAAAATACAAAAGACCCTCGGGCGACGCAGGCAAATTTCCACATAAAGTGGCGGAATACGTGCGCGCCTGAAAAAAATTTAAATGAATCCGCTTAGGAATCTTAAAAATGAGGAAAATAATTAAAGTCAGACAGTTGAAATTAAGCAATTAAACCATCTTGATGGGAGCAGTTTCATCACGACATTAAAGATTTGGCAGGCAATGAATATAATTTACGTGCACATGTTGGGTCACGCGATCTGTGATCATCGCGTTGTTTTCATATTATATATAAAAGACAAATTTTGAGAAATTAAAATAATTTTGGACGATTGTTTCAAACCGTGTGGAAATAGTCCTTTTAAACAAACATGCAAATACTAATTGAATTGATTCGTTTTCAATTCGATAATGTTATTATTAGCGATTTGCACTGCAGCATCGTTACGGAAGATTGTTTTTTATATTTTTCAATACAGTTCTTTATATTTTTCAATATTCCTTTTCATCAACTCAACAATGAAATCTGCAGGCAGTTCTTAAAAAAGCATTGCACAAATCAGATAATTCCCGATGGATCGATCGATTCGGAAAAACTTTTTAACAGCAATTCTTACTGATATTCAGATTCAAATGGGCTATTTATAAATAACAAATTTAATTCATAATATTGGAAATTTAACAACTGACGCCTTTACTCAATAATTAGTTGCTTTTGAAATTTGAATGCTTGATTTAAAAGTTCTTGTCTTTCAAATTAGAATTAGCGATTTTCTCGAGCTAAAAACTTTTACTTTCAATTTAAGGTGAAACATCTCATTCTAAATTAAATTATTTTAATATAACAACTATCTTAAATCCCAAATAAATGTCTATGATTTGTTTGAAATACATAAACGCATTTATTTTCAACTTAGATTAAAATATTGTAATTTAGATTAATTAAAAACGTTTTTTCTTGCATTAAAGTTTCTTCATTTCAAATTAATTAAAATATGTAATTGCAACATTTAAAATAAAATTTTCTTTACATTACAAGTAAGATCTGTAAGCGTTTGTTCTTTGATTTAAATAAAAATTCTTTCTGATCGTTTTTTCAGTGTAAGTCGTAATCTATTTTCTTATTATACTGATGCTGGTGATAAAAGCTGGTCAAGTTTTCAAAGTTTTTTATCCGAATTTTCGTGTTTGGCTTACGGCCTCCGCGTTTTTTTCGAAACTGATTTTTTTAAGTGCTCCCAGAAATATTCGAAAAATCGTTGCTTTCTGTCGTTTGGTCAAAAATTGATATTTTTAATATCTGCTACGATCTGCTGCCTTTTTTATACCGTTTTAGTATTTGTATCAATTTTGTATCTTCTTTTTCGAAATAAAAGAAAATTGCAAAAGTTTCTCCAAAAATGTTTTCAAATATTTTTATTTATTTATTTATGTATTTATAAATCTGGTAGGCGACAGAAGTAATGACGTGTTAAACTCTAAAATTCATGCAAATCAATTGGATAGTTTTTTGTTTTTATTTATCCCGCCGATGTCAAAATTTATAAACATTAGCAACTTTACAATACAATTTTATCAACAAATTCTTAAATATATGTACATAAATACTTCATTATTGGAGGTGAATATTGTTCGTTTTATTAGTTTATGTTGCATTACAGGTAACCTATTCATTTAAATTTATGTTTAATCGGTGGTTATTTTGTCTTTGATAATGCATATTTGAAACTTTTACGAGTATGTATAGTGCATATTTTGGCGTTTAGGGTTCCGCACCAAAAAATGAAAAAACGAAGCACTTACTTTGTTGTTCGTCCGTCTGTCTGTCCGTAAAAACAAATTTCTCGGGAACGGCTGCAAGATATGTATCAAGTTGAAATTGTTATCCAATAGTTAGGTTTAGGTCTTGTAAACAATTTAAGCTTCTAACTTAATGCAATAAAATTAAAAGGTCTTTCAAAGCATTTAACTGATTGACTGATCATCAAAACCTATAGGATACCTACAATGCTACAATACTTCTCGTTGACCTATTGAATTTTGAAATTTGGCACAAAGGAAGGTCTCAAAGCACAAGTAAAGGAAAAAAAATCCAAAAATCATTAATACTATGCTATGGGGTATGGAATTATTAGTTTACAAAAATGGTACTGAATCCTCAGGGCGCCGGATGCGAGTCCTACTTACACTTGTCGGTTCTGTTTTTTTAATTTAAATTTATCCAACAAGAACTGATATTTCAAATTATTAAAAAATTAAGAAAATTTAAGAAAGTAAGCACCGCGATTAATAATTATGTTCAACAATTGCCTTCTTAGAAACGGCTACTCTTTTGGCGTTTTCGCATAAATGAGGTTCAATTCCTCCATGCAGATTGCAGACCTATTAAAAAATAGTAATTATGAAACATTTGAGAAAGTTTTAGAGGTCGCTTTGGGGACTTATTTTATTGACATGCTTCCTTTGTTGGAAATGTTGTCCAATTTTGCATAAACGTCTTTATTAAACAAGTTCGAATTGAAAAAGAGTTCTCATAATTTGGACAAGTTTTGACGTGGGTTCAATTTCTCGCCGAGTGTTCCGAACCCTTCTCGAGCCGGGCTCGCATCGAAAACGCAATCACAACATTATCCTTCTAATTTATGTGCCGTATGGTCGCCACATTCACCCCCGGGATATTTCGGCTTGAAAGGAAAACACGCGCTGACATTCATTTGGCATAAATTTCAATCCCTGCCCGCCCCGCTCCGAGTGCGCGCAGCATCCTCCCCCGCAGTCGCGCGGCGGCAAGCAAATGTTTGTGCCGCGGGCGCAGTCGTTACGTGCGGGGTGTGGGTGCTTTGTTTGATTTCGACATTTTTGTCATTATGCGGCCGGGGTAGTCCCGGTTTGGGCCCCGTTGATAGCGCGGAATCCGTCTTAGTCGGCCGCTAAAGGGGGACGGCTCGCCGCGCGCCGCCAGGTGATTGGATTCGTGCTTTATCTCGTTGTGGCGCGACATTCGCGGGGATTGGCGCGGGGCAGAATCAGAAATCAGAAATCGGACCGCAGCAGCTCTTTTGTACCTTTTCATCGGTGAAGAGCACTTGAATGCGGCCGCCATGCACCGCGTCCTCCGTCGGTGAAATATGACCCGATGATATTACGTTTTTCTGTTACGTGCTTCAAGATAATTTGTTATTCGTCGAGATTCATCTCCCGCGCATTGTGTTCACATAATGCGGGAACTTAATACTTTTGTGGTCCATTATCCTGGGCCGATAATAAGGCCGTCGAGGGGGCCGGTCGGCGCGGACGGTGCGCGGCGGCCTCTCTCGCCCCATGGGAAGCTATCAGTTGGCCCTAAGTGCCCTGGCGAACGCGGCTCATTAATTACGAGCGCGGGATCAATGCGTTAAGGTAAGGCGCATTCGCGCTCAGCGATAGTGACAAGCACGCCTCGGCTCCTCGGCGGCCGGGCTAAGCTGAGGTAAATTTAGACCAAGACTGCGGGCGGACCCTCTGAGTGCAGTTTTAATGACCCGGATTAAAGCCGGCTCTTAAGGTAATCCCCCGAAGGATTAGGACGACATTTGGCGCCCGCTGCAATGCGCAGCCCGACCAGAGGAGCACATGAGCGATGTCAAGTCGCTGCTACCGCTGTCGGCTCAGCCTGTCAACGGGCATTAACTTGCGCAGCGCTTAATTTCCCTCCTCGAGGGCTTCCGTCGTCGTAATTCAATTACGTCTTTACTTTATCCGATTAAAGGGAGCAGCCAGCGCGCCCCGACAAAAGATTTCTAATTAACGAGCGATGGAGCGGGCGGGCAGAATTCGCCACATCCTTTCTAGACTACAGCCCCCGGCTCCGGCACCGAAGCGACGGATTGTGGTAATCTTTGAACTGGGACTGTCTTTGAAGCCACGTGTCTCTTCCATTTGTTCTAATTACATCTTGAATTTTGAATTCCTAAACAAATGCGCCAGCGGCGATAGTTCTATAGTTGCTGCTAGTCCTATGCTTTTCCAGCAACCTCGCTCAGTACCTTTTATGAGTCCATTTTAATGGCATCTTTTTCGGATTGTCTTTCCATCTTAAAATCTGCTTACATATGGCGCTGAACCTGAAGGTAGGTACATTAAGTAAAAAGTAGTGACAAATTTAACAAAATTAGATCTGTTCTTATAAACGAAATTATCACATCACACAATCACACTGCTTTCAAACTAAATTTCAATTAAGGGGTTATTCTACTAATCACCCGGTAAGAGGTCTTTTTAAAATGAAAATAAAAACAAACTACAATAGATATAGTTTTGAAATTTTGCATTATTGTTTATTATCGAATGAACATTAAATTTTTGTCAATTGAAACACATTTAAAAACAAAATGGCGGCTGCCAAGTCCAGTGACGTTATACATAAAAGTTAAACAAAGTTTTGCGCCTGGTAAAACTGTGGTGAGAATATTCATTTGCAATCAAAAAAAAAACATAAAATTATTAGTTTGGGCTATAAACTACTGCCTAACTTTAGGCCAAAATTTATGTTTTTTTGCACTTTGCCACAAGTTTGAAAAAAAAGTGTCAATTTTCGACATTTTGTTGATTAAAAAATAACTTGCCATTTTGCAAAAAAACATTTTTTCGCTCTAAACTGTGGTCAGTGCAGTAGATAACCACTAAATAAGTATGTACACAAAATTTGAAATCGTTCGGTTAATTATTTTTTTTGAAATTTTACCACGCGCGAAAAAAAAGTACGTTTCGAGAAAAACGTGTTTAAAGTTTTTGCAACCAAATTTTTTGCTATACATATACAATACACAAACTTTCGAAATACCGAAGGGAGCGGAAAGTGCTATAAAGTCAAAACGAAGTAAGATATCAATGTGAAATTTTAAACTGTTATTCTTGAGATACTTTTCTATCGAAATATGCCAAAAAAAAAAGTCGAAAACAATTTTTTTGATTAGTAGAATAAGCCCTTAATATCAAAATTGTTGATTTGCAGAATTTCTTTCATAGTCTATTTAGTGAATAATTTCTAACTATAATATTTTTGTGGTACTTCAAGTATGTGTATACACACATATGTAGTGTACATATACATATGCATTGCCAAGATTAAGCAACGTATGAACAGAAGAAATATAAAAGCAAGAACTGGTTTACATCAAATAAGAAGTTATGATAAATGAATGAAACCCTACATACATACATATGTCCTATACCCAGGGACCAAAGTAATCCCAAATTAAATATGGATTTGATTAAATATTTGAAGGAACGGAAGGCTTGATTAAATATTTATCTGAAACAATATCGAATTAACTTTATTTTGGTCCTAGTACAACTGGTTGAAGAGTAACTTGATAGATATTTAAACAAAACTACAATTTTGGTTGTCAAAATTCCCAAAAATTTATTTAAAACTTTGTAATATTTACTAAGAATATTAGTTTGATTTCTTCAGTGAACTTCGTTTAATTTGTTTATGTTAACCAATAATCGAGGTTTATTAAGGGGGGCAATTGTTTTTTTCATAAATCGATTGTAGAACTATTCAAAAATATATTCTGAAAATTTCAAAACAAAATTCCACGCCGTTTAAAAGTTATAAGCCTTTCAGTTAGTGTCCCTCGGTCGAACCCTTTACTGCCACTCTTATTTTTAAACGCGTGTTTCTCGAAACTATAATACTTTTTTCGAATTTGTGTACACTCTAGCTCCTACAGTTTTTGATCAATCGTTATCAAACTCAGCACATAGTTTCTTTATATAAATACGGTCTATTTGAACCTCAATCCTAAAAAATATCTTTGTTTAAACTATTTTTTTATTGCAAAAGAAAGTACGAAAAAATGGAAAAAACTCATACTAAATTTTCACATTCCTATATTAATTTTCAATTTATTTGTGGGGAGTGAGATTCAAATAGATACACTTATAAAAAAAGTACATTTTTTTGAAAAATTGATTTCAGATGAAAATTGTGACCTTCAGGATTTACACAAATTGCCCAGCCGGTATAAAGTCTATTTTCTTTTATCTATCCCTATCATTGTTTTTTTTTTAAATAAAAATTTCCTGAATTCCAAATTTTAGATCTATACTATAATGTTTTAGTGGAGATTATATATAAATTATATTCTTATTTAAAAGTAGTTTGGTGAGTATTGCAAAAATTAACATTAAAGTAATATACATTCCTAACTAGTTCTTATTTCAAATCTGCAAGCATGTATAGAGCGTTTTCTATGGAAGGTTAGGCCCGAGCGTTTTCTAAGTAAAGTTAGGATCTCTTCACCCCAGTTAAAGAAACCTCAATTTTTATCCTTCAATCGATATAGTTCCGTATATGCATATGTGAGTTTCTATACCCTTCTCTATGTGAGTTTCTATACCCTTCTCTACTCTTCCTGGGTCTGAGAATCTCTTTTTATGTATGATCGAATTACTGAAAGTAGCGAACTAGATTTTTTCAAATTGTCGCCTTTCAAATCATAAACATTGCCTTATATTCCAAATAAAACTTTTATGGCGAATATTTTTATCTATATGTTGTTTTCAGAATTTTTTTATTTATGTTGTTTTTGATAGCTATCAGTTAATGGCATGGTGTTTGTAAGTGAAATGAAGATTAAGTTTCTAAAAAATACCATTACGAATTTTGCACAGGTTTTTAAATATCCGGAATACTGATTTTTTCATTCTTTCTTCTTTCTTTACAAAAACATTCGCGGAAAAGCGCAGGATTGCAACTTTCATGCACTGCGCACTGCACTTACATTTTATTTTATTCAATACGAATGAATTTCGCGTGATTGTAATAAATTTATAGTAGAAATAAATATTAGTTAGCTCTTTATCTTTACGCTTTTCGGACATTAGTATAATAAGGTATCAATACCCGACTTCAACGAATAACCGTGGCCGACTGTTAGAAAGTTGTATTCAATTGTGATTAGGATCTAAGTCCATTAGATTTGGAATTAATTTGAATTTGATTCCAAACTAAAGTCATGATATACCCAAGGCAGTAGGGTGTTAAAAATAAAACAGAAACCCTAATTTTCATCTCTCCCAGAAATAAAAGCAAAAGTAATGAAAATGAGAACATACACGGCGAATTTTACCCGAAAAAGTGCGTCATGCCTCCTACAAATCCTCCTCATCTTCCCTGGAAATATTTTTCTGGCTACGGCCTTGATGCTACCCACATATGAAGATGATTCTAGGTTTAATTTGATGCTTCAGTTGATAGGATTTGCATTAAAAATTGTTTTTGTTTATGGCAATCTGAGTGAGACCCACAACAAAACAATTGTGACTTTCACTCGGCGAGATGTTCTTTTAAGCTTGAAGAGCTTTGGGGCCAATTAAAAACATCTACAATTAACGTAGAAAAATTAAAATTTTTATTAAAAACTCAAATAGGATAACAAATCAATAAACTTTAAGTTAAACATGTTCCATTATATAAAAAAGTGTCCGCCGTCGACTGCACTCAGTTGCGTTCATGCTCCGGTCTACGCCGCCCTATTGCACCATCCTTAAAAATTAATATCACCGCCATTTGCACAAGAAGGTCAGAAGTAATTCCAATACGTGTCCCAAGGACGATTCAGTCGCTTCAAATTATAGTCTACAATTTTTCGAAGGCATTCGTGTTGGTGAGCATCTCCCGGGTGAGCCTCCAGACCTGCTTAGCCGCGTTTTCCAGGGCGCTGGGAGATTTGCCCTTGAACATGTCCAAGCTCGGGAGGAAGTAGTGAGGGCAGCGACGGTACTGGAGGCACGAAATCAGCTGCAGGAAGATGCCATTGATGCGGTCCGCGATGCAACACTCGTCCCACTCGAACTCCCGCGGGTGCTTCTCGCACTCGTACAGAAGAAGCGTCTTCAGGTGGTAGGCCGAAATGGGATTACCGGGAAGATCCAAGTGACGGTCTCTCAGAGTTTTCAATATGCTCAGGCAGCGCCTGCGACAGCCACCTGAGTAAGAAATACTTCAAAATTAATATACTTTTTTAACTTTCAACAAGGCCATTTTCAAATCACAGAGGTTCCATTTCAATTCAATAAATTCGCTTTTAAAATCAAAAGGTCTATTTTCATTTCAAAAAAGTCGATATATTTAATTCAAATAGGTCCACTTCAAAACGGTTTAATTTTTTTCCAGTGAATTCAAATTATCAATATACGCATGAATATTAAATATTTGCGTTAAATACATATATCGACTTGCTTAAAATTAAAATAGACCATTTAATTTTAAAACCGACTTTATTGAATTCTAATGGGACGTACCTATGTGATTTGAAAATGGACTTTTTGAAGTTAAAAAAGTATATATATTAATTATTAATTACACTTTTGATCAAATTAACTTTTTCTTTTTAATCCGACTGTTAATGGACCCTCGAATCTAATTTTGTACTAATTTTCAATTCAAATGTCTTGAAAGTGTGCTAAAATCGAGTGATTTCGATCAAAACGGTGCAATTGCAGTATAGCTTTAACAGCTTTGAATAGGCGAGCACATTTTCTTTCAAAATGGAATAATTTTCATACAAATCTATAAGATGTCAATCAAAACGAAATGATTGACTTTCATTTTTGAATTTTTGTACTTTTATGGTAATATTATTTTTAATGAGGCAACAATGCAGTCGACTCTCTTTTCTTTTTATGAAAATCTGAATTTCATAAAAACGCGTTCATTTTCGATGCGTTCAGGTAGATGTGACCTCTTAAATGCAATCAAGTGGCAAACAAAACGACATATTTAAATTTTTTAATTGAAATAATATATCTTCTGTTTTATTAGAGATAGGAATCTGTATTTAACATACAATCAAAAAGAATCAGAAACACTATATGGAAAAATAAAAAGTCACCTATTGTAAAATTTAATTTTGTGTAATTATAGATCGTTTTGTTCGTCGGTTCCCCAATATTAAAGTTAATTCTATTACCTTGAAGAAGACGGTTTTCGGCTTCAATGAAGCTAAGGACCCAAGCGTCGCCCTCCATGCTCGAGTTCTTCCCCTGCAGGGCGATGCTTTCTTTCGAGAGCAAGTCGAAGCCCTCGGTCTTGACCTCGGCGACGAGGCTGGGATGTGGCCAGGGGATGTTGAGCAGTGGCCAGTGAGCAGCCGAACGCGGCCAAATGCCCGAGCATTTGAACGCGGGCGTGATCTGGACGACGTACCTTTCGCGAATCCGCAGCTTGACCTCGGTGGTGTCCCCGATCACCTTCACCATGTCGCGGTAGATGCTCTTGTCGCAAGCCTGCGCCACCAGGGTCTGGAAGCGGGAGCGGATCTTCCTGGAGGACAGGTAGCCAGAGGCCGTGATGAACTCCACCCAGAGAGACATGGACCGCTTCCGGCCGTCGCTCAGCTTGAGAACCGCGCAGCCGGGCAGCGATCCGTCGTCCACGAAGTTGAACACCCCCATCTGATTGAGGTAGAGGACGATCTCAAACTCGTGGGGTGAGATCACTTCCAAACCTTCAAACCTGAACGGAAGAAAGTGAAATAAAAATATATATTTTATTTATTTAAGTATACATATTTTTCTGTTTTTTGATTTTCTAAACCGATCAATCAAATTTACTCATATAAAATAGTGTTGAAAGTTTAATAGAACATTTTAAAAATATATATTTTCGTAAAAATGTTTTCTTAAAAGCATGCATGTTTTCTTAAAACCATTGCATATATGTATACATATGTATAAAATACCTTTTGAATCTAAACATAAATTAGAGAATTTTTAAAGATTGTATTTTATTGTGTGTCACTTTAATAATTAAAAACAAAAACAAAACAGTAAAAAGTGTTTTGTTGAAAATTTAATTATATTATCAAATTCAATTAGAAGTGAATATATGTATGTTATGTTTATTACAAATCTGCTACAAAACATATTTCTTGATTTCTAAACATTAAATTTATACATACATACATATGTATACGAAAAATGTCCGTCTGTTTTCAGTTTCTTGTTTAAAGTCCAAAATTTGAAAAAATTCCGTCTATTTTCAGAATCTTTCCATAAATAAATATTTAAATATTTATTTATTAAATATTTCTACCTCCATTTCCGTCTAAAATTCAATTTTCATCCGGGAAGAATCAAACCTGCGACTTTCGAATTTGAACTCCGAATTCTTCGAATAGTTGCGCTCACAATAAAATGTATGTGTTAAAGACTTTTAAAGTAATATTTGCTCGTATTAATTATGTTGTATTAATGTTATAAAGTATGTTGGCGACTTAATTTAAACATCAAGAAGGCACTGATTTTATAAATAATTTGCGTACCCGATGACTTTGTCTTATTAAAACAAAATTTGTTTTAACTCAAACAAGTTTTGATTAAATTTTTATAAAGTTTTACAAAGTTTCATCTTATTTAATTAAATAATTTTTTTTATATGTAGAAATACATATCTTATATGCTGTCAATAAGTATAAAAAATTTAATAATACTTTGATGTTTAGGATTTAAGACTTTACTGACAAAGATCATGGACAAAATTTGCAAAAGAAAATTAAATAAATTAATATGACGTTATTATTAATACATAAATGATCAATATAAATACAGAGCACGTCAACATTTACCTAAATATTTATGTTTAGATTTCGATGTACATATTTTTATTGATATGTAATTTAGTGAGGCACTAAGGTACTATTTTCCTAATAGGAGATTCTGCAGAACATTAAATTTGTTGGTTGTCCTGGAACAGGGTGCATAAAAAGACGGAGAAGAGAAAAGAATTGACTTTTTTTTTAATTTTGGAAGTCTCATACTTTAATGGTTACTGCATTCATGGACTTCCTCAATTTCATACCTCTCCAATTTTTTATACTAGTAAAGATTAACATGTTATTTAATATTTAAAATGTAAGTAAATTAAATTGTTGGTTTTGATTAATTGAAACAGATTGACTTTGGTGCTTCCAAGGCTTTTGACAAAATGTTACATGAACATTCATTTAAAAGGTTAAAGATGTCGAATATGCAAAACCTTTTGTTGGTCGGGTCTGTTAACCATTAGTTAGTTGTTTTATTGTAAAAAATTATGGAAGAATCCTTGAAATGAATGTATTAAAGGATAATGTTTTATGAAACTACCATACTCTAAAATACTAGGAAATATAGTTTTTATTTGAGAATTCTTGCTTTTTAATTATATGAGAATTAGGCTTGAAAAAGTAGAAAAATCGGTATTTTTCAGAAATTAAACAAAATTTGAATCCTATGAAAATTTGTACTAAAATCGCTGAACCGAAGTATTTCACAATTATAATAAATTAGGTATATTAAATAAGACAACTATTGTAAAATTATGAGTTATTTTTCAATTATTCAAATCACTGAAATTTTAAGTTTTACCCATATTTTCTTATATTTTTTCATTACGAGCAGTTCGCCTACATGTGCTTAGGATATTATGAAAAATAAAAAATTGAAAAGAATGACGAGAACATTAAAACAATTTCAAGCAAGAATATTTTGCCGGAAGGGCACGTGTGGAACTAAACTGCCTATTTTTATGCACGAGGGTAAGGGGACCGGGCCCCCAAAAACAAAAACTTTTGTTACGCCAATGGCCGCGCAGCTCTGACTCGAGGGCAGGGCGAGGGTCGCTCGTTTCATTTACCTGCCGTTGCACTCGACGAGGCTCGAAATGAACCGCGGCTCCTGGACCTCGACCTCCTTGAGGATGTCCTGGACGATTTTGCAGATCTCCCGGATGGCGGTCGAGATCTTGAGCATCCGCGACTGGACGCGCTCCGCACAGAACTTGTTCATTTGGTAGACCATCTTCGATTGGGCGGCCATCATATCCGGGGGCACCAGCATCTTGCTCCACTTGGCGAGCACCGTTAACACTTAAAGCACAGTTCTCAGTTCACACGCGCGACGATTTTCATCACAGTCGGCCGGCCCGATCCGATCCTTATCTTAATCCTGCGGGATGTCTGCGAGATTATCGCCGTCGTCCGCACGGTGCAGAATCGTGAGCAATCGAAAATCCAACTCCAGCCGATGTCTTTATCTCAACTGCATCCAGCGAGCCCGCGGATTCCGACACAGGCCACTGGCGGCGCTGCTCCTCCGCGCCGCTCACCGGCCGACCGAAATGCAGCCCGCTCGCACACAGCCAAGCAACTGCAGCGCCAGTGACGGCGCGGACTCCCCCCGCTCCCGACCACCAGCGCACTTCCGAACCCCATTCGGCGGCGAGCGTGCACACGTCCACGTGAGGGCGTGCCCTGCGGAGTCCCGCCCCCGACCGCTTTCGTTCCCGCCGCACGGGGGCTCCTCAGCGCAATCGATGCCGTCTCGGATCGGATTAAGCGCTCCCCCGATTCGGAGCGCGATGAAAATCGATACCCAGGCACGCAGGCATTCACCCGGCCGCGATGGGAGGAATTCATCTCGCCGGCTTTTATTTTGCCCGAGCTGCGCTAATTCTGCAATTGGAGGAGCCTCCGCTAGTCGGCCGGCAGGGCCCCGTTCCCGGGGATCCATTTGCTCTTATTTATGTCCCTGCCGGATAACTGATGGGCCTGTCGGAGCCTTTGGCATGTCCTAGGCGCTGGGACTCCGGTCCCGGTCCGGGCGGAATTTACTGGGGAGGCTCACGCCATTTTTGGGAACTTTTCGTTATTTACGAGCAGATGCTGCCCTGACGACGCGATTTATTGGATTAAACCCTCGCCGGAGCGTTTATAAAGGGTTTCAAAGGGTCGCCGGAATGCAGTGCGCTTGGAAAGAAAGGGTAATTAACATATTCTACGGGAAGGACGGGAAACTGGGGATTTATCTTCCAACAAGGCCTCAGCAAACCACCGAATGGTCTGCTGTTCATGTTCTGATACGAGAATGAGGATTTAGTTCAGACTGCAAACTCATAAAACAGGCGTGTCCTTTTCCTACGTTGCTCGGTATTAATTCGATTATTTTCATTTTAACGTATTTTGCAATTATAATTAAGATTTAAAAAAGAGGGGTTATACTTAGACAATTAGGGTAAACAAAATCGATACAGTGGACCCCCGGTAATCCGACAAACGTTTTGCAGGGCAGTGTCGAACTATCGAATTTGTCGGATTATAGAGTACTGCCTAAGACCCCCTATAGTCCGGAATTTTTTACAAAAGAGTACCTTGTAATCCGAAAAATTACAGATCCAATGATAAGATTCTATATGTTATACTCTGAAGTACAAATTATAATTCATTATGTATGTCAAATTTAGTAAATTAAACAACACAATAGAGAGCTTACGTTTTAATATAAAATTAACGTCATTAATGCTATAGAACTTACAAAAAATAATAACTTCACATTAGGAAATAATACAATAACAAATGTACATACTAAAATAATCAAAAATTATGAACAAAAATCATGTCGGATTACAGGGGGTGTCGGATTAGACAAGGGCCGGATTACCGAGGGTGCACTGTATATGGACATTTTCTTTTAGTATGATTATATTTCTGTAAGTTTCATAAAAATTAGCTTAAGATTGACTGAGTTTATGTCGGTTTAAAGATTTGTCGATAAATGGGGCATTTGTATCAAAACGAAAATTTTAAACTTGTTTTCCGGAAATCTCTTTTTTGTTTTATAGATCGCTTGGCGGTGACCACTATTTCCATCAAACCATGGCATTGATGACTAAAAAATTAATTTATCCTAAAATCATTTGTTTAGTGGACTGATTTTTATGTAAAACTAATGTTTTTTTTAGAAAATTTGATTTATGATAATCCTGCTGCCAATGTTGGTCACTGCTGAGCTCCTTTAAGAAAAAATGGTTGCAGCGCTGCCATTTGTTGTTTGTTTTTCAATTTATAATTAATATTTAAAAATACATATGTAGAATTATATAACAAAAAAAAAAAAACAAAATAAAAAATAATAGATAGTTTCGGGAGGTATTCTAAATGTTTCCTTCCGCGCATACGAGTATACTACGAAAATTTTAGTCACTATGGCATAATGGGGAATAGCAACTTGTAAATCAACTTCCCAATTAATATATATGTATTTGAAATAAAGGTTGTATTGGTTTTTTTCACTGTTCATAATTAAATATTAAAAATATAATATTAAAATATAGCCACAGTATCAATTTTAATTTAATCAAAATGCTCACAAGCCCTTAGTATGAAATGAATACATTTTTTAAAAGAACTATACATTTTCGAAAGAGGTAAAAAAATCGTGCAATTATACCTTTCTAAACATATCAAAATGTAATTTATTAATATTAAGTAAAAATATCTTGTAGTTTTACAGAGGAGCGACGATGGAGAATGAGCTCCATATGAAAGTTTTTGTTTGCTTTCCAAAAACTTTCTGTCAGCTATTATTTTACCTTTCGTAAGCTTCGGGTTTGTTAAAGAAACCATTTCAAAGATTTTGTTCCCATAGTAATTTAGCGATAAAATTCAGCAATTACATATAAGAAAGATTGTATATTATTTTTCGGAGATTGGCTGTTTTCAGTTTTGTTTTGAATACATACTTTAACAGAGTGAATATTTAAAAAAAATATCATTCTATGTTTTTAACTGAAAAAAAATCTAATAAGTATGCTAGCAAACAGATTTATTTAATTTTTTATATTAAAGCGCCAAATTTAAAGTATATGTAGGTACTCGTAGTTGAATTCAAATAACCTAAGAGAAAAATACTACCAAGTATTAAAGCCTGTTTTTCAGAATGGTTTATTAATAATAAAACTGTTACTAGCTGATAATGTAACTAATAACAAATACAGCAATTACGAAATTTAATTGTTTCCTATTTTTAAAATTTTGTGTAGCAATTTTGTCCAATCCTAGTGTATGATTTGTAATATACCGAATATTTAGATATTTAGATAGCTAAATTTTATTGTGTACCCTCACTTGTACTATGTTAATGAATGTTATTGCAACTACAAAAACTATCTTTACAAATTTTCAATAGTTTCAAAGTTATAGTTTTGATGTGTACTAATAAATTTAATACGGAGGCATGCGCTCGTTAGGAGAGTGAAAACTTATATGAGCTTTAGAAAGTATGTTTCTATTACATTATTTTAAGTATGGATAACACAAATTATAAAATAAATTGAAGAATAAACATATATGCAACCATTTTTCTCCAAAGTTGAATGGAACAGTGCAAATCTTGTCCAGTCCAGTGAGTCAGGGAATCTTAAAAATTCACGCAGAATGAAAAGATTTTGAAGTTCGATAGCACCGTCGACCAGTTGCCGTCACCGTCACCGTCATCGTCGCGGGATCGCTCGATCCATAGGTGAATCCGTGTTCTGCCACCATAAATCCGTCGTGGGGCGAAAACAAACTCATAAATTCACGTTTTATTTTGACGACAGTCAGTCCCACAAAAATGCCCGAAATTCCGCCAAACAGCGACGGAGCAGCGCGGGACAAGGCGGGGCGGTGCATTGCAGCGCAGCCAGGAAGAAAACACAATCCGAGCGTGCTGCGTCAGTTTTTTGCTCGTTTTCGGCCTCAACACGAAACGGAAGACCATTAGTGTTCGTCGGGCAGTAGCCCAGTGTAAAAATGGCCTTAATGGGCAAGAGGACCGGTCTAGCCCGCCGTAATTTACATATAATTGAATGCCCTGCTTTTTGTATGTTAATGAGTTATAACTCCTCGGGCGACCTTCTCTCTGCGGCGCGAAGGAAAGATGGCCATCGGCTAAAGTTATCTCGAGAAGATCTGAGAATCGCAGAGTCCACAACTTTATGAGCTTTAAATCTCTGCGGACAGGGAAAATTCTCGTTTCCTCCTTAAATCATTTTTGGGCTTTCTGGGGAACTCTGCGTACTGATTGCTAATTTATATTTTGTTTACCACATAAAATGCGGCAACAACCAGACAAAGGAAATGTCGCAGCGCATTAACATACCACTCAAGGTTAAACAGTTCGCCTTATAGCCTTTTTTTCAAAATTACTGATGAAGGTAGTAGAAGATAATTAAAAATGTTATAAAAGGATATAATTAAAAAAACTAATGAAAACACTTTTAACTTTCAAATAAACTTTAATAATTTTAGAAGAAATTATAATATCAAAAATTAGTAAACGAATATTTCCCTTCGCTTTAAAATCTTAAGATATAGAACGCATTATTTTTTTGATTACAACCTTGGTAGGGTCAGGAGGGGTAAAGAGAAACTAACGTCATTACCGCTCCTATGGTAATTCTCGGAACTAAATCTCTGCTGAATGTTAAGAGATTTAAAAGGGTTCTTGCGTTTTGCTTTGCCAAAAAAAGTTGATCACCCAAATTTAATATCTCGACTTTTTCGTCAATTCGAGATCTTCAAATGCAAAGTAAGTATGTAGGTTTAACTATTTTTATTAGTTATGTATTATACAATAAGGTGTTACTTAAAAAATGTGAGTATGATTTTGAGCCTTCCTATTTTCGTTGCTGTACAATTTGGTTTTTACAATAACCATATATCTAGTATAACTAATTTTGTAAGCCTAGGCACATCAGGATTATTTTGAATTATGTAGGTACTATTTTGTTGTGTATTTCACATAAATGTAGCATATAATTTGTCCAGTTGCTCAATAGGAGTCAAGTAGACTATTGATGATACAGCACAAAACGGGCTATCAATTCACCCAAAATATAGGGAAGGAGTTAAACGTGGAACATGGAAATTTTGTTTAATTTCCCCACCTGATAAACATATTTTATTTAAGTGCTTATGTATTTACTTATAAAATATAATACATATTTCGCTAAAATAATTTTGTTTCAAGTGGAAATTAGATAGTGTAAGCTTGTTTTAAGAATTAAAACTACAAAACACTACTTTGTCGAGAAATATTGCATTTAGATAAAATATTGATGTTAAATTGTATTATTATTAAAAAAAAATCAAAAGTCTTATTATTTGTAGTCATATATGTATATACAAATAAAAAAAATTATAGCCAGAGATAGCCAATCCTTTGGGTATAGCATACTCAATATGCCCGAAACTTGATAAAATGATAAAACAATTTTGTTGGTTGAAAATAGAAATGACAAAATATTTGCATTTTAATTTCATTTATATGTTACCTAAAAAATTTAAATTAATAGTGTGACTATTAATATTCCAACAACTCAACGGAACGAACAAACGGGGTTAATTTTCGATTAGCGCTTAAATAATGAAAATGAAAGATATAACAAGACTACGAATGCAAATATAAATTCGTTCAGTATTCTTAATATTTCCATCTTTCTATTTCTTTCTTCAAATCTCTCGCATTTTTTCCCAATAAAGTTAAAAAATTCCTGAATCTACAACTAAAATAGTTTGTTGTGACAGGGTCCCTTAATTTCTAAAATATACAACGAATTCAGATCGCATCTGATCAAAATAACCATAAAGTTGTGTTTACATAAAATCTCAACCCATTCGCATGTAATATAAACTTGTCTAACAAAGTAAGTTTGTCTTCTACGAGCCACTTCCGCAGAATAATGGTCTCAATTTTTTGTCTCTTAAACCAGGCAGTCGTAAAACAAAGCATGATTTCTCACGGATTGCTAATTAATACAAATGCCCTCTAGCATGTAAGATTCGCTTTTCGAATCGATTTCCTGTTTTTGTGAGACAATTTATACGCTTGTCGTTATTTACGCGTGCTTACATTAGCGCTATGACTATGTTAAAACACTCGGAGCGGCACACCTGTCTAATATTTATCTAGAGATTCTATGCTAATTAGCGAAGGACCATCCATGAGGCAGTAGAGTTTCCCTGTGCTATCCGCTGCGGGTGAAAAATGCCTCTTGGATTTTTATGCAAATCGCCGCCGGAGCAGCCATAATTTTGTCCTCTTATTAAAACATAGTGGCCCACGGACAGCTTTTATTGTTCCACTTCATGTTCCTGCACCATAATGACACCGAATCGTGTTTCCTAATTAAAAGTTATGCGGCAACTACAACTTTAGCACAGTCCTAAATTAACCTGGACAACTTTTATGACTGCTCATCCAGTGGACCCAGTAAAGAGTGTCTATTGCGGCCCAAGATCGCAAAATCGCGGAAGACTTTTCTCGTTCTCATCCATATTGAAATGGGGCGCGGCACGCAAAAAGTTGACAAATTAAAAACAAATTAAAGCAGAACATTAGCGATCCGCGCAAAAAGAGTACGCAAGCAAATTGGCCCGAAGGGCTGAGACTGCGCATGTCCTGGTTATTAAAAGAATTCATCAAATTAAGATATTCGCGCTGGCGACTCCGTCGATGGTCGGTTCCCAGACCGTTTGCGGTCTTCATTATTTTTCCATCAAGGACTCAAAAACGCGCGTCTTTACATAGTCGCGTCCGCGACCCAGGCCGACGCTGGCGCTCTATCTTTTTAATATTCTCCTCTGGTTAGGAGGAACACATGTCCATCACGTCGGCGAAGCTGCTGATTTCGCAATCCGAACGCATCGGGGATGTCATAAACGGGCAAAAGTTATGAGCGGTGCAGCGGTGCACCGATGCAGCTCATGTTCGCGTGCTGTTTTATGTGGCGAACCGCGGAAAAACGTAGGCGCGTTTTCCGTCGAAGAGGTGTCCGCCACGAAGCAGATGTTTGGCTGCATCCAGGCAGACGTCCAAGACAATGGATCCTTTGTTTTCGGCTTTTTTTGGAGTAAAATTGCTAATAACAATTAAATTTGATTGAAATCCAAGGACAGTCCAGCAATCGTCGGCTTCTCGTTGTTTCAAGGGAATACCTTAAAAGTACCGATCGGAGGAAGCAAAAACTTATTTTGGAGGAGCGTATAACAATCGAAGCAGATAAAATTATGCAGTCCACGGTTCCTTATCATCCATTCTCTTCACGTGATTTCACTTCTGTTGACCAATACTTGTATAGTTGACTACTTTATTCGCAAGTCTGTTAGTCAAAGCTTAGGATGAGCTAGGGCTAGTACTATTCAACTACTTCTGAACTCATTACTCAAGCAATAGAGTATTTGAGTTCAAAAATCCGAGTGGTACGGAATGTGCTCCGAGTACTTTTTAGAAAGCCCTTTAGGAACCTATATGGGTTTACAAATTTCCCAAACGGTTCAGAAGTTCTAGGAATAAACAATTCGTCATAGGACTCAAATACTTAGTATTTGAATACTTCTAAACTCCAATGTCGCAGGCTCTTTAATTGAGTACTCAAATATTCTTTTTTACTACTCAAAGACGGTCCGTCATTACAAATACTTGAGTACTCAATTCTCGAAATAATTCTAAGAGCCGTAGTTTAAACTGCGAGATTATCATAATTGTCCAAACAAAAATACACTTATATTCAAGAAATGTTCTAATAAACAAAACTTAATTTCAAGTTTTGAAAACTAGGATTCTTTTGTTTTTGAACTCTCTTTTTAGTATGGATAAAATTTTACTTATCTTATCTACTCCACTCCAAGTTTTATTAATAAGGAGGTTTAAATATTTCAAATTCTTTTAAACCTATATAAGTTTACAGTATTAAACAACATATGTACGGTTTCAGTTTTAAATTGTGGAAAGGTTTGAAATACTACTTTTAAACTTTTTTAGTTTCATCTTTAAATTTATACTAAACATTTGAAAAATTTCTTTTCTCTTAAGTGGAAATGACGAGTCTCACCCGCGTACATTTTCTTTCCATATTTGAATTCGACGGGCGAAGCTGGACTAATATTAAAATTTGTATAAACCATAAAAACTTCATCTATACTGTAAGCAATGATATTAATAATATAATATAATAATATAATTGATATATTTATATTAACATATTAAAAGTAAAAAAATAGTCTGCACACGCGCGTTTCTTTGGAAATAAATCGTAAGGCAAGGGGTTAAACAATATTCCGTGTGGAATTATAGGTATACAAACTTTTTTTGGTTAAAGTCAAAAACAAAATTTCCGACAATGCAGTAAAAGTAACATCTCCTGTTAAAAAAAAATATAACCGCCTTCTAAAATCAGAAGCTCTAAAATGTACAAAATAATTTTCACTTCAAATACTAATAAACCTCAAATATCTAGTAACATTAATATTTATTTAAAGAAAAGTTTTCATTTCATTAATCAGAGCCAAGTAATCAGTCCCTTTTTAATTAAATCTAAAATTAAAAATGAGTACCTACACTGAAACGGCTAATCAGACTTGCGGTCTTATTTTAAAACAAATCGTAATAATCAATACTCCTCGACTCTTTTCAAGTCTATCGAACAAAGTCGTGAGATCGCGCGATGTTGTCGACTCTTCCAGACAAAATTTTGAACTATCAAGATAAATAATAATAAGTTATTGCACTTCTGTGCTAAAAAGGAAAATAAATAAGAAACATTTCAGGAAATAATAAACGAAATTTATGGAAAGAAGGGAGGGTACTATTAATACTCCAGACCCCATAAGCAGCATAGAAAAGCCAAATTAATTTAGCTTCGCAAGAATCTATGTAAATGTGTATTTTACAATTTATTTCCATTAAATTACTTGCCTCTTGATTTTCCATTTTTGTAATTAATTTGAAAATTTTAACTGAATGTCTTTCATATTTATTATTGTACCTTTCGACGAACCTAAACTTTCCAATAAAAGAAGAACCGTCTAAATCGGTTCAGGCGTTTTTACCTATAACAATTATCAGATGAATAAACAACACACTGATATGCTTCAATTCGGCCGATAGGACTTATTCGTCTTCAAAGATATTGTTATTAAATATTTCATTGTGTATATTTAATGTTTCGTTGATATTAAATTTTCTGTGCTAGCAAAGTTTAAGGGGTTGAATTCGATCGAATATTTCAATAGAAGAAAATTAGGAAAATTACAATACCTTGAAAGAAAAGTAAACATATGTATGTACATACTTATGTAGTTAGAAAGAGGGTATATAATTTTTTTTAGTGGAAGTAGTACTTTTCTATATTAATGTACAGTAGGGTGGAGTGAAATTATTGTTTTTATATATTTACTATGGCATACCCGCAAAAAGCTGCGTGATAGCACCAAGCAAATAACTCATAGAGGTCTCATCTAGAACAAAAATCTGTGACCGACGGTTTTAAGTTTTCTTGCTTTGCGCTGGCTCCCACCGGTTCATTCTCTCGCATTGAGAGCATCGATGCGAAGAAATGAATAAATGAACAGCCGAAATTTACCGAACGCTGCGATGCGAATGGGCTTCGGGCGGGAGCTAGATTTTGGCTGAGACTAACGTGTGTTGGTTAGAATACGTGTGCTAAGGAGGTGAGTGTGGTTGTCCATTTCTGGTTACCTCGCAAGTTCCACGAAGCGATGATATGCCGCTGTGGAATTGATATCGTGATGGATTAAGAAATGAGTTTTATTTTTAAAATCAGAAAATGGTTTATTTTAAATCAAAAATAAAAATCAGGAAATGATATGGCAAATATATTTTATCAATTCAACGCTTATAATTTTTGTATTAGTTCTTGTTATTCTATTCTAGATAAGAATTTAAAAAAAATTTAAAGGATAATAATATTTCAAGTAAACAATATTTAAAAACGAGTAATTTTATAGCGTTTGTGATTCCAATTAAACGCGATGCAATATTTTTAGTTTGTGGCAAGGACTGTAAATAACAATTATTGTTATAATTTTGAATTCAAAAATCAAATATTGGAAGTTGTCAGATCTGCTTAAAATTACAATATGTAGTGCATCATAATTAATATTATAGGACAAATTAAAAGCGTTGAATTGATAACATATATTTGAGAAATAATTTTTTGATTTTTATTTCAGATTTTCAAAATAAATTTCATTTTCGATTTTTTTTTTTAATTTTAAATATAAAAATCAAAACATTATTTTTATTTTTGCCTAAAAAAATAACTGTCAGAAAATCTTTTCGAATTCGTCATCAGCAGAATGTTTTTTTCCTAAATTAACATTTTCAACAAAGACAAATGTAGTGAGAATCAAATAAAAAAATTTAAGAAACACATTCGCTTCCAGAAATTTGTAGTCAGGATCTTTTTTTATTGTTAGTTATTTAAGATTGTAAAATTCTTAATTTAGCTGATTTAATATTTCTACTGCTTTTAATTAATTTTTCTGATAGCCATCGACTATTTTTTCTTATTAAAATCAAAAGTAAAAAATTTAAAATATATTTTCTGTGTTCAAAGCAGCTATTTTCTTCATCAAACCAGTTGTTTAATTTTTCGGTTTGCTTTGTTTCATTAAAACACAAGTTGAACATATTCTTTTTAATATTTTTTGAAGTACATATGTGTTTAAAATTTTCAGAAAAAATCTATGCATGCAAAGATATAATTGAAAAGAACTCATCGTTTGGGGCTTGTAGCTTGAGATTTTGAGAAGTATAATTTTTATTTATTAAAAACATTTCACTTCTTTGAGTATTTAAAATGTCCTCTTTAACAAGAGTTTTACATTGGTCGCAGTTACTTTTTTAAAAAAATTTAAATAATATATAGCCTGCAAAATATCTCAGAGAATTTTGATTTAGCTCATCTTCATTATTTACTGAAAATGTTGAAGTTTCTCCAAAAACAGATAGATCCTCTTCCATAATACGAACATTTACTGAATCTGAGGAATGCTCACTAATTTCCGAATTCAAGCTTAAGGTAATGTTATTAATTTCATCATCGCAATCCGATAATGTTGGTATAATGAAATCATCCTCATCGGGCTCGCAATTAGATGAATTGGTTTGAATAGTAATAATTTTCATTGAAAGAATTTTAGCAACTATCAAATTGAATTCAAGAGTACAATCTGCAGTGATTTAAATTCATAACTCCCACCGTCTTGCAGGCGGGCCATCTAATCCTTCACGATATCAATTCCAGAAATGGGCAACCACACTCACCTCCTTAGCACACATATTCTAACCAACACACGTTAGTCTCAGCAGAACCAAAATCTAGCTCCCGCCCGAAGCCCATTCGCATCGCAGCGTTCGGTAAATTTCGGCTGTTCATTTATTCATTTCTTCGCATCGATGCTCTCAATGCGAGAGAATGAACCGGTGGGAGCCAGCGCAAAGCAAGAAAACTTAAAACCGTCGGTCACAGATTTTTGTTCTAGATGAGACCTCTATGAGTTATTTGCTTGGTGGTGATAGGCACAATAAGCAAAAGCGAAAATATTTTTTGTCTAGGTTTATATTTAGAGGTGCCCCCGTTGGGACAAAGTTTTGAAAAAAAATCAGAAATTTGTCAATGTTCGATAATGCTAAACCAAATGCTAAACTTCATAAAATGATGGTTTTATTAGGGCCAGACTGTCATCACGTCAGATGATGCCTTTTTATAATACTAAACGCGAATTTTCTACTTAATTGGCTATTTTGTAACATTTTTCTCATAAATGTTTCATAAATATGAATGGCAGTTTTATTGCTCAATTCTTGATTTATTTTTGTTTTAGGAAGTTTTGGGGAACCATAAATTCCAAACTTATATATATATTTTTATTATTACAGAAAATATAGGTTTTAAACAACATGAAAAATACCATTCCGATACATTATTAAGATTTAAATACATCTGAATGAGGCTGTCAAAAATGAATGAAATTATACTATTTTTCAAAATTCTTTCGTTTTGGGGCACCTCAAACCATTATAATACATAAATGATATTTAACATACTTCATTTGCTCATCTATAGGCAGCTTTTTACCACTATGCTATTACAAAATAACCAAAAAAAAAATTCTCCATACATTTTCACTCCACCCTAATGTACAGGCTATATGTATTGCAAGATTAAAACTCCAGGATATTGTTGGTCGATTGTCAAATTTAATGTGAAAAGTCAAAAGAAAACGTCATTGATAGTGCAAACATTTACTTGATTTGAAATCACATGAACTTAAATTTTACGCAGTTTGTACAATTAACTTCAGAAACATGGTTTATCAATTTAGGCGAATAGAAAAAATGCAGCATTACAATAGTTAAGAGTCAGATGATTTTAGTGGTAAGTGGTAGTGAAAATTAAAAACGATTTAGATAAAGTTGTCTTTTTTGAATGTATACATAACCTTTATATAAATAGGTAAAACCTTTTTCAATAACTTTTAAGGTACTCAATAACATGTATATTTTGAAACCTTGTGATAATGTGACTGTAATCAGGTAGGTTTTTTTAAAAAAATGGAATCAAATTCCTCTTTCATTAAAAATAAAAATTCATATTATCTTATTTGTCCGAGAATATTAAATATTCAAAAAATTTTAAGTGGAGATAATAACTCAATTAATTACCTGATAAAAACCGGGCTTCATATAACTGTTGAAAAAAAGATACGTTTACTTTGCTACTAACTTACCTGGTGCTCTCAGACGAGCCATTCAACTTTTATAATTTTAAAAACGATGAAAGAAAAAATCCTCCCCAAAATGACCTTAGCGTTGCTCACTAATAGATCCCCCCACACCGCAATAAAAGCCGTCAGGATCAATAATAGCGCGATATTTATTTACAAAAACAAACAAGATTTACAAAAATGCTGGAAACATTTATCGGGAGAGGAAATTAAAATCAACCTAGCGATAAATTAATTGCTCGCCTAATAACATTAGTTGAATTGCTAATTAAAGCTAATTTATTACAAAAAAAGTGACAAGATATAATACACTTTCTAATGCTAGCGAGAATACCCTACGAATACTAATTGATTCACTGGAATTTATTTTGTGGCTATATCTCGTCTTCATGGCACACCCAGCACCTGTGTGCGGCTGGAAATACCTGAAAATGAATTTAATTAACTTAATTTTGCTGCTTCGTGCCATTTGTCATTTCTCTGTCGACTTCGCTTGGTTGCCTAGTCAATTTCGCGTTCTCTTATCCTTTTATTTATGATACTAATCACAGAGCAGGAATATCGCTTACGAACTAAGTTAAGAAACTATTTACATTTAATCAGTAACATTATGAGTATTTTTTAGCTTTAGGGGAGTATACAAGTCGTTTGTTTGATTTTTAACACAGTAACTGTGTGCTTCATCAATGGCGCTTTTGATTTTCGCTTTTGTATTACAAAGGAAAACTGATTGAAAACGATTGAATATGAATGGCGCTGCGGGGAACGTCAAAACATGCATAAATCACGGCGGACGCACGACTTTATCATAAAACTATAAAAATGTTATTTGCGATCAGCCAACTTTGAACTTTTGTAAAACAACAGTACGGATTTAGACTTACAAAAAAAAAAAAAAAAAACAGGTTAAGTCTTAGCGTTTTGACTAGGTTGTAATATTTTTGCTTTATTGTGTCTCGAAACATTTTGTTCCCAAATTAAAATTGAATTTTCAATCAATTTATCACATGACAAAACTTCTATCAAAAACCCGAAACCATTTGGCGCATTCATGAAATTCAAAATATAACTAAGAAAGAAAGAAAGTAGTAATTTACATTATAGTCCAGAATTAATAGACATCCAACATGGAAATAATTTGTAACAGGCTAAGTTTTTGCATATACACATTAGTATTGGGGCTCTAAATAATATGCGAGAGTTCCTCATAGATCAAAGATGGCGAAAAGTGGTATTTAGCAAATATTTCGAAAACTTTTTTACAAAAACATTTATTGTTAAATTTGTAGCTGAGACAATTTATTACCAAAATGGTCTAAAAAGTTTTTTCATAGTGGTAATCGTTTACGAGATACAACAAGTTTTTAATAATTTCTCTAATAACTCTTCCATAGCAGCTAAATTGATTAAAAAAATGTTTCAAAAATGCAAATATCTCAAAAACGGTTAACTTTCCAACGAAAAAATATTTATATCGGTAAACAAATTTAGATACTTATATTTTTTCTTTCTTTATAACCCCAAAACTGTTTAGTTACATTCAAAGTTTCATTGTCACAGCATCGATGTGTCAAATTTCTTTTTAATTCATTGAGTATTTTACTTCCGGTACAGAATTATTTTTTGTAAAAACAAGAGGCAAGAGGCAAAATTTTCAAAAGTTACAAAAGCTCAAATAACCTCTAAAACTGTTAACATTGTAAACTTCAGTCTTTATAGTTCGCATTTAAAAATTAAATTAGCTGCGAATAGATAATTAGAATACCTTTAAAAAGTATATTTATTATTTTCTATTGAGGCAAGAATAAAAATAATGCGTAGGAGTGGTTCTTCTATTCGTTATTGTTATGACTATTATAATTTTCGCTTGACTTGGGCATTTCCATTAATTTATTCCACATATAAAATGCTTCGTAATGCTATTGCTACTGCACATGGAACTATTAAAGTCATGAAATGACCCATACACATTCAGAGTGAAATGTTATGTTGGAAATTTTATGTATTTTTTAATTACAGCTTGAGTTTACCCCAGTTTTATTGCATTTTAAGACCGAATTTACAAGAGCTATTAACATTTTAATTATGCATAAATACTTCATAGCCAATTAGCATACTTCGCTCAAACTGAAGCCTGTGGTACTACGCCCCGCCCTAAATGACGGTCAAACTTTTATTTTTAATTTTTTGATTCCTTTAAAGCAAATATACATATATGGTTGTGATAAAATGGTTGTACACTGCGTTTGCATTAATTAGAATAATCGAAGCCAGTAAACGAGGCGAGACGAGCAGAAACTGCAGCATCGTCAGAATTTGTATAAAATTTTACGAGCTTTTTGGAAAGCGATAAAATTAAAATCCGAGCGTTTGATCATTTTCAAATAGAAGGTGTACAAAATACATAAAACCACTCCGGGTGCACTTCACGGTGTTAATAATTAGGGAAGGAGCGGGAGACGCAGAGAGAGTTTGCTTCAGTTGCAGAATGTCGTTTTAATTAAATTTGTTAACATAAACCGATTAAATTGTCGCAATTATTTTGAAATATTACATGTAAACAAGATACACATTTATAAATAGTAAACACCTTCATTTCGCAATAACGCTGTTTTAAAACGTTTAAGGGTTTATCTTGATATCTGCAGCATGCCTTCTTTTCAGGTTTTTGAAGTGGTAATATCTTAAAAGATAATCATGTTATATGATTCGGATAACTGGTAGATAGACAAAATCATCCTCAGTTTAAATGTCTATAATTTTTATCTTTTGAAGGTACAGAACTTTCATTAATTTCATGCAGAATTTTCAATTACGATTGTCGTATGTTAAATTCATTTTACTATCATTGATAATTAAAAAAAATTTAAAACATATTATAAATATTAATATTATACTAACGACTTCGTTCGCGTGGTATTTATTATATAATTTTGTTACTTTAATGGATTACCGCCAGTCTAAGTTCAATAGTATAGAAGCGCTTACCAAGCGTAATTCAAAATATTTGTAAGTGAAATTAAGCAAAAAATCGAACAAAACTAAATACGCTCTAGGACTGGGCATAGCGGGCAAATGACAAATTTTTCCTTTTATTTTATACTTATACTTGAGTAAGTTCCTATGGTCGTATTGTTAATATACAGCTTAAAATGATCACTAAACTTTTACAAAGATATTTAAAAAGCCGCATCACGATATCAAGATTTTATTTATATATGTAGATTAAATATTGACAGATAGTTGCTCAAATTTGAAGAAAAAATTGAAGTTATTATTACTCGTTGTTGGTCTGCAACCTTTTAAGGGACGTCCGCACATATGTATGCCAGTTTCCCTTAAGAAATCAAAAGTTAATTTGGTTTACTCTAGAAGCAAGGTAACATTTGTTTGACTACATATGTCAGATCCGAAGTTTATTAAATTACTTAATATAGAGATTTGTCAAAATTTTTATTTGATAGTAATACTTCGTAGGTTATAAACCTAAAGGAACGTTGCATTTATGATCTTAAGAAGACATAATAACACTCATGAACAAGGTTTTTGTCAGAGCGCATGTGATAGACTATTTTAATAGAATTTTTTGAGTAAATTACGGATTCCTTAAGTAAAATGTTCTACCAACATACAGCTTTCGGAAAACAAGGGGTCAGTTGAAAATGTTTTCGTTATGAACAATTTGTAATCTATGGAAAGAATCTTATTAAAATTATCTATCATTCTAAACGAATATAAAAATATTGATGTTATAGAAATACTTTCAGGATAGATACTTTGGAATTCATGACAACTTTTGTTTTTTCTTGAAAATTGTGCAACTGCACTAAAAAGACGGTTGGAGTTGATGTTAAGGAACAAGAAATAAGCTAACAACTCTCTTATTTCTCTTAAAAACCAGCCCTGCCATAGAATTTCTAGCAACTCTCCAGCGCTCTTGCAGTTCAACGTACACCAATTAGCTGCGTAATTTACGACGGAGCTGAAAGGCTGCTATAGTTGTCGCCATAAAAGGATCCGCAAAGTGCCACCAAGTGAAGTCATTATTGGCTGATTCGTCGTCTCTCAAATTAAAAAGTTTACGGCGCTCGCCGAGTCGTCCGCGGCGGTAACAAGCCTAAGATGACGCACCGCGGTGGCAACTAGTCGAACTCGAAAAGTCGCATCGAGTCGGCGGGCATTGCGCAAATGGGCTGACTACACTCGGCCCGATAAAAACTGGATTCCCGAGATAAACCAATTAATAATAATCTCACGAGATCTTGTACATCGAGACGAACACATGTCATGCGTCTTGTCTGCAGTTTTTCAAAGTTATTGAGGTAAATTGCACTTTTGTGGTCGCGAATATCGCTAACCGCCCAAGGATCATGGCTGACAATTTGTGGAAATATTTCGAGTTAATTGGAAGGATGGGAATGATCAAAATTAAGTGCTATTGGCCCTGGAACGCAGTCGTAAGAAATCGACTTTAATTCCTATTGAAACTTGCCGACGTTTTTATTTAAAAGCACGACAGATCAAGAGCCTTCAGTAAATCAAATGAATTTTCTCGACTGAGAAATCTTTACGACTAGGGATACATTGGACTATGAAAACTCTTGTCATTTTACGAACGAACGGATTTTAATTTTAGTCTAACTTGACAATATAACCTTGAGCTCAGTATTCTTAATCGATCTCAGATCAGATCGAAGTATAACTTAATAATCAAGAATCCAATGGAATTTATACTTATCGGAAATGCCAACATGAGTAAGAGGGTGTTGAACTTCTTCAGACATTTTTTTTTTTAAATCGCATTTCTCATTATGTGTATTTATTTACATAAATCGTTGAATAAGATACGTCATTTCTTTGTAATACACAATATCTATTCATTTATTTAATGCTTAAACAATGTTCAACCATTTTCATTCTGAAATTAGGTTGGTTAGATTATATGTATATACTTTTTAATCTAACTAAGGATAAAAATCAGTATATTTTTGATGTAACTGATTTTATACGTACACATTTGTCGTTCTCTATCTTAGTGTAAAGTACAGAACAAGTAAAGGGAATAAAACATGTCAAAATTTATTAATTTTTATAAAATTTTGTATAAAGATTTCGAATGTGTACCTAAGGAATGGCTTTTTAGATCTATTTGGCCTACAAGCTACAATAGTAAAAGGGGAAAATCTATCCGATCCCAAATTTTTGTCTCCCGAAAAGGAGATAAACAAAACTTTGTTTTAATTTTTTTAATTAATTATATAGTCTTATAGGATCGTAAATCACTGAAAATATAGTTCAATATTTGTGTAAAGGTATACCACATAAGGAGGATGTTCGTTTAGTTTTGTAGATCTGTAGCTTTAATTAAAGAAGCTTAAGTTACTCTCAATATGTATGACATATTCCGAGCTCCTACTTTTGCACATGCACGTTTCCCTAACGAAGTAGTAATTTTGTTCTATCCAGAAGTAATATTACAATGCAAACAAGTAAATTATACACTTCAATTTCCAATAAATCAATATCACCATGCTAATGAGTACTTTTAAACTCTTGCTGTGTAAATTTACTCTTTAGCAAATTTCATTTATTCTTTAGCAAATTTCATTTACTCTTTAGCTTTCTGTACCCAATAAGAGTAGTATTTTTACAAGTACTAAATGTAAATTACTTGTTAAATGTTCTTTCTCTTTTCTCTTTTAGCAATTTTTCAGACTGCGGCATCATTATTACATACCGTTGTAAATTTACAACGTTAAGTTTTGTGACAACGTTTAACGTTGTAAAATTAAGGAATACAATTATAAAATAACAAAAGGAAATGTCCAAAGAAAATATCAGTTTAAAAGATTTGATCATGAGTTGATAATTTTACAAAGGAGCATGTGTATTTTAATATTTTCTGCGATAGATTTTAGTACGTTTTAGAAATATAGATTTCTACTTGACGTTTTGCAGTTCGTATTGTACATATACCCTGTATACATATGTAGTTGTATAATTCGTGTATAATTTTATACATCCCAAATTACCCTAAACTATTTATTCTGGGAGCTACAGTACGAATTACAAAATTAAAGTAAGTTTTACATTAGGCCTCAATATCAATTTTCAAGTAAAAATCTATATATTTGTAATACAAGAATTTCTAAAAAATCTAAATCATTAATTTGCATAAATTGATTTTCTAGCAACAGAAAGCCATGAAGCTTTTCTGTTAATAATATTGGAACAATATTTTCAATTTAGGATGATTTAACATGGAACACTGGACAAAAGAACGATTACGCTTTCGTTTTAGGTCAAAGTTAGTTCGTGTATGTCGCTCTATAATTTGAAATTTCCAAAGTACATAGAAAATTGTAGAGTTACACCAAGAGAAAAGACTATAGTAAAATTATCAAAGCAAGTTTGGGTGAACTATTTTATATGGAATTTAAAATTTAGGTAAAAATTGCCCTTGTATTTTGGTTGTTTTGTACCAAGCTTAGATGTCCTTAGATTGAGTAAATTATCATAACTTTGTAAATTTGCCTTAGCATTTCGGAAAGTTCTTGCCCCAGGTTTAGGAAAAATGTCTTCGAAATTATGTAATTTATATAAGTTTTTGGTATAACATTTTATAAAGTATGGAATATGTCCATATGCCTGAAAATGCTCCAAATTACACTAAAATCGTTTGGACTATTGATTATGATGTTATTTCAATACAATATACACCTAATTCTGTTTTTACACGATACATACATTCCCGAAGAATACGTGTAAAAAAAATTCGTGTAAAAAAAATATATATTGCATCTATGGAAAAATAGAAGATTGGTTCCAGTACTAAGGAATCAGCAAAAATAATACAATAAACCATGAGTTTTCATGTTAGGGTGCATGAATTTTATTTTACTTTTTATTAAAGTTTATAAACATCAAAAGGGTTCTTTTCACTTTGAACACCAAACTCAAAATGCAGACAAAGCAGACAAAATTCCATATTGAGGTAATAAAATTGGGTGAATTTTCACAAATGGAAATCGCATTACATTCCTCGTCTCCAATGTCGTATAGTTATAAAAATAAAAGTAAAGCAAAATTTTCTTCTTAGAATTTGGGTTGATCATGTTAAATCAAAATAAATCGTGTAAAAGGACAATTAAATTCTTTTTCTAATTCGTGTTAAAACAAAATCGTGTAAAAGAGGTTCGTGTAAAAACAGAATTGGGTGTAAATAAAATATTTTTGTATACGATTTCCTTGGGGAGTTCAGATTGTTTACCGAAGTTTTAAATTGATTTTTCGAATTATTTTTGTGTAAACTTTGCCTAAGTTTTTGTTGGGTGTTTTAGCTAAAAACTTGAAGGGTTTAAAGGCTGAATTCATAAATGGTTATGAAAGTATTAAAGAAGACTTACTTAAAACGTTAATTTCATCAATGTTTCAGAGAATTTTCAGTGTTTTGAAATAGTAGTGGACACACTAAGTACTAGTAGTGTATTGATCAACAATTTTTGGAAATTCTTTTGTTTTTTATTAGAATTTGAATTCTTATGAATTTCCTTGACCTTTATCAAAATACATAAAAATATGTTCTAAATGGCAGCAACGTGCAAATGAATTGCAAATTACGGAAATTTGTTGCCATATTTTAGAAGCACCGAAAGGTGTGAAGCGGGTCAATATGAAGAACGACAGAGTTCACACTTTGTTTGATTTAGATTCTCAAATAGGAGGCATTGCATAATTTATGATCCTCGCGAGGGATAGCACACCTGTCCAGGTCAAACTGGAAGTGTTGACTGTGCCACCGATAACATTGTTCGGTAATTGCACAGTGCGAAGATTTAAAGCACCTGAAGCCTGCGAGAGCGGCTCCTCCCCGCGATGCTCGATACCGCGGCCGCGAATGCGGGAATATGGAAATTAATCTGCGGCCAAATTGCCATCCCGAGCTCTATCTCAACAGCGAGCAATTCCCGCTGATTAATAACCCGAGGAGAGCTCTGCGCTGAACGTGTGTGGGCCTGGGCGAGGTGCAATTATCCGCTGTTATCTCGTCATCGCCAGGACTGATTACAGTGTTTTGGCCAAAAAAGCAAATATTAATTTAAGAAAAGCGAAATAATGTCCAAAACGGGACGAGAGTGAATTTATTGACTCGGTTTAATGAAATCGTACTCCGCCTCGCCCGCGATCGGAGCCGGCCCACGATCGCGACCAGATCGCGCGATCCGCATTCAAAGCACGCAGGATTGATTGATATTCGTGCGGTAGCTGCACAAAGCGCTAGAGGGCCGCGGCGGGGCCCGGAGACTCCGTCATCGGAGCCCCATTGTCATTCTAAGCGATGCCCGAATAGTTTGTTTTTGTGATAAATTGATTGTCGCTGGCATTTTATTGCTAATGTTAATGACGCGGCCGAACGGGCTGCCTCTGGCTGTTGTCTTACGCGGGCCGATTTGAATTTTTAATAAATTTATGTGAGAGAATCGTCCGGCATCGTAGGAGGAAGTTTTATGGCTGATCGCGCAGGCCTTCCTCGTCCGATGCCGCGGGCGTTTGGGGACTGATAATGCGCCCATTTCGACACAAGGAACGATGCATGTTTTGACGCTTGAAGCGCTTTTCAATTAGCGATTACGAGAAGTTCGGGAGGGCCTTTTCGGTTTTGCTTAGCATAAATGAATCCTAATGGACCAGTCCGGCCCGAACATTTAAAAGATTTAACGAAACAAATAAATAGTAGGACTAATCGGTAGACGCACTGACCACTCGGCGGGCTCCCGCGGGTGCCATTACAACTCCTCCAGGCACCGGGCGTTCGTTAGCATAATCCTAGTTAGCCTCCAGACCTGTTTGGCTGCATTTTCTAGAGCACCTGGCGACTTCCCCTTGAAGAGGTCCATGTTTGGTAAGAAGTAGTGCGGACACCGCCTGCACTGCAGGCACGATATCAGCTGCAGGAAGATCCCATTGATCCGGTCCGCGATGCAATTCTCCTCCCATTCCATTTCGCGCGGGTGCTTCTCGCACTCGTAGAGCAGCAGCGTCTTCAGGTGGTACGAGGTGACGGGGTTCCCCGGCAGGTCGAGGTGGCGGTCTCGCAGCGTCTTCAAAATACTAAGACATCGCCGTCGGCTGGCACCTGCGGAAATATAATTGGCGGGTTAATTCCTGCTTTCCAATTGTTGCCTAAAGGTAACTCGTCAAGAAAATAGGGGTTTCATCGAAGATAGTAGTTAAGTCAAAGATGCACTAGTATGCAAAACATTAGCACCCTTCGACTAATTTCAATGTAGACAAAATTCATGGTACGATGCTAATTTTTTCACACCATAGTGTTCATATAGATAAAATATATATAGAAAATAGACTTTTCGGCAACAGCCAGAAGGAAGAGATAGATTTCAATGTGGTAAACATTATTTTTACTACTTAAGGGAATGTAATGCTGAATTATCCACCCCATTTGCGAATATAGCTTAGATATTGTCATGGAGAATAAGTTAGGCAAGTTTAATCAAAATCGATAAGAAATATACAGTCTACATGGAAATAAATTAAAATATATAGCGAGCTGAAAGTACCCCTCCCCCTTCCCCAAACCTCGCAATTTAACATGACCTATATTGAGCCAATAAATGCATATGCAAAGTTAGATTAAAATCCATGTAGAAATGCGGCGGCTAACGCGGTAACAAAATCACTTTTAGAAATTGATATAGCCCTTCACCCCTTTGACCGATAACCACTATTTTGTAACACGACCTAGAACTACATGTTGTTAATGTATATGTTAAGTTTGGTTAATAGTGGTTAAGAAATACGAAAGATTTGGGGTCTAAACCATTTTTATATAACTTACGTAGCCCGTATATCCCCACTATGAACTTAACCGAGATATTGGCGGGATAAACGAAGAGGCGAAATTTAGTCAAAATCGATTAAGAAATACGACATTAAACTAAACATATATGTATTTGCTTTTGAAAAACTGGGAACTTGGCGAAACTCCGTTAAATTAAACAGATTTTTTCTTTTTCTAATCATCTAGAAATCTTTTTAAAAAGGGCATAACTTGAATTTGAGGTCTCCTCACGGATTTTGTAGGAACGTTCATTTAGAATCAAAAGGGACGTGCAAAACATGCAAAAACAATATGTCGATCGCATTTTGAAAAGTGATAGTTTTCCACCATGATTTTCTCAATGTTCCCATAATATTTTAGTGAAAATTGTAGAAAAGCCTTAAATTAAAAATGTAAATATCTGTAAGTACCTACCTAATTCTACACGAGTGCTGAAAATCAGGAAAATTTTACTTTGCTTCGATTTGCCTTTCATAAGATACATACGTACTCGATGTTGTTGATAATTCGGAAAAGATTTTTATCTTTAATTCGTTAATTTCAAAGAGTTTTGAAAAATATTGTAGAATAAAAAAGTGGAAATATCTTTGATTTAGGCTATACACATTTAATGTTGTGTATTTTCATATAGAGGCCTGGTGACATTATTGACAAATTTCAATGATACATATCTCATTCGCCATGTTCCATTCAGGCTGACGACATACATAATGTAAATATAGAAAAAAATTGGCTTTCAAACTAAAGCTCGCATCCAAAAATGATTTTCACTCACAATTACACTAAGAAGTTCTCTTCTTAATTCACTAGACGTTTTACAACAATAACAAAAGAAAAGCACAGCAAAATCATAATATTTATATGTACATATGTACATCTCAAAGACCCCTCTTTTCAAATGTAAGCAACTTTCTTTATATTTGATACAACAATTTTTAATTTTAAGAACTGTCTAACAGTTTAGACAAATGAACTATAAAATATGTGCTCATTACATCTTTTCCCACTGCTGTCTTAAAGAAATCATCAATTCCTTTTGGTGTGGAAGCATTTTTCACCTACTCTATGTTTAAGTATTTCAAATAGATTTTCAAAAGGATTAAAGCTCTACACCACGCCTTTAGCAATTTTGATGCCTGTTATTACCATGTTGTTACACCCCAAGCACTTATTTCCATAGTAAAAAAATACTTCTCTTGGGATGAGGCATCCAAGTAAACTTTCAATTCTTTGTGAATTATTTTTTTTTACACTAAAAGCGAGTTAAATGTAATTTAATACTGTTTCAATAAAATAACTTGCTTACCTACTTACGAAATTGTTATCCACTTCAACAGCTAACGAGCAACGATAGAAGGTTGTTTCGCAAGTTTATATAAATTTTTATTATAAACTATTACTTCTTCTAAAATCATACAATATACATTCATACAACATAATGCACTTCTACATCTTTTTCTGAGTTCCGCAGAGTCCAGAACAGTGTTGTAAAATGTGTTAAATTACACTGTTAAAAAAAACTGTTACGCTATTTTGGAAAGGATTTTTGCGTGATTTATTGATGCAAAAAAGAACCTTTTTTTAGTAAGTAAAAGATGAATATACTATGTCGAAATGTATGTTTTTACATATGGAGTGTAAATGTGACTTCGTTTTCTAAGTCATTTTGTATTTTGTCTGGTATTTTGAGAGTGAACCGTTTATTTTGAAAGTGGGGCGTCCATTCTTCGAAGTAATAAATTCAAAAAAAATAGTATATCGAACTTAACATGACTATTTTCTTTGTAAAGAAAATTAAAAAAATTAACGTACCCTACTTTTGAAATAAACGAATCAACAATGTTCCTTTATTTTATTTTTGGCGAAAAGTTCCAGCCGGATTTGCACAAACTTAGTAAAAAATAAATATCAGAATGGACAATACCAGGGCTGTCCTCCTTTCTATTCTTTTCTATAAATCTGTTCTTTTATTTGATTTTTGACGAAAGCCAGCTCCAGATATACTTATTTTCCCAAGTTTGGTAAAAAATCGTCACAGCATTCTCGGAACGAATTATGCGAATAAACGATATGTCTTAAATTTAACAAACATTCTGTCAAAACAGAACAACAATAAAAAAGGCAAACCAAAGTATTAATGGATTTAAATGGCACAATAAAACGAGGCGACAAAGGAATGCACGTGCCACATGAATTGAACAATTTAAAGTTTTTGAATAAATTTAATGTCATTTACGGCTGACTCTTGGAATCTTGCCAGACATCTAATGAAATGAAAAGTTGCTCGTGTTTATTTCATCATCAAAGAATAAATTTTAGTGTTTTAGCAAGAGGTTAGAACTTAACCAGAAAAGTACAATCGAAAGGCTCGTCAAATTATCCTCAGTTTTTCTGAAATTCGGTTTTTTATTTTGCCTCAATTTGCTTCTTCGTTACACTGAGATTCAATGAAGAGCAAAACTGTAACAGAATGTGGTATGGTTGAATAAAATGCCTATATATTTAATAATAAATAACCTTTTCTTTTAGTTTTTTCACTTATATACCTACACTTTATTGAGTTTCAAGAAATTAAAATAAATAATTTAACTTAATTGAATTTGCGATATTTAAATTTAAAAAAACAATTACTTACAGTTCTTTTCTATAGAAAATGCATTGTTTTACACTTTAGCTCCACGAATTTTCGGTTAATAATTTAGTGATCAATCCAATATCCTTTGACTTCTTCTAATTTTAGTAACCTTTTGAGAATACCGTGACATAAATTCTCCACAATTTGTGAAGTAATACTATGCTACACATCCTCCGTCCCTTCCCATAGTTCATTTATCCCTTTAGGCGGCTCATAATTAGCCAACTTTTTTTCATAGAAAACCACATTTTTTTTTTTTAAATTTATACCTGGGCTTTGAGCTGGCCAAATTCGTGCAGAAAATTGTTATAATATGTTTTTTTTTACAATTAGTGTGCTTCGGATCTCAATTTTGTTAAAAAATTACATTTTTTTCCTTAATTATTGTTTGATGAATAACACCCGGGAAATTATTCTTGAGAATATGTAAAAAAAACCGCTCTTTCATTATCCCTCCAAATATTATAAACGGTTCGACTTCACTACTTGAAATACATCCCACACTATGATGTTGAAGCCAACATGTCTCATGATTTCTTCGATTTTATTTGGATGATATTCATCAAGATTTCTAGCCAATACCGGTTCTTTCATTGGACTTAAATTTGTTAACTTTGGTCTCGTCAGATATAGAAGTACCTGAAAATATGACCGTATTTAGTCATTTTAGCTGCTTCCTGTCCTGTCCAGTGCTTAAATTTGGAAGTAAGTAAATTCTTTACGAGCTGGTCTATTTTTTAACGAAATAGCAGGCTTCTTCTTTTTCTGCACTGGTTTCATCCTAATTCATTTTAAGACTTGCCGTACTATCCATAAACTAGCAATTGATCCAACGCTTTGAGGGGCTAATTTTGGGATATTTTAGATTTTGAAACATAAAGTTGAACAATTGAACGAGTTTCTTGATGTAAGACTATGCGTGATCTTCGTCCGGATATATGTATGTTGCTGGATACAGTCTCATAAGAATCTTTAATTCTCTTGACAGTTTGGAGACTAATTCCAAGCTCATTTCTAATTTTTCGTAATAATTTATCGTTTCCTAAACTATTTTTTATTCAAAATTTAACTGTTGCGTGCATAGTTTTCATTTTTATCTACATATTTAAATATCCAAGCATTTGATTACTCTGGAAAGCATTCAATGAGTGATTAGGAAATAAAAATAATTGTTCAAGTGTGTCACACTATTCATTTCTAAGAATAATAGGACTTCTCTCTATGGTGCAAAATTGTAACTAGAAGACAGAAAACTGTTAATTCTCAAAAAATTAAAATATCGCAAATGAAGTTAAATTATTTTAGTTTCTTAGTGTATAATAATGCGAATGAGTGACAAAAATACGAAAGATATTTATTTATTTTTAAAATATATGAAAATTTTATTCAACCATACCACATTCTGTTACAGTTTTGCTCCTCAGTTAGAAAATTATAACGAAAAGAACTTTATCGACGCAAGGATATCAATATTACATGAATTTTTATCGAAAGCGTCCTTTCCATGTCACCGCTTATGAAACAAAATTCTCTTAAGGTATTGTTAAATACGAATTGCAGCAGCTTTTTGTTTTAACATTTAGTTTGCCAGTAATCTAAATAATCCAAAACTGTTCATAATTTTATATTAATTCCCTTATAATTTTTGATATTTTTTATTCTTTATGAATATGTATATTCTTCCTAAAAATTTAGCTTAAGGGGTTATACGCAGTTGCACGAACGAAAAAAGAAGTTTTTTTATGAATTTTTTCTGAAAAGATATTTTATCTTAGAAAAACAAAAAGTATAGGTACATTTAGTGGCAACATCTGAGTTTATAATAGCACTAATGATTTGTAAAAATATCGATCTGGTGTGCTCCTGCAGACGATCTCCTGAAGGTCCTCCAAAAAAAGGTGTTCGGCGGTGATCACGATATCTCCGGTTTAGTTCATCAGAAATCAAAAACACCCGAAAGATTCTTTTAGTGGATAGATAAACTAGGTATTGAACGAAGGAATAATCGAAATTTTGATTTTTGACAAAATGGCAGCTTCGTAAAAAAAAAATTCGAATTTTCGACCAAAATTGCCACGTAAAATTGTTTAAAAAAATATAAATAATTATCCGAAATCTTATTCCTTCGTTCAATACCTGAGGAATATATCTGAGAAGGTTGTGTTAAAATTTCAGACCAATCGGTTGAGTCGTTTTTTAGAAATCTTGATCACCGACTTCGAAAACATAGTTTTGAGAAAAACGTTTGAAAAGATTTTGTTTGTGGCGGATCACTTGGTTAACAGTCCAAGACGTCCTTACAAATATGCGTATATCTCGAAAAGTACTTACCGGATCGATTTGAAACGTTCAGGGAATATAGTCAGATATGTACATTACGAAAATACAAAAAAAAAAAAAAAATTTTTTTTTGTAAATTCTAACTGCGTATAACCCGTTAAAGTAATTAGATTGACTTATTTTAATAATTTTGCAAATGTATATTATTAATATAGATATATGCAGTTTCACCAATTTATTATATTAAATTATTTGTTATTGAAAATATTGAAAATCCACCAAAATGAAGCATGTGAAAATAATTTGTAGCCCAAAAATTAGGGGGCTATTACTTTAAGTTCTGTATTTGTTTTCAATATGTGTATTAAAAATCTAAAGAAGATAGTTTTGAAAGCTGATTGGGTGATGCACCAACATCCGCTGAAAAAGTGTCAGCCGAGCGTTTCCAAATTGTGATCATGGTTTGCCTCATTTTATCCACAACTTATTTTATCAGATTCCATTCCTAGTTTTGGAGTTCCATTCAAGATTTGTTTATTCACCAGTACGAAACGGAAAATAATTTTTCAAATGAAACTTACATACAGGTCTTAATTTCATGCAATTAATTTTAATTAAAAAATAAAGAAATCTTTAAGCCAGAGCAAAATCGAGATTATTATATAATACTTTGAATTAAATTGCAAATTAGTGTGCAATAAAAATGAATAGCTGTATTTTATATAATTTCTTGTCATTCAAAAAAGTTACTGCCAACATTCTTGCCCCTATCTAAGAAAAAAGAGGGCCTCAATTCTATTTTTAATTCTATGTATTTCAATGTGAAAAACATGTTAATTTAAATTAATTCGTTCTTAAATAAAAGCTGATCGAATTTTAAATTTATCTTGGTATAAAGTTTCAATTTTAATAGGTTTCATATTTGCAATAAATGTGTCTTGCCTCTTTGTTTTAAGGTTTAGTTTATTTTATTTGAATTAAATCGCACTAATTTTAAACTTGGACATACATATTTAAAGTTGACCGAAAGCATATTTGAATCCATTATAATATTTTAAATTTTTAATTTAAAATAGAGATCTATTTTTAGATTAAAGCGATGTTCGTATCTATTTGCATTTTAAAGTTTTACGCCTTTGATGCCAAATCGTATCAAAAAACATTTGAATTTAAATTATGTTTTCGATTTTACGTTGTTTTTTCTTTCTAAAACTTCCTTTTGTCGCTTATTAGAATTTTGCGCGAAAGGCTCGACATCTTAGTTTCAATTGACAGAGTAATGACAATAACGACTCTCGCTTAAAATAACCTTTTTGTCAAAATTGGGGAGTATTTTGAAGAAGTTATCTAAGACTTTAAATTCAGATATGTATGCTTCGTCCGCTTTAACCAAAATGGCGATTACAATGATCGATTTGTAGAGTTTTCCACTAAAAAAGTCAATAAAATATAAGTAACTATTATTTAAATAAAGAAAATAACCATTCAAGTTAAGATATGTATTTTTCTTTCAGATAAATATATTTTTATATCGATATAGTGCATAGGAAAACATAATTCATAAAAATTTTATCAAATTATTGGCAACTAAATTCGGTTAGACTTTGAGCTTTATTGAATTTAGCACGCTGATTTCAATTGAGTCCTGAATTGACACACGGCCTGAAAAAAAGTGCATTTGTACTAATTCTTCATTTAGCTATTAATACAAGTATACTAAAGGGACGAAAATAAAACGAAATCTTTAAAATTAAAGGTAATATATAAGTTTCTTAAACGTTTCAAAGTTACAATATAGGAGTTAAACCGTTTGGTTAATCGATATGTTTGTATTGAATTAAAAAGCTTTATGCTTTTAACATGTTATGCCACAAAAGTAATATACCTAGAAGATTCATATTCATACCACTAACATAGCCCTTAGAGCTGAAGAGAGCCTAGAGCTCTAAAGTAAGCTCAACTAATCGGGTTTTATTAGAAAAAAAATGAGCTCAATAAAATTAGAAAATCTCTCATTGGCTAACACGAGGTAGTTTTATTTTATATAGTAATTACTTGACATTACAGCGCTTACTTTACATGCTCTAAAAAGTAGTTCGAAAATTCGTAATTATAATTAAGTACTTTACTTTTAAGGATTTGTGGCGATTGTGGCGACCAGCTACATTGATAACTTATTTTTTATAAATTTCAATTATTTATCTAATTAAATGTTAAGTATTTTCATTTAATTCTTTTTATTAAAACTGTTTTCCAATTCAATACTTAAAATTAAAGTACTTTGTGTCGCTCACAAAAAGCGTGAAAACTAGATATGACGGAAAATTATATTTTGATCAGGGGAGTTAGGAAAAATAAAAGAGTGAGTTTTTGAAAATATATTGAACTAGGAGGATGTAAAATAGGAATTGTTAGGAATGTTTAAAATAAATAATATTAATTTCAAATAAATAATTATAAAGAAATAAGAAGTTAATTGTTTAAAATAAACTAACAACCAAAAGAAGAAATTTTATATAAAGTTGGGATAACGATCCCACAGATTCTATGCTTAGGCAATTGTGTTTTCGGGTAGCATTAGAGATTAGAGATTACACCCAAAATTTGTTCGCATTATATTTTATTTACATTGTTACTCAATAAATTTATATATCCTGTTATACGTTTCTCTTATTTTCCATTTTTAAATAACATATACATATATTTTTTCATCATGCGGGATTAAGTATATGCAGCTCAAAATAAAACAATCATACAAAATCTTGGAATAATTTTCAAGTCAGCATATGTATTTTATGTTTTCAATTAAATAAATAAATAAAATAAATTTCATACATTTTTAAACTATCAGCGGTCACAGCAACTGCCCTACCTGGCCTAACTAACTAACTAAAAAACTTGAATCATATTTTAAGAAATACTAAATTACATTTCATGATTGAAATCTTGCAAACTCCATACATATTAAGGATCTGAGTGAATTGTTTCCAACTCTGCAAATCAATTTTCCCATGACTGCATATTGTTTAGAGGTTTTACTGCTTTTCTTCATTGTCTATAATGTCAAATGATTAAAATTTAGTCTGGTCAGAAAAACACTAAAATTTAGCCAATTGCATTATCGATTTGAATACACTAAGAAGAAAACACTGACAAAAAGAACTTAAAATAAAGATTACATTTACCAAATACTTTGCAGGTTTTTAGCCTACCGTGTTTTTGGTTATAATAAACAAATTAATTTTGGACAAACAAACTGGACAAATCAACAAGGTTTTGTTTAACAGCCACAGAACCCCCAAATTGAGCCTGATTTTAAAATTTTTAACTTTAATAGAACTTAACATAACTTAATAGAAAAGAAACCCTTCAGGAAAAATATAAAAGAAATACCGACAGAGCAAACATTTTAAACGAAGGTACCCTAAACCGGAGGTGGGCTAAAAATCAGCTGGAAATTACCAAGAAATTGGGAAACTCGTTGATGAATTACAAATAAATGCAAACTCTGAGCTAACTGATTTCTATCAATTCTTATAGTAGCCCAAAATCGGCTTTATTCTACCGCAGCGGATTGTGCAGATTTCAGCGGAGGAGTGGTTTAGATCTAAAATCTTTTTAGAAATTGTCCTGATACTATCCAAAATCAGTAATAAATGCAAAAAACCGGAGATACCTAACTAATTTCTATCAATTCTGATAGTATCCGAAAATCAGCATACTTCTAACGCACCGGATAGCGCAGATTTCAGCGGAAGAGCGGTTTAGATATGAAATATACAAATAAAGCCAGTTTGGTTTAATTTACCAAGACTTTTTTCCTCAGTGTAAATTTTACGAATTGGAAGTGCTCTGCATTCCCGATATTTTCCAAATACTAGTCAGTATCTGTTAAAATCATAAATTTTAGTCAAAATTCCCATAAGCCCTTAGTTTCAGTTTAGTGCTCTTTCAGTCTTAAAATATGTTTTTGGATGTTCCATTTTAGAAAACTGAGAGATTAGAGTCACAGAAATAGCAAGTAAATGTGTTTCCGTGGGTACACTGAAAAAAAAGACTAGAAATATTAATTACTATTTTCGTTGTTTTTAGCCAGCTAATTAAATTATTTGATAGAACTAAAATAGTAGGAAAAGCATTTACAAAATTAGTTGATTTCCCAATTGTTTTAGTTTTAAAAACTATTATAATTCAATTAATTGGGTAAAAATCAACGAAAATAGAATGATTTAGAAAAATTACATTTTTCCGTCGTTATTTTCAGCATATATTCCTAAAAAATTTCGTTAAAAATTGTATCAAAACTATAAGAACGATGTTTCTGGGTTTTTTCATAAACAAATTGCCGAAAATAAACAAATTAAAGGCAAGTAATTTATTTGCCTTATCGACGGCGGCAAACACGCATTTATTGTGTGAAATGATAAACCAAAGAAATCAAAAGTTTTCTTTAAATTTGTTTATTTTCAAGAATCTTGGATATTTTTCTTAAACAGGATGAAAATTTTCAATTTCAATTTGCACAAAAATGTTGTAGCAATACGCAGAAAATCGCAGCAGAAAAAATGTAACTTTTCGAATTTTTAATATCTCGGCAAGTATCGCGATCGAATATTTTTTGATTGCATAATTGTCACATTTGATCATGAACATTACTGTATCGTTTTATCAAAATCAGATAGGAGACCTGAAACTCATTTTTTAAAACTTCGATTAACACAGTTTTTTTTACATATTTGTGACCTCAAATCAATGTCTTTACAACGTTTTAAAAAAACCCGCGAGGAGACTTCAAATTGAAAAGAGTTTGTGTCCAAATTGTAAAAAGTCTGAAATTTGTTAGTGAAAATCTTGTTTTGACGGTTTTATCTTTATTTTAAGAGAAGAACAATAGTAATTCATAATATGGTTCGAGAATTAGGGAAAACCCCGCATAACACTGTACTTTCATAAGAGTTTTGTTCTAAGAATTCTAGAATTGGTAAAGCCCTCGAACGACTAAAAAGTTTACTATAAAATGTATAAATAAACTCCTAGATCGAACAGTTAGTCATTTTTCTGTAATAATGACTCATGTTCTTATACGCATTATACCAATCAGTTTTTGATTTTATCCGTGGTACGGATAAATGCAAACATTTTAATTTATTAAGTATACAATTGAAAAAATTTATAAGTAATTTAAGAACGCATATAAAATAAAGAAATTAAATTTTACATTATCAATCACTAAGTTGAAATAATTTCAGTTCAGATTATGATTGAAACTTCTTACTTTATTCTTTTTAGTGTTTGCCATAGTTGGCACCCTCAGTGCTCAAGTTCCACTCGCACTTGACCAGTTTTTCTCTTTTGTTATATCGTTGAATATGTAGTAGGCGTGCATTTAATCGTGTTATTATAACATTTATTGAATTTCCCACTTGCTCATCTCGATGTTGAGCGCTTTTAATATTAACCGTGTTGCATTTATGAGTGCAAAATATTTCCGAAAAAAATATGGTCATACACGTGTTTTGCTGCACCTCCATTTTTGCTAATACCATAGCTAACTATCCATTTTTGCTAATTTTGGAGCTAATTTCTAATCTGTTGTTACTCATTTTGGAGCTACATAAAAAGCATAAAACCCAGGTCTCCAGTTTTGCTTATTTTAGTGCCTATGTTAAAAAGGAGGTTAAATAGAGGGTAAAAAGATTCTAAAAGATCGCTCCACGATTATTCGTAAGATGATCGCTTTTCCTACTGGGAATTTAACCTAAAATCTTTAGCATGTCAGGAGAAGAGTTAGTTGCAAAACTGCGACTATTTGAAACAGCCGTCGGGTTTTTGGCTTACCTTGCAGCAGTCGGTTTTCAGCGTCCGTGAAGCTGAGCACCCAGGCGTCACCCTCCATCGCGGAGTTCTTCCCTTGTAGGGCGATGCATTCTTTGGAGAGCATGTCGAATCCCTCGGTTTTGACCTCGGCTACGATATTCGGGTGCGGCCAGGGGATGCCCGGAAGCGGCCAGTGGGAAGCCGACCGGGGCCACAGCCCGGCACACTTGAACGCGGGCGTGATTTGCACGATGATACGCTCGCGTATCCTGAGCTTCACTTCGGTCGTGTCGGCGATCATTTTCACAATATCGCGATACGCGCACTTGTCACACGCTTGGGCGACCAGCGTCTGGAACCGAGACCGGATCTTCCGCGCCGAGAGGTAGCCGGACGCGGTGATGAACTCCACCCAGAGGGACATGGACCGCTTCCGGCCGTCGCTGAGTTTGAGAACCGCGCACCCGGGAAGCGTTCCGTCGTCGACAAAGTTGAGAACGCCCATCTGGTTGAGGTAGATGATGATCTCGAACTCGGTGGGCGAGATCACCTCCAGGCCCTCGTACCGGCCGTTGTAGTCGTTCAGGGAGGAAATGAACCGGGGCTCCTGGACCTCGACCTCCTTCAGGACGTCCTGCACGATCCGGCAGACCTCCTGAATGGTCTTGTGGATCTGGGCCTTCCGCGTCTGCACGCGATCCGCACAATACTTGTTCATCTGGTAAACCATCTTCGACTGGGCCGCGATCATGTCGGATGGGACTAACATTTTCTTGCAAGGACTATCTCGGAATCTAGAACTATTCAGTTTGGCATAGAACACTCCACTTAGAACTGCACCTTTTTCCGGCAATCGGGTCCTGATCCTGATTGCTTCTTCACCGGCCGCTCCCACTCATTTTCGAACAGAATCGCATTCGCAGCGTGGTAATCCTCTGGCGCACGCGCTCGCTAGCGTGAAAATTTCACCACAGCCCGGAAGATACGCAATTACTTGAGGAACGCTCCGCGTCCGAAAGGCCACTGACTTGGGAGACGTCGAGCGAAGCCCCGACCGGCTGGTGCCCCACCGCAGAAGGTGCGACAAAGCCCGGTTTTTTTGCCCTCTCCTCAGTCTGCTCCGAGTCGACGGAAGACGGCGAGAAACACGTCCCGAACTGGTCGATGCGGCGAGGGAAATTAACAAGACGAACGACTCCGCGCGCCGCGCCGGCTCAAGAAAACCGGGCTCCGAGCACGTCGTCTTGGAAACCCGGCCGAGTGTGCGTGCGGGCGTGCGCCCCGCAGTCGAGCGGAGCGTCATTCATAAATTCATGATGGTGCTAGGCAGCCTCGCTCCTCCCACGGGGGCCGGGCTCGCCCTGGCGGCGAAAGCGGCTCTTCGCGCCGCATGGGCCCCATCTGCGCGTGTGGTGGTGCGGAGCGCTGGCCGGAAAACGGTAGCGACGATTTGAATCTGGACGAGGCTCGTTCGCGCTCATTTTGTCGGTCCCACCCTCCGCATTATGCGGCTTTGTGCGGCTGAATTGCCGTCGCGCCCCTTTTTGTGCCGGGGCGCGGATGATTAATGGGGCCCTGCCGCGGCTGAGTGCCATTAGACCGCGTTAATGACGGGGTGAAATGAATGAATGAACGAGCGTAGTGAGGACGCCGCACGGTGCACGCGCGAATTGGAGCCGCTCGGAAGCATCTGGGCCGCTCTGGCAGCGGACTCACATTTTCACCAATTTCCTCGCAAATTGAGGAGAACAGGTCTGGGCAATGTCAAGGATTTCACGCGCCGGGGAATTCGATCGAAGTCGGCTTCCACCGAAAATAGAGGAAGCGGGCTGTTTCTATGAAATTTAGAAGCGATTGCTTCGGGCGGCTCAATGTTGTAAATCAATACAAATAGGCATGTCTTTTTTAAGAAGAATTTCTCTAATATTTTATGATGCATACATTGAGAAAATTGGAATTGCAAAAAATCCTATATGACCTGTTCTACGGAATTTTAATGGGCTCAGCTCGTAGGTTCTTTATTTGTCAATACCAATAATTTTTTTCTAAATCAGCAATAGAGTTTTAATCGACTTCTACTTGGGCACTGAACATCATTAATAAAAAAACACCACTAATATAAAAGTAACGATAAGTGCAACTTTCCTACAATCTAAATAATGATTTCATAATTCCGTTTTTATTACAATTTTCATTACTGAATAGAGGCGACACGAATCCTCTATCACTTCCCTGCCTGATAAAACCAAGTTAAAATAGCAAGCGGCGGCGTCGCCGTTATTAAAATTCAAAGGACGGAGTGAAGTTAGCAATATCAGTCTTACGCTTCGGCCAACATGTTAACATTCAGATGACTTGCATGATTTAATGGAGCACATTAAATTTGTTATAAAATGTTGTTTTGAATAAAAACGTCCAATATATCACTTCTACGTCTACGTAGACATGAGAGCTTTCCCGGCAATAAACCTATATGATTTAATTTTTGATATATTATGTTTCTTTTATAAATGGGTTTGAATTTATTATATATTTTTCCTAAATTATAAGCAGTTTCTTTTCTTTTCAAAATTTCTAGTCGATTTATGAAATGTATCGTAATATCAAGGCTACTTTAAAATATGTACATTTCAATAGAACTTCCGATTTAATTTTCATTCCCTGTACTGTTCGTATTTTTGCTACAAAATGAATATTTACCATTGTATTGTCTGATCAGTTTAGAGTTGATTATCTATGGTACAACCCTGACCCACAGTTGCTTTTCGTGACAAATGGCAATAAAAAATGCGACAACAAAAATTCCCATTTTATTTCATCATATTAAGAACTAGCCATAAAACATTGCATGAGCTTTATGGAAGAACTAATTATAATAATAAACATCCGCTTACACAAATATATTGTGAAAAATCTATACAGAATAATTTATTAATAATAATTTTATTAAAACAGGGCAGAAATTCTAAATTTTCATAATGGGTATTCACGCTTTGGTGCAAATAGGCCTAACACCCTTGCATTTCGTATTGCATCGTTGTATAAGGTGCAAACAAATCGGTTTTATGGCAACAACTATGAAAATTTAAAATTTTGCACTCAGTGCAACGATGCAATAGTATATGTATGTAGGTATACATATGTATGTATAATACAAGAAAGCGTGATTACCCCTATAGTTTTTTCTATGGCAACCGATTTTTTTGCAACTTATACAACGATGCAAATGCAGAGGTGCAAGATCTATTTCCAGCAAAGCGTGAATACCCATATTATATTTTTTAAAACTCGTTTAAAGCCCTGTTCTGAAGCATTTATACTTCCATTGGTTATGCTTCTTCAAAAATCTTTAAATAATGGGGTATTGCTGTTTATTTTGTGTAAAATTTATATTATTATATATTTTTCTATATCTCAACCTGTTCGTAAGTTTTTAATTTTTAAGAATGGCAGTCGTCAACCAAATTAATACATATTATATAAAAAAAGAGTTATTCTAGACAGAAATTATTATTCCTGTTCCTAGATTTAAGGTAGACTATGAAAATATATTTACTTTCACTAACTACTTAGTACAAACAAAGGTAAATTCAGAAATGAGATAAAAAGTTTTGAAGTTCATTTTAGATTGTTTCATAAAACTAAGATATTGTTAACTCTGGTAAACATAAATATTAAAGCAGAATACTTTAGTAATTTATCTTAAATGTACTTGGAACCTAAAGTAACCCAGGAAACTTTTAAAGACAATATAAAAGAAAACGACGTATTAATAATTAATTAACCAAAGGATTGTACTTTTCGGATTCAAAATAATATTAAAAAAAAGAGTGAAATAGCTGATCTACTCGTAAATTCCGTTCTTGAAAATCGCATCGACAATTACTTTACAATTAGTCAAATCTTGGCATGTTAATTAATATTGTTAGAATAGAAATAGAGAAGTATAAAGATTTATAGCTTTATGCGCTTCTTAATTTCTGAACGGATTAAGTATAGAAATTATAAATGCAGTGTTCAATATGGGGTATAAAAATACATAATTCACTCTGATGTATTTTTATTCAAATAGGAAATTTGTAGTATTTGCTTACAGTGAAGAGTGAGCACCATGTAGCAAAATATTACTATACGCTTGTAAAATTTCGATCAGTTGGTTAAATGAAAACTTGATAGATTTTGAGTTATGAACGATAAATACGTATGAGTAAATTGCAATTAAAAATCGCAGTAGCCGAAGGCAGAAAATTTTACAAGGTTAATATTCAACAGCTAAAGGAATGCCCTATTGTTAACTTTTGCATCTAATACAATGCATTTTTTTGTTTCACGTGGTATTTAAGTAAAATGTAGTAAGAATTTGCTACGATACAAGATCAAATACACCGAAGAGTTATACTTTTCATGATAATTGTAACTTGCATCAGTTGTTTGCCATTATATTCATATTATATCGTATATTAATGACTTGCTTAAAGTAATGAAGTCATCTGCAAAATTAATAGCTACCACAATATTAAAAAAAATCAATCGCTTATGTCAATCGAAACACAGGTAGCCGATAAAACAGTTATAACCGAAAAATAGGCCCAAGAAAGATCAGTATAAAAAAGAGAGCTCGAGAAAACATATCTCAAAATCAATAAAATTGAAATATATGGAGAAGACCACCTGCCGGAGGTAGTTTACACAGCGCCTCTCGTTTTATCCAAAAAAGTCGTCTATCGCCGGAGGAGTCGAAGGCATTTATCAATTAATTCCCGGTACAAATAGGCCATAAAGACCCACTAACATCGCTAGCCATCCCAGTTAACGAAGGCCTAGCTGTGAGACTGAAAAATCTCCAGAGATATTCTTCCTGGCAAATATCAGGCCGAATGTCTCCAGCACAACAAGAGGCGTCTGATTAAAATCAACACGGGGCACCGTCAAGGTGATCTTGAGATATTTATGAGCAACGTGAATTTGAGCATTTTATCAATTAAAATGGGGCACCCTGGTGCGTCCGCGACTGGCCAGGGATAATTGACCCCGAGCCCGGTTTATGGATTCCAACACCATCAGAGGAACAATACAAAACGGCCGTAAAGAGGCTGATCGGCCGTCGACTTCCATTGTGGCTCCAGGTAATTAGGGCGGGCTCCTTAGAGCCGATAAGTGTTTTGCGCTACTTGGCCATAAATCTTAGACGAAGCTCTTGTCGCTCCGTGTTTGGTGCGAAGGTTTGGCATAGAGGCCACACACCAAAGGCGGAAAATAGAGGCCGGCGGAGGTATCGCATACCGGCGTTTTTTTCTCAAGGAATCGGATCACCGACAGCTTTACTAAGAGTCAGCACGGTGAAAAATTCGCCGTCTTGTCGGGCCAATCCAAGTAATTAATGCGGCCGCAAAACGGAACAGCAAACGCTCATTTGGTCGAGGAGCCAGCTCCGTTCGAAAGCGTCGACGGTGCCAGCCATGTTCGCAGGCTTAATGTCTTTTCAATGTTGCGCATAATTACGATTGCCAGCTGAAATTTTTCTCCGCCGCGACTACACGTGAGTGGAAAGCGAAGAAAACTTCATTTTCACAAATGTTCGTCGTTAGTCAAGGCATCATGACTCGGCTGTGGCGCGGAAGGCAGCCAGCCAACCAGGCGCGCTATTTTTACTTGGCTGCACAGAGCCACGGTCTTGACGAATGGCGGAGTCAGTTGTTAAGACGTTTGTCGTAGATCAAAATGGGCTGGAAATTCATCAACTCCAGCAGTTGCTCGGCCCGCTCGTTCGGAGCAACATCGGAAAAATAAAGAGACACTGGAAAATGCGGGAAACGCAGCGACGTGCAATCGCTGCCGCCGTAGTACTTTATTTTGGCAATTTGTAAATTTATTCCTAATTATTTGAGCGATTTCCAGAGTAATAGTCACGTCTGTTTCGCATGTTGACACGCAGTGCAGGGCTCGTAAATTTCACCAAAACGAACAGCACCCAAAGCATGTTGGGCATGTAATTGCTTCGGCAATTTACGGCGTTTCGCGGACGAGATGCTCTTTTTCGCGTGTCGCCATGTTCGAATCAGACGGCGATATTTTAAGGTTAATTTGCTTTCTGATACAAGAGCCTTGAGATTTACGGCAGGACGAAGGCTGTTTAGTCCCGCAGAGTCACGATCCAATACCGTGCCGTACTTTTCTGCAAGGTAAACAAGGTAATGTATACCACTATACCTTTTTTTAGTCTGTTTAAGATGTAAAACTTTTAAACGTAAACTTATCGTCGATGATATTGCAAACCAAAGAGTGAATAGCCGCGTAAATGACAAAAGTAGCAACATAAAGATTTGGCGTTTAACAATCCTTATTTGAATTTCATCTTTCTTAATTCACGGGATATTGAATTAACCAGCAAGAACTTTAGAAATCGTATGAAAACAGACAGCATATCAATTTCTATTGGCAGCAAAATCGCGCATTTACACGAATTTACGTAAGTGTTAATACCTGGTAGTGATTGCTTCGAATGCCTTGGCGAGCGAAAATGGAGTTTAAATTTTAATATGACTTAAATACGGAATGTGAAATAGCTATACTATAAATAATGTTTCTAGACAAATAAGTATAGCAAAATGAGTTGTTTAAATAACTTTAGTAAAACATTTCGCAATAAAATTAAATATTGCATAAAATTCAAATGTAAGAGATTTTACAATTCTTTAGTATTTTACGTATGGCAATCCATTTATTATTGATATCCATTAATATTATCGCCTTAGAGAGTATAATGTAAGACTGATCGGTCATTTTGCTTAAGCCTAAAAGTTCATTACACAAAATACTTTAACTTAAATAATTTGTCCGTTAAGAAATTGAATATAATTCGATGTAATTTTACCAATTATCGGAAGAACTATCACACAGATTAAAGTGCCTAACTAGTAGTAGGTACTACCTGTAATTGTACAAATATTTCCAGGTTCTTGCAGCAGCAATTAAAAAAAAAAAGATGTTAATAAGTTAGTAAGTCAATGCGATTCATAAAACACATTACAAATTGCTTGACATTTAATAATTTAATAATAATTTTCATACTGAAACAGTAAATATATACGTAAATCAACAAAAGCAATAACAGCATCTGAAAAAGTATGCAATTATTATTATTATTTATGTAAAAGAAACGTAATTCTAAGTAATTTTCAATTAATTTATGAAGTGTAATTGGGAGTTTTAGTGTCTTATTATAATTAATGGAAGAAAGGAGTAGATAAGCGGTGGAGTTTTTTTTGAGAAACTGTCATTTCAAGTTATTTAGAATGATCTTGGGATATCTAAGATAATGGAAAAGTGAGACTTCCTGGAGATTTTAAAATGTCGGTAGGATGCCTTCAGAATTAATCTAATGTTACGATGCTATCATTAACTGATTAACTATTCAGCAGGAAATGGATTTTATATTATTCCAGCTCTGTTTTTTCTTAGTGTACGGGAACAAACAAACCCTCCTTGATTAAATTTAAGGCAGTTTAATAATGTTAGCTAAGTTTAATATTTGTTTCGACTGGTAATGAATGATTTTTTCTGATAAAAATGTTTGAAATTGATTGAAAGGCTTGTAGATAGCTTTTATAATCCTTTAAAACCAGTGACTCATTCTTTGGAACACAGTATACCAAGCGTGTTTCAAACTCATATAACAAAAATCTATTAAATAAACATCTATCATACTTGTATTTGTTTAAGAAACAAATTCTTATAGCAACTAAATAAATTCAATATTAATATTTCTATGTAGCAGTAGTTCACATTTTTGTTCTAGAGTGAAAAATTTTTAGCAGCTTTAACTACTGTACATAAAATAGACCCCGATAATCAATTGCTTCCATAAAAGTTAGACAAAACATTCAATTACTATTGTTAAGGAATAAAATGATTCGAGAATGTAAGACTTTCAAATGATAGTCTCTAGTTGCTCCAGCATTCGTCGATGGAGTCGAGATATCAAAAGGCGCCGCTTTTCCAATAAACTCTAGAGCGGACTGAAAATTTGACGACGGCCTTATCTCGTTGGAAGTAGCTTTATAGCTTGGCTTACAAGGAATATGTCACTCAATCGGCGGCGTCTCTGGCTTTATCACTTGTCATCGTCACCCGTATGCCGCCGACTTATGGTCATGCTGGACCCATCGCAGCCGCCGATAATTTCAGGCCGGCCATGTCGCAAGAGACTTCGATCCATTACCCGAGCGCCTAGCCGGCAAATGGGGCACCGAAGACGACCAGGGGAATAAATTAAAGACTCGATGAGCCGAGACCTCGCTGCAGATCACTCAGATCCGATCATGCTGGTGACCGGGGATCACGAAATAGAGACGTCGCTTGCAGGTGGGACGGTTTTAATTAGGCTTTGTTTGAAACGGCTACTTGGCTGCTTCCTTATTTGATATATTTTGGCAATTTATCGCCGATTGACTGTGGGCTTAATTAGTGCCCCCAAATGCTGTGCTGTCTTGTTAAGCGTTTTCGAGGCGAAATTTACGAGACTTCATCCTACTTATTCAATATAAGGAGAAACGATTTGCATTTTTAAAAAGAACAATCAAAACGTATCATTATTATCATTAAATCTCTACTTACTTTCTTTCGTGAATTATCCATAAAGTAGGTATTTGTGATCAAAACAAGATCGTTATAGTCATCATGCCGCATATGCCCAAACCAAAACATAACATGAATTGAAAGAAAATTAAAAGATCATTAGAAGATGATGAGATGATTAGATGTATGTGAACTTCATGCTCATATCACGGTTAAAAATCTTGAATTAGATTTTAATACTGTCGTAAGATTATAGCTAAAATGTAATGTGTTATAGTTTTTTGATACTTGTTTTTAAAAACGCAGAAAAATGACGCAATAACTAATAGATTAAAACTAGATAGTACCAAATACCTTCAGCGTAGCACAAAATTTACGTACATACACCTTATTTTATATGTAGGCAGTAGTTATAATATTTTGTATGTGTTGAACTATTAAAACTGAAACATTATATGAAATGACTGCATATTTTAAATCTAAAGCTAGCAGCATTTAAACCGCTTTCAATATTTTCTTTTTATAGTCTATACCATACAAAACATATTAAAATTCACTACAATTTTAAGCAATATCGTTGACGTGTTAGTTGAACATTTTATTTATCGGTCAGTTGGCAGTTAAATTCGAATAAATCGATCAAGTATAAGCTTGCACAATTGGTGTTCCATGCCAATTATTAATAGCAATGATAACAATGATAACTTTTCATTCAATTTACACCTTATACGTAGTCTGATTTTCTTCGAATTTGAATGCTAAAATTTTTTAATACCGATAATTTTGGCCCAATCTACACCTAATTCTCAATGTTCATGATTTTTTTTTCAAATTTTTGCGAGCGATCGATTTAGTGATAAAATTAGGAACAGCAATTTTTAAGCGTTTTTCCTGAAGAAGTGTTTTAAAAAACGCATACAAAAATACATAATATATATTTATGAATTCGTGCTTCAATAATATTTCATTTGATACCCTACCACGATGCCCTTGATAAAAATTGTTTGTTTCTATTTCCCAATTTATTCCCTGAAATTAGTCCCGAGAATCAGAAAATCTACAAAAGCTGGAAAATAATATTAAAATTATATATTAATAATAAAACAAAGCGATCAAAAACTTAGCAAGAAAAACAATATAATTCTGTCCAAAATTTAGCAAGGAAAAATGGAAAAAATTGCGGACTCTAAAAATTTTATTTTGGACCAGCAAATACCTACATACATAAAAATTTATCTGAGTGTATAAAGTCGTACGTAACGTTAGTATCTACGATAGCTCTTTCATAGCGAAAAAGGGTATGTTCTAATGTTAAGCTTCATAGTATTCGTGATATAATCTAGGATACAAATATGTGGTTTCATAATATGATACGAAAAACCCATTACATGTTGATATTTTCGTACGAGTACGGTACACTACACTTTCATAATACGCAAATTAGTTAACCTTTTGGCTGAAGGCGGCATGACGCTTGTATGGAATTAATCTTTTCCTCCGTAACAAGACGGAGTTATCAGAAGGCAATAAATTAAGATAGAGCCGCGATAAGCTTTAAGGTTACGGCATAAGCGATGGAGTCGCAAATCGCTGGTCACTACTTTACTGAACCTATCGGAATTATCTGACTTTGTAATAAATAGCAGTTTCCATATGAGTGCGATTTGTTAACTCACAAGCAAACATAAATTCTTTGGGATTCGCAAGATATCCATCGGTTATATTGCAAAATAATCAGAGTTGCGCACTTTCTGGTAATATGAATGAGATCATGAGATCTGTAATTTCAAAATAAGACAAAAGGTACGTTTTATTTTATTTATTTTATTTATTTATTGTTTTTATTGTGTAGAACTTCATAATTTATTCATAGATCGGATATATCAAGTGTGACATAGCCAAAGTGTTTTTAGCAGGGACTGTAATGATTATGATAAAAACAAAAAAATTACAAAATACCGATTATCAAGTAATTTCTATCTTTCGATTGGTTGATAACGATCAAGTAATAATTAATTATTATAAATATGTAATATTAAGAAAGGATTTGTAACCGATTTAAAGAAAAGAAGAGGCTATCATTCCGAATCGTACCTATTTTTTACTTTACTTTTCCACTCCTTAAAGGAAGGAAAAAAATGAAATGAAATTTATTTCGTACAATTAAAAAATAAAAATTAATTCTTAATCATTATCGAGGAATCGAAAAAAAAAAATTTGCTTGATAATCGTTATTAAGCGATCGAAAAATAAAGTTACTTGATAATCCTTAAAAAAATAAAAAAAAATTACTTCGTAATTGTTATCGAGCGATCGAAAAATAAAATTTACTTCATAATCATTATTATCCAATATATAATTTTCATTTAGCCGAACAAAATTAAATCATTTATTCTAAATATAATTAAATCTGACCAAGGCTACAAATGAAATAATTGATTTTAGCTTGGTATAAAGTGATGTATTTTTGTTTTAAATTTCGATAATAATCATTATTTTCGATCCCTGATTTTTAATTTATTTACATAAAATAGTACATCGGGAAAAATGAGTGAAACAATTGAACTAACTATTATCTAATTAACCTACTTATAAACTATTTTACTCTATTGTTGACCGGCTGATTTATCACAAGCTGTTTAATTAGAACATTTTCCGAATAGCCGCATTTTCCGAAAAATTTATTTGTTACTATATAACCTACTACCTACTAAATTTATCGCTGACAGGCATAACGTTTGCTCGACTATGCAGCTCTAATAGTTCTAGGGTGAAGAAGTGCCAGGGTATATTGAAATTATTTTAAGTATTTTATTTTGGATAACTTGAAATTTTTTTAATATGCTTGCGTGAACACTGAAACAAAACCGACTCATCATATATCATTAGGGCATGAAATATTACCTTGTATGCATACATTTATAATTTTATATTTCATGCTTAACATTGATCAATTTATGAAGGTGAAGAGATTCATAATTTTTATTAGAAGATTCATTTTATTTAGAATTGATGTAATGCGCTTTGGAAAGGTTTTATCAAAGGTTATTCCTAAGTATTTAGTATATATTTTTGCAAGGCATATGTTAAGAAAGTTAGCTGTGTATAAATTATAAAATATTGGTCCTAAAACGGAACCCTGAGGTACTCCAACTAGGATTTTATGTATTTCAGAAGGTGTAGGATCAAGATATACCTGAAAATATCCCTATGACTTAGGAAATTACGGACTATATTAATTAAGTATACTGGGAAACCAAATTTCATAATTTTATGTATCAAATCATTATTCCAAACCGAGTAAAAAACTGCCTGTACGTATATAATAAGACAAGATCAATAGACCTTTTTTGCGTAAATTAAGTATTTTTAATAAATTGAGCAGTTCAAAGTGGAATGAGAGGTGTTGTGACTAGATCTAAACTCAAATTGGTGATTGGGAATTACTTAGACAAAAAGTACGTCAACAAAAGAAAATGTAGGAAATGTCAAATCTTTGGTCTGTGTTTATACGCAGCATAACGTGGCAGTTGAGACAAAACCAAGTAATAAAAAAAATACTTTCTCAGCAAAAGGCAATTAAAAACGTTCATCTCCCGCCTGATAAGAGGAAAAATATTTTTGGGTTCCCCTATGCCCAAATGGGCAACCTATCGTCTGTTTATGATCAGACGAGCGCGGCGGGATACAGGCGCCACCGCTGCAGGTAGGGCGCACATGTTTTCACGTTCCACAATTCAAATACAGGTGATCACTCACAATATCCCACCGGTGCCCAAGTACTTGACAAACTCCTCTGAGGCGCTCCAGACACCTGATCGCATGTCATTCGAGAAATATTGCCGGAGCTCATCTTGGAGATTTCCCCGTGTCCATCGAGCACACGGGGTCTGGGCATGATCACCGTGAAATTCAAATGCGCCTCCACCTTGGTGGTTGTGTTTTCGTTTCATTTTATTGTCTTGCCCGAACGAAGACTCTTAAATCAAAAATTACCTGTGCTGCCCATAGCCAGCCGTGCACTCAGCGGACTCCGGTGGAATATTGTAATGAAACGAAATTAACGATCGTGCACTGGTTCTCAAGTGGCGCACGCAGATTGGTGCTTAGATTGCATCCAACGAACGGTGGCACTGTGCTCCCGACTGTAATGAATTTGTCCACTTAGAATGCAAAATTCGTAAGGAGACTGCTCCTGCAATGAAATGAGCCCACAAGATCAGTATCGCGGATCTTCCGCAATTAAGACTGCAACCGAGAAGGGCTCGCTCTTCGGCTCCTACGGCCGCGTGATCGATCTGCCGTGCATGATAATGAAACTGAATGAAGACGTTACAATTGGACTCAATTAGAGGTACATCAGAGGGCAACTTTCAAGAATATTCAGGATAGTCTCAAGACACTTTCCCTCCCGCTTACGGAATTTAGTTTTATATTAAGGTATATTTATAAAATATCGAAAATCATCCGTACTAACTGAGGAGATACGAAAAACAAACCACGTTTTTGAAAAACTCACAAATTAAATGTTAAATATTTAAAATGTACCAGACATTTTTAAACTAGAATACTCAAAACTATGCTGGTTACGACTAATCTGGTTATTTTATGTAAGGATTGACTTGTCTGAATTTTCCCTGTATGCACCAAAATTTTAAAGAATAAGAAAAAAAAAGAAATAGTATGAAAAAGCAGGATCCTTTAAATGCAATACAATGTTAAATGCAATGTTAGTATGCAATACTTTTGTACAAACTAAACTAGGTATTGTTAAAAGTATGTACATACATATAGTACGTGCTTTGAAATCAAAAGTAAATTGAAATATCTACAAAGATTTGTTATATCCTAAATGTTTGTGTGATCGTTTTCGAGATATTCGCGATTTTTCAATTTTTTGTTACTGCTATTTAGGTGCTTTTGAACATTATTTTCCCAAATTCTATTACATTGTAGTACATTGTGTAGTAAACGAAATTATTCCAATTTATATTCCTAAAGTCAAATGGTATTTCAAAAATTTTCAGATCCTAAATAAGAGCAAGAACTCAGATGCATACATATCTAAATGGACTTTCTTAGAAATTTGTGTGAATTTTGTAAGAGATGTAATATTAATATACAACTGGAAGTAATGTCAGAAAATCTACTAATAGCAAACTCTTTGGAAGAAGAAAATGACGAAGGAAAAAAAATAAAACAATAGTATTTCCTTTAAATAATTCAAGTGAATTTTCTCCTTCACATAGCCAACCAAATTACGTTATGGAAGAGAATTTTTTAACGTTAACAAAGAAAAGCAGTAGTCCAAATTTCATATGGCTAGGTGGCATAGTTTTTAAGACTTTCCAAAAACACAAATCAGTTTCTAAAAGTGATAAAAAAATAAACGTCAGCAACAGACATTTTAGATTCTGTAACTTATTATCGTTTGGTTTTATAAGTATCTGAACAAAATGTTATGAAATGCCACCAAAAACATACATGTTCTTAATGACCTCAATATTATAGCTCAATTCTTTAATAAAAACTTGCGAAATTTGGTCTGCAAAATTATTATAAATTATTAACTAAACTGGCGTGCGCAAGAAAAAAGAACGGATAGAGTTAAAGGAAGAATAATAAGCTTAAATAAGTACTCCGTTACAAAGTTTTGCACTTGAACTAAGAACGAATAAATTTAAAACAAGAACGGACTTTTCATCAAACATCGCTCAATTGATAAAAAAAACTATAGCATATGAATTATGGTAAAAAACATAGTAATGATTTTTAACCCATGTGACTGAACTTTTTCAATTCTATTTTAAAATTGATATGCGATCATGTTCTTGATGATTTTTTAAACAACTGTAAGAATTATGAAGCCATAAATATTAAAGTTTATCAAAATAATACACACAATCGTTTAAGATGCCTTTTTTTGCATATAAAATATACCACATTTTAAATTGAAAATAAACCATTTTATCATCTATTATTTAAGATTGAATTATTATAATATTGACAACTACTTAAAATTAGAGTATAAGTGTATAATGATAGTACATTCTTCAATTCAGATTATTGAATGTAAAATTTCAATACTCCCAAATTATTGCTGAAAGCTTTTATTGTTAGAACGTTTGCGATTAATATTATATTCTGTATACAATATATAATTATAATTATATTATTATATCTTATTTGGGAAGTTTTTCTTCTCAAAGGAGCGAGAACCTAACATTTTGTAACAAGCTGCGCTATCGCTAAAAAAAATTGCTGGAAACCAATTTGTACGGACAGCACCTAATTAAAAAAGAATCTCGATGTGATTTGTGATTCCTGCAGGATATTTCAAATTATATAAAGCTTCTTTTTAGATTATAGCAAAATACATATAGAATACTAACCTGAGACTTAATTAATAAATACTGTACAATTAAAGCACACTAATAGGAGAACAAATCTTTATGATTATTGCTGTTTAGTAGTTACAACGCATAGTTATCAATAGAATATATTTTCTGATTCAAAATTCTGGTAATGCTCCCTCTGTGTTCCCCGAGCGTGACCGTGCCTTAAGGCATCGTCGTGCACGGCTAAATGATTACCATTTGATGCCTGATGTTAATCTATCTTGTATCTTTAGTGCTATTTAATTTCATGGTCCGTTTGGCACCTCCTCCTAGTTGGTAAGCACCCATAAATCACACTGATTTACTTCGGCGATGTCTTCATTAAAAAAGGGTCATCAAAACGGCGTAAACCCCAGCCCCAAACCCTAGACGTACGACCACCTAAGCCCAATTCACAGTGGCTATGGTGGACTCCACCCATAGCATCGTACTTAGTCTTAAAAAAAATTTCACGAGAAGGCCTAGGGAAGCAGAAGGAAATCCTCTGATTCAACAAAACCCAATCCGGCGGTTCGAGGCAAGTTTGGAGGGTGCCTTCGTGCTCTGGCCGGGATTTGGTCTGGGGATCAAAAATTCATCTGACACGGGGATTTCAGTTTTTCAGTCGACTGCACACCGGAGTAATCAATTCGGGACGTTAGTCGAAACGAAACGAGGTTTGGGCGACGAAGACAATGGGATGAGCCGCGGATCATGGAAATATCGATTTCTCTCCAATTTAGGCCAGCGGCAACTTTTTGTCTTTGTACGGCCACCGAGGTCTAAGACGGTCTTTTGAGGTATGGCTTAGGACCCGACCTAAATCAGGTCTTAACCCGACCGTAGAATCTTACGTATAGGAGTGCAGAAATCCCTGGAAAAAAAAATCAATGAAACTGTTTGGGCTACCAGAAAAAGTTTTGTTTTCATGCAGGCGGAGGAGCGGGTCGGTGGATGAATAAAATATAGCAGACCCGGGCCAGCATAAAGACCGTAAAATCTGAGCAGCACAAAAGGCGCACGGATAAGAATCGCGCGATAACATGCTAACAAAGGTGACCCGCTGAGCCATTGAATTCCAAAACAAACAGACGACGGGGTCTGGAGGAAACCGGAGGCGGATGGTCGTCTTGTTGAGGAAATTTATGCGCTCCGCGAACAAGAAAGCAACCTGCCAGCGAACGAAGGCTCGAGGCACACGCGCGGGCTGCAGGGTCCGGCGCGGCTGCTGCGGTGATCTCAGTGCGGCCGCAGCGCACCTCCGGGGCCCCGGACGAGGCGAGGCTGCAGGCGGTTGAGGCTCAGGTGAGATCTGCATCGACTGATCGACGATGCAAATTTCCCTTTGTGATCCTTGAAATGTGAGACCTCGATTCCAGCGATACGCGGAAAATTCGAAAGGATGAAAGCTGAAACCCCCTTGCGATCTGATCGTTCTTTATGATCGAGCCCAGCGATAACATCAAGCAGATGGAGGAATTGAAATATTGAGACTGACGATATGTGCCAATTGCCTTAGTTTCCGCTTCGTAGCCTTCAATGGGCCTTTTTCTAGAAAATATCTGCAATCAAAATTGTTTTGCAACCGTCGTAAAATCTTACATCCTACACTCACTTATAAGATCTGAATTAATAATTGTCATTTGTACTGAAAACAGACAAAAACATCGCGAAAGTTAAGACTGAAAATTTTATATTAGCATAGCTGCATCGAAAAACAAACTGAATCAAGGGTCAAATATCAGTTAATTTTGATGAGTGCCAGCACGAAACTGAAAACAGTCTGACATATTTTAATTTTTGGGCTTAGAAAATATTCAACTGCTAGTCTAGGAGAGTAATGAATCAGTTGTGCAGTATGTAACAATTTCAGTTTGCTCTTTGTTTCAGGACAAATGAACTGAAAAGAAACAAACTTTGAGTACAAAATACATTTCAGTCTGAATTCCTCCTGAATTCAGTTTACATTTTTTTTGTTTTCGATCTCTGTTCCATGTACGCAGTTATTATTAATTATTAAAGAACGATTTGTAGTTTAGTTTTTAGCTTATTTTATACATATATGTATGTATTACATATTTACTTCAATAATGCTAGCTATCATTAATTTTGTTAATGAACTGAACTGAATTTTAACACAAGAACCAATAGGTTAATATGACCGGTTTTTTGTTCAGCAAGAACTTTTTTGATATCTAGATAAATTAATGTTATAGTTATGGAATATCATGTATACCTTTTCAATTTCAATAAACTCCATGTTCAAAACACATAGGTCCCATATCAATTCAATAAAAATCAAAAGGTATATTTTCATTTCAAACCAGTCGATATATGTAACGCAAATAGGTCAAATTTTTCAATTCAATAAAATCAAAAAGTCTATTTTAATTTCAAACAAGACGATATATTTAACGCAATTATTGAATCAAAAAGATGCGTATATTAATAATTTGAATTCACTGGAAAAAATAAAGCTGTTTTGACTTGTGAAATTGGACCTATTTGAATTAAATATATCAACTTTTTTTAAATGAAAGTTTGATTTATTAAATTCTTTTATTTAACTTACACTACGTGTCGTCAAATCTTGCAATGCAAAATTTTTATACTTAGACTTTATCAATCTTAATGAAAATTGGAACACATGTTCAGCTCCGGTGACAATACAAGTTAGTGGTGTCGCCCGAGCGAATCCACCCCCGCATAAAGAATTTTTTAAAAAAATTTTTTTTTATATTTTATCTTGTTTTAATAACATTCTAAAAAAGCACAATTCATTTGAAAATTCTTTATGTAATGTTCATGGAAATTTGTCTGCTATACAAAAGTATTCATTTACACAATTATTACATTGCTTTGAAATTAAAGTCAAACTTTTGTTGTAAATTATTATGATTGATGGAATATTCTTTAAGAAATTTAAAGATGATAAGATGTTTCTGAAATTGAAAATGAACGAAATTCTGAATTTCGTTTTTTATAGTTTGTACAGAGTATATACTAATTTTCATTACAATCCCTTGAACTTAGAAACATTGGTTGTTATATTAGGTCCACCATTTTAAATTTTCAAATTTTGATAGTACATATATAACACATAAATAAATTCTCAATTAGTGGTCTCAAAAAAAAATTCCTTTACTATACCAATTTTCACTGGTATTGAACAACAAACAAATAAGCAAGCAAGCTATCGATTTCGGGACGGCATTAAGAAAGTATTACAGATGTACATATGTTTAAATATTGAGAATTCTATTATTTTGTTTTAATTTTCTAATGCTAAGCATTATTTAAGTTCTTTAATACTTTAGAAGATCGATTTCCATTGTAGCCCAAAATGGGATGCAGTAGGTGACTATTTGGCAAATTTACCTCATGCTCGCATTATACGCAATATCAAAAACTCGTTTATTATGTGGGTGGTTTGCTTCTGGTATGAGACCATAAAGTTTTAATCCTTAATTTCTTTGAACTACTAAATTCCCTAGACACAAAGCATTTGAAAAAAAATTTCAACAATTTTAAATAATCGATGAAGCGAAATGTCTCGAATATGTGGAGCTCCCGAGGGATCTATCATCCGGGAGCAGTTCCGCTGCCCAAATTATTTACTAGCGATTGTCGGCTGTCGCATCGTCAGCTGTGCTCCTTATCACGTCGACGTGTCGGACGGAGCCCATTGAAAAAATCAAAGACGATAACCGCGCGTCGTTAACGCGAAGAGGAATTGCCACTTCTTCGGAAAGTGATGGCTGTTTGACTCCGCTGTCTGCGGCAGCAGACGACGCGGAGGAGGCAGAAATGAGCGATCTAAATATTTTGGTACTTGAGCAGATTAACAAATGAGCTTCCGTCGGGCGGCCGCGCTCGCAGCTCGATCTCAAGTGAGTGGAGTGCGGACGGAGTGGCACTTAAAGTGATTTCCCAGCGGGCAAATAAAAACGACATTCACCGAGTGCAGCGGCTGTTAAGTGCGTTTTCATTTCAGGACGTCAGGGAGCCGAGGGTGGGTGGCGGCTGCTAGACGCTAGAAACAAGATAGCGAGTGTGTTCCGGTCGATGGTACCGATATGTTTTGGGAAAAACACACTATTAGCCGAAATGAGGCGGCGGAGTGGACATCTGTTGAGCAATCCTTAATTGAAAAAAGGAACAAGTCCGCTGGGAATCACGCGATGCTCGGAGCAGGGAGAGTGGATCTTTAGGAAGACACACTCTAAAAAAGGAACCACAAAAGATATGGTGTACAATAATTTAAAAAAAGTTAAAATTACTTTCAGCAGTGTTGTGCGTAATGCTCTTTTAGTGATAACGTAATTTAAACTCAATGTCATTTAATTGTCAAGGGATAGTGCATATTTCATTAGCACTAAATTGTTAAGAGATACTGCTTAACAACAAATTTATTATACTATTTCATTTTCAAGTTTAAGACGACCCCATTTACACTATCAAGGGCATGAGTCAATGGTATAGTCATATGGTACCATCAAGCAATTGTATGTATGAGGTGCAAGTAGAAAGTGGGTCATAGGAACTCCTCAATAAGCCCTTCGAGTTTGAGCTCTTTTGACTTGTCTAAATCAGTCCTTTGGTAACATTTTGTGATCAGAAGATATTGATGATGGAAGAGGGAGAAAATGTTCATGAGACTTCTTAATTTTGAACTACATATTTAATGCGCTCAGAGCCGGATTTGAAGGTGTCAGAACCCGGGGCTGTGGAGGAAGTGGATGCCTTTTAAATTGAAGAATATCTCTTAACTCTTAACAATTTTATGCAGTATTGAAGGGCCCGCAAGGGAAATTTTATACTTGAAAGATATAAAACATATTTTCATAATTCGTGTATGACAATTATAAACAAAAGATACATATCTCATTTATAATTTGGCATATAAAATTTAAATATTTCTCAAGTATACATATTAAATGTACTTAATAAATATTAATTATATAATCTTTTAAACATATTTTAAATATATCTCAATGTGAAATTTAAAAATACTTAGAAACTATATAACTTTAAGTGCAAATAAAATATGATTTTGGTATATTCAGCATACGAGTATATGTAAATACTTTAGAGCACTTGGTTTTATACTTTTATAATATACATAGATATTATTATTTAAATGTTTTTGTTTAAATATAAAAAATACATATGTATATGTATGTATATACAAATATAGTTGATATAATTATAAGAAATGTATATAATAATATGACTTTTTCCAATAGGTGTGCCGGAAGAAGAAGGCAAAGACATCAATATGTCTTGATAGGTCGAATTTAATATTTTCAGGGGCAGCACAAAAACCAAATTCAGTTTTTGTTCAACGTATTCCGGGTCTACTTAAAAATACTATAAAATATGACGTTTATTTCATCTGTGCAAAATATATGTATTTCTAAATATACATATTTTTCCGTGTGGGGGGCCTCCCCATTATCAGCACTTGATCTTGAAAAATTCTTATCGTTTTACTTAGCCTGGAAATCGAACCCAGACTTGACAGAGTGTTTGGTATCGAAATCTCAACTGATTTAAGCTAATTTAAGTATTGCTGAGACACATCTATTTATTTATAAGTGAAATGCATATGTACATATATAGTATAAGCACTCAAATTTATAAATTAATTTATCATAATATATTGCTCATAGAAAGTTGAATTTAGTCTTATTTTCTTCCCTAAACAATTAGATATCTAAGGAATTTCAAATTTTTCTATCTCCGATTCGTAGAGCTATACATATTTCTAGAAACAATATAGCAAATTTATAGTTTTAATCGTAGCGTAGGTAGTAGGTATATTCGCTGTAAATAAGTTAAAAAAAACGATGAAAAATAGGTTAAACGTTTTTGATACGTATAATAAAATATAATCTTAAGAATAGTTTCAAAGTTTAAAGAATTTTCACTAAAACTTTGTTTATCGCAATGTTAAGACAAAAGTAATTGTTGAAATTTTGAAATTTCGCTACCCCGCGGCAAATAGTTAGAACTAGGACACGACTATTTCAAAATATGGGCTTGGATATTATCCCTGAAAATATAACGCTGTTATTATTGTGAAACTTACAACTTTACAAAACTACTGGACCCATAATTAAATTATTTGCTATCATACATAAAATAGGCAGTTAATCTGCAGACAAAATATAATAGCTTATGTAACGATGTTTGTGTAGTACATCACACTGCTAAAATTTTCCTATAGGTACGTAACATTCCTCTGATTTCTATATGGTATATGTATGTATGTAGATGGCTTTCAGAACAATAAACCTAGCTGCTACGAATTATGGCTTCTTCCACCATAAATTACTATTATTCCAAAATCCCTGATATATCACATTATGTACACATGTATTGTATATGTATAAGAGTGAATCTGTATAAATTATGGCTACTCGAGCTAAAATTGCTTTCAATGTAAAAGCGTGTTTTTTGTAGTTTTCTAACCTATAATTTATTTTACAAAATAGGTAGAGGTCGTTTTGTTCAATCTCAGCTTAATTTCCTAATTCGTCTGCAATCTACACGTAATCCATCAAAACCTGTCGTAATTCAACCCCATTCCCGTCAAATCCCATGTCAAAAGTTCGAGCAGGGTAATTTGTTTACGCGATTTTCTGTTTCCCTTGTTAGCGCCTAATCCGCCGGCTGGCCCTATTTATCCAAATAAACAACCCTTTGAGGGTTTTAATCGCAAAATTCAGTCCTGTTCCTACCCTCCTCCTGATCTTCGTACCCGGCCAACTGAATTGATGTAATTTGAGTCCATTGTGCCACCCGCCACGGAAAAGTGCAATTTCATAAAACACTCGAAGAGCTTCCGTTACGGATGCTGCGCACCCCCGGGCGAAATATTTCCATTTCTCGCCCTCCTGAGGCCTGAGGAGAGCATCCCTGCGAGATAAATCACCCGACGAGCGCCGGGTAGATGAACTTTCCCAGCTGTGTAATTTGTTAAGTGCATGAACCGGATGCCCGGGCGCACCAGGAGCCCCAGGAGCACCAGGAGCACCAGGAGCCCCGTCCCGTCCCAGTCTTCGTCCGGGGTGTCGGATGCGGTCCAGTAATCGCAGCCGCCCCCTTCTGCGTCATGTGCGGTAATCAAATTTGAATCAAATTGATGTCGTTGGGGTGAAAGCAGCGCCCGCACATTCGAGGGATGAAGCCGCCCGCTGTTTTTGTTTGTAATCACAGAAACATCCGAGGACACTTGATGATTGTGTTTTCTATCGTGTTGAAGATGTTACACGAGATAGTGAGGCCCACGAGGGTGGAAATGGGGTGCACAAATAGTCAAGTAATTTGATTTAATGGATTCTGCACAAGCACTTTGAGCGCATCAAACCTAAAAGCGGAGTAGACAAAAATTCCGCCCTAATGAAATTCATCGCTCAGAAAAATTTCACTGCTTGTACATATTACCTCCTAACAACAGTCAAATCCAAAAATGTTAATTTGAATCTTCAAAAGGTCTATTTTACTCCCGGACATTTAGTATAACTCTTTCTCTATGCTAAAATATTCGATTGTAGCTAAAGTACTTCCCTAATCCTAGTGCTAGTTACTGCATAACTGGCAACAAGATATGCTTAATTCAGAAAAAGTAGTCATTTTAATATTTGATTGTGATAAAAAAATCTCTCTGAAAAGTTAAATTGAGGTGAATATTTTGTTTTAATTCTGGACGTCATATGCATTTACATTTCTCATAAATATCTCAAACTTATGTGGAATAACCATTAATTCAGTAACTAAAACAATGGCTACACATACATACATATATCATGCAAAATCATGAACGTGAAATGAATGTTGAATAATTATTCAAAGTGATCCTCCTTGGAAAACAAAATCGACTATTGCAATGATGAAATCTGCATTGGTGCAAAACTTTGATAGTGTATTACTTCACAAAATTTCGTTTATAGCCGGTGCTTTAGTTCTTAATTTAATTTAACCAATCAAAGAAGTTATTGTTACTTTCGGTAAAAATTTAAATGACCACTATATTGAGTTGTGTTGTATCAAAATACATGAAAAGCATTATTAAGTAATTTTGCAGATTCGGTTGGCTCTGCACGTGATTCAATCCAAATATAATATTAAAATTTATAAAGTTGCCTGACTTGTACTAGGTTGGATTAATCATACTCTCTACTTGTTTTAATTCTGCATTTGCTAGATTGGATTAATCATACTTCCCTTTTGTTTTGATTCCGAAGTTGTCCTGCGAGCTTTGTGTTTCGAATCATTATGCTGGTGAAAGATAATGTCCGATACATTTTGCTCTCACTGCTCCAGTGGTTCAAGGAGATTCCCTCTTTCTTTTCTAGGTCCTTATAAGACCCGCATCTTTTAATTTTAATTTGATTTGACTAAATAGCTTTTGCCCAATCGTTAGCATGAAATGTTTGTAGTACTGGCCAAGAACCAAATGTTTTTAATTCGTAGTCTGAATCAAGTGATTATTTACGAAGTAACAATCATTTACTTATGTTATATAGGGGAAAAAACTGATTTTCTTCCTTACAAATATTTAATTTTTTTTTTCTTAGGTATATTTGTGACGGTACCAATTCCAACGCCAACTCATGCAGCTATCCCGATAATGTTCAAAATTTTTCAAAACATGTTTTCTATCAGTTAATTTTTCTAGGCTCATTTTCTTCATCTTGCCAAAAACGAAAACTGTACCAAGTGATTTATTACTTTTCGTGTATTCATCCTTTAATTATACGCTTTAAGTAGGCTTAATTCACAAAAAATGTATAACTTTTTTGCAAAACTCAGATAATTTGTATCAATGTTAACTCGTTAACTTTCTAAACTCAACTAATTGGTCAAATGACTTGAGAAGATTCAAAATAAATTTATACCATAATTCAGTAACAATACTGAAATGTAAGTTAGTAAAAACTTAAAGAGGGAAATAAGACGGCTAAAAGAGCTTCAGCAATCACTCGCATTTGTAGAATGCAACAAATTCACAGTGTCACCAGGGACCGGTTATTGGGTAAGAACAAAAGAATTCAGCTCGAAATCAGGCATCGCTGCGCGCATTCTTCAGCGAAGACATCTCAAACACGAAAAAATGGGCCCAAGAATTGTTCCGATTGCTCTGTCCCATTACGAAAAACAGCAAAAGAATTCAAATAAAATTAACACGTCGCCCGGTCTGATTGCTGCGCAGCTATGCCAATAAAATCGCCTTTTCCCGAGAAGAGCTATCGTCAAATTGCACAACTTCTTCACGATCCTGGCCTTGCTTGACCAAAAGACGCTTGCGAAGAAATTCATTCATTTGAGGATGCGTTCGCGGGGACATGCGACTGAGACTGAGTGGCTTAAAAGGAACGCGAAGAAGCTATTTGTTATAGTGAAGCCCACTTTTTTGGCTTTCGCTATATTGAATTATTTCAGGAGGTCTCTGTTAATTGTCTTGTAATGCACGACAGCTTAATTAGTGCCAATGCTCTTGCCAATCACTCTTCTAGCTGTTGACCAAGGATCACAGAACCGCGCTATTCCGTCCGTTGTTGTTTGCAAGATATGCAGATGCTTGTTTTAGTCATTGTTAACATGAGACAGTGTCAACAATTTGGAAGGTCGCAGAAGTGGCTACTCAGTGAAGAATAGTTTAACGCATTTGATGAGATTAGAACATTAATTCTATGTATAACAATAATAGCTAGAATAAAGTAGGTATAATCGACTATTTTTAAAACTAATTTAACCCTTTCAGACCCGAAGTTCTTCTACCGGTTGAAAAATCGTTTATTCATGATTTTGAAGTTTCGTTTTATTCATGATTTTAGAGTTGCGTTGTCAAAGATAACAAAATCAATTTCTAACAAAAATATTATATCTAGACATTTCACATTCATGAAATATAACAGACATTTTCGATGTTTATTGGAAGAGACACTGGGTCTCAACGGGTTAAACAAATAAAAAGATTTGTGCACGTATGCATGTTGTCAATGCTTTTAATAGGGGATTGGGGTAAAAATCTACAATATACAGTAAAAAATGTTCAAGGTAATAAATAATATGCATCAACGTGAATGTAACTATTTTTTCTATTCAGAGTAAATAAACTCCCAAAAAACTCTATAAGTCGGGTGATTAATTTAACTCTGTTCGGTATGAACTTCGCAAAGAAAAAATTCGGTGTTAAATATATATCATGATTAAATAAGACACACCATTAGATATACAAAATTGTAATCATTTGTTCTGTGCGATTTTTACTGCAGATCAATTCAGTTTGCCATTTCTTCGAAATTTTGTTTAATTATTAGAACACAATGGTAATATGATTTCGTTCAAATTAGTAAATATTGTACATCTTTGAAATATTTACGTTTATTATCCAAAGAGAGTTAATAAAATCACACTGAAAAAGCATTGACTTCATCAAACACCACTTTCGCACTTTCTTTTAATTTTAATGAAATACACATTATTCAATGATGAGAAATTTTTTTAATCTAAAATGTTGTACTCGTTTGATTTAAAAAATTTGATTTATTTATGTTGCAAAATTCGGCTCAGTTTGAAATAAAAATAGACTTCTTGAAATTTAAAGCGATTTTATAGAATTGAAATTCGACTGCTGCTTGATTAGGAAATAGTATTTTTTTAAATTAAAAAAGTATAAATACCAAAACGTATTAACATCCATTTATACATCGATTTTAGACATTTGTTGAAAACACTTTTAAGTATGTTTGTCGTATAAAGACTATATTGAATAAACTACATCCTCCCATATGGCAGTCTTAAAAATACACTATAAGTTTAGAATTAATAGCTGGTAGATGTTATTAATTTGTGTTTCTAATTTGACAAAACTTTTCTTGAAACCTTCATTCTGTTAAAAGGAAATGATGAAGGGATTTTAAAGAAACAAAAGATTATTAGACGGATCGGAAAAGCTAAGTAGTGTATAAATGAAGACTGTTCAGATACTAATTCAAGTATGTATGTAATAATAATTTAGACATATTTTGCACGGAAAATAATATGCACTGACATTTCAGTATTTTTATTGCAAATTAATGAATTTGTAAATTTATATTCTTTTATTTACATTAACTAAACTAAAAGGTGCAATAGCTGATATGATCAAAAATTTATCAAATTGATTGGTGTTAAAGAAGAGATAAACAGATATAATACAAGCTATTTAAAAAGGCTTAGTCTCAGTTGGACGAAAGTAATGAGACCAGAAGACTTCTGTAAAATACACCATATCCCTGACTTGCATTTACTTATTATAGAATATGAAATTATAGGTACATTGTAATGCCTTATTATTCATTAATTCGTTACACAAAAACTAGTACACTAAGTTATAAATGTAGCTACCGTGGTAACAAAATCATCAGAAATGAGTAATGGCAAAGGTTACTCGATAGTGGTTAAGAAGTACGAAAGATATCGGGTTGTGTGGGACTGTGTATTAATTAATAAATTACAGGAATTGATTATTATTAATCGAAGAATTCTTACTCTTGACGATAATAGATGCATTTACTTTAATTATAATACTGCTACCACATTTTTTTGTAAAACGTAGTAACTAACTGTGTATAGTAGACATAAGCCATAATGACTTTCATATTTCCTTCCAATGTTTTTAGAATTGTCGTTTTTCCGTGACCTAGTTGAGGAGTCTCGCTGAGTTTCATCCATTCAGCTGTCTCAAAATATCTACAACATCATCTTCCGAGACAGACCGGCCGCCAAAGGAGGGAAAAACGGTTGCCAAACAGTCGTTAAGGCCAGGAGTAGCCCGGTTAAATAAACTCCCCGAGTAGGCGATCGTGGCTAACCAGTGCGGACAGGTTTTATTTGGGGGCACACAAAAGCAATCACGAAGCTAATGGGTGCGGATCATAATGATTTAAGGATCAATTAATCAAAGCCGGCGATCATTACAATTGAATGCGATCGATAAATCAGCCCGAATCACCGGCGGTGCGCCGTCGAGCGCCAGGGCTGAGGGCCGTGCAGGAGGCGATCTAGCCGGAGGCTAGCGAGGTGGTTGGTAGCCAAGTGCTGGCCGAGGTGATCACCCTCAGTGACTTAAACGGTTACTTAGGCGGCCGCGGCATATTTACCGCAAGAATGGAAGGCCCAGCAGGTGATCTTTCTGACTGTGGCATGTCGACGTGAAATTTCGTTTTTCACCGTCTGCATCTCGCGGGTGATCATTCTCGATCAGCTTGCTCTACGTAAGCGCAGTGACAGGTAATCCGTGAATTAAGGTGGATTTTTTCCCCCGCTCAGTCAGTGATTAAATTGTTTTACAAAACGTCAATCAGGAGCGTCCCGCCTTTCCCACAGCGTTTTTCAGTTCATTGCCCCGCTGCCCGCCGCCAACCTATGGACCGCGCCAGGCGATGATCGCCTTCCTTCCCGCGCGCGCGACGGAAAGTCAACGCTCGTTGTAATTATTGCGCACGGTTGATCACGGTGCGATATTTATTGCACAGGAAAAGACCATCGGATATTTTCGGAGCGTTCGACTTTGCTACAAAATATTGACAATTTGTGTCGCCCATTTGCCATTTTCTGGGTAAATAAAACAATCAATTGCGATCGTAAAATTTGCCGTAAAATGCAGCATTATGGCCATAAGTTTTCGCGGTGCAGTTTACCTGCCAGCGAATGGGCCACAAATAAAAATTATATCATCCTCCGCTGCGAGAGCTGGGCGCCGGGAATCGCGCGGGACGGTCGTCGTTGTCAATCTGCATACTAAGCGAAGAAACACCGCTTCGCGGGATTATTAAGGCAGGTAGAACATCACATCTTGTTTGCGGAGCTGAATGAGATCCCGCAGAAAATGGGATGCTGATAGGAATCAGGGCGCGGGACAGGAGTGGGCCCCACGGTCCAGCCGCAGCCACCAAGTGACGAAGGGGCCGGCCCAGCCCAGATCGCCGCACAACAGAAAGATGCGAAAATTGACGGAGAAATTACAAAATTATAGAGCTGGGCCGATGTGTGGACAGGTAAATAATCGATGGCGACCTACAGCGGATTTTTGCGCGCCTTTTATGATATGATGCGGCTCAGCAGCTGGCCGGGGTTTCGGTAATCGACCTGGAGCTGGAACGCAGGGCTACGATCAGCTAATTGAAATAAACTGCGATCCCGGATGCTGCGAAGGATGAGTTGCGGGTTTTAAAATAAGAATCACGAGAATAATAATAATTCTCACTATCGTATATTACTGCGATTTAAGATCACAATAAATTCATTGCAGAAAACAAATTATATTTTAGGTTTTTATTTTCTACGTTTCAATCAGTCGTTCCTCTTTTGTATTTATTTATTTATTTTTTTTCAAATTCGTCAAAGATATGACTATTACAAAATGACCAATAAACCGACTTCTTTATACTTAAAGGGAAAAAAGGGAACTAAAGAAGATAAATTGATTGATTGATAAATCCCAGGGTTGCATTACCTTAGACAATATTTCTCTTTCTTTTTCTTAAAGGCCAGAAATTACATTAGCGAAATTTTTTCCCAGGAATGAACAAGAATAATAAAAAAGGCAATATTGTCCCTCTTTCTTATAATAGAAGCAAGAATCTGAAAATTTGAAATTTTTGGGAAAATGTACCATATTCACGTTTCTAGCTCAAATAAATGAAGAAGAATCCCATATTCACCCTATTGGCGAAGTATGAAAGTGCTGTTCCTTCACTGCCTGCATATTATTGCTTCTTTGGTTGGTATTCTGAAAACATCATTAGGGTAGACTGGTCTAGGAGTACGCACTTAAGGTTCAAAATGAAAATATATAATTTTAGATAATCAACTTAACTTTTATTCTGTACTTAATAATCATATCTTTCATAAAATAACATCTAATGCAACAAAAATATGCCATATCTTTGGAAAAATAAAAAAATAACAAAAGTAATAATTGCGTACTTTTACAAGACCTATTTGATAAGAGTACGCATGTGAGTTTATAAACTACGCAGGAAAGACTATCTCAAAATTCGTGCCTACATTACTTGCAAAGGTCACAAATAAAATGTCCTCCACCTTCATAGCTTGTACAAGCTTCATGCCACTACTCCTTGCATTTGAAGGGCTCCATCAAGCTGGCGGGCCCAAAATAAAAGAACCATAAAACAATGGTATCATTATTTATCACTATTTTATTGCTAATTAATTACGGCGTTAAAAAATTAATTGCTATTTTTGTTAATTAATTACAACGGCTCAGCTAGCTTGATATCAAGCTGGCTGGACCACTAAAAATACTATGAAAAACTATCACATTATGCATATTTATTTATAACTAATTAATTGCTATATTTATTTCTAAGAATCAAGTGAATAAACTTTGATTTATTCACTTTTTTAATACAAATATGATTTGGCACCGCAGAGTGACGAGCGGTACAGTCTTACCAAAAGTTAACGTTCATGCAGGTAAAAAAGGGTCTCGAGAAGGACAGTCAGGTAGGTTCAGGTAGAGGAAGTTTCGACAGCCTGCGTACCTTTATAAAAATATATCAAAAAAGATATATCACAATAAAATTTCTGATTTTTTACGTATAGAAATAGAAAACGACAACTGTCCAAATTGAATGTATTTAATATATCCACGGAGATCAATTCGGCACTCGGCGAAAAATGTGCTCGGACCTATTACGTCGAAAACTATTCTGACCTCAGATACGCGACATCAACAAAGCAATGTTTTGGTTTTTGGCGGCCAGCAGTTTCGGTTATAAAACTTAATATCCACAGCTTAGAATCCACAGCGATTTTTGACGTTGTAAGGATAAGGGAAGGTTAACCTTTTTCTATCTGTTTATTGATTGGTTCATTTCAATAGCGCGAATGTTTGAAATTCTTTTTCATAATCAACGATGAAAAATCCTCTAATACTAAATTAAATTTCAGAAAAACGATAAAAAACGTTTTCTTTTGATTATTTGCTTAATTTGTTATTAATTCAAATTTACAATTAATTCAAATTTAGAACACATTCTATTTCTATACGTAAAAAATCAGAAATTTTATTGTGATATATCTTTTTTGATATATTTTTATAAAGGTACGCAGGCTGTCGAAACTTCCTCTACCTGAACCTACCTGACTGTCCTTCTCGAGACCCTTTTTTACCTGCATGAACGTTAACTTTTGGTAAGACTGTACCGCTCGTCACTCTGCGGTGCCAAATCATATTTGTATTAAAAAAGTGAATAAATCAAAGTTTATTCACTTGATTCTTAGAAATAAATATAGCAATTAATTAGTTATAAATAAATATGCATAATGTGATAGTTTTTCATAGTATTTTTAGTGGTCCAGCCAGCTTGATATCAAGCTAGCTGAGCCGTTGTAATTAATTAACAAAAATAGCAATTAATTTTTTAACGCCGTAATTAATTAGCAATAAAATAGTGATAAATAATGATACCATTGTTTTATGGTTCTTTTATTTTGGGCCCGCCAGCTTGATGGAGCCCATTTGAAGCATCCTAGCCAGTCTTCGTTAGGGGGTCTATATATACTTCGCCAGTTTTATCGCAAAAATACTTCCAAAATGCCATAAATATTTAAGAAAATAGGTAAAAATGTTTAAACTTACGTAATTTCTGTGTTTTTGTAGGTTTTTTTTTTTTTTTTTTCGCATAGCACTTCTCATTAGCTTGCACTCCAAAATAACACTGAAGTTAAACGAATATCTTAAACAACGGCATGTCTATTAGCATTGCGTACTCTTAACAAATGCGTACTCATAGACCAGCTTAACCTAACTAATAAACCCAAAATTATTGTAAATTGCGTAAAAAGTCAAGCATGTATTTTAATAAAAGTTTGTTTAGAAACTAAAACACGACTACGCAAAAGCTAAAAGGAAGAATAAAATATTGTAGAGAAAGGTCAAAACCCTGATGCAATAACAAAGGTCTTGGATTAAAAATAGTTGTAGTCGAAAGTTTTCCTTTAGATTCCTAGATTTTTTTGCCTCCGACTCTAGAAGGACTGGTTTTTGAGACGGTCAAGTCGGAATCGAATCCTCAAATTGTTCCGCTTTCTAGACCCGTTCAATCAGCTGAGACAATTCAATAATGTTTTATTTTATCCTAACATAAACGCGCCTTCACAAAAAAATCGATAGTAAACAAATCTAATCCCCATACACATGATAATATTTAGTTACCTATTTCTTCAGCAATATGACAAATATTGCACATTAATTGATTTCAAAGTTAATAATTATGTATATCTATTTCTTCGTTTCAGAATTACGAAAAATGTTGTGGAAAGAGTTCTTAGCTCGAAAACCCACTAATTAAATAATTAAGTTTTTAATGCTTAAACCTTCTGCTGGTTGGCGCAGGATAATCTAATTAAGATTCGTCCTATTTGTATTCTCCCAAACGACAATTCTCTTTCTAAATCGTAAATTTATTTTAAAAATAAAACTCAAACCAAAAATCTAGCTTGGCTGTTTTTCATGTAATGAAGTTAAAAATACGTTAAAACGATACCTAATAAAAATAAATAGATAAAAACTGCTGATTAGAAAAGTTATCTTGTGAATCTTCTTAAATTAGGTCACCTAAGATTGGTAACTGCTTCTGAAGATAAACAAAAAGCGCGGTCAAGTGATGTGAGCACTTCTGCTGTATGATTTGTTGTGCGTTTTTGCGCGGTGCTCCGAGCAGCTGAAAAAATGCAAAATTGGCGCTTTGGGAATTGATTACAGTCTTTGGTAATAGCGAAGCTAACTGCTTGAAATTGATTTGAGTCAACACTGAGGCAACCGCACCTCGGGCGGGCACGGTCAGCTCGAGACCCATCAAGGGCAGGCGGGCCGGTCATCCATCACGGGCCGCTCTGACGAGCTAATTGAATATTTTTCATTGGAATCCTAAATATTTGCTGAAATGTCCGACACCAGACATATGGAGAGTGTTTAATCATGATTTCCGCCCTAATTAGGCCTGGCGCAGACCTCACTCAAGCGAACGTCGTTCCTCACTCGGTTTTGGCCGGCGGCGGCGGGGTTTCGCGGCCGCAGCAGCCGCCATGCGTTCACCTTGCCGGGAAGAGTTGTGATTAACGCGATCCGTCTTTACCTGGGCCAGGACCTGTTTCGAAAGTATCGAATTCCCGGTGCCCGGCCGACGACGTTGTCGCTGTTTTCGTAACTCGACCGGAGTCTGAGGATGTGATCTCGACTTGATCGGGGATCGGGCGCTCCTCCCGTTCTTATTCGCGGAAATCGATCCGCGGGACTCTGGAGAGGGCACCTCGCGCCGTAAAAAATGAAACAGTGGGTGCCGGCGGCGATGTGATACCCGGCCCACTGGCCTGCCCGAATGTAAATAATCATTAATAAGAGGCAATATGCGAATTATTTGTCAGGCAAAATAAAGCAGCTCGAGCGCCGCGATCGGATTACACGTTGAGCCGTTCTCGCCCTCGGCAACAGCTCGCTGCGCTTATGCAAATTTTTGTCCGGCAGTGTTGAGATTTTTCTAATTTAGCCAATTTATTTCTATTTCCATTTGTCTTGGCTCATTTTGAGACTTGGCTGTGATATCTTACTATTTAACCGAGGGATATTTTGCTAGGAATTCAATTTCATTGCTCATCATTAAATAAATGGCTTGTTGGAATTTGTTTCCTGACGGGCAGTAGTAGTAAATATAATTGAATCAATTAATTAAAAACGGCATGTTACGACTGAGTTATGGATATTATTAATAACCTACCTGAAGTTATACCCGCCTAGATTTTAGAGTTCGGTAGTCAAGAGGTTGGCATTTGTCATGCCGAATCCCGCATAACAGAGCCTGATGAGAAAATCGTGCAAAAGTAGCGCATATCCCATTTTACTCCTAACTGGGAAGACCTCGTTGGTTTGATATTGGATTTTAATTAGGAAATTTAGCAAATCAATATTTTTATGCGATTATATGCGGGACTAATGTGGCTTCTTGATTAACCCCATATGTCGTAACTACACAGACATAAACCTAATGATAAATTATAATGTATTTAAAACTTTATAAAATTTAAGTGCATTTAAGATACTATTATCATAGTTCGGCACATGTTCAGGTTTCCGCCTCAGGCCCAAATGAAGCATCCATGTCTGACTATAGCCATATGAAGAATAACAAAGGTACGCCTAACTCAGACGTGCCTCTAATTTTTCACACAAAAACTTGAAGACCCATGTTTTGAGCGTGTCTCATTTTAACCAACCTGGCCTTATATAAAGTAATAATTATGTTTTCCATATTATGACTTGACTCAAAATTTCCACACTAGGCCAAATTCGTATTTATTTCCTAAATAGAATTAAGGCTTTTGCTCATCATGTTTGGAAAATGTTGAGCCAATCTGACTAAGAACCAAACCAAATGGTTCAAGAACCTGTGTGTATGAATATAAAACGCTCTATTAAATATTTAGTGGTATATTATTAAGATTTGCACGTTTCGAAATACATATAATTAAAATTCTATACTTTGAAATATCTGGACCGCATCTGAAATTCTGTTATGGCCATTATTGTTAAAGTTTTGGATTAATTCATTTTCATGAAATATTAAACATTAATGCTAGAAGCTAACAAAAAAATCGAATATTTTTGCACTTTCTATTCTAATTTGACTATTATTACTATACCATAGTAAAATTCGTATAACTTTTTGTCGTTATCGTTTGCCTCGAATTTCGGATGAGGTGAATTACCCCACTCTCCCATAGTAATTTATTGTCTGAGATAAAAATTTGTTTGGCATGTAAATGATGCTTAGAAAAGCCGTTACAGTAAGAAACTTAGAAAAAGTGTGGATCTTCGGTAAGTATGAGTACCTAAATATCGATAACAAACTTAAAAAAATTAATGTCCAATAATCTTTGCTTTCAAAATTAGTCCCTTCTTAGGTTCTCCTTTCCGCAAAACAAGCAACCCCAATTTCGTGTGAGTCGAAATCAAACACTATTTTGTCTGAAATTTGACGCAAACCCATCAACTGGCCGTCATTGCGCCCTGTCGAAATGAGCACAAAGGGCGGATTACGGGCGCTCTGTCATCCAGTTACAAAGTGAAGTGGATCAGGGGCTGGAAATGTACAAAAAGGGAGTGAAGTGCGCAAAACCCCCGAGGGTTCGGGGTACGCCAATGCACTTTCGGCCTGTAACAACAACAATCACTTGAGGCTTTTCAGGGTATTGTTCGGGCGCATTGTCCTCGCCCTTTCCGCCGACTTGATTACGGGGATGATAGCAACAATTACGTTTACTTTCGGAACAAGATAATCATCGGCACAAAAAGTACATGTGTCCTGCGCCCTCAGTATCATCTGGGGATGTTTTGGCATTCGGAGTGGAACATATGCCCCGATAATGGCTAACAAGGCCAACAATTGGTGCGCCAGGTAATTGCTTCGAGCACTTTGAGGACGGGTGGATGCTCTTTTGTGCGAAAAATTGTGAAGAGCGAAAGTATTTTTTTGAAGTATTTTATTTCCTCATGCGAAGGAATTACTAAGCGCCGACCGTAATGAAAAAATACCTTAAGAATTAAGATTATAACAAAATATATAAGATCTTATCACAACGGCAATCGGCCTGTCCGTACTCTAAACCGACAGCAGATGATGTTGTAAGTAAGATGTGGATCTAGAGATATGTCAGCAAATGAAATTTTCTTTTACAATCAAAAACTTTTTTAAAACATAAATAACCCCTATATCTAATCCCTGTTCATGTGGTACAAAAATACTAGGTACACCACCTTTTTTATTATATATAAAACAAACTGCCTCACAAATTTTTGTAAAATTCTAAGTTCATTTATTCATTAACTTTTTACGGGCATAGGCGCAACATTTTTTAGTCAGCAGGTCACTGGACAACGCCTGCTAAAGAAAGGATAAAAATGGTTTAAAACAGCTATAGAATCGCAAGGAGAGTACCCAAATCCGGACCGCGTTTTCTCTTTTACTTAATAAAAACTAAAAAAAAAAGTCAGATCGTTTAAGTCATTTAAAAAAATTAACTATACATCGGCGATATCTTTTTTATACTGAGAATTTGAGTTACGTTATGATCAGTTTTATATAATAGCAGTTTTATTGAAAAATAAAAATTTTTAATCAAACAAAGGAAATTCAGGTCTTATAAACAAATGAACTTCAATGTCTTAAATAAACTGAAATTAATACGACGAAGACGATAAATGAAAAATAATAATTTAAGATAAACAGATATTTGATATTGTATTATGCTTAGTATGAAATATTATTCAGATTCGTTTTGATATTCGAGTAAGATTTATTTTAGGTGTATGTGTTTTTCTTAGTTTTACGTGTTCATCTTTGTTCGTTTTTAGCGGCAATTTCTTGAACAACATTATCTTATAATATGTATATACAAATTTACGAAGTTCAGTTAAAAATAAACAATTATTTTATTTTATTACCCGGGAACATTTATTTATTTCATCAATTTATACGACAGCATAAAGACATGGTCCAATTACAAAAATAAGTAGGTATAATTTACCAAAAACACAACATGCAAAGAAGAGTAAAAAAAAGTATAGGTATAACAAAATAAGGGAAATAAATTAATATGCTAAAAGTGGGGAAGAATAGGTCAAAATACAAACAAAGCGATTAAATCAGAAATGAAAATGGCAGCAATTTAATTAAATCGAAAATCAAAAATAAAAGGGAATTGTACATGTAGAAAACACATTTTGAGTAGCACGGCAGCTACGTGTGGGTACATTAAACAAAATGTATATTGGAAAAATTCTGGAAAAAACATATCTTATATAGGAAAACCTCGTCTATGAATACCCTTTTACTTTCCAGTTAAGAAATAAGTGATTATTCTAGCGAATCTACGCACATGAGACTCTAATTATTAGGTGTATACGTAAAGTAAAAGGGTTTCGACTCCGAACTAGCATTTTCCAGTACGCTTCTGATTAAAGTGTTAAACAAAGCAATCTTTTGAAGGATTTAGAAGTTCTAAGGACAAATCATTGTCAAACTGCCCTCATACATTAAATATGCAAGGTGGCACAAATGTTGTCACCCAATGTTCTTTAGCTGTAATTTTTTTATGAATGAAAAACTTTGGTTCTGCTTTTGGAATACGTTTATTTGATGCCTTAAATTTTTTTTCATTAAGTTCAGAAAATGATATTGGTTAAGTGGCCGCCGTCGGAATTGATGACCATACGGCCGCGATTTATGGCATTTTCCATCACTCTTCCGATAGGGTGATGACTTTTATATTATATACGAATATATTATATACGAATATCTACGAGCAAAGAAAGTATAACCTGTGTGCCTTGCAAGTTCTTTATGTTATACTTTCTTTGCTACGAGATAACTTATTTTTGATGTTTTCTAACAGGCAGTGTAAATGCTATGTCTTATCAATAACCATTTGTAATAAAACAACGCAGAAAGATTGAGTTTTTGGTCTCCTTGGATTTTGAACAAACAGTTTACTTTTTCATTCATTTCATACAAATAATTCTCACAATTTTTATTAATAAATTATACAGTCAACTGGTTAAATAATTTTTCCTGCTTTTCTTATATAGTTACTAAACCTTTTTTAAGTATGTATTTATATTGTTGAATTGAATTTGTTTACAACTGACTTTGTATGTATGTATGTATGTATTTTACGAATTCATGCGTAATTCTTTCATAGTATTGATTATTATAATTACCCTTGCAGTAACAATTTTATATTGGGCCCAGCCTAAATTCAATCTCGCTTAAAAGTTAATTGATGCGCTTCCCAGCTGTCCTAAATTTTCCGGCGATTGTCAAAGACACTTCTGAGAATTGCAGCAAGTGTCTCCCTGTCCTTGCCACCACCCCTGCAATAAAATATTAAAATAACAAATTTTTCCGAGGAAAAACAAATAAAATTTCCATTTGGTGCGGTACATAAATGCGTTGTGTTCACGCTATCAGCTCCCTCCGGAGACTCCGCACGGCCGAGCTGGGGCCCCTGCCTCCTCCGGCGGAGGGAGCACCATCGAATTGGGGCCGCGCACAGGGAAACTGGGAGAAAACGACCGTCGTTTATATCAATTTATGTCAATTATAAGTAAAATATGATCCCGTTCCCCGGCTAGTGGAATAAATTCTGCAAGTTTCTCGGAGCCCAGCTCACTTAGTGCCGGGTCGACGGCACCTCAGACCGAGGCTTGCCAGTCATTCCTCGTCGGATCAAAACCTGGAAAACGCTGAAGGCCCGCCGCGGTACCTTCGGCGGCGTGTGGGTGCTAAATGCGGCTGGGTTCGCGGATGAACTTCTCCAGTCTTGGCGAATCATTGCCCACTTCAGCGTGAGATATTTAATTATTTCCGCGTCATGCTTCCATGCGCTAGCGGAGAGCTCTCCTCGGTGGCGGAATTTTCTGTTTACTATTTTGCGGCGATGCGAAGTCGCAGAAACACATTCAGTCCCCTGCAATTCAATTGTTTCAGCTGCGTTCGTAAATCTTCTGCAATTAATCGGAAAATGCCTGAAATAATTTAATCCCGCGATGCGAAGCGTCCCGTCGACCGGCCCCGGGACTGACCAAATAAATTCGCATGGTTTCACTTCAGAGAGGCTCGCCGACACGCGCAAACGATCGACAGCTCAACGAGGGATCAAAGGGCTCCTCTCCTCCGCTGTTGTCTTCAATTTTTCTAGATCCATGCACTAAAAGGATCCGACCGCTGCGCCCGAAGAGCCAACAATGCTCGGGTCCGCCGCGTGCAGCACCCGGCCCGAGGGGCGAAGGGCGAACGAGTGAGCTGGCGAAGGATTTTCAATAAATTTATTCAACGGCGGAAAATAAATAAACCCTAATGGAGTCAGTTACCTGGGCGAATGGTCGTTATTCTTCTTCCTCGCGATGTTGTCGGACGGTATCATAAAACAATTTTCGCAAAATCCCCGGTGCCCGCGCCGCGGACCTTTCCCCGATGGCCGAAAGGGTTTTCTTCAATTGATTTTGGCCATGAGGCGATCGTGTTATTATTTTATCTGGGCCAGATTGAAGCATAAATCTCACAGTTGGAATTTGCAATTGAAAATCGGCGGCAGCTTCAAGAGCTGCGGGGCTCCGCATGTGAACTACTTTGCGTGCAGCGGGTCGTGCATAACCGCCGATTACAAGGGCCGCGAAATGATCTCGCTTTTGAATTGATACTGAGAATTGGCGGGTAACGAGATCTCAAGTTAATGGCAGATCTCCTCGGAGATGTTTTCATTGCACTCAATTATAAAAGTTATCAGCTGCTCGCAGTGCTTCTTACTTGTTTTTCTAATTATTCAAATGAAGGAAATGAGTTAAAAAAGAAAAAAACTTATTTTGTAGGACTAGGTAGATAAAATCAAATTATCTAAATTTTGGAAAAGCAAGATTACCGACTGAGAAATCAAACAATGCAAAGATTTATTTTATTATATACTACGGGCTTAGAACTAAGGTACACATGCATACTACTTAAAACTAAAAACACGTCTTTATCTCAAAACTTCAATTTTTCAACTGGCTGGCAACATAACCCGGGTGAAAGCTTAAGATTGAAAAGGGACAGAAAAGACACTGAAAATTGGTATTCAGACATTGTCTAGTCGAAAATAAATCGGAAATTATTATTTGTTCTAGAAACTGACGGAAAATAAACTGAAAACAAACTGAAATTCTTCAACTTTTAGACTTTTGGAATTTCTTTCATTATAGCACTTACTGGATGAAAACATAAAACTATAAAAATAGTTTAAACAAATTTACCAATTTTTCTTTTTTTTGTATTAAAGGGCAGTCGGTAAACGAATGAAAGCAAACTGAATCAGTGAACAAAAGATAGAAATTGCCATTGAATATAGTTAGTAAAGTTGATTTTTTAGAAAAACTTGTTGTTTTTATGTTATTGGCAAAAATATAATTAAATAACGACTTCTTATTTCTAAGAGTAACTATATCCACTGCAATATAAGCGCTATGGCATCCATCCCACATACTGTAATATAATAGTAGATATCTACATATACTTAACCATAAAGGTTACCATTTGGTTTTTTGTTGTTTATTATAATTGTGACATTGGATCATAGATATTCTAAAACACTAAGCAAAAGCTCAGTCTCGAGTTTTATATAGAAAAACCTAGTTTTATATCTCATTCAATTTAGGATTGAGCTCAGTTTTTCTATATGCAAAGCTCGAGACTGAACTTCTGATCACTATTTAGTAGCATAACGACTAAAGTTCTGGTATAAATATATGTAATTACTTCTACTTTAACCGGCTCGCTTTTTTTTTTTTGAATTTTCTGTTTCATATAAAAGGCAATTGCTATTATATTGTTTTTTTATTTATTTTATTAAAATAATAAAAATTTTATATCTAAAATGCCCGTATATGTATATGGGGCTGGATCGAAGCTCTTGAAAATTTCCATGCGGCTGGCATAGTAAATTCATTAATTTAAAATAAAAATTAATATTATTTTATTAGACTTGAAAAAAAACCGAATAATCACCCGTTTATTTTTTTGTCTTATTATTATTATTAAAAAAGAAAGTAAAGTGCGAGTACAACTCGCTCTCGCACCTTCATGGTTCCGTACCATTATATGATATTACCGTAGGGCATACATATGTACTAAATAAATAAAAAATTACATTATAATATATGTACATATCTATTAAATTTTAATCAGAAAAACATTAAGTTTGTCACGTAATAATTCGATCATTTAGACTTATATAAAACAACAAGCCACAGAATTAGAAACTCATGATTTTCAGATTTTTCCTTCACTTGTACTATGAGACCTTCCTTCATGCCAAATTTCAAACCAATGGAAAATGCCCTGTAAGTTTTGATGTGTCCTTCAATAAGTTCGTTTGTTAGTATAAAACTTGAATTTTTTACAGAACCATAAGGCTGTACTCGGTATTAATTTCAACTCGATACCTCTAGCAGTTCCTGCGAAAAAGGGTATTGACGGACAGACAGACAAACAACCAAATGATCCTATAAAGGTTTCCGGAACCCTTAAAATTATGAAATTATTAATAAAAAATAATAATTTATACGGGTCATAGCAATAGCATGCATCTGTATGTAGAACATCGTTACAAATTTGGGGTAGATCGGCTCACTATTTTTTCTTTTACAATGAAGGCTTTAGGTGCAAAAAAGATTGAGATAAACGCGTTTGAAGTTTAAAAAGTAGATCTGCTGCGTTAGTTGCCGACTGCTTGGCTCATTGTCAGCAGAATCTAAAATACTTAATTCGAATTGTTTAATGAAATTTTACGGGAAGATTCTTAAAAGTTTGTACATATACTTTAAGAATATAACAACAAAAAATTTGATTTTGTCAAGGTAATACACTCCTTACTACCAGCTTTTATCCTACATATGTATGTATGCCAATGAGAAATATGTATGTAGCAGTAAAAGCTGGCTAAGTAGTAATTCTAACAGCTTTAGCTCCGGCGTAAATGCAGCCTAGAGTCAATTAGAAAAAATCAAAATCTTCCGGGATGACCCACAGCTGCGATCAGCATAATCTTTTTCTTAATGATTGACCCAAAACATGTCGTGCGTCCGCCCAGCTTGAGAAAACTAACGAAAGCGCTCGGCGTGGCTAATTGCCGCCGAGTCGGGGTCTCGGGGAGGCAGCCACGCGACTCCGCTTGGCTACGGCGCGGCGCGCGGAGCTCCTAATGGGGAACGAAATCAATAGGGACAGCGAGCACCGCCCAGCTGTCACGTAAGTCATATTTTACGAGACTATTCCCTCGCGGAGTCCCAAGTCCCGATCGCCTTAGTTTATGACCCAGAAACGCAGCCCGCGAATAGGCGAGCCCTGGGGTCTTGGACCGCGGACGACATTTTTTGCATCTCAATATAATTGCGGCTGTCAATATGGGAACCGATCAACCTGGGGTGGTCCGGCCGTCTGGGGCCCTGCGCCCCCGACGGGCAGAGGAATCGGTTCAAGATCGCCGTCGAGTGGCACTAAACACATCCAATTATGGGCCCCGGACCGTCAAGTTGAACGAAAAATGATCTGACAGGTGAGATTAACGCGGTGCAGACCGCGGCCAGGCCACCGGTTGGGTCCGGCCACGAATTCCTGATTACTTTTTAATTAGCATTTGCATATTCCGGCGAGGTCCATGGTCTGAATCAATTTAACGAAATTCTGCGCCCCGACCCCGGGGCGAGAAAATGCAATGCGCAGAGCAGAGTGCCGGGCCGCGCCGGAGCATGCGTGCGCGGCTTTGTGGTGGCGTAGGCCGAGGTGCCTGTCCGCCCCTCGTGTGATCCTGCAATTATTAAATGTGGGTATTTGTTCAACGTTTCATTACCGGACAGGGATGATAATAAAAACGCGCATTTATTACTGCTCGGAGCTGATGCGGCCCAGACCACCCCTTTAATGAGCGGCTAATTGCAGTGTTTACGCGGCACCCGATTAGGCGGCGCGGCGTCTTCGTGCTGGCGGCCCTTCGTGCGCCGGCCAAGTGCCCTCGCCCCGGCCCGCCAAATCGATCGATCCGGGAGATCTCCGGTCCGCGGCGCGGCTCCGGGGCCGGTTTCTCATCTGCGGCTCGCCCCGTAGTTGTTGATTTTTAATAATAACCTCGGAATCTCGCTGATTTATGGCGATCCAGACTGGAAGTGAGGAGGTTATTGGTTTTATGGCACGCATAAATTCGGAGCGGTAAACAAGCGGCCTGTCACGAATTCCGCGGAAGATTGATCAGGTACCAGCGCCACAATCGCCCTGCTTTGTGGGAAGGAACCCATAAGCGTTTTACGACATCGATAATTGAATGGTTAATAATCGTTTTTGTTTCGCTTCGACCAATAAGCCGAATGCCGAGAGCTCCACGTTTACGATCAATTGATGGGGAGATATCGATGACTCTTAAACTAATAACGTGCGGCGCTTCGATTAATGTTGGGGCCTCTTAAGTGGTGTCCTCTAACCGCCGTGATTTCAGCTTACAATAGACAAGAAGTTTCGAAACAGATTTTTGGAATTTTTAACATGAATAATCTAAGATTTTATGACTTCGAAGAATTTAATAATCGTAAAACAGAATAGCATCAATGACTAATTAGATTCAAATTAAACGACAGGAAACTATTAAAATATTTTGACCCACAGAAATTTTATTATAGGTATGAGAAGATTTATATCAAACAATAAATTTAAAAATTTATTACTTAAAATGTTACTACTGTTGAATTTTACACTGCAGCAAAGCGTCCAAATTCTCGCTACGCGTCAACAGACTCTCACGGTGAAACATAGCCAGGCATTCAAAAACTTTAGTATTATATTAGTTACAATACAATTCAGTGGTGTTGAGGAAAAACCAGTTAACTGACTTTTCTAACATTTTGAGAAATTGACGTTTAAAGTTTAAAATGTGAATCATGTTGTAGCAATGTTGTGCGTTAAAATTCTCATAGAACATTGTCAATAAAGTAAAAAAAAATCAAAAAAACATATTTTTTCCAACCCAATGTTTTTTACAATTTTTCTTTAAATTCAAGTCACTTAACTGGTTTTTCCTCAAAAATGTCAGTTAACTGATAAAGTTTTATACGTTTTACGTGAAATATGGTGTTCGAAAACCCTTCCAACTAGTCTCAAATGAAAGTTCACTTGAAAAGACATCAAAATATATACGTAACTTAATTTTCGAAAAAATGTCAGTTAACTGGTTTTTCCTCAACACCACTGAATTTACAAGTATAATGAATTGCAAATAAAACTAAATCTATTGAAATCAGTTGAAAATAAAAAAGTATATGTATGTTTTACTTACTTTGTGTAAGATGAATAAATATATGTATATTATATGTATGTATATTATATACATATGTATTACCATTTACAGCAAAAGTTATTTCCAGTAAATTTCAGCCAAATCAATTCTAGTATAATATTTCAGTAGTTTCTAAGGAAAAACACAGTAATTCTAGTATCTTCAGTTGAAGATAGTATAAAAAAAATTCATAGGTAGGTATATGTAAACTTTTTTCCAGCAAATTTTGCTGATTTCTCTATAATTTTAAAATATAACTCGATTTAGTGTAGTATATCACTAGAAAACAGTGCTTAGACGACGATTTTATTTCTATAGCTGTTCTTTAACGTGATTGTTTGATCCCATCCCAAGGAGTCTGAGATTCTGAAATTTCTAACTAGATTTCTAAGAATATTTAGTCTACTAGAAATTTAAGTAGAAAAACTAGGTGCCCAACTCTGCATTATACTTTGTTCAATTGAAAAAAATGTACAGAATTCACATTCTCAAACTTTCTCACTTGTCAAGTTTCTAGTAAAACAAAAATTATACACAATTTCTTGAAAATCCTTATTCCACACAAAATTAGAAAAGGTAAAAGCTTTTCTATAAGAACACGAAATAACTATAATTCCGACAATCCTTTTGTTTTTCCTTTCCTCAAGTAATATTAAGAATAATAAATTTGAGCTTAATATCCATTATGATGTATAATCTTATCAATTTTAATTAATAAAAATCATGAAAATTGTGTAAAATGTACATGCAGTGACTCCGAAATTAGCAATAATTCATTAAAACTGTATTCTGAAATATGGAATTTAAAATAAGTTCATGTATTTAAAATATAGCATTTAAAATTCAAATACAACCATACCAATAAAAATAACCAAATCAAATCAAGAGCAACTTGTTAAAATAACTAACAACCTTGTGGCCCTTCTTATTATGGATAGATATTCTTTGTCCAGAAGACTCAAGTTCGATTTTCAATTTTAACCGAATATATTTATTTTAACGTAAATACGAAAGTATCTAATCAAAAGGGAAAAGAAGATAGAGACAAAATTTATATAAATGATTACTATTTGGTTAAGGTTTTCATTAAAATGTAAATTTGTATTTTTCGCAGCGTTTAATATAAGCAACTAGTTTTACATAAACACATTTTTTCCTTCCTGTTGGGGATAATAAAAATACTGCACAGCAAACAAATCAAATATACTGGGCATATGAAAACTCATAAAATAATTTGACATGAGCATTGCAAGATCTAACCGTCAAGTTATCATTTACATTGTCTTTCAAAATTTCCGGTGAGTAAACCCATAACGCAAGACGTCCGGAGTACTCACAATGCCTTTCATTCCATGAGCAAATAAATCTCACTATCTTGCTTCGTTAGTTGGAAAACGTGTTTTGGTGCTGCAAATGGGCATAAGTATCTTCTTCACTCATTTCCCGACTATTACTTGCATTTATCACATATTTTCCGTTTAAAACATTTCTAAAAGGCATGCAATCTGAGGTCTGCCTGCATAAATTTAGAACTGTGAGCCCGTATGACTCTGGTGCGGCAGGTAATTACTGCGGGGCAATGTTTCACACCGCTGTCAATTATGCAAAGTGCAGAGCCCTGAGGCATCCCAGCTTTGATACTGTTTTTCTGCGTAATTAATTTTATTTACCCGAACAACGCGAGAAAGAGTTCTCAGGGAATAAAGGCTCACAGGCTACAATAAATTAAATAAGCGCTAATTAATTAAAGCAGCACGAAGCAAGCGGCCTAAACAAACCGAGGCAAGGGTTGCGTGGGCACGCCATCCAGCGCGAATTCTAGGCAATGGCGTGGCGCACTTGCTGAGCGCATCCAGCCGATGCTCTGCTTGATTTAAATTTGAAATTCGCGATCGCGAATTCTATCCCACACCGGGCAATCTTAGGCCTTGTAATTGCCCCTAAAAGGTGTCCGGCCTGTTTTCGCGGGCCGCAAGGAAATCAAACAAGGCCAGTCACTCCGAGCGGCACGAACCTTCCCTCCGCCGGGATCCGTGGTGACTTTTATTTTAGCAATAACATGTAAGACGCTGTATTTAGTTAATTAGCGACCCCTGACTGCGGCAATCCGGATTTGAGCTATAGGCTGGATTCGAGACAAATATGCAAACGGCTCCATGCAATGAAAGAAGTGTTTGGCCGGCTCGCGGTCTGTTTATTTAAGGCGCATTCAACTGTGCGCGCAGTGATGAAACTGAAAATTATTGCAAGTTTTTGTGCGAATCGCTGAAAACGAAATTGCACGCGCCAACCAAATCGCAATCTTATCTCCGCTAATTGTCGCTTATGACCCACTTAGGAGTTGCCCGGTTAACAACTTTCTTATTACTTTCGGTGCCTCTCGGGAGCCGGTGGATAGTTTGAGCAGACCCCTCGTTGCGCCGGTTGTGGAAACATCCTTGGGGTTCCATGCAATTAAAAAGTAACATTTTGTAGGCTACTGCTACTCGATGTCGTTAGAACACTGGAAGATTTTACGGGCTTTTGATGGTGGCTGCTTCGTCTGAATTTTGCCGCCACATTGCATAAATGGAGAAGTATTTTATCATAAAAATGTATACTTTATAAGGTCAATAATCATAGTCATATTTTATATGAAACATGTAGTCCACATAAAAGTTGGAAAGATCAAGTTACATTGTTGGAGAAACATGAACATATTCAAAATGTAAATAAATGCTGCAAAAAAATCTGGTAATTTCGCCTGAAACAAAAGATTCATGACTTTTACTTCTTCTACAAGATAGTAAACACTCAACAATTTGATCGATTCATCCAAAATGCTCTCTCATGTTAACCTTTTAATTCCTACACGAAATAGAAGATCTACTTAAATTGTTGCAATCCGCGTAACTAGAAGTGAATTTTCCTGAATTTTCTGCAATTTTCGAAATTCGAATTCATGTCAATTGTCAAGATTGTATACTTAATTCTTCAATGTCTGATAAATCTAAAAATCGAACCATTCCCTCTTATAGTTTAGTGCAACCATCTTTAATGATATGGACTAGCATTATTTCTATAAACAAGAAGAAGAGATCCATAACTTTAAATAATGTTTCTTTCTTCAAAAATTGAATTTTTCTAAAGTATTTTTGCAAAAATAAAGGGTTAAAGGTGTTTTCTAAAAATATTGGCTATATGCCATTCAAAAGAGCGGCTTCGAGAAGAATATAAGCTTTCTTGACCCTTGGTTACTTTTTTGCTTTAAATAGTACGGGGTTGAAATCAAAATTCAGCACATTTAAACATTAAAAAATTAAACTCGATCGATCAATCCCTAACTCCATTATTTTTAAACTTTATGCCAAAATAGTAGAACACTTTTATCACGCATGTTTTATGTAAATAGCTAAAAGCTTTAATCAATAAATAAATGCATATTAACCATATTTTTTATTTGTATAATTTATACAGGTAATTTTATTTGTTTATGGTATTTCAGTAGATCGCAATCAACCAAATGTCTTGTCATAAAATTTAGAGATTACCGGCATTTTTTATATCCAAGTGCGAAGTGTTTGTTGTAGTTTAAGTCAGTCAGTGTAAGAATAAAACAATATTTGTATTGAATACGTTATGTTAAATTATGGGGTTAAAACAAAATAGCCAATCTCTAAAGAAGAATGAAATTTTTATTAAGTATATTTCATAAGGGCAGCTTTTTGCTGTCTCATAAAATATACTAATAATTATATATTAGAGGTCCATTTATGTATATAATGATATAATAAGAACATTTTTATTGTTGTTTATTATTATTTAGTGTTGGAAAACTAATTATGAAACGCACTTACTTATAAATGTACTTATGTTAGCTACCTAGCTTAACTTTCGCTGAAAATAACACAAGTTTTCGAATAGAATTGTACAATACATATAATGTGTTCCACTAGTAGCGCAGAACTTAATTTTGAATTAAACACAAGAGTTGTCAAGGAATGCACTAATTTAAATATTGACACATACATATGTATGTATCACCAATTTATTGAAAATTCAGGGTCAAATTGTTGTTTCAATGATTGCTTACATATGGGGCTTTTTTAATATTTAACCCAAATAAAAAATAACAAATTTGCACAATTTCGGCTTTTCGTTTGACACGTTTTTTTTTAGTTAGATATAAAATTAGAGAGTGACTATTTTCACCTTAAAAAACGTGAAACCAGAAACCAGAAACCAGAAACCAGAAAAAATAAATTCATTCAAATTACAAAATGCCTATTAACTAAAGATTTTCCTTTTACAAAATGCCTACTAACTAAAGATTTTCCTTTTACAAAATGCCTACTAAATAAAGATTTTCCTTTTACTGTGAATTTATTTTTTCTGGTTTCTGGTTTCTGGTTTCTGGTTTCACGTTTTAAGGTGAAAATAGTCACCTCCATAAAATTAATATATACCTACTATTCCCAATTTTAATTTTGAGAGTCTTCGAATAATAAGCAAGAGAAAATGAAATTCATTTCTGAACTACAGAAGTAGTTGAAATTCTACACTTGTTATTTAACTATTAAGAGAATCCTAATCACTCTTCGAAATTATAAATATTATTAGATATTGTTTGCATATATATACATATGTTGTATATACGATCGCTGGAAAATTGTTTGCCTTTGTTTTCTCAAAATCCGAAAGCATACTTACCTAAAACTCAAATTATTCCGAAGATGAGGTATAAATGCTTTTCAATACATACATGCTCCAATTCACTTCTTAAAGATATGTATTCGCAAAAAAAAAAACATAATACTCTTCCAAATATAAAAAATTACTAGCACCTTTTTAAAACACAAAATTAAAGTGAACAAATTCTTATTTGAATCTTCTTTCTTTAAATAAGACTTAAAGCACTAGACCGGAAATTTCAAGGAAGGAACTATTTTTTGTTTTGTTAATTATTTTTAATTAATTCGATTAAGAAATAATTAAGGACTGTTTACCTGCTTTGGCGGAACCCCTGCGTATTCTTGGAAACCAAGCATTTGTTTGACATGAAAATAATAGAGGAACGTTTAAGGAGGAGCGAGGCTCGCACTCCTCGTGCCAAGTGAACCGAGAAATCCCCGCAGAAAGCTCTAATAAAAGGTGAAACTCACAAAACAAAGGCATCAATGGGCAAATGAGCCTTTTAACAGGTTCCTCGTTTTGTTTGTTTTGCGTGAAGAAACCCATCAGCATGCAACACCCTTCAGCTGTTATTAATTGCTTAGGGCTGTGTCTCAATTCGACGGTGCAGCGCGGCCCGAAAAGAGGAAAACCTGTTCCTTTTTATCCGTCGAGCTACCTCCAGATGCAAGGTTTAGACTTTAGGGTTTAGGGCCTGCACCGAGCAACCTTCCCGGGACGGGATCTAACCTAACGAACAGCTCAGAGTCGACTCAATTGGAAAAGAGACTTAAGCAAATTGCATGTCAGCAGGTATTTAACGTTCACCTGTTTAGTCGCACGAAATGCTGCCACACGATATCCTGGCTGTGTGGTGGATCAAATAACTGGCTCGGGTGGAGTGTGAAACATTTTTGGTGCCCGATTTATTTTGAGATCGGTTTAGCATTCGAATTTTTCGCAAATTAAATCACGCGTCAGCTAATTTGCAAATTTTTGTTTACTTTTACATAGTACAAAACCATTTGTAGAGATAAAGGGAACCTTTAACCGATCCTAAAACTCCTCCCTTGAGAAATCACAATTCTATCATAAACAACATTTTACACGATATTGTATATATGTATATGTATGTATATATAATTAATATTTATTAATAGTGATTACATACATATTTTGTAAATATCACTAAGACTTATTAACTTAAAAATAGAATTTGAAAAAATGCCATAACATTCAAAAACGTTTTAAAATATAATTCTTCAAATATAATAATAAAATTACAAGATGCTCAAATACAGAATAAAATTGTTATATATAATCATAGGTAGTTTTAGGCCTTAGGCCAAAAATGTCCATTCTAAAGTAGGGACAGGTAAAAAAAAGGGATATATTCACTCTCTCAAAATACACTTTAAATGATCATATAATCACGTTAAGATAAAACAAATAATTTCAAACACGATATTTAGTATCAAAGCTTTGTCTGAAAGATCTCTTAAGAGTCTCAGTAAAGACGAACGAATGATAACTAAAACTTTTTTATATCAAATTGTACAAAACAAGTTAAGTTTTAAAAGAGCTTAGACTAAATTTAAGACCAGCGAAATTTTACGAAAATAAAATGGGAGAGAAAAATTGAAAAGCATTTTGATAAATTACTATAATTAGCCTTAAACCATCGACTTGAAAACAAGGAAGAATATATGTACCTTAAAAGCAATCATTTTAAATAAAGTTAGGCAAAATAACCTCCCAATTATCAACGTTTATCGAAATATTTTAATGGTATGAGTATAGTCTGCAAAAAGAATTATATAGACATTATATTGTAGTACCTTTAATAATATAAAAAATGTCGAAAAAAATATGCTCAATTTTCCGTAGTAACCAATAAATGTAACAACGTACTTTTAAAAATTCCATTACACAAACAAACTTATAAAAAAATTATATTAATGTGAATATCGATATCTACATATGTATGTAAGTCCATTGAAATTTATTATATAATTTGTCATTCTTTTCTCTACAACTTTTAAATATTAAGTGTTTCCTATCTGTCATAGAAGTAAATTTTCTGTGTCATTTCCCCACCGCTGTATTTCATAATAAAGCTAACTTAGAACTAGAAATAGAAAAGTTGAAACGAATAAAGGACAAATTTCAAAATAAACGAACTATGTAGTCATATAGCTTAATTTATTTTGTAATCCCTAGATTTAAGTATAATATTATATAAGAATACCTCCTTCATTGGGTTTCATTAACTTAAAGATTTTACCAAACTATTTGTTGTCCTAGCACTAAATATATGTATTCCTATTTGTATATATAGACATAAATAGAGGAGGTTGTCAAGAGTAACATAGGCTACTTTTGTACTTGCTTACTATTGTTAAAATTTACGAAATTCTGAACGCCAGAGATGTTTATGGTGTGTCACGCAAAAAGCACTTATCCGATTGAGATGAAATTCTATGGGCATGTTGCGCACAACCTCCTAAGCTACATAGGCTAGGCATCGCAATTGGAAGTGGGGATGGAGGGAGAAGACAGAGGGGGAAATGGCGAGCAGGTGGTGAGTCACGCAAAAGTATTTATGCGATTGAGAAGAAATTCTATGGGCGTGTTGCATTAAATGAGCAATGGGTCTAAACATAAGTACATATGTAAATTATACCATAGTAAAGAAACATAAAGGTTTTTTTGAAAAATGTGTGCCGGGGGGATGTTAGGAATGGAATAACTTTTTTTTTAGAATTATTGTATGTTTGTCTGTCGGTTCATTTGATCACGCATTACTTAACATTGGAATTTTCCTGTACAGCTAATTGATCTGACTTAAAATTTAAAAACATAGCTAATTTTCATTTCGATCCGTTGAGTGGATCCAAGGAGACAGCTTGAGCTTTCCGCACTATGCGGTCACCTATAAAGCAGGGGGTCATTTGTCTGGTCGTTGCGAACTAAAAATATACTCACGCGAGCATAACCGTGGCCAGGCTATATTTAGGATCAAGAATAAAATATAGGCTTCTTTTCATATCAATCAAACACCATGTTAATATCCTATTAATTACATCTTCGTACCGCTATGCTAACTATTATAGACATTACAATTCTCTGTTGCCCCATCGTAACCACTTCTATACTATTGAGAGCTTAACTTAGACTGACAATAAAAACAAAATTACACAAAAAGCTAACAAATGCTTACTAATAAAATAAATGCCACTCGAACAAAGTCGATGGTATTTTAGTAATGAAATCTGGTAGTAAAATAAATGCCACGCAAACAAAGTCACGGTAATTCGCTAGTTTGAAATAAACGATAATCTAAAATCTTCACGAAGGTACCAATTTATGGCACTTTAGAAAATTTACATACAAGAATCTCTCGTAACCTTTGTAACATTTTTGTATAATCTATATACTTATAATTATATAATTAACTTGTTATTTGCGAACTTATTCACTGAATCGATTTTTAGCAGTCTATTCTAATAAGAATATAGTGCAGCGGAACATAGGCAACAGATGACACCTGTGTTTTGACCGGTAACAAATATGCCCGTGATTTCTGGCTGCTATTCCCGAAACCTGACTAATCGGGATACATCGCTTAATGGTTAATGAAGAAATTCCCTGGCTCATTAGGATCATGTTAATGCCGCAAAGAGCGTTCTAAATTGCGGACATCTTCCTGGACCACTTAAGATAACGAAATACACGAAATTGCCATTTAGAGCGGACTTACTGAAAGGATAAGGCGAGGGGCACTCGGCGCGCAGTCGTAAACGCGTCAGCGCGCACCTCTTGGTCCAGCGAGGCAGCTGCAAGATGCCAGAACGGCTCTCGGAGCCCGTGCAAAGTTTAATGGGATCACGGATCCGAAAGACCCGGTCACTATCGGAGGCAATTCAGCATCTTAAGTGCGAATTCGACCATTCGGCTGGCCAAACCCGAGAAATGCACTCGACGGGGCACTAAACTATCCAACGACATAATTCAGATAACCGAATCTGGGGCCGATTATAACTTTGGAGCACTTTATGTCGCTCGCATATTTAGTACTCTTTAAGTGTCTGCTAATGGGGCTTAAGTGATGATAACTGTACGGGAATTTATGCAACAGCGCCCTGCCCCAAGATACGGCGATGGCTCTCACTCAAGACGCCAAACTGCAACAGCGGCTGCGTTTTGATACGTGCGCAAGCGCACTTATGATCTACGGAGATTATCGCGTTGCAGTGGGCTTTACCAGGAATCGTTAAATTTGCAGATCGTTAACTACAAACATATTTTGTCGGTAGTTATGTCAAATTGAATACGTTGTAAGGCCGCTTAATTTAATGGGGAACTTAATTAAGATTGCACTTGAGAAAGAAACTTAATTACTGAAAATGTGACTTTAAAGAACAAAGTGCAACATATGCATAAATGCTGTATGCAAAATATAGTATAGTATGGAGCATATGCAGAACAGAAAACGGAGATAAGGTTGTATGATGAAATATATTTAAATGAAAATGCATTTTGAATAGTACCCTTATTATACATTTGCAGTGCTCACATGAATAATTTTTTGTTATTTATTTTGAGAGCAAAATATTGGGTCCTATAAACCCACTGGGCACACTCGCATTACTGAATTATGACACCATTAACAGTAGTAATAAGTTATCTTATGATAAGATTATACTAAGAAAATCTAACAAAAGATGTTCAAAAACACTATGTACTCATTTGCACACACTCTAACTTAACCGGTTTTAGATATTCATAGTAATGAGATTTTGTTTTCTTAGAACATTGTGACTATTGATATGGATAAGTAACCAGTCAAAGCCACCATAAATTTATATATCAATAATGTAACGAACGAATTTAGATATAAAAGGCATCACATTTAATAGTTCAAAAGTGCATATTTTGATATTGAATTGAAATAATCGATTAATAGTCGATTATGCAAAAGGGGAAAATATCGTAAGTATGATTATTCGGTTAAGTTTGAACTATTAGAAATGTACATAAATTATGATTAAAAATAAAATGGCCACGATTGTGGCAGTATTAAGTTGTGGTATACGCTTAACATACTCATATTTATTTACTTATTTATTGAAACAATTACTAAGCAAATATTATAAAACTACAAGACATGTTGGTTAAAAACCGAAAAATAACTTACTAGCCTAACTTGTTGCTCACTTTTAGCAATTTTTACAAGCAACAAGCAAATCGTTGCAGAGTTTCGCTGCCGATACAAAAAATGAATGGTGCGATTGGGAATATTTAAATGTTGGTATTAAAATATTGCCTGTTCTCGTGGATTGCAACATGTTTAACAAAGTTACAAAAGAAAGATAGGAGTTCTGCCATGGTAGATTTTAAATAAATATGTTCATTTAATTAAATTAAGATGTTGTTCTTAAGTTATACCCAGTACGTTGCACTTCAAGTTAAGAGTCATAAGATCGTTGATATACAGGTAAATAGCAGGGGGACCAATGTAGACCCCTGCGGAACTCCCAAAGTTAATTAAGCCCTTTTTAAGAGTTGTTCACCAATTTGGGCGTGCTTATAAGGTCCGGATAAACAATTGTCAATCAAAATTATCGTAGACGAAAAAAAGCCAAATATAAATTAAGGTGTCGTTTTGGCTTATGTTCCATCGATTCAAAGGCCTTGGCGAAATCAAGCAAGACAAGTGTTGCTATGTCCAAGTCAGTGGCCCTTCTTGTATCCTCAATTAATTTTAATAATGCAATGAGAGATGCTGCAACAACCCTACATAGACATAAGTATACTAAAAGTTCATAAATGACTCTCATATTTCGATAACAAGGCATATGACGATTGAAGAACTATAAAAATATAATTACAAGATACTCCTATCTTTCCATCTTACTGCTGTTACTGTATGATTTGTTCCTTCCCATAGAAACAAAAAAAAAAAATAAGAAAAACGATTAAAACAGTCAGATGGCTCATAGCATCTAAAGAGAAGATAACCTTCGCCGTTGGAGAAAACTTTGCCTTCTTATTAAGTCAACCTGCCATCAGAATCAAAACTACCTTCTGTTACAGCGGTTATCTTATAAGCCAATCTGCTTCCCATCCGCCGACTTAAAACAAGACCAGCAAAAAAATGTCACTGACATGAACCTTTCCTCGTTGTGTCCCGATAAGCAAATGCCACCATCTCCGGAGAGCTGAAATAGAAACCAACCCGGCCTGGGAGATAAAGATCTCGGTTGACATCGGTCCATGGGCCCATCAAAATTATTTATTGACGCTAAATCGATATTTTATCGTTTTCACTTTTTCTCGGAGTCCTGTCTAGTCCGTCTGACTGCACGGACCCGTCTGGCGCCTTGTGGCATCCCCGCCACAGCTGAGACTCTGCTCGGTGCAATTGACTGATTCTGGTTCGACTCGAAACCCTTCCTGGGCCCCAAATGGATTCAAAGTGCCTCCAAATGCGCCTATCGGCCATGCGGGGCCAGCCCCATTACTCAAATCGAACTGAAAGATCATCGATCGCGTGTCACGTGTGCCGGGTTCGGCAGTGGTACCGACTTCAGTATCGTGCACCCATGACGTGTTAATTAATTCAAAACATTACGATCATTCCTCAGGTTTTTGTCGTTTAATTGGCAGTTTTTCATCGCGGGTCTCCATTATTCGCCTGGATTCCTTACCGTCGACTGTCTGCCCGCAGTCCTTTGGACAAACGTGTCTCGTTAATTGGAGACGAATTAATTATGCCCGAGATCTCCTCAAGCTGATTGTGTGCTTAATTATTTCTTAATTGATTGATCCGCATGGAACCTCTGACAGAGCCATTGAATGCTCAAGTTAATGTGTAAATTAACAGATGTATTGCAATTCTCTACGTTTTTACCGAAGTAGACATAAATTCAATTGAGCCGCAGATTCAACACTACAACTCTTTTTACATAAATAACATATATCTTGTGTTTTATGGTATTTCAAGACCTTTAACTGTAATTTTTATTTACAAATTTTTAGTTTCATAAGAATAGGTAACTAATGTCATAACATGATTCAAACAGGCAGCTCATACTCATAAATATGTAATTTTGCATAGTTGAAGCAACGAACAAGTTTGTGAACAAAATGTTGATATTGAATTTCTTGTAACGTTATTTAGACTAAGACACATTCTAGATCAAGGCGAATCCAACGATACCGGATTTCTTGAAATCGGTTAAATATTTTAGGCTGTAAGAGATCACAAATTATCTCACATATTATACATAGCCTATAATGTGAAATGCATTTCCCTTCCCTTGGCTTTGTTTGGCGGACATCAGAAGAAATAGATAGTTTTTAATGGGTTCAAATTTAATTAAAAGAGATTAAGAAATACGTATAAGTACAACCACCACCCCGTTTTACCAATCCCTAATAAATATGTACATTATGTAAAATTTGATTGACGTCTATTAAGAAATGTGGAAATTATCGTGCCTACAAAAACCGCATGCAACAAAGTGCTGTACCGAGTATTCCTTTGAACAATCGCATCCTTTTGGTATACAACTTACATAGAAATAAATTTTATGAAAGTATTAGCAAAATTTAATCGATATCGATTAATAAATATGATGATGATTAATAAACGTATATCTATAAGTAATTAATAGTTTAATTAAAATCATTTAAAAAATACGATCTGTATTCATAAAATTCGGTATACACCAATATTTGTGTATACATATATTGTTACAAAATTTTCCTTCGCTGTAATTCACACTCAGAGTTTTAATCGAGTGGATATGAGGACTGGCGTTCAGTCCGCGCAACCGTGGCGTCTGTGGCGAGGCCACCGGCTGTTTAACCACACTGACGAGATCTGGCTAATGCCTCGGATCGAAACGCCGACCACTTTTTGGACTCGTCTGCCACGGCGGAAGAGCATTTATTCTTCAAAAACAAATTTAAAAGTGCAAAGCAAATCCTCATATCGGATTTGCAGCGAGGGCTAATCGAGCAATTTTGTCAGCCAACCACTTGCCTTGGCAAAATTGTAACAATATAAATAATCATAAAAAGGTATTCGGAGTACTATTTCAGTAAAATACGAACAATTTTGTAAAAAACTGTTAATAAGAACTATGTATGTACATATACTTTCTTTATATCAACTATAAATAATTAAGAAATACGATTAAAAAATCTTAACGAGTAAGTAGTATTATTGAGGCGTTATACAATAGTATAGATACACTCTAAAATGTCTATTAATTCAATAAGTAGCTCCCTACCACTTATTGAATTAATAGACATTTTAGAGTGTATACTATTGTATAAGGCCTCAATAATGTTCCTAGGGTACATCAAACAGACTGCGTGAAGTCCAAAAATGTCAAATATACATATTTTCTGAACCATATTAAGGTATATGTATGTATGTATACGTGAAAACCTGTGGCATATTTAGGAAATCCACTCTAGTTGGAACTTCCTGCGTTAAAACTCAAATTAGTTATAGTAAGTGTAATTAAAAGTAAATATATAGTGACTCACATGTTTGATAAAATCTCTAGTGAAAAATTAGTATGTGTTTTTAAGCATTCTGCAATTTTTTTAAATTTCTTTCATCATTTATTCCAAACAAAATATTTTTAATGCATAATATTCCTACCTATTACCAATTAATACTTAGTAAAACCTCTTTTGGATTTTAGATCGGCTTTTGTGCACCGCGGCATACTTGGAAAAATTTTCAGTGATATTGAGGCCTAACCTCTCTCAACTCTGGAACACAATTCATCGAAATTTTAAATCATACAAATCTTTGATTTTGGTATTGCCACAGATGCTCTGCAGGACACAGATGAAGGCACTGTGAAGATCAGTCTTAGAGTTCAATTCCTTGTTCCTATCCATTAACTCTAACAGTATGCTTCGTATATTGTTATCAAGTAGAACGATAATGTCCGAAGCAGGTTGGTCCCATATTTCAAATTTAAGTTTTTTTAAATCTGCATAGTCTATGGTCGTGGCTTTTCTAACAATCTACTGACATATCTCATCACCTTTCATGTTTATACATCCCCAAAGTAACAAATACCGCCTCCGAATTTAACAGTTTTTGCAATCATATGTACATATATGATCCTCTTAAGATTCTGCGTACTTTTCCCACACTCATTCTCCTCCGTCAGAGCCAAACCTATCAGTTTTAATCTCATGTGAAAATAAAACTCTAGCCCAATCCATTTTAGTAAAATTATTATATTTCTTGACAAAATTTTTAAATCAGCTTTTCTGGTTCTCACCTAATAGGTTTTGCACTTACGCGTACGAGTACATTATAATTTGCCCGAAGCGTCTGATGCATTCAAACCACATTCTTTTCCTTAGCAGTTGTTATATTACGAACAACTTTACTCTTTAATGGGTTCGATAATGAGAACTAAGACTCGGATTTGGTTAAAGATACTGCTTCCAAATTAAATTACTTTTCTAATTTCTTACAGTGCTAATATTAATGTAGAAATTGTCGTAATTTCTCGACGAGAATGACCTTTGAGTAGTATTTTGCTTAAAATATTTTCGCAAATTTTCTTCATTTTGAAATCACTGATATTTCCAGATTCTTAAACTGAAAAATTTACCGAAAATTGTTCAAAATCGCATAAACTGTAAACAGTTTTTACATAAATATGCCTTCAATATTAGTAAAAGTGTTGTCGAATAAACAACCCAGAGAACTGATTAAACCAGTCATATCATTAATTTTTAATTATTAATTTTTTCGAGAACAAATTATTTTGTTTTGCTGACAGTAAAAATCGTTATTGAACTAAATTTGTTCCACATTTTATCGAATATGTGTGTCACCATTTTACTGATATTAAAAACCTCTACTAGCATTGTTGGGCGCTACTTAAATCACTTTCTTATTAACCCTACCTCTCGTATTAAGGAACGTGTAGCTGAAAAATTAGTCGGCGGAAGTAGGTTAAATGAAATGGTTTTTTAAGTACTAAATTAATAAATTTATCGTCGGTTTAGAGAAAACAAGTATAGCAGATTTTTAATAGACAGGCACCATGGCTTCTTCTCTCTTGAATCTAAGACATTTTGACTGCCACAAAAAGGTAGGTAAATCTGTTTATCTTATCTAATGCATTTTTTCATTAAGTTGCTCTACCATTTGTAATAAAAGCCATTAAAGAGATATCTCTATTTATTATAGTGCAATGTAACCTCGGTGCGGCGACCGAAACGAAAATACTCCCGGATGAGCTCCGCGCCACCGGACATGGCTTCACTGAAAAAGTGCATCTCCGCAGGAACTTCCCTTTTCACGGTAGGCTAAACAGCCTCACGCGGTTGTAGGAGCAGCCCATTGGTCCCGTGTTTGCTATTAATTAAAATTTTGACCACGAGAACTGTCTGATGTCATAATTCGTGGGCAACGGGCCAAGACAAACGGCCAGTGGTCATAGTTCTGACACCAGCAGAATGCGTCCGAGGGCAATTATCAGTCGAAAAGGCAAACACCTCAAGAGTCCTGTTTTGGTTGTTTGGTTGCACCGCAATTGCCCTCTTTCAGGCGCCCCGCCGCGCAATGCGGCCGTGTCTGGGACACCCCTGTGGTGCCCCTTTGAGCGTCCCATTCCTGTCGTTTTTTAGTGCAGTTCGCATTTTAACCTGTGAGTAATGAGATGATGATAATTGCAGGTGAATAAATTACCTGGCGATTATGCATGAAAGCAAAAGTGACCCTTTTTCTGCCGATGCAATTGCTGCCAGTGCCATGAAAATGTTGAAATTGTTCGAAATGAGAGAAAAACGCATCAATTCGAGATGATGAAGGCTTTTATATTCCGAGGTGTTGTTTACAAAAGTAAGCTGGTAAGTGGCTGCATGTTAATCTGACTCAAGATGCTTGCTAAGTAAGAATTCAAATCGCTGTAGGCCTTGACCTTTACTATAATTTTTTATACATATGCACACACCTACCCCTCGTTTTACGCGGCATTCGAATTGCACGATTTCAACTCGGTTGAAGAAGAGCGGAAGAACTTCCATTTACACGGAAATTGCATTTCACTTTAACAAGAAAAACTATTGAAAGAAGATATTGAAACAGAGAGATAGACAAGAAAGTTTAAAATTCTGCAGAATTGGAAATTGTTCTTTGTTTCCATTCTAAACAATCTCAGTAGGCTTCCAGATTTAAGAGTGCACTCGAATTGCACGATTTCAATTTGCACGGCATTTTACGGAAACCAATCTACCGTGTAAATCGTAGACTAGGTGTATTTCGTTCTCATCGTAAATAAATAATTGGAAATTATATGAATTCATCAATTCTTAAATCCCATATGTTGCATGTTACATATACATAGGTAACTAATTAAGGAGATAAAACAAAGACTGTTTATCTGAGAAATTAATAAATCATCAGAGAATGAAAATTCAATTAGAACTTTAAAACCTCACATGTGTTTTTTTAAAGTATTGATTTCCTTCAAAAGATTTAGAAAAAACAAATATAATTCAAAATAAAATAAGAAAACAAGCTTTAATTTACATATACCTTGACAACTATTAGACGCCGATAATTTTGAGTGGCAATTTCAACATTAATTTTCCGACAGAAAAACTCATCCACTACTAAACTTGTGCCCCGAATTGAATAACGAAGTGACAAACATCAACAACATCAGGACTTTTGAGGCAGTTTTCCAACAGAGACTGAAAACTTAATAATCTCAGATTTATACATCATGTGTATACAGCTACCACAACTCAACCGTCTCATGTTAAAATCCAAATAAAATATAATTTATTATTATTCCATGCTATTGCAACTTCAAAACACATTCACATTTTCAATACATAACATATTAGACTTAATTTTAGTACAACAGGCATAAACTTCGTTTATCTATACAATGTTTTCTGTGCTACGACGTTATATATGTACTTATTATATTATATAATACTTATAGGCAAATATCAGTTTCTTGTCTAGAATGACACCTTGTAATCAATCCAAGTGATTTCATAACTAATATTTAGTAGTAAATAGTGCTGGGTAGAAAACGAGGACTTCTCCTGTCAGTAAAGAGTAACCTTTATATTAGTTTTTATTTTCTATAATTTATGCAAATAATCATCGATCGATCATAATGTCAAGACCAAGAAGGTTTGTATAGATGTAAGCACAGTATTCATTTGAATTACATCTCACAGTGTCATCCGCATAAAGAGACGATTTTAAATACGGTAGGAAATTCGGTTATATAAATATTGTAAATAATTGGTCCTAATATCGAACCTTCATGTTTTAACGTTTTCACGTAGGTAGTAGAAGCACTGTATTTTACGGCCGATCCTTTTACTCATATGAGTACTTTTATATAACCATTCGATTATTTTGATAATTATCAGTACTTAGTAGGTATTGTAAACCAATTTACATTCCAGGGCACATTCCAGGGATTATATAAATTAATTTCGTTTATTCCATCAACTAATAAATTGGTATCATATAGAATAAGCCCTTTTAAATGATTTAACATGTCATATATCAACCACAATGTTCCATATTACAAACGGAAACAACAGAAATCTTTATTGGTCTGAATTCGTTGACTTTCCAAGAAAAAGTATATTCTTCTACCCTTATCTTAAATATGTCGCCCCCTTTAAAAGTATTAACTCTTTATATATACATAAATATCGCGGTGGGTAAAGATTACCAGGAAAATAAACCGAAGTCTGTACTATAATTGTTTATTAAAAATTAACAAATCTACCTATATCTTATACGCAGCAATCGGTGTGTGATATACTCATATTCGACCGGTTGTTTTTCTTTATAAACACTTTGATTATATTATTTCCCTTTAATATTATATGTATGTAAATGCATAAATAGGTACTCCAAATTTTTTTGATTGAATACTATATTTTGGGACATTCTACCAATGTTATGCATGTATGAAAATCTTGAAAAGTATCGATACTTTATTCATGAGCAGTATCTAATAAAAGGTTAATTATTAAAAAATAAAAAAAACCGACTGCACAAATCACTGAAAAGAGAAAAACAAACTCTAGAATCTAGAATTCGATAACTACTTAAAAAACAAATAATAAAATAAACTATGTAAATATAACTTGAGTGTTAAAAGAGGGACGGGAAACAAACCAACTACTAAAATACGTTGTAACTTTTGTTTGCATATGTTCGAAATAATGTTATATATGTATTATTAAAATAATCATTAAACAAAACAACGATATTTGAATCATTTCAAAGTCAGCCCCTCAAACCAACATGAGACCTACATATTTGTATAATGAGAAATCACGTAGGTTCAAGGAAGGCTAAGTACGTAAATAAAGTACATACTCAGTTATCCCATGGCATGGTACCCCAAAGGTAATTTAAATCTTGCTAAGAATAAGAACTATTCATGAAGACAATTTCAAGTGTTAAATATCTTATTTATTCACATAAAGAAAACACTGCTTCTTAAAATAATCGTTACATATTACATGAACTTCAATAACTTAACAAATTCCTATTCCTAAAGGAGCTGTACATAAATAAACATTTGCATTGCTTAGTTTCTAATGTGGCGCCATGACTTATTGAATACACCGCGGCTCGTTTGTGGTTATGGTCTATGATGAAATAAATATGGAAAGCTTTTCATCGAAAGCATCACATCTCCAGCTTTGGTTCGCACCCACGCTCTTTGCAGAAAAAGCGTCCTTTACTCCTCGGTGCAGTACTTCGCTTGGAGCATGGTTGGCGAACCGGATATAATCGGGGTCTGGTGCACGGGGCACAGCTTCACGCTGGTTTTGTACTCGAGCGACTCAACGATCAAATAATCGATATAAATCCGCGGCGACGCCAAGATCCGCCAGGTGAGCGGGTTCAGGAAATTGGTCTGGTAGTCCCAGGAGGCCTTGGCGTAAAGCGTCTCCCCAATGTCGGCCCCTGCTACGACTGACGTGTAGATCATGCCGGGCTCGAAGAAGCTAGAAGAAAGTAACACACTTTTTTCAGAAAATACTTCCTTTTTTAAATTTAATAACTTACAATGGTTCCGAGTAGAACGACATTTTTTCAGTTTCCTTTCGACGATGAGAATGGAACTTCAGAGAAAGGGTGCCGATTTCTCCACCATGCAGTGCACTTTCTTCGGTTGCAGACATCTTGACTGTTACCCTGTAGTGCACTCCTGGAATTTAAATTAAATTTAACGCTTTTGTACATAGAGAAAGTATTTTTTTCTCTTACTACAAAAAGGACTTTCAGCCGACGTCATGAGGTACGTAGTTAAAGACGCATCATCGCTGGTGTATCCTTCTTTCTTTAATTCATTATAACCTTTTATACTATCATAACCCAATCTCACGCAAAAGCGATCCTCGCAACTAAAACATTCACCAGCTTTGAAATCCTGTAATAATAAAAAATTATACAATAGATATGGATGTAATAGGTTAAGGAATAGTCTGTTTTTATATAAAATTATTTGCATAGGTAGTCCAGGTTCAAAGACAACGAAAATGCTTCATCACGTCGCGTCATTGATAAAAATATACCTAAAAATTCCTTTATATCTGTTAACAAGCCACTGCTATAAAAATGTTGAAGCATATAATACTACTTCGTTATTTTTTGAGAATTTTTGAAAAGTGGCATAAATTCTAGTTTGTTCGATTTGAATTTACAGGGAAAAAATGATATGAAAATGAACTAATACTTGTTTTCCTATGAACTCAGTGTCAAGCTAACAGCTGTTACGAGTATCACACAAATTATTGTAAAACAGATTCTAATTCTTACCTCATAAGAATCGCAAGATATGGCTGTAAATGGGCACTTGCTGTTTATGCTCTCTGTGAAAAATTGATAACTACGAACATGATTGCACCCCAAAAACTGCTGTATACTCCAAAATATCGAACTGTCTGCATTATTGAGATGCTCTTGTAAAGTCATTGTACAGCCAGGATTATCTCGACCACCATTTGGATAAAAATCTACGTGTCCAATGGGCTTAATCATACCAAGTCCTAACAAGAAAATCGTTTGCTGACCAAAGCCTTTATAAATTTAAAAAAGAAAATACCTCCAGGAATTATGGCATCTGTGTGAATAATATCGACATATTTGGCATCTGTTCTGTCCAACCGCACAATTGGATCGGTTTCACCGAAAAGTGGTTCGGCAGGATCTAGACCAGTGATGCGGCCTAGTTTGAGTCCAAAATATTTTTGCAATGTATATCCAGCATACCCTGCGATATGAGAGCCTAGAGAGTGACCAATGAAGTGTACTTTGTCCAAATTTTCCATTCCTGTTTCTTCCTATAAACGAAAATATAATCATAAAATAAAATAAAATTAATACTTAATAGCTACTCACATAAACCAAGTTGATGATATGTCCAGCAATAGCTCCAACTAGTCGGATATTTGCAACGGCCTGGACGTATGGTGGACTTGAGCCAGCACCCCAGTCGACTATAATCACGCTGGCGGTACCATCAGGATCATTTTCTAAAAGAGTTTTGGCCATTTCACGCAACTGAAATATATTTTTTAACGTTAACGAATATTATGCAACATACAAACAAAAATTACATACCCAAGGTCTATCTCCAGCTTCCAAATATCCATGAGATATGAGATACAATCTGCCTTTTGGGTTAATCCCAAAACTTCTAACCAAATCGGGCTCGTTTATGTCTATGAAATTTGGATGGTCTATGGTTTTCTTCGTGAAAAGCGGAAATCTTGGATTTATCTTAGAAGGACTCTCTGGGTGAAGATTTATTTGACGGGTCTTCGAAATCCAAACTCCATTCAGCGGAAAACAGCCATACACACCGTAACACTTTATATCAGTAACATCTGGAAAATAATAAAATAAATCGAAAATTCTTTTCAACTACTACAGTAATTCTTTTAAAGCGTGCGAAAATTTTATGATCACCGGATAGTAGAAAAAGATTACATAAATATTTGGATAAGGAACACAATATTCTTCCTTGACCTCTTCCCGATTTAATAAAAAAAATTGTAAATTATATTACTAAAATTAGCAAAGTTTAATGTATAACTTAGTTCTACTATTTTTGCACTTATTGAAATCAATAGTTCTTCAAATGTGTATAGGACATAGATACATATAAAGAACGAAAATTAATTTTAGTTGGTTCAAAATACATAACAAAAAATTTCTATCAAATTGGGTCCTCTAATAACATCTGTTTGGAAAAAGTTTGCACCCGTGTGACCTCGAGTTCCAGAAGCATAAATTGGTGGGCGGGGCTCTTTTGCATTGATATGAAACGTACAAACTACGCCAATGGGACAGCGATAAAAACATTGAAACAAAAACCATACGTATTTAAATATTGAAAGAGCCGAAATTGAAGAAAACGTGCCAAAGTCCAAACAGGCTGATAAGAAAAGTCTCGAGACTTTCGGTGAAGATCGAAGACGACGAGTATGGCAATCGTCAATAAATTGAATGCATCCGACTGGACCTTTTAATAAAAAAGCGCGCATTAATTAAAAGGAAGAACGCATTTGGTTACGTCGGAGGGCCCGTTGCTTGCGTGGCACTCGCGCCACGAGAAGAGCCTTTTGATGGCATTGCCCTGATAAGACGGCCTCATGTGGGATGCTGCGCACGCAGATAAGAATGAAACGCACGAATTTTGCGCAAACTTCGAGTTAAGCGTTTATTTATTAACTGGTGTGACTTTAAAACCTTTTGACATCGAAGACCTCTAATGGCGTCAAAAACGTTTCAAACGAACGCATTAATTGGCCCCGTATCCATCCAAACAATGTTCTTAGGAACATCAGATGCCATCCGCTTTCGATTATATTTTCTATCGCATTTCATTGGAATTGTTAATAGAGTTGATGGCAATCAAAACTGGTCTTGTCCATATTTTAAAAAAAAAGTGGATTATAAATGAATTTAAAATTGAATTGTACGAAATTAGTGAATTCCGACAAGTAAATATGTCTAAAGTAAGTTTTTCCATTTTACATAGTATATGTAGATTTGGTATTTTTCATTCGTCCTGAAGATTCCTATTCAAGTATATATGTATGTATGTATGTACTTGCAAGTAGTTATACTCAAACTCTATTTTATTAAATGCTACCTTTGGAGGCTAAAAGCGTTTATCCGCAAAACAAAATACATCTCTCGGAAATTTTAATGGAGAATATTATATCAAAAGAATTTTAAAATCTGACGGTTTGCTTGTAAGTCGGAATATAGTTTTTAATAGTGGTATATTCAGGATTAAAAAAAAGCTTGGTCCAAACTTTGTAGGTAAAGGAGTTAATTTTAATACTTATTTACCATTATGAAGAATTTTCCAAATTAAAATTAAGTTTTTTGTAGTTAATCACTATACATAACTAAAATTTGCAATACCATTTTTCCAACAACTCATAAATCGTTTGTTTTATTCTTGCTTAATAAATTCTACTTCTGTTTCCTAATACTTTAAGACGCCAAGTTGTAATCTAGCTGAAAAATATATTAGCAATATATGTATAAATTGCTTAAATTTTAAGCCTCCGTAGTACATAAAATGCACGTCCTCGCAAAATACAATCACCTTTCTTTCAAAATACACAGTATTTTTTCGACCAGTGACCGCAAATTCTCAAAAGTACTCAACCAATCTTGCAAAACTTATTCTTGAATTCTGCCCGACGCTATTTTTAACGAACTTAAAATCAAATAATCAACAACAGAAGAATTAAAAGTGGATTTTTATCACTTTTTGTTTAATATACGTTTGCGTATTATATGCATTTGTTAAACATTTATATACGGCTTCTTAAACCGTTTCATAATTAAATAAATGAAATATAAATTTGTTCATTAGAATTGCAATATGCAATGCAATATTTATTGTTGTTAGTAGGTACCACCGCAGTGCTAGCTTTAAAATTTCGATCCAGAACTTTTTGAATTAGCGGTGATCTTTTTCGTTGACATCCCATAATTTTTCTAAACTTGAATAAGAAATTCCGAAAATCTTACTAGCTCTAGCAAGTGTTTTTCTATTATTTATAAATAAACGAATCAATATTTGTAAAAATCGCTTCATCGACCGATAGTCAATATAACCAATAGGAAATAGTTTTATATTATATAAAGTTTGTTTTGTTTCCGACCATTTTAATTAAGGGATTAAGGTAGTCAGTTTTTCAAAAAATCGATTTTCTTAAAGTACTTACATAGGTATAATATTTTGGAAATATTATGTGAAATTTTCAAGTTGATCCAATGAATAATTTTAAGGTTTCCTATAATAACCGTAGGACTTTTTTATTTTTGACGGCAGATAATGAAGTTTTAGATGCGTTTTTCTCAAAACTACATTTTTAAAGACGGTCATCACTATACTTAAAAAACCTCTTGACGAATCTAATTTTTTTTTCAATTCATTTTTTTATAAACAATAAACAAGCGCTTTTTGACCTTTAAATTCATAAGTACACTTTCAAAGGCAGAATTTTTTCTTTTGCAATTTGAGAAACACTAGATAAAGCATTAAAACTAACAATTTATTTTATTTTATTTTTTTTTTTTGCAAACCACAATTTATAAAAAAATGGTCAACAATCCAGCAGATAACTTGGTCCAGAATTAATATTTTGTTTTAAAATTATCATGCGAAAACGCGTTTGATATTTCAAAGGACTTACTTCGCATTGTCACTTATGTACATTAGGGTGGAGTGAAAATGTATGGAGAATTATTTTTTTTGTTATTTCGTAATAGCATAGTGGTAAAAAGCTGCCTATGGATGAGCAAATGAAGTATGTTAAATATCATTTATGTATTATAATGTTTTGAGGTGCCCCAAAACAAAAGAATTTTGAAAAAAAGTATAATTTCATTCATTTTTGATAGCCTCATTTAGATGTATATAAACGTTAATAATGTATCGAAATAGTATTGTTCATGTTGTTTAAAACCTATATTTTTATATAATAATAAAAATATATATAAAAGTTTGGAATTTATGGTGCCCCAAAACCTCTTTAAACAAAAATATATCAAGAATTTTGCAATAAAACTGCGATTCATATTTATGAAACATTTATGAGAAAAATGTTACAAAATAGCCAATTAAGTAGAAAATTCGCGTTTAGTATTATAAAAAGGCATCATCTGACGTGATGACAGTCTGGCTCTGATAAAACCATCATTTTATGAAGTTTAGCATTTGGTTTTGCACTATTGAACATTGACAAGTTTCTGATTTTTTTTCAAAACTTTGTCCCAACGGGGGCACCTCTAAATATAAACCTAGACAAAAAATATTTTCGCTTTTGCTTATTGAGCCTATTACACAGCTTTTAGTCGGTATGCCATAGTAAATATATAAAAAAAGTAATTTCACTCCACCCTAATGTACATATCTAATTCTTCCATACAACTTTGAAAATACAATTATATTTAATAATCAGACCAAAATCATATTATATCTGTCCATTTCGGCAGGAGTTTTAAAACTGAGTTATTTATTTTTCTTGAATTGTTCAATGCTAATCGCCTTTTCTACTAACTCTACAGAGCTAACGGCATATACATATGTATTTTAATTATAAGTCCTGACGATGAGTATTCTTTTAACTAATTACTTATAATTTTTAAAGACGATTAATACAATTGAAACTATGTATTTTAAAACTGGACACTTACTGTTCGAACCGGAATCCTTTGAATCCATCAAATTTAGGTTCTGCCCAGATTGACTTGCTAAAAACAGCATTGTTTGCAAGATCAGTGGGCCGGTGCTGTTAGTTATGTACATTTTGAAGCTTTTGAGAAAACAAAAATCACTTCACTTTTTAAATAATATTTTATATTGTGTAGAATTATAACAAAAAAACACTACAAGTCTACATCCCACAGCAAAGTAGGTCTAAAGCACTTTGTCTATTTGTTTCGCGAAACTCTAACCAATAAGTTCCTGATTACTTGACCAATAAGTTCCTTCTGAAAGCTTCTAGCCGACTACTGAGTACTAGCCCGAATCGTTTGCTTTTACTTCCTCGAGTCGGCAAATTCTGCTTATTAGCGGCAATCTTATTGTTGATAGCGAATACAGCAGCTTTTTCTTAGTTCCACATTCCCAGTATCAAACTCTGTGACCTCTAGGTCAATTGATTAACCGCCGTCTAAATACAGATGATCTTCGGGATGCCAGACAGATAGTGTGCATTTGCAAAAATCGCAAAAGACTCGGTCTGCACAGGTCATTGCTTTTCAGACACTCCGCGCATTACATCCGCGGTGCGTGCGACTTAAGACACATGCTAATTCTTACAGTCTAGAAGCAGGTGGAGATAGGGGCGCGCCTGCAAAGTATACTCCGATTCTTAAAATCAAATTGTCTTGACCTGAAACCGATTGACGTCAACAGAGCACTGATAAACACGGTTTTTTAGCGTTTTAGCGCAAAGTCCAAAGGAGCAAAACTGTGGGCAACCTTGTTTACACTAGACTGCCATGACGTCGGAGGAGTGTACTCGCAGACTTCTACTGACGATAGTCGTAGAAAAAATGGGGGATTGTGTCCGCGTTATGACTAAAAAATTCCAAGTTCAAAATTTTTCTCTAAATTTATTATCACCAAATGCTTGCGGAACTAATTGGTCGAGTTTTCGCCTTGCATTTATTCTTTTTTAATGATTGTTTCAAAAACGATTTTATATATGTAATATGCGTAATGGGTTCTTAAAATACTTAAATTGATTTTATGTGGATCAGTGCAGAGATAGTAGAGGGGTTAGGAAATTATCGAATCCTCCAAAAAAATGTTTGCACTCTTTTCTTAATGGCCAAAACGAAAAATGTTTTGTTTATTTGTGGATAACTTACCCAGTGTCAAACTATTAATAGGGCTATTATCAGTTCAGCACAATATTTACTAAATAAAATCGACGAATAAGAGAAGACTGGGATCAACAGAAATCGTTAAAGATTCGAAAAACAAACAACAACATAGACAAAATCATTGAGGTCGATGTGATTCCGTCGTATCACCTACTTAAATATTCAAATTGCGAATAAAATTTTGCATGGAAATCCTTTACTAGAAATTGTAGAAGCTGTAGGAAGAGGTCATTAGAATAAACTGCGATTAAAAGTTATCAAGAAATTTGTATAAATATAAATTTAAGCTACACGTTTCGAACAATATCTTCAGGTATAGTGAAAAGAGCAGACAGAGAAAATCTAAAATAGCTTTATTTAATACTTGTTCCGTCGTCAGAAAACAAACTGATTATTAAAACAAATCTCCCCGCACAGTGGGTGTACTACAGTCGTACATACTAAAATTATATTCTCACATAAATCTATGACTAATTATAAGGTTAACTTTACTATAAAGGCATTTTGGCTGTATTCTTTCGTGTAAATAAATAATTTGCAGCACTATGTTACAGAAAAGAAAAGGTTTTTTTCTACTAAAATCAAAAGAATTCATATCTGAGTGGAATTCGCTTAATCCTACTCTTAACGATAGAAATCGAAAACGATTAAAATAACTAACAAAAATTTGGTTTAAAGAGGAAAACAAAAAATAGTTGCTTGAACAATTAAAGGCAATTGCTGGTGGTGTATACTGAAAAAGTTTTGTTAAAATATTTTTTTTTTAAATATTATTCCGACATTGTCCGCTGGATGATGAGGTCAATTTTGTCACCAGCAGAAGCTATCAGAGGCACAGTAAGGCAACAGTCAAAGTCTTGTGTTTTTGTTCCGTTCACCTAAAGGGTGAGCAAATTAATATAATCATTTATTTCTAAGCTGATTATTTTAAAAGCGTACTTGCATGATCCTATCGAAAGGTTTCAGCATCCCACTGATGTCAGCAGGACCTCCTGAACGAATTCGGTTGATATAAACACCACGTTCATAGAGACCATCAGAAACAGAAAATCCGTAGTCGTCATAAACTTTGTCCTTATACAGGGTAACTTGCAAAATTCGATGTTTACTATCTTTGCTGGTGTTGGACATAACATCAGTAAATGATGGACTCCTGGGCCGACGCTGCACTTTCGCGTAGACAGCTTGAGGCTGTGGAAGGCTTCCTTCGCTTAAAAGAATATTGTCGGAATCACCTGGGAAAAAAGATATAAATTTTTAATTAATTACAAGATGAAATTTAAGTGTTGAACTCACCTGTATTTCTTAGTATTTTTAAATCAACAATATTGTCCAAATTTTGTAAAAGCTTTGTAGCGTGGGACAGAGGCATACCTTGGACTGTTTCGCCGTTGATAGCAAGCAAACAGTCGCCTATTCGTAGCTTCCCAGTGTTATAGGCCACTCCACCTGTGAGCCACCAAAAAATAATGGAAAAGTTACAAAGTAAACTATATTAGAAATAATAAAATAAAATAATTTGAAATAACTTAATCACAACAAAACAAGTCAATTAATATGGTGTACTAAGAGATTTCTTAGATTTTGCAATGTACATATGAGGCTACCAGCGCAGAAGTGGTGTAACCCCAGACTACTTCTTAGGAGATAATGAGGAATTAAAATGTGGTTAAATTGTTTTTGAATTGCATTTACTTTGTGTACATTATTTCAATTGTTTTGCCATCTATTGATAATTTTAAAAGGTGGCTTACGCCACTATTGTATTGAAAGATCATAATTTAACGAATTTATTTTACACAAAAACCCTACCCAACAAAAATTGTGGGTTACACCACTTCTGCGCTGATAGCCTCATATAGTCCAAAGAATTTTGCTACTGCCATGTTTGCATTTACAAGGCAATCTTTTGGTTATTTTAGGACTTTTAAATTGTTATTTATGGTTCTTAGATTATATAAAGTCTTAAAAAAAAATTATGTTAAATATTAGTTGAATACGCATATTTTGCTCCGGTGATTACAAGAAAAAAAATTGGATATTAAATAGAAACATGTAAACTTAAATAGTTTATTTTAGTTGAAAACTTTTTACCGACATATTTAATTCATCATCTTGAATATTTGACTTTCGATAGTGGATTTGAAATCAGTACCTATGAAAACGCTCAAGTCCCTATTTGTTTATTCTTCAAATTGCTTCTAACTAACAATTTTTAGTCACACGCATCACAAATTTGCAATTAACTACTACAGAATGAATTGATGACAAGCACGCATTTGTACTTTAAAGTATGTACATATATTCAATTCAAATAAACTAGTTTACTCTAAAATCGGGTATTTTTAATTATGCTAATAAAGAGTGTAAATATTATTTGATTTCTTAAACACGAACGGTCGTTTCTTTTTCACTAAAAAATAAAATAAACATACAAAATATATATGAGCATAGTATGTAAATTATTAGTCCAATTCGTAGAAAAACACTAGATGGCAACTAATACAAAAGTATTCTAATGAAAGAACAAGGAAGCAACAAGTGGGGATAAAATTGACCAAATTATTAAATAGTAATAGCACTATGAATCAAGTAAAACGAAACGTTTATGATTTGAAAACGAATCTTAACGCTTTGGCTTTTATAGTTAAATTGTACACAGAAATTTTTATAAAGCACAAATCAAATTCAAATTATCCGTTGCTGCCACAATTTTACTTCTATTTATTTGATGCCTTTATTTTATGCTAAAATGTGATGAAACAAACATCTCATCCTATATATGTATAACAAAAAAATCAAATTATTGAATTGTACTCGATAATCCGAATTGTAAGGAAGTCGGATTCACTTGTAGGCGCGAATAAAATACATATGTAAGTATGAAGGAATACGGAAGATAAGGAAAATGATCATTGACTTATTAAAAGATTAATCATACCGGTTTAATCAAAGTCCGAAAAACTTGAGGTGAAAAAAAGTTTTTGATATTCCAAGATATAAAAATTAAAATAGATAATAGAAATGGCAGACATCAAAATAAACAATTTTAAAACCGCCACCTAATTAAACAAAATGTAAACTAAAATCATGGTTTTTTCCGCCTTTGAGATAGTTGGAAGCTAATCCTACTCAGTTCTTTTATTATTATGTTAAAAGTAAACAGTAACGAGATAGAATTATATAAAAATTGAAGATAAGCGTTCGAAACGTCGGAAAAGCAAGTTACATAATAAAGTAGTAATAGATATAGTTTTTAAAAAGAAATAATTTTATGTTACTACAGTACAGATAAAGTTGAATGATTCCGAACACAGAATGAGTTTTTCATTTTGCACAAATTTTTTCAATGCTTATCGTCTGGCTGGCTTTTGTTCATGTAATTAATTTGTTTATCAGTCACATAAAAGGCACGAATCATTGAAAACTTCCGTTATCGCGAAAAAGGAAAACTATTCATTAGAAGCACTTGTTTACACGCCCCCTAATTAATTGCATTTAGTCTGATGTTAATCCCTAAGATGATTGAATAAGTTTAGTTACATTACTTAAAGGGATCTAATCGATGTTGCCAAGCTAATGATTTGCTTTGTTACGCTATTTGCAAAAGCCGAGGGGTTCCATATTAATTATTTCATATACATATGTACATATATATTAAGACGAAATACGTTTTATTTATCTCTCCAAGTAACTTCCCAACATAATAGAAGAATTGTTAAGTCGATGCAAATTTCAATCTCAGTGATTTCTCTCTCTGAACTCCAACGATTATTAATTTAAATAAAACCTAGGAAAATCTTAAAAAAGGGTTGTGTATACGTATATCAAGAATGTGAGAAATTTGTTTTCTTCAAATCCAATCAAATTGGTTAAGCAACTGGATTAGCACCCAGTAATATGTATATATTTTTTTTTATAGTTCAAGCACAAAGCTGATAGATATGGTAGTCATAAACTAAACTAATTTGTACATTAAAATAATTTCGATTTTTATTTTCGAGCCTTGCGAGCGCTTGTTCAAGCAAAACCGTATAATTTTATTGGTAAGCTCAAAACTAGTTTTTAAACTACTAATTGTAAAAGTCTACCATCTTGAGTACAAATTGAAGATTTAATCTAAAATGAAGTTCGGTTGTAGTTTCTAAAAACCAAACGAACATTTGAAAACTATTTACAGGTGCCAACGATTTTGATGAAATTTACATAATAAGGGTTTTCAGAGGTGAGTAATCAATTTAAATAAACCTCATCTCGGAGTAAATTCGTTTAACTCGAATGCTTATTTGCTATGAGCAAAGTTGTTGAAATTTGAACGACGTTGAAGACTTGAATCAGTCAGATTTGAACCAGACTTGAGTTAAGCTTTCGCCTACTTAAACAAGGCTTGGGCTAAGCTTGAACTAAATTTGAATCAGAATGAATAATATCGACCGACCATGTTATGAAAATCTTCAATGTGGATCTTGTACCAAACCGTTTTTTTTTTGAAGACCTACATACATATGTATATTAAAAAAAATTATTTTATTTGAATACTAACCTTCAGCTAAGCCACTAATAATGATAGGTTTCTGCATGTCTTCACTTCCAGCCAAAGTGATACCCAAAGGCCCGCCGTTGGGCTCCAACCGAACAGTTGAGACGATTTGGTGAGTTCCGTAAGTCTTGTTCTCCATAGGTGGCGGTAAAATGGAAGAGTCAATGCTAAAAAATTGCATAAAGTGACTTGATACTCTTAAAAAATATACAAACATACGTCATGAACCTGCTTGTTGGATAGTCCAGTTCATAGGGACTTAAGTCATGATACGAGTCTTCAGGAACCTCGGTGGTCAAACTGTGTGTGTTTTCCCCCCCTACCACCCGTCCGATGGGCGGTTTCTCCCCGGGTTTTATTGCAAAAGGTCTTCTGATCTGCACAATGGGGTTCGCAACATGCTGCATGTCGTCCACCCTGAAATACTCCGGCTGAGGGGTAGTTGACTTAAACGAGGTTGCGTCGCCGTACCGAACGTCGCTGTATTTTTGAGCATAGCTATAGATGTCTTGATCGTTTCCGCCGCAATTGCTATAAATCGGATTCACCCGCTGCTGGGCATCGAATAAGAAGTCCGGCAGGGAATTGCGCTTTATCGTTAGTGTTGTAAAGTCGCTTTTATTTTCCTTGAGCAGAGCGTCGACGTTGAAATGCTGCAGAGGATGGCTGTCGACTGCTAACAAGATGTCCCCAGCTCTTAACGATCCTGTCCTGTGGGCAGGACTTCCCTGCTTCACTTCGGATATAACGAACGAGCCATGGCTAGAACCGTTCACAGTGATCCCAAGACCGCCTTTTCCGGTTTTCGCCAATTTTACGCTGAACACCCCGCTGGATGGAATCACAGAGTCTGCCATATCAAACTCCACCTCGAGTTCGACCCAATTCGCGCCCTGATAGGTCACATTTTGTGGTCTTGGACCAATATCGCCCAGGAGCTGCCTCACTGCGTTAATGTCAAGGTTGTACATCTTGTTGACGGCGATGATTCGATCTCCTTTCTGGATGCATCCCGATCGATCAGCCACCGACTCACTGATTACTTGGGCGATTGTGATTCCCCTCCCACAGGCGGTTTGGGATCCCAAAATGATCCCAGACCCATGGGAGCAGTCCAGGACAACTTGCACAGTTTCGGTTCGGCAGATTCCCAAATTCGGATGAAGCGTACCCGTGTCCAGTGGAAGTGAACTTTTTCGCACCAGCTTGCGGTGCCGCGTTTTTCGAGACTCCAATGTGCTGAAACCGTACTTGGGGCTGCCAATCGCGTGTCCTAAAAGAAATCAAAAAAATACTGGCTATAAAGAGGAGTTATTTTTAAACGGTTTTATGACTACTAAATCTTTTAATAAACTAGCGAGTGCCGTTTAGGGATCGTATTTTTACGAACCGTAGAGCTCTGAAAGATACCCAGCTTAAGCCAGATCAGGCAGTATATAATAAAGTCATGAGTGTTTCAAATTTACACCTCATAAGTGTCTGAGTAGAACTCTTGAATTTGGTGGCGGCAGAGTTTGTCTTCACCTCTTCGAATAGCAACTGAAATCTCATCACTAACATGCAATAAAAATGAGCACCCTTGGGAATTATTCGAACTATACAGTAAGAGTCTTTTCTAGTGGTTTTTTTGGTATGACCTAGAAAATTATTATATTATTATTATTTTTTCATAAGGGAGTTTACATAATGTAAACCTTATCCCCTTAATCCTTTGACCAATTCTCCCCATTTGCGAATTTAGCCGAGAATGGCTCAACAAATGTATAAGTAAAATTTCATAAAAATTGATTAAGAAATACCTCTATCTTAATTCACAAGATTCGTTATATCCCATAATATAACAACTTTGTATAATTGAATTCTTTGATATTTATCTTCGTCATTTTAGAGAAATTACTACACTTGTTATTGTACAAAGTTTTTTAATTTTCATTTAATCTAAACAACATTATAAAATAGTAAACAACGCGTTTCGCCTTTTCAAGACATCTGATTAAAACAGTTTGGACAACAAAAAGTGTTTTAATCTCTCTAAGATTACCATAAAACAAGATTTGGTTGGAGGTATTTTTGAAGTCTAGAACCTATAATAATTAAATTTGTCGAAATTGTTTCAGAGGCTTGATCAACAGATTTTTTTTATAAAGACTATCAAAAAATGTAGTTGCATCTGTGAGTAATTCTTAGAATAGAAATGTTCCTTCATAGTTTAATTTTTAAACAAATGGAAGTGTAACGAATTTAATATAAAACGATTTGTCAATTTCGAGATATTTTTGTTGCCTGTTCTTAATTAAAATTTCATGCGACTTTAGTTCAGCGGTTCCGGAGAAATATTGTATAAATAATTAAATAACTGATTTAGCATCTAATATGACTATACTGAAAAACTGCTTTCCTATGCAAAAACAAAGTATAAATTATTAAAATATAAAATTACAATCCACTGAACTTTGATTAAAATATATGATTTTATATAATCCTCGTCTCCGCAAAAAGTGTAGAATGAATTTTTGTTTAATAGATTTCAAAAAGTACGCCCTTTTCATTTAAGTAGTAACACTCTTTTGGATTTGTGCCTTTGTAAGCTAAGATTGGGTGATAGAGGTTAAAATTTTTTGACAAATTATTGTATTTATCACTAATATATGGTAAATTAATTTTTGTAGTCTGGTCGTGATACTTCTACTCATACAAATATATGCATGTATGTATCATATATCATAATTAATGCATTAATAAAACGTCCTATCTTTTAAATATTTTTGCATTGAGGTGCCCATGCGATGATATTTCTGATCTTAAACTATAGTTTATATTAGAGATATCAAGGAAACTTAACTCAGGAATCAATCGGTTTGGTTCAGCACATACATTATCTATCTTCATAAAAAATGAGCATGACGACAACGAATTTTCGACAGGCGTTTTAACCATCTTTCAACGTTTTTGAATCCATGCTTAGAAATATTATATCACCAATATTTTTCTTAAAAATATGTCCCTAATAACAAAATTTCATTTCAGTAAAAATTTTTCGTAAAAAACAAATAAAGAGACCGTCGTCGTCACATCCGGAAGAGGATTGCGATCGAGCGTTAAATATCGTATTGTCGGCATTGAAATATACATTTTTCATTTAATTTAAGATAGTAATCGATTTGAAGATTTCAATCGTAATTGCAAATTTGCTCTTCTTTTACGTCACACTCTACTAAACCCGTGTTTCGAAATTTAGAAAGTCTTAAGCAAAAATTGTTTATTCACATTGCAGACACGTCCGCTATGGTCTGGCGAGAAAGAATTCTTGGCTAATGGAATGTGACAAGGGGGACTACAAAGAAGGTAGGAAAAACAAGACACTCTCTCACAAGAACCTTTGAAGCAAGTTTTGTCCTCTTTCAGCTTTTGGTATTTTTTCAAATTTATGTAGGCCGAAAATAGCAAAGGTCTGAAGGCTACAAGAGCCGAACAGAGGGGGCGGCCTGTCGCTCTAAAAATGAATTTTTCTATAAATCGCACTAGACGCTGAACAACTAATAAATACAAGCGGATGCCACTAAATCAAAAACTCGTGAATTGAGCAGTAAGGAGCGTTCTAATGTCCCATAACCATTGGCCAATCTAGCGTTTCTCACTTTAACGAGTTGCGATCCCGAAATTTCCGAGTGGATGGAAGCTGTCTGTCCGCAAAGAGATCAACAAGACCGATGCACATCCGTTTAATAAAAGTTAAGTCAGCGGGCGTCCCATGTCTTCGCCGAGATTTACTAATTTTAGCGCATGCCAGATCAATTTTTGCTCGCGATCTTGTTGTTATATTAATCCAGCATGCATGCAGCCGCTCATATCACGTAAATGGAGATTCAGAGGACTGCGACATGGAGATTCGGGCTGTCATCAGCCAGATGAACGATCTTTTTTACGAGGCGCCCGCGGGAAGTGATACGTATGTGGATCGCAGTGGAGACGCTTTATAAATATCTTTTAAGTACTCTCTTAGGAAGTTGTAAAAGTACAGAGTAAAGGATTACCTCTTCGTGCTAACGCATGTGCGGGCATTATCTGTATTTGCGTGTATCCGCGGACAGCATTGGCGTCTAGCAGGGCCATCACGTCATCCGGCGCAAACGCGGAGTTCTCCACGATCGTCTCGTCAACAGATAAAATTTGATCGCCCACAGAAAGGGCTCCGCATCTGAAACGAAATGTGTAATTAATCCTTTTGGAAGTAGTTCATAAAATCTAGTAATAGGGCTGACAACAATTTTATGGCTTATCTCTTGAGACTCTGGGTGCATATCCAACATTTTGGCTGGGAAAATGAAAAAGATCTTGTCAGCTAAACTATCCCATATGTAGATGCTACATAAAACTTGTTCATAAATTTTCTTTAAGAAGGTATTCTACTTTGGAGTTTAAAAAAAAATTCTAATTATTATATAATTTTCTGAAAATTAAACTTTTAAAATTATTCAGCTAGAATTTCGTTTAAAAATGTCAAACAGTTTACATTCTACAGATAGTACATAAAAGAAAACCGTTTATCTCAAATGATTTGTCTGTTTGTTCAAGACCCGTTTTTCAGTAAAGCAAGTTGAAATTAATACTAAATACTAAAGTGTACAAACTCATAAATTTAAAGAGACCTCTGTTCAGCGCCATCTACATATAATTTAGTTTGGTCTTAAGGATTGTTGCTCTTTTGTTCTAAGGAGTATTGTTTGAATAAAAAAAAAAATTTAAGTTTGTAGCTTGTCTTTATATGAAAAAAAGTATATATTTTTTGATATTTCACAGTATACCCCCAAGCTTACCTCTAGAAAACCCACTCCAAACAAATGTTGAGCAATAACGAACAGTTTTAGTACTCTTGATGTCCAAAAAATCAATTTTTGACTTCCAAAAAATTTATATGGAGACATTTACTTCAACTCTCTAATGAAATCCTAAAACGACCTTTAATTCCACCCGTCCGTTTTCTTTGAAAAGGTAAAAAAGGGTAAATTTTAACTCTTTATTTCCAAATCACTTTCAGTGTATTAAAGAAAGGGTTACGTATTATCACTATAAGTATATAAAAGTTCAAATTATAACCAAGAAACTCTATTTTGATCCATGTGAGCTATTTCGAGTATCCAAAAATTCAAATAAAAATTAAAAACTAAACAATCAACTTTATTGTGATCCGTCAGAGCTCTTTCGAGGATCTAAAGTTTTAAAAGTAGAATTTAATTTCGAGCGGCGGACCAAACAGAAAAAACAAAAAATTTTGGGATCAATGTAGAGACAGGTGTACATATAACTAAAATTTCGATCTGAGTTGGAACGGGAAGTATTTAAAAACATAATAATTTAAGTAAAATTTAAAGTGCTTTCATAACTGCAGCATAACGTATGGCTATGAGTTGTAGTTAACAATTAGTACTTTCATTTCATATTATACATAAAAGTTAAGAGCTATAGGTTCAGAACTAAAGTCAAAACTATGTTAGAACTAATTAATTTTGCTTAGTTTTTTCTTCCATCTGATGATTTTATCGTTAATTTTTTAAGAAAAACTTCTGACTCCCACGATTTATTCTTTTGGGTGTATACAATTATTTGGGCGGAATCTCAAATTTCATACACTTTGATTAATGAATATGTACTGTACATAATAAATTCAATTAACCCCGAAAATGTTACAGTAATCTAATAAATTGAACATGTTGTATTTAATTATACAAATTACAGATTGTAAGCATACAAAAATCATGGAAGTTTAAATCAATTAATAGAAAATAGTTCACCTGATGTTAGATAATTATTAATTATTGTAAAAGTAGTGTCATTTAATTAAATTACACAGATTGAGTAAAATATACAGAAACTCACCGATCAGCGATGCTGGCAGGCAAAATACTCGCAATGTACACGCCCGCCGCAGAGACCTCATCGATCTTGGAGTGATCATTGCTTGAAACAGGCGAGTAATTGCTGAGGACGAGTCCCAATTTATCATTCATGGGTCTTTCGATCTCTATAAGCAAAGGACCCATAGAGAACTCCACACTTTGCATAACGGAAACATCATACTCAATCGTTAGATTCGTGTATCCTGAGACGTGGCCACATTTCAAGATCTGTTGCGCCTCCGACAAGCTCTTGTTAATCAACGATATCTGTTTTCAAAGACAGAGGAAAATTAATTTGGTTGGCGAGGCGCAACTAAAAATATCGCCGCTACAGAAAGTACATGTCTAAGCAGATGTAAGCGATCACTTACATTGTCAACTCTGAGTAAACGATCGCCAGGCTTTATCCGTCCTGTCTTGAAGACGGGTCCATGTGGTCGGACGTGAGTCACGATCAATGGGAAGTCCCCACCTCCACGGAGCGTTAATCCTAGACAGCCGTTTTCACGCTCGACGGTGATCTGCGCCAGCTTCGATGTGACACACAAACTGTTCTGGGAGACTGAAAATGCACAAAACATAAAAACAGCGGCTAGAGCGTCTTGGAGCCGGCGCAAGACGCCGATCTTACTGTATTCAGGCAGCGAGTATTCGATCTCCACCACCGCGGGTCCTTCGCCGTGGCACAAGATGCTCATGATGTGCTGGTTGGTCAGTCCGATCGTCGAGATCCCGTCCACCTGATGGATGCGATCACCTGGAGCGAGGAAGTCAGCTGCCGGACCGAGGGCATTCAGTGACCCAATGACTGGCGGGTAGGAGATGTCTGCCCGCTCTAGAAGATGAAAGCGAACATGAGGAATGAGCAGATCGCGGCATTTTTGTGCTATTTTTAAAAATGCAAAACCGGAAGATCGTAATAAATTCTTGATGATAGTCTTTGTAGGCCTAAACTCTTTCTTCCTCTCATATTCAGCACGGCAGGAACTGGCAAGTCATAGATTTAAAATTTTCAGTTCTTGAAAATCTGTCTAGACGGCTTATGTAAAAGATCGCCTCTCTTGAATAATAACAAGTAAAAATATCTGTCTGGAAATTGTTTACACGCCTTCTGTCGTGGCGAGATGATTAACGAGGAAACTACTTGTCAAGGGGAGTGCGTCGAGCTCAAAATTTAGCCCAGAATTTAATGGGATTCCGAGGAAGCGATCTTATTTATTGCCTGTGAAAGATATTCGCCACTCATTTCCATGAAGTGCATCACCCTGGAAACACGTTAACGAAGTCATTGAATATTACCTGCGAACACAATTCCCATCGCTGGCGCATTTTCCCTTGGCAGAGAAATTGTTGCATATGTTGTGCCTCGGTCTGGCGCTAAGCCGCTGTCCTCGGATTGGGCGGGACTCATGGCACGATCACCTGGAAATAAGAACGAAATTAGTAAATATTATATTATAGTAAAAAATAACTAATATGATAGTTTCTTGAATGATTACTCAAAAATTGATCTCCACAAAACATAAAAATAATTAAAATACATAGTTGCACAAATAAATCACGTTTTGCAATTTTAAAAAATTCGAACTTGTATACGAATGTTGTTGAAAACAACTATAATTAAAATCAGTTAAAAACGATAAATAAGTCTACAACTAAATTACATACATATTTAAATATTGACTGCTTTGTAATAACTTTTCGAGTTGCAAGAAGGACTGAAACTTTATTCTAAATATACGGTTTTGATTAAATTTTTGTAAAACGATATTTTCCAAATTTTTAATTTCGTAAAATTTAATAATAAAATAAAATGAAAGTGTAATGTAACATATATGTAAGAATAAAAATCTATCAAAATATTAATGATGATACTATTATGTATAAGAATGTTACTGAAATATTAGAGGAAACGTTTTAATAAATAGATTTTCTCACAAGTGCAAGATGGAAATGTTCCCCCTAAATAAATATGTATAAGAAAAGTAAAAATTCTATGATTGTTATAAAAATTATTTAAATTTACTATTACAAAGTTAAAGTTATTTAAGCTTATAGCTACCATTTTAAAGTCATATTTGACTATTTTTGACTCTATATAAACTTTAAAATAGTTAGCAAATCCTTCCTACTTATTGATGATTTTTTTTGACTATTTCACATAATTGAAATCAATCATTTTAATGGTATTCACATTTTGAACATGACAAAAGTCGTAAAATCGTCTATTTTAACTGCTTTTCCGGTGTAACTAATACTTTTAAGAACTTTCGGTAAAATTCGTATAGAGTTTTGATTGTCCCTAATTTTGAATATGAAAATAAAAATTTATAAATTCATACAAAACAATCCACTGGAGGATCCGCCAATGTAAGTTAAGCAATTATTATTTTTGAAATGACAAGACATAAAAGATTTTGGTGTAGAGTAATACTACTCCGAAGCAAAATAGTTTGCCCACTGGCTTCAAAACTAGAAAACTAAATTTTAATGATATGCAACACTGTTTTGAAAAATGTAAGTGAAGGGAAAACATTTGTTTCACTTAGTTTTTCATTACTGTGTTGCACATCATTAAAGTTTAGTGCTCTAGTTTTGAACCCAGTGGGAGAACTATTTAGCTTCGGGGTAGTATGTGTGTACATATAAGGTTTAATTTTAAAACATTAGATTTTTAAACCAATGTATTCAATATAACGAAGATTCTAAAATTTCTATCATAACAGTGGCCTAATTTCGTTTCTTATTAAGAAAAGATGTTGATTAATGCATAAACTCGTGCATATAAATAAATATGTATTTATTAGTTTCTACAGAGCAATCATAAAAAATGTTAAACTCTCTAATCATAATTACTTTCTGTACCACTTTGTTCATTCTGTGAACAGGACATCCTCTGTATGTAGATTGTAGATATCTGCATACATCTATCTTATTATATTATATAGTATAAGGCCACCATTCTACCGTAAAAACGTCCTTTTAAAATAGAAACAGATAAATCCCTGAGTGACTATCAATTTGTCGTCGTTTTCAGCAGTTTTTGTGAATTGAAGTAAAAGCATGAGAGGTCTTAAAAGCAAAATGCAGGAGTCCGCCACCTCAGACTTAATTGCACCAAAAACTGAAAATTTATGGAGCACCCCTTCGTGTCTTTGGATGCCACTTGTGGTTAATTTCCCACAAGGCGTGATCTCAGCATGAATTCCTGAGAATCTTCAGACGTTGTAATTGTACGAGAGCATTTCCAATCTTAGCCACAAAAAAGGTGCTAAGAATGTTCATTTTCTCAAAACAGTACGATTTTTCAGCATTTTTTCTTGCTGGGCTTTAATTTGGCCCGTGAAGATATGTATGTATATCGGACGGGGGATTTAAAATAGTCTGTGACCCTACTTAACTGAAAACATCTTGTCGGCCCGCACTCAGATTCAGCACTTTGCTTATGTGTGCCAGGATTGAATTGTCACATCTGGGCTACTAATGAACAGCCTATGATTCATGGAACCCAAAATTCCTGATAAAATTATCGAAACGAGCAAATGAGTCAAGGCTGAAGAAGCTGATGTGGTAGGAAAGCATGTTCTTAATTTTTGCAACAAATTTGCGATTTGGCTGAGTATCCCGGAACTGACTACTCACTCATTTTACTCAAAACTTTAAGCTTTCATCTGATTTTAGTATGCACAATAATCTTCCTCTCACTCGAATCGACTAATGTTATTTCGGTGTAACAACTTTAAAACAAATACATTTTAATTATAGGTATGTATTTTCTTTTCCACTGATAGTCCTTCAGAAATTGGGTAAAATTGGGTAAATTCCAGTTTTTGGAATGTACCTCAATTTTTTTTAAACAAAATTCATAAAAATTCGTACATACAAATATTAACTCAGTCAGGGTTTTTGGACTAGAGCTTATTTCGCAATGTGGCTTCAAAACTGAAAACAAAATAAATTCAACTACCTATATACATATATGTAGGTAGTTATTGCTTTATATAATTCAAACGAAATTGGTGTTTGGTATCGCAATTTTTAACGCCTTAAATTAACGAAATTTGTAATTTATAAAATTACGTTAATTACAACATTATAGTTAACTATAAAATTTCTAAAATCAACGCGAACTCCGATTTTAAAAGAGTACCCCTACAAAGATTCACCATTTTAAAGAAATTGTAAAAGAGATGCAAAATTAGATTAGATCAAGGACTGAAGATAAATGAGTAGGTACCATATTCTGCTAACAAGTATGAGCTTTGTAAGTCTGAAATTTAGTTGTTTTTCATATTTCCAAGTATTTCAATGATAAATTATTGTTTTACATTGTAATTCCTCTGTGACTAAAATATGTAATATTGATAGTAAACTACATAATTTCAAATGAGAGTTTATAAGGATATACAAGATGATTCTATTAAAACGAAAAAACCTTTTATTTTAAAAATTACGAAAGATAGAGGAAAAACACTTCATGGAAAATTTGAAGACAACGGGGAAAAAATTTTTTGATATAAATATCGCTAGATTTTGAGGTACCTACATATATATGTAAGTATGTAATATATCTATAATTTGTTTATAATTTTACATTTAGTTTTTTTCGAAAAAATGTTGACACATTATAATTGGTTTAAACATTTAATTAAAATTTGGTTTCAATCCCCGTTCCCCTACAAAAAAAAAAATTTGGTTTCAATAGTTTACTATTTGTGCCATCATCTATTAGCCAAGCCAAATCGAGGCTTTGGTAGGATGCACATTTCAAAGAAGTGTTGCCCAAGGGCGGAATTCCCAGCCCAGGAGCAGGGCCAGCACAAAGCAACTCCCCGAGACGCGCACGCCTCTTAATTGAATTTGATTAAGTTTGGCTCGTAATTAGACGAAGTTAAGATATTTGCATGCAGGGAATGACATTAATTATATGTGCTGATGTGTGTCTCCCTCCCCGCGCGGGGCACTTTTCGGGGGATTTAGTGCGCTCCACCAGCATCCACCGCCGGCCTCTAATTACACTATGCCCGCGCACTTTGGAGGAATCCACCATCTAGCAGAAGTCGCAGCAGCCGCCTTCAATGCCCCTTTCCTCAATTTGTTTTTGGTTGAGTGACATAAAATACATTTTATCTGATGTACAAATTAATTAATCGCGTAATTTCGCCCTGTATCTGCGCCCGCGGCCGGGGCTCCGCTGACGGTTGCTTCCTTGCAAGAAGCCCGGCTGACGACGACTATCGGTCGTCTTCGCTCGGGCAAGGGCCGCGGGCCGGCCATTCATGCGGCCGCGAGCCGACGGGGCGTATTCTTAGATGAGCGGCAGATTGAGATTGTCGGCGTCCTTTATTTACAACTTTCGCCAAAAGAATTATTATAGTACAATTTACAAATGCTGCGGGGACGGAATGTGCTAATAAAAGACGCGCGCATTCGACGTCGCGACGCAATCAATCGCGGCTGTTCCTACTCCGGCCCGGCTTTATCGGCTTTATGAACGCAGTTAGGAGTTCGTAAATCATTACCGAATGGCAAAGTCCTTAGTTCACGGTGCACGCACAAATCTCCCCTTAATCCACGCTGTGTTAATAATAATTTTGTGAATCACTTTAATTGGCGGTAATACGCCTTAATTGGATGATTATGACCTGCTCGGATTTAATAGATCTTCTCTACATGCCTGCAATGATATATTTAAGCTTTGCCGTAAATTGCATAAGGATCAACCCAGTTTGAGGCCATATTTCAATATTACATTTATTTCCGAACCTTAACTCCTCAATGGAGGCTTGTAAATTTGGTTCCCGGCTAAAAACAGATTCATAGGTACTCTACTACTAAACTTCAGAACAGATTGACTTTGACTCGTTTCGCACATTACGAAACTTTGTAAAAACGTTAATTTGCGGTCAAAACGGTCACTTATATCATATTTTCTGAGATATTTAAATACAAAGTTTACAAAAATTACATTTTTCTGTTGCGATTTTCTGCATGAAAGTTTCATTCAAATTTTTAAAAGTGATAAGTTAAAGATATTTCTACCTAGTACCATCAAAAAAACCAATCTGTTTTACATAAAATGTTAGTTAACCATCCAGAGAAAAAGTGGTAAAATTTTGAACCGAGTCTCGCAGTCGTTTTAAATGTAAAAAACTTTATTTAAAAGTTAAATGATTGTATGTAATACCATACCTAAATTTTACCAAAAGTTTCACAAAATTTAAACGTTGTGTTTCTTTCCAAAATAAATTATCAAAATTTAAAAAAAAAATTTAATCCCTTTAAACAAAATCGTTGATATTGTAATCAAATCACCCATTGCGCGAAAACCAAACAAAATGTCGATGCCTAAAAGCTTACGTAAACCAATTGAATTGAAATTTATTCTATAATTCTGTTCAGTATTTTGGAAAAAATGATTTTAATAATTAACACAATGCAATAGATAAGCAATTTAATACATATGTATATGTACCTATAATACAAACAACGATTCTGAAAATAATTGAATTTTATTCTTCTGATCATTCCCCGACAAAATTTTATTTCATTATGATTATGCTTCGCCGACATATTTAAAAGAAACCAAGTTATGTTTCAAATTCGTCCTTTTACTATTATTATAGCTTTCGAATGAATCTGGACCTGAGATAGGTTTCATCAAAGGAAGCTGTAAAGAGGTATATAAAAGGCAGCGCAAAAAGTATCATCTAATTTTCTTTGCCTATAATTTTTGACCTCATGTTTATTTGCCTTACAAATTCTTTGAGCATTTCCAGGAAAACATTTTTAACTCCTATCGCAAAAGTACCCCATTGTTTGAAAAAATATCATTTTTGTTTCTTATTTCTCCGTTTCAATCACACTAATCTACATTTACGAATCCCACATATTCAATTCGATTGTTTGATATACATACATATATATACTACATATGAAAATCTTAAGGATATTATCAACATTTCGTCTAGAATTTCCGAAAAATGTGGCAAACGTTGTAGATGAAGAGTATTAGTACTTCAGAGCTTGAAAATGTTTATTTATTTATTTACAGAAATCCTCTTATCCGAAACAATAAACACCTTGATTTGTTTCGAGGCGCATCAACATTATAAATTTGGTAATAATTAAAACAAATGCGTGAAAACCCGGCTTAAGGTTGAAATGTGTTTATCTGAGGAATTCCAGATATCCCGAAGTCCATATGGTGCTCACGAAAGTGCTTATTAGTAGGGCTCCTCCAACAATTAATCTCTTTTTATGAAGAAGAAAGCGGAGACGAACATAAATAATGCAAGTTTTTAGGGTGCAAGAAAATAATTGTTCTTTTTTCGATTGCTCGCGTTCGCTTAAAGAGCCTTTAGTCATATTAACGTCACTCTGGAGCTGCTGAGAAGCACGCTCCCTCCCCAGAAAAAAGTGGATATGTTGAGGTTTTTTTCAGTATGAAAGATGAAATGCATCTGGAGGAAGAGCTCCCAAGAAATCCACTTCTAAGAATTCAATTAGAAGTCTGAAACGGGCACGGCGCTGCTGCGTTGAATGGAAGCCTTTTCTGCGATACAATTTACGATGAACCCGAGACCAATTAGGGGGAAATTTATGATCTCCAAATCACTTAGACGATATTCGCATCAAATACACGCGTAGCGTATTTTGACGGGAATTGAATGGACGGAAAATTATGTCCCCTGGATCCCACTATAGCAGTTTTTGAAATTTACTGCCATTCAAATACGCACTGAGAAAATGAATGATTCTTAATATTTTGCATAATGCCCCACGTTACGTCTGAATCACGCCATAGCGTCGGTAAAGTTTGCAGCAAATGTACGTCTTAAAATCTTCGTCTCTCTCAGTCCGGCAGAGGCGTCATAAAATATCTCTTTTAGCTGTTCACTAAACTGCACATATTTGAACTTAAGTCCCTTTTACGATTGCCACAGAACTTGATCGCCCCCGCAACATCCGATATCAACCATTAATTGGTACGAATTGGATTTTATAGGCTTAATCGGTTAATTCATAGTGGCGCACTTGCTGAATGGGGCACCGCTGCTTTTTTCGTTCGAATGTGCACTCAATCGACAGTCGTCTCTCCCAAGACCGCAGCCGACCTCAGTAATTAAATGAAAATGCGCGGTGTTCTTAAAAACCTCTTGAGAGTTCAAGCAACCGCAGTTGGATCCGTCGACGCAACTGTGGGCTACTACTTAATTGAATTGTTAATTGCGTCCAGAGCAATTAAATTGGCTTTTCGCTCGAAAGAGGAAATTTTTTGATGTAGTGAGAGTAGTTTTTTTTCGTGAAATTACCTCCAATGAATGACGAAAAAGGCGTATACGAGCACACGTACTAAAAAAACCGAAAAATACTATAAGAAAATATTTTAAATACGTACATTGGTACAGAACTCTCATAAGGTTCGTTTAAAGTCACTCATCTTAAAGGACATACCTACTTTACATATTTTAGCAAACAGCGCTGCGCAGACCAAAATTTGTGTCGTGTAAACCAGCTATAACGACATGAACATATGTATCTACCATACATATACATGTATATATCGCTAACATCGATGAAATTAACACAGAAATTAAAAAAAAAACCGGTCAATACAATATAAAAAGCATACCCTTTAAAGCCCCATCTATGTACTAAGAAATAGTTGGGTTTAGAAAGCAGTGGACTAGAGCATTATTAGTTCTACTTTATTGGAACGGTCATAATCTTATAAATAATTTTATTCATACAATATTCTATCAGTATATACAAAGTTTTGTGATTATAGTTTACAAATTAAGGATAAGGAGTTAAGGAGGGATAAAACATTAACAGATTTAAAATTTAAATCTAAATTTTTGACGAAGTTTTTCATTTTCAGATTTCTATGAAAAGGCTGTTTTAAGTTCAAAGTCAGTGAAAAAAATATTTTTTATTGGCTTAAACGATTTGTTGTACTTTTCCAAATAAATTACTGCAATGCAAAATATTATATACATATTACATAATTTTTTTTTTTTTTTTGAGGTTCATTAAGTCAATTGGATCTGTAATCAATACATGCCTTCATTTGTGGACTCATAATTATTAGTAAATTGGTCGTTAACATTGTCTGATTTTTCATGTATTATATTTTTGCATTGTCATTTACCACGCAGTAAATAACGTTTTCAACTTATTGAACCCCTAAAACTTTTCCAAAAGCTTTATAATTCATATGAAAATATAAGGATTTTATAAAAATTGCATAGGTACCTTTTTATAAATAACCTCTGTTCTAAAGGTAACATTATAGTACAATTTCGCAGGGTAGCTCCTTAAGGGTTTTAAAAACATTTATTTTAGTTAGTTAGCATTAGTTTTTAACAATATGCAAAAATGTGAGAAAAATACCATCCACCATCCTTTTCACTAGCGCCAAAGTTTGCAAACCACAAAATCTAAAATAATTATATAATACTAATAGAAGATCTGATACAGGAATAAATTAAACGAAGTCCTAGACACGTATGTACTATACTTAGTTTTCGTAGACATTTTTGAATAATAACTTACAAAAATGATTCTGGTGAGCCGATATTATTAAAGTAAGTACGTTCTATACAAATCGATTAGTTACTGCAGTAGTCGCTTATTTCGGTTTAGCTATTAATTGCTTATTTAAGGGGATCAGACAAAAAATCATTTTTTTTTTATTTATTGCTTAGAGTCTACTGTGTGCCTTCGCGATATTGAAAGGGACTTTAATTACGTGTTTTAAAACATCAAAACACGATGTAGACTAAAATCTAACTAATGAGGAATTTGTTAGCAGATTGGTCATTTTTATTCCTAAAATTACTGGGCTATTATTTCTTCCGGCTGTAAGGACTTTGTTTATTGAATTGACGTTGTGATTCTGTAGGTTTATTTTAGTTTTTATGATTTTCAAACAAACTCTTTCCTGTAATGTAGAAATATTGTTATCGCTCTGACTTTTGTGATCTTTTACAAAAACAGCATTTAATTTAAGATTAAAAAATATTTATGCATTCGTTTTTATCTCACAAATAATGCTGAAAAACTTTTAGAGATTCTAAAATACGGTCTGTGAAATAATCAAGTGATAAACATCACGCTTTGACGATAATCTGCGTGACATGCGCTGAAAATAAACGCTGATGACTTTATCCTAACTCCTAAATCTGCGGTTACGCATATTTACTCGTTTGTGGATTTGTTTCAGCCACTGTCGCGGTGTGACAAATTGGATTGGACAAGTCTGATGGTTTTAGAGATGGTCTCAAGTGAGATTCACGGGGGTCAATTGGTTCCGGGCAATTTACCTTCTTCTTTCAGATAAATCTCGACGACATTTAGCCAAAGTGAAATAAGTTACAGCGCAGCCGGATCGGAGCATAGGCGACCGGTTCACGTAAATTTTCCTGCAAATACACCGAGTCGTGCAGCGATTTAGAAGCGCTGAAGTCACATCAAAAGACTGCGCCCTAAAAGCCTCAGCCATTAAATTCAGGGCAAAATGTTAAGAAGCGAGGAGACGCCGCTGTGGTGAATTAGTGCCGGTGTGTCATCGCATCGAGTTGATATTTTCACTTTTCAGTGATGAATTTTCTTGGACCGCATCTGTGCACCCCGCGGCCACTTCGCGCCCTCGTGATTCTTAGCACGCTCCCGAGCGCTGCTTAGACACGGGCTTCAAAGACGTTTAACGCCAGCCAGCTTCGAGCTGCAAGAAACCAAAATAGTACCCCCGACGGGATATCGTAAATTAAAATTTGTTGTTTATTTTTTCCTTCAGTGCGAGATTTGTTGTTCAATTTTCAAGATTTGCTCTCTAATAAAGTGGAGAAAAATATTAATTTCTTCATGCGTACAGAGTTAGCCAACCTAAATTAATGGTGATTTAATTCAGATGCAGTCACAGTCTGATTAGGAAATAATCCTGGATGTGTTGTCAGCGATATTTTACGATCTTATACATTTACATACACTTACATTCATTTTTATTTTGAAAAAGGAGGAAATACCCTTTGATGTTACAACGGGTGAAACAGGCAGGAATCGAACCTACGACCTTCAGATTCGCGCTTCGATGCTCTGCTGATTGCTGAACTGCTGTACAATTACCGATGCCTTTCTAAGTTTTGATGATAGGTGCGACCACTGATTACACCTACCCTGATTTACCTTTAAATGCACAACACATCAGCACAACTTATAAACAGCGAGTTGTGCTCACCGCTGTATCTTCTCATCCCACTTCTGATATCGTTCATGGAAACTCTCAAAAAGCAATAAACTGAAGACAGACAGGGATCGAAAGAAATTGTAATTAAAATTGACTAAATTTCATTCGAAATAAATTAATTTCAACAATGAAATTTTGCTAAAAAAAATTAATGCTTTACACTTAAAAGTAAAGTTTTCGAAATTGGAGATTTTCACTCTCTTATATTTATTATCTCTAATGTTTTTGTGTATTGCTAACATTTGGTCAAATCTCAAGTTGCTTGAGCCTTTTCGTTGACACTTGTCGTAGGTTTTTTTAAGAAAACATTTCCCAACTTAAGAAAAAGTGTATTAGTGGCTGCACTACGTGGGTCTTTGAGACCCACGATGTCTGTAAAGTGAATGTTAATTTGATTTATGTATTTATGTTCCGCTTCTTAACTTTAAGGGACAATACTCTTTTACAATTAAATTGGTAGAAAATAATCGATCAATTTACTATAGTTATCAACTTAAAATGGGTTTTATAAGGCGATTGATATGCAGTAAGTTTAATAATGAAATTTTATATTTATGACGTCCAAAAGAGAAAACATTATATGATTATTCCTTTAATTAACAAAACATTAATATACTTTTTAAGAGCTTTGCACTTGCAAAGCACTACCGCACAGTAGAGTAACTGAGAGGAAAAAACATGGCTCCGGAAAAAAATTATCTCATTTTCATCAAAATGAAGTTTAATTTTTCAAAGACATTACTGCTCCTAGAGTTAAAAGAATCTGATTAAATCCGAATTTCTGTGCAGGTTTCAATAAGTTGCCATAATTTAACATCATAAAAAACATTTTGTAACTTTAAACCCTGTGAGATTAATAATATTTATTCCAATGCTACAAATGTGACCTTTTTACATATTTAATTTCTTTCAATTATCTCTAGCAGCTCAGAAGTTATGGTGCAATTGCCCACTGTGGACGTTACGTATTAACGTCTAAAGATGTTTGTTTTAAAAACATGGTCTCATTTTATGAGCAAAAACGACAATTTTCAAGAATTATTTGCTTAGCAATTTTATTAACTAGAGGTACAACAAAAAAATCAAAAAGAATTTTTTCAGAAATTATGTCCTCTAGTGAGCTTAATAGCATAAATTCAAAATTCCTAAAATTGTATAAATCGCTAGCATTTTAAGAAAATACCACCTTTTTTTTGGGGTAAAAATACGCAGAAAGGGGAGTAAAAATTGAACTATATTAGGCCAAGATTCTACTGAATGCATCAAGATTTAAGTTGATAGGCAAATATTTTTCAAGATATCTCAGTGACGTCTTCAAAAAAAGTCATTTTGGGAAAAACGCATATGAACGCATATATGAAGTACATAAATATAAATACATATCTCTGAAATGGCTTCGAAATTTTACTTAAAATTTTGGGTGCATATTCTGGACACATTTTGGATAAACAAATATTAAACAAAAAAAAAACATTTTGAAAATAGGCAATTTTTTAACATGCTAGGGCGTGTTCAGTTGTTATAACGAACTCGAAGGGTTTCGGAAAGCAGCTTTTCATTATAACCGAGTAGTATTATGAGGTGTCAATGTCATAACAAATGTATATTTGTTTTCATTGAACGGACCGAAAAATTTTTATGTTATAGCGAGGTGTTCTTATATATTTATCTGCGATTTTTCAGAATAGTAAAGAAGATCTTTCGAAATAAGCAAGCATCGCCTTTCCATCAGACCAAAATATTTAGATTTTCTTCCGGAAATGACTAAGATTTAGTCTTCCCGGTATTACTCATAAAACAACATGAAAATATGTAAGCCAAGAACATCGGTGAAGTAGCGAGCTTTCTGCTCGTTTCATATTCTGTCTAGAATCTGATTTTCTGGGCCCCTTTTCTGCACTAGTTTCATTCGAAGATCGACAGCAGGGTGTCCCAAGTTGCGGCAATTGTTTATGGGCGATTATGCGTCCAAGACACGCAATTAGGCTCCAAGTATGCTTCATTAAGCCGCATAAACTCATAATGCCCGTCATACAGTGGAGTTCATTCAGCCGTGGCGCTCATTAAATTGTTGCCCAGGCCGCGGTTCTATCAAACGCGCGCTAGATAGAACCAGCCAGCTACTGAAGAAAGCTGTGGAGACCGAAAATCGCCTCATCACTGCGCAGACAGAAGGCTGAAAATTTCAAAATTGCCCCGGACCAGGCGGGGGGACCGAACGAACTGAAATTGGCACCCGGTCAGATCAATCCCCAGGAATTTGTGACAAATTTTCGTAGCTAAGGTCAGCTCGTCGGCGACGAAGTCGCATACTAACTGAGCCTACGACGAGTGCCTTCCCCGGGGCATCTCTGGGGCGACTGTTTATTATTCTGGTCACAGCAGCTCTTCCCAATTCAATTTTATTAATGAAAATTGGTCACCAACTTCCAGGTTATGCAATTTGAGTGATCTCTAATGTGTCGCCCGCCCGTTTGGTAGGCAATAAATCTTCGTGTATCACCGCAAAGTAGTTCAAAGGTGTGGGAGGATGCAAAGTGTCATGTCGATGTATCGCTCCTAATGACATTTTCGTAACGAAAACATTTCAATTTCTATGATATTACTAACGTGAACGTTTAATATCAAAATGGGGTGCTAAATACACTGTTTTATAAGGATAATTTTCACATCATCTTCAGTGCTTATTTTACCATATCATAATCCTTAAAGAATTAGAAACAGGCAATTTGTGGATTATTCGAATCAGAGCCGTATATAGCTAGAGAGGCCCTGTGCAAGCACAAAATCGTAAAATGTTATGCTAATATAAATCTATAATACAACTAAAAAATAAAATAAAAGCTGATATTAGATTTAAAAATTCATAAGTTTACTATATTATATAAATACTGAAATAAGTAATTGTTCATACCTTAAAGTCAGCCCAGCCCTAGTGACTGATTAATAAAAGACTCCACCAAAGTTCTTTATTATTCCATCTCGGGGAGGTACTGTCAATACGCTTCAAACTTCAAATTCTAAGCTTGCAATTATAGAATAATTAACAGATTTCAATAAATCAAAATTTTCATTTGTTGCAATTGACCCTTATTTTTTAAAAATGCTCATTTTTACCCTTCTATGTAACTCGAATATCTCGAAAAAACCGCTTCGTTTATCGAGAGTAAATGTTTTGCAGAATCGTTAGATGAAGAAAATGAACTTTGAACCAGCTCTTTAACTTTAAGAGTTCATGAGATATTGATTAAAACTTATTAAAAATGATCTTAGGACTTATGGCACAAGATCGGTTATCGGACTTATATATACTGTCGATAGAAAAAGAAAAAGGAAAAACAAAAATTGTTTTCAGCTTTGTATGATATAATATTAATATGTTCGCTACAATATTTTTTTTTTACTTAAGTCTTTTAATAGTTATCGATTGTTGTATTTGTTATTTTCAAATATATTTTGTTTATTAGTTTTTGTAGAAATGTTGATACAGGGTCCACACAGAGCTAACTACGCCCCTCGAACGCGGTTCAAACTCTAAGCGCCACAATTATGAGTAACGCACATTTGACCAATTCAAAATCGTTCTTTAAATTAGTCCAAGTGTTGCTGAAAATTAATGATATCTTGATAAAGATGGTGGTTAATTTGAGCCAAGAACAAGACAAATAAAAAAACAAGACAGTAAAAACCGCTTTAACAAAATTTAGATTTATAATATTTTCCGGTAAATTGTATATTCCTAAATAAACATGCGCAATCAGCTTTAATTTTCGAAAAAATAGAGTAAAAACGTAATAGGAAAAACTTGTTCGTTAGGATGTTTAAAAAGGCCTACTGTAGAGATAAGTTGCATTATATATTCTTAAATTATAGGACTAAGGCTTTCATTGCAGCTACGCTACAAACTTCTATGATATTAACCGTTTGTTAATGATTTTTCAAAAATAGGTAAATTAGGTTTATTTTATATTTTTCACCTATATTTTTCTCCAACACGTCAGCATTTTTATTTATAAATTCATAATCTGTGGAAAACTTCTATATTTATTTCCTATCCATTTGTTTAGAAACAGTAGACAACATTAAATTTGTTCACCAATTTGATTTAAACAGAACCTGCTCAATAATAGAAGAAAACGATAACATGTGCTGTGTCCTTCTTCTAATTATACGTATTACAAGTGAAGTACGATTTCTAGTGAACTTAAAAATTCATTTATTGAATGTTCTTTTATACGATATTTTTTTAAAAAAGTTGTTTGACGAAATCGCATTTTTCTTATAAAAATAAAGTATGAACATATTGGAGGTAGACCTAACAAACAAATTAAGTACTGTTAAGCATAATATACATTTTATTTAAACAATTTGTAAGTAATACCTATTAGATAGGTACATATTATGTATATGAAAGCATTTATAAATACTTTCCTTGCTTTCATATAAATGTGTAGTTGTTTGTTTTTTGTATAGGCTGCTGGACCCATGTCTAACATACTTCAAATGAGAAGTCTCTGTGAAACTTGTAAGAACTATTCCATACGATTCCTCCATGCACAGCCGCAGATTCGCAAAAATAAATTTAATTAATAATCTCGAGCCTTCTGCCAATTACGAGGTTAATTAAGAGAAGACAAAAATACAAACGTAAATGTATCATTCGCTACAAAAATAAGTAAGCAGCCTGAATTTTCAAAGGGAAGCGTTATAATTGAATTATCACTAATAACTGAAGAAGCCCTGTTTATGTTTCAAATTATTTAGTAGCGTTTTGTTTTCCTGCTAAGCAAATGCGATGCGATAAAGCCGTCCTTTTAGTAAAAACCGCGCAAAGATATTTCCATCATCACTTTAATTAAGGCGCGTTGGCGGTGTCATGAAAGGCCGAAAATTTGCTTTTGCCATCGAGGTAAGAAATCGTTCTTCTGTTTATAAAGTGTGTGGAGTAGTTGCCGCCAGGCGCGCTAAATTAATTTTCTCTTAATAACAAGCGAATGTGATTTACTTCCACCCTGCCAAAAACATTTCAAATTGAGGGAGGTCTGCCTTCAAAAAAGCTGTCTTGCCTGTGACGGTGAGATACTTCGGTTTCATAAAGAAAACACTACGACACCAGTTGGTCGGCGGGGGAATGTCTTTACGAACTAATTAAAAATCACTACTAAAACTGAGCATCGTGGATCGCATGAGACCGCCTTCGGATTGGAAGACCCCACGGGTGTGGTGCTAGTGACATTAGTTAAGTCAACATACGCCGGATTTACGCGCCTAAAATTGTCTTCATGAAGCGTGAAGCGATCTTACGGGAGATCAAATTAAATTGTCACCGACGATGATATGTGGGTTTATGGCCTTCTAAAATGAGAATCCTCTTCATGCAAAAGTCAAAACTATTAATATACCTAATTATTTTACGTATTATAAACATTTTATATGAAATTTAATAAATGTTGGTGCACTTTAGGAATGTTTTATAAAAGTCTTTATCTTTCAAATTTTCAACTATTCTAAGTAAGAGAAGCCTCAGCCAATAACATCTGAATATATGCCGTCGGTTTAGAGTGCACACCAGCTAATTTTACTGGTTGCCTAATTATATGTATCAATGTACAAATGTAGAATATCAGTTTAACCAAAATTTCTAGTAAAATTTTATCGTCGATTATTATATCTATTTTTATTGGTTCCTTTCCTCGAAATGAAGAAACGAAACCCTTATAGGATCACTTTGTTGTCCGTCTGTCTGTCAGTCGGTCAAAACATTTTTCTTAGGAACGGCTAGAGATATCAAGTTGAAATATGTAAATATATGATACTAAGATCTACAGCCTTATAGCCTATAAATAGAAGTTTCTAACTCGATGCAATAAAAAGGTACGGTCTTTCAAAGTATCAAAAAACACTGACAGAGTGACTGGTCATCAAAATCTATACTTCTCGCTGACCTAGAATCTTGAAATTTGACACGAAGTAACATCTGAAAATCATTAATTTATAATTTTATGTGGAATTATATAATATATATGTATATAGATTCTTATGTAATAAACTTAATTTTGCGGTATACTAATACTAAAACCAATACAATGTTTATTCCAACTTACACATACATATAATATGGTATTATCCATTTTTTTTCAGTCATCGCAAACAAATATGGTTCAAATTTATAAGATAAAGTATGTATGTACTTATTAAGCTTTTCCATTTTAATAAGTTGCACCTCCTACAGCCAAAATCTGCCAAATAAGACCAACACCTTAAGTAAACGTTAAGTTTACTCATACAGAATTTTTTAATTTTTGGCTCGTCTGTTTCAGCTCGATTCAAAAATGTATTTTCCATTTTTATATTTCCCTCTTTTTGACTAGCACCTAAACATTGCTAATCTGCTTCTGGCTGCAAGCTAACAGGTCATAAAACTCGTTTTTGTATTACTTAAAAATATAGCTGCTTAAACATTGAGAATTTGTGCCGTACTTGGGTATGTTCGATCCTCAGTTAAACAAGGTTCTGTTTAACCCTATTTAATCACACTTTCTGAAAATTACGTAATAGTCATAGGTACTCCACCCCAATACCTTCAATAAACAATTGGAATGCAAATAAAAAAAAATAAAAATACTGTGTTACTTTTCAAACCTTTCGTTACAAGGACATGTTGATATAAAATCAAAAATTTAATTTTACATATGCAAAAAAAATGTTGCAAGAAAAAATCGAAAAAAATTACTCTTTTTAAAAAAACCGCTGTAACTTTTTTAATTTTCAATATATAGAAAAACTAAATATGGTTTCTTAAACCTGAAGTTACTTGTTTTTCAATGAATTAGGTTATTATTATCAAACTGGCTAATATCAACCCCGCAATTTTAGACGCTCCACTTTAAACGGTTGTCGAAAGATAACTAAAGAGCCGATTCAAATAATGTCTACCAGAGTCTATAGTTAAATGTTCTATCTACCTGTAGGTGGCGATATAAGTCCCATATCCTCTAATTAAATCGGTCGTATTCCAGTTCAAAAAAAGGCTCGGGTGGATTATACCCATCAATGTGACTAATTAGAATTAAATCGAATCACTGGTTCTCGAGGATTCACTTTATGAAGTCAAAGTAATTTACTGCATTAACGAATGATATTATTCATTGCATTTCACCACCTTCTCCATTATCTGCGAAGAAAATGTTGCTGTGTTTGTCGAATAAAATTACAGGTAATGCCCAGTGCTTTCGTATAAATAATTCAAATATAAAAAACTAAGCTTATCCGCAGTTAAAGGATGCTCTGCTTTTATGTTTAATTAACTTAATTTAATTAAGTGTAATTATGTAATATGTATCAATTGTTGTAAAACAATTTTATTCCTGTCTTTGAAAACCCTTTTTGCCTTGCAGCGGGTAAAATTTTCTGAGAATGCTTTATAATATCTACATATAGTACATATATAAATTGAACCGGCTCTGGACAGATTCTACAGCAAAAAGTAGGGTCCCACTATAATACTTAATAATATACAACCGTTTTACCTTTTTAGCGTTCATGAATATAGGTTTAATACACACATAAAATTTTAAGACCTTCCAATCTTATTAGTTTTAAAACCTACCTCGGTTGATGGAAATCTCTATTCAAAAGGTTCGAGTTGATGAGTTTAGGGGTTCCGAAAAAAATTGTTAACAAATATACATTCGTACATGATGACTTCTAAATCACGAATTAACTCGTGACCAATCTGATCTGCAAAACCGCAACATTATTATCAAAATCTGTCTTATAGTTTATGCCCAGCTTCCATGAGAAATAGCGTGATTATTTCTATCACAGCGTGCAAATCTCGATCACTGCAAAGATTCATCAAGATCTATCTAGTGGCTTTTGTTTGAAAAAAAATAATATCATAATATCAAATTTTTGGCCACTATCAATAAATGTGAACTGCTCAAGTTCGACATGAAAGTTTGTTGTTCTGTGATTTAAAATTTTATTTTCAGATTTGTAATCATCACTTATTACTTGTACGAGATAATTTATTACTATCCTACTATCAATAAATCTTTTTTAAGTTTAATACTGCACACTTTGCATTCAGGTGGTCATTGTACCTAATGTATTTAATTTATGTAGATAGTTAACAAATAACAAAATAAACGTCGTATATTTCTTATTTTAGTCTCATCAGATTTGCGTGAATCAACAACGTAGTAAAGATTATAAAATTGTTAAGTATCAATTAATTTGCACTCAAATTGATGTAGTCCCCCAAAAAGCACGCATCGTCACTGTCTTACTGTTTCAACTCTTTATGACACAATTTCTTAATTTTGTAACAATTAAAACTCACAGCATTTAGCCTGTCTAATATTTGTGCACATAATTTTCCGCAAATAATTTTATTTCAAGAACTTCAAGAAGACTTCATTTGAGACAATTTGCGTTCTTTCTCACTCTCAAATAAAATTTTACTAAAACAGAAATCAAACATTCCTATTGTATGCTGCAGACTGTGGTCGAATGGGAGCTTACTCCCACGAACAATTTTCCAAAATTTACAACGAATCTTTATTTTTGAGAAAATCGGCAACGTGGCTACTCTACTGAATCGTCTGTCAATGGACGCACAGATTTTACATATTCATGTTTAACTTAACTTCTATTAGATGCTGCAAAATTCAAAATTCCGTTTTGCTGCGTCTTTCAAAAAATAGACGAAATGTTTCGATTGCATCTTCGATTCGATCACTTACCAGCTGCAACAGATGCGGCTGAGTTGGCGCTCTCACTTTTATCCTCATTTTTCGCTAAATTCACCAAAGGCACACAACTGGTGGTCGGTTTCTTCGACTTCCAGAGCTTCATTTTCCTTGAGTGGCTTAGGAACGGAAAACTGCCGATTCTGGCACTAATCAAAGCACAACCCAACACTTGATCGCCTCACATTTCTTCCCCGGTTTCGGCGCGGATGCAACAAGGCCATTTATTTATTTATTCGCGGCATCTGTTTACGCCAAATTCCTCATTTGTCTGGATTTAAGAAAAAACATAAATAAATACAAAGCCACAAAATGTGATCGAGCACAGATTTTCCTCGTCAAGAACCTCAAAAAATCACACAGATGCCAAATTTCCGATAAAAAACTAAAGATTTTCATAAAATTCCGAGTTTGAACCACGACACTTTAGTCGAATTTCTATTTTGAGCACATTCGTGAGCATCCGTCTTCACGTCCTCGCACTGAATCACCCAGTGAACGCGCCGAGGCTATCGCACTCTACAGAGTCTCCTCGAAATAATACGAAATATCTGAAAATTGCTTAAAACCCCAGCGCCCAACACTCACGAGCATCTCACGAGAATTGTAGAAGATATTCTCGCGGAAAATCTATTAAAAATCCCGGACCCACGTCCCTCGGCTCGGGAAAGGTGGAAGATCCGCGTGGAAAACTCATCTAATCTCTTTCCAAGTGTTCGGCGAGCACTTAACACTTGCGGCCTGCGTCACTTTTCTTTTAAACCGTCGCCGTCTTCGTAGTCGTCGCCGTCGCCGGCCCTTTCAGCTGGGCGCAAGAAGTTCAGAAGATTCTGCCGCCGACTACCAAGACCAAACTGAACGGGAAAATCTAGGAGCACCCAAAGACCCAAAGATGCTCGACGCTGTCCCGTGCCCAAAGCCAAAGCAAAAGCACACAAAACTCCCGTCCCCGTCCAACTTAAATCGCGAGCACACAATTTGGCGGCATTTTCGTCGAAGAAAAGGCGCAGGGGAGCAGTGGAGTCACACGAGCCGCGCGCGAGGCGCCCATCCTCATTTTCTATTTTCCGTGACTTTTCATCTTGAAGAGGGCCTCGGCGCACGCACTTAAGAGTCAGCTAATAAACATTAGTCCCAGCGGCGAACACATTTGGGGGCTCCGCCCCCGCCTCCGCCGCCTCATCGATAGATTCATGGTGCTGCGCTTGCACTGCCCCGGTGCGATGGACGGAACTAGAAGAGCTCTAGAGCCGGCCAATTTATGCTAGATGTCAAAAGAGGGGCCTTTCTGGTATTTGCCAGAAGGGAAACTTTTTAATTAGCACAATGCACTCCAATTTTTCTTGAAGATATCCATAAATCTAGGAATTGAAGTGGGTGGAGATTTGCTTGATTTGATTGAATTAGAGCAGCAGAAGATATTAATACGTTAGCAGGATCGTTATTGAGTTAAGGGTTGTTGGCGGGAATAAAGCAAAGAGTTATCCATCAAAACAAAAAACCCAACTGTTAGTCTACTAGAGTTATAACAGTCAGACTTTGTTCCATTGGGTTTTCTTTATAAGTATACTGATATTCCACAAATTTTCAATATCACAAATCGAAAATATTTTTTGCTAGACTACAAAAACCATCATAGATGAATGATCTCAGATTCCAGCTCTAACCATAAGTCTCTTATTCTACATAATATTTATATACCATCTTTGAAATATATGTATATCTATTATATTCTATTCTTTAAATGGTATAGTCAATAGTGCAACCAACAGAGAGATTCGACTTAAAATTATTTTGATTATAAATAGTGTATGCTTGCTCTTTAAAAATTAATTGAATTAAAATCAATCTTACGAATAATATAACATTTTCATCTTAGGATTAATATCAATTTAATCCTCTTCCCAATTGATTTGGTTCAGTGATTCCCAAAGTAGGCGATACCTCTCACTAAGTATCCTCAAATGGAACAGAAAAAACTTTATACTGGGCTTCGTGACAAAAAAACGAGGATTTTATCCCATTTTGCCTTTATTTGTTAAAGTTTTAAAAAATTTGCTGCTTTTGCGGTTAAATTTTCAACAAGTACACCTTATGAAAATTTTTCATAATTTGTTTGGAATTACTGAAGCTAGAACAGATGGGCATGCACTCTATTAAACTGCATTCGAAATTTTAAATGCGCTTTTGTCGAATTCATATTTTTCACACTGATGTCCTGGTTCATGATACGCATATTTCAAAATTAGCTTAAATAATTGAGCTCAAAACGTACAATTGGCAAAATACATATATACATACATATATCGATCAACCACAATAATTTTAAAACATGTTTTTACAGTCTACATTAAAGTATGTACATAACATATATTATAATAAGTCTACAAAAATAAATAAAAAAAAATTGGCAAAAGTCAAAACAAGATCCTAGTTTAGGACAAAGTGAATTTGTTGAGATATTACGCGATGTTCTTTTGTCAGTGAAAAGTAATTCGAAAATACGTACATAGTTTGGAATTATAAGAAAAAATCTTAGTTAATATTAAATGTCCAAAATTAAAAACATAATTTCAGGTCACCGTGAACAATTCTTTACAAATGGGCAATATGTGTCTGCCTGTTTACCATGTTAGCATAATAATTCTCATATGGGTCGCTTCGCCAATAGTTTTTGCTTCATAATAAAAATTTGATAATCAAAACTGTCCATTTTCGTTGAAAATTAAATAAAGACAACTACTTCAAAGTACATTTACGATTCGATTAAGATGTTTTGTAAATATGTGTATGTTTAGTCTTATGTTAAGAATTACTCTGAAGAAAGAGTTGAATTTTACGAGAATTATACATAATGTATAGCTGAATGCTGTTCGAATGCCAAAAGATGTAAAGAAATCCCCTGAAGAGATTCATGTCGACATATTCGCTTTTAATTAAACTACAACTGACAATACAACAGGCCGGGTGCTTCCCAAGGACACGGTGGAAGCCGCTTCAGAAGCAACGCCGTCAAAAGCTCTTTGAACATAAACTGCCAAAATTGCGCAAATCTCACATGCAAATGACTTTCTCAAAAAGAAAAACGTCTCTTGTCTGGGGTGCCAGCGCGCCGTATGAAGGCTTCAATGGATGGCTTGTCTTCACAGAAAGAACTCCTGCTGTTGCTGTCCTCGGAATTTATGCTTAATGCTCTGAACGAGGGGATGTCTGCCAAAAAATATATTTTCACAATGTTTCGCGGATATTGATCTGTTGGACAGTCTCGTTGGACATGTCTGGCAGAACAAAACAAGCGAGTCAATGCCGCCAGACGCGTGATTTCCCTGGCGCAGGGAAGGAGCCGCGCCAGCCAAGCTAAGAAAATGCACTTTAGAGAAGTAAACACAAGGTCCTACGGATGAGTGCCTTCCGCGCATGTAATAAGTATGACAAATGGGCCCAACATCGATGCCGATTGAACCGTAACAACGAGATCTTTCTGTCGATTGTTTATGATTCAATGGGTAAACGCGGAGACGTTCTCTATGCTGCGTAATCGCACGTTGTGCAATGAGTTTTTTGTTTTTGGGTTGGGCAATTCTTCAATTTTTTCTAAAAGACCTTTTGCTTTGATAACTATTCTTTTATGTTATAGAAGTTTAATATAAGTATGTGGTATATACATACATACATGGATACACAGCAGCACCTCTGCTGCCTCTCGAGTTTTTATGATTTTGAATCAGTGCTAAGTTTTTTAGAGATGTGTACGTAAATGTGGCCGGTAATAATTCATACACAGTAATGATTGAATCGAACACGGATGACCTTGTCCCTATAGCTGACCTTAAAGCTCAAAACAATTATATTTCGTAAACACTGATAAACACATTCTAGGACTAATGGACCATTAACATATAAATATGTAATTTCAGGCCAAATTTTTTCAAACACATTGGTGTTGAAGTTCTAAATCATAATATATGAGAGTGTACCTCATCGATCCGACACCTTCGTGGTTATTATTAGCATTTAAAATCATATAAAAGAAATATTATCGAATTTTAATTATATTCAAACACACGGGCGCAAAGGGTGATGTTATAAGAGTTGATCTTATTATAAATACTATACTAAATATAATAATAATAAAAAACGACGCAATTTCCTGATATCTATAACTCAGTACCTACATATATTAACCCTGATATATGTAATTGAAACTTTAGCATTTTCTCAATGCACCAAAAGAAGCCCTTTATAACGATACCACACGATACAAAACACAAGAATACATGTTTTTTTTGAGTGAGCCGAATTCGCCCCCATTAAATAATTAAAGGAAATATGTTTCATATATTTATGTAAGTATTATATGTTCATGTCGCAAAGATCTAACATTTTGCCAAATTTCAAATTCCTACATCACGTAGGCGTCATTTTGGAGAAAAAAGTACATATATATGTATGTGACCGACAGACGGACGGACGCAGAAGCGATCTTATAAGCGTTTTTTTCTTGTTGAGGTACAGAACCCTAAAAACTGTGAAATTTTCGACATAAACATTTATGACTATATTACCTGACTGAGATGATTTGCTACCAAAAAGGTCTAACAAGGTTCGCAGTTCTTGCAGTTTTATACCAATTTACACATAATTTCTGCAAGACATGTATAATTCGCACAGAGATCTCAATTTAATATGTAGCATATATGTATAATATATATAATAGTAAAAAACAAAATTTTAAATACCTCCTCCAATGTAATGTAGAGTCGAAAAATGTGTTTTTTTTTTTATTGATCTAAACTCTTCCGTCATATTGGACTGACTAGAAACAATATTTAAGAAATTCATCCTACCTTCGATTTTTCCTAGACTATGTACCCACATTCTGCCTAACAGCAAAATTGTAAAAATCGTAGAATAAAGGTACTTTTGTTGAATATTTGCATTTCCAATTGGACTAATTGTCCGTTGTAAACTTCGGGATTGTTGTTATTTGAGTCATCATATTTTCGGAATAGTTTTAACGATCGTCAACTTACAAAATACTTGTAAACTTTAAATTCCGCTTCAATTAATTATTGATTTCTGGCTGTTTTAGCTGGCCAATTAACACCGTCGAATTTCCTTTTAGTATTATCAATAGTTTTAGAAAAAAGCACCTTCCTCAACAAATTAAACAATTCACTCCAATTCTGTATGATTGTGGTCTGAAAAATTTCTCAAGACGTGTTTGCTATCATTATCAATACTGTTTTAGATAGATATAATTTCAATGGTTATATTAATTTATACAATTACAATTACGCAATTAAAAGTTTATATTTCATTACAGTTTACTTGTACCTACATATCATTTCTATGATTACTTAAATCTTTAAATCTGTTTTCATGGTAAATATATATATTCTGAAGAGCCATACTTCGAAAACATGTTATAGCTTGGAGCTACTTTCACTTGCTTAAAGACAGGTCTTACAAAATCCTAAAACAAAAAATTTATGTGTGTGTTCATTATGGCTATTGCATTAAAAATTCTCTGCATACCTGGCGTTGTCTTCCTCTACGATCCCTTCGTTTTTCTACATCACTAACAGGGTAAATTTTTTGTGGTATATTCTTAGGTTCGACTTTCTTTGGTGGATCAAAAAGAAAAGGTACTGATGCACTGCGTTGTCTTTTTTGGGTAACTATTTTTGGTTTTAATGCCATATCAATTTGTGTTAAAGGTTTTCTAAGGATTTCTTCTTCAATGGCATATAAATCTTCCTAATATGGAACAGAAATGAAAATATCACAAGAATCATATTAAACTGGTAATTAATTTAGTTATGCATATTAAAAACAAGCCTTATAATTGAATGAATGACACTACGATTTTGCAAAAGCACATTTAGGAAAAATAGTTGTAGACGAACGACATGCTTAATTACATACATATATAATACTATGAGTAAAACAATGCTAGAACTCACCCGATTTCTATACACCATGCAACAAGCCCTCATTGTGAAGTAATAGATAATTTCCACACCTGATAAAAGTGAAAATCCCAGAAAGAGTCCAGCTATTCCCCCGAATGACACAAGAAGGTCCACCCACCCAAAGAGAACTTCTCTTTTGTAGCGTATTATAGGCCATGTAAGGAATTCTACAGTGATTCCCTCCTCAGGAGCCTTTTCAAAACTATATTTATAAAAATCAGATATTTTATGATGCTCAAAATTTTAAATTTTACTTTCTGTTAAGCTTTTCAACACTGAAAACGGTTTTAGAACAGCTTAGTTCACATTTAAGGCAATCTTTGATATTTGTAATGTTTTGCTTATACTTTGCGAGGCACTCCAGTTCTTTTATGTTGCAGAACGGAATATTTTCTAAAAATAGGGTAATTTTTATTTAATTTATTAAATACGTATTATATATTTTTGTATATTCAATGCCTATAATGAGTAAAATTTTAATAAGTACATATTTTAATGCGCAGGTTTGATTCCAGCCTGTGTCCAGACTAGCGTTGAAAATTCTGAAAGAAACGAAATGTATTTTTCGTGAAAAAACCAATCATTGGTTTTTTTCCGTTTTATTCAAGAAAAATTGGAAAAATACATATAATAAATTTCAAGAATAAAACAAGAAAAATTTGAAAAATGTAGTTTTTTTCGATGAGAAATGTTTTTTTCGGAAAAGTATAATTGAAAACTATCCATATTATTTAATTTTGAAAATGTTTGTGCTGTGGATACAAACTAAATATAAAATATATCTATGTACATACCAAACAATTAATTATATAATTGAAAAAACTTAATATTTATAGGATACTAAACAATACAATTAATAACGAAATGAGGTTTATGATAGGCTTGGAAAGCAGTTGGAATAAATACAAAACCGAAATTCTTTTAGGTGATTAGAAGATTTCACGTTGTTTTAGGATTTTTTCAAATCGACACGTTTTTTTCCGTTTTATTCCGTTTTTTTCCGTTCTTTTCCGGTTTTTTCATAAAAGCTTTGTAATATTCGATGACAAGCTTTCATGTTTTTTTCCAAATAAAACTTGATAAAAACAAGCTGTTGGGAAAAAAACGGGAATTTTTCATGATTTTTTCAACGCTAGTCCAGACGGTTGCATTTCGAGAATTCCCAAATATAATTAAGGAATTTTAACTCCTTTAATATAATAGAATACGTACTTTTACTAAAAAATTTTAAGAAATATTTAACTCATAAAACATACCTCCTATAGGTTTGGAGAAAGGTGGTAAGCACTTGCAATACTTATACGCTTTTTTCATGCGACATTCAATCATGCAAGATGAAAACGTGTACTCTTTAGGAAAATACTCTAGTTTCACTTCATTTGGAAAAATGCACTTCCGTTGTCTGTAAAACATATTAATCACATATTGATCGCTTTATCTACCGACTAATTAATTACCCAATACTTAATTGTTGAGCATCACTGGTAGTGTACGTATTTTTCTTTGTTATTAAAATCTCTGCCGTTTGATTTACTTCCCAATAAAGCTGCGGTTTAAAGTCCCAGCCGAAATATTCTTCGTGAGAAAATATAAAGATCTACAAATTAAAAAATAAATGCATGTGACTCAATTTCATATATAATACTTAATAACATTTACTTTTCCTGATGAATTCGGTAAAAGAAAAAGTGCCCATTTTTTGTCAGTTTCATATAAATCATGCCCAACAATTATTTCCTCACTAGAATAGAAATTAATATTCAAGTTATATTTAGTCAAGTGAGATCATTAAGGATTATAAGTAATATTTTTTCAATATTTAATCTAGGTATATGTATCACAAAATACTATATGTAGATACAAAAATAGGTGATTTTGAACTATTCTTTTAAGTAAAAATCTTATATAAAACTCAAGCAAAAGCGCTGCAACACTAATGTAGATTGAAACAATACTTTTAATTTTCTGAAATTAAGTAAAGATTCACTTAAAAATAGTATCTAAAGGAAATCTTCAGAAGTAGACTAAGTATTAATACACATTGCATTTACGCAAAGTTTAAATATAGTACACTTTTTTAGTTTTAAGCTCAAAGCTAAAATATTACAAAAGAAATATAAAATAACTTACTCTTTCGATACTGTGGATTTAAACCTGCTATTGAAGGCGTAGCAAAATCCATGCTCTGAATAAATTTGTTCAAAGTTTGAAGCACAAGATGCTTTTTCTCCACGATATTTACAAAGTTGGAAAACATCCGCAACCTCTGCATGAATCTGCAAATCTCAAACGATAACAATGTGGGTCTAGTCATATAATTAGAGCAAATACATCGAAAACTAAAGATCTTAGTGATTTTTCCTTTATCGATTCCACTACTCCTGTCGATAAGTTTTTAGCCAGGTCACTGATATCATTTATATTGTAGTAAGAGAGCTTAGTTAAAAGCTTCAAAAATTTCGCTGTAGGCCTTAAATCTTCTTCATTGTAATTTCTGTTTTAATTTTAAAATATTTAAAATATGAGTAAACAAGATTTATTAAAACCTTGCACAATTAAATTAAATTGTGAACTGTTGGAAAGAAAATGGTCAAACTACAAAAGCTTCCAAGCTTTTATATAATACTAGCTGACCGGTACCCGGCGTTGCCCGGCCACAACTATCCCTATAATAAAGCTAAACTTTAATAAAGACATGACTTGGCCAATTTCAAATTTGTCAAATGTCATTCAGGAGGTCAAACGCAGCATGCCCGGCAAACGTTGTTTTTTTTGCCATCTTCCATCCTCCATCCTCCATCTTCCATCTTCCATCTTCCATCCTCCATCCTCCATCCTCCATCCTCCATCCTCCATCCTCCATCCTCCACCTTCCATTTTCCATCTTCCACCTTCCATCCTCCATCTTCCATCTTCCATCTTCCATCTTCCATCTTCCATCTTCCACCTTCCATCTTCCATCCTCCATCCTCCATCCTCCATCCTCCATCCTCCACCTTCCATTTTCCATCTTCCACCTTCCATCCTCCATCTTCCATCTTCCATCTTCCACCTTCCATCTTCCATCCTCCATCTTCCATCTTCCATCTTCCATCTTCCATCTTCCATCTTCCATCTTCCACCTTCCATCTACCATCTTCCATCCTCCATCCTCCATCTTCCATCTTCCATCCTCCATCCTCCATCCTCCATCCCCCATCTTCCATCTTCCACCTTCCATCCTCCATCTTCCATCTTCCATCTTCCACCTTCCATCTTCCATCTTCCACCTTCCATCTTCCATCTTCCATCTTCCATCTTCCATCTTCCACCTTCCATCTTCCATCTTCCATCCTCCATCTTCCATCTTCCACCTTCCATCTTCCATCTTCCACCTTCCATCCTCCAACTTCCATCTTCCATCTTCCATCCTCCATCCTCCATCCTCCATCCTCCATCCTCCATCCTCCATCTTCTATCTTCCACCTTCCATCCTCCATCTTCCATCTTCCACCTTCCATCTTCCATCTTCCACCTTCCATCTTCCATCTTCAATCTTCCATCTTCCATCTTCCATCCTCCATCCTCCATCTTCCATCTTCCATCCTCCATCCTCCTTCTTCCATCTTCCATCTTCCATCTTCCACCTTCCATCTTCCATCTTCCATCTTCCATCCTCCATCCTCCATCCTCCATCCTCCATCCTCCATCCTCCATCCTCCACCTTCCATTTTCCATCTTCCACCTTCCATCCTCCATCTTCCATCTTCCATCTTCCATCTTCCATCTTCCATCTTCCATTTTCCACCTTCCATCTTCCATCCTCCATCTTCCATCTTCCATCCTCCATCTTCCATCTTCCATCTTCCATCTTCCATCTTCCACCTTCCATCTACCATCTTCCATCCTCCATCCTCCATCTTCCATCTTCCATCCTCCATCCTCCATCCTCCATCCCCCATCTTCCATCTTCCACCTTCCATCCTCCATCTTCCATCTTCCATCTTCCACCTTCCATCTTCCATCTTCCACCTTCCATCTTCCATCTTCCATCTTCCATCTTCCATCTTCCACCTTCCATCTTCCATCTTCCATCCTCCATCTTCCATCTTCCACCTTCCATCTTCCATCTTCCACCTTCCATCCTCCAACTTCCATCTTCCATCTTCCATCCTCCATCCTCCATCCTCCATCCTCCATCCTCCATCCTCCATCTTCTATCTTCCACCTTCCATCCTCCATCCTCCATCCTCCACCTTCCATTTTCCATCTTCCACCTTCCATCCTCCATCTTCCATCTTCCATCTTCCACCTTCCATCTTCCATCCTCCATCTTCCATCTTCCATCTTCCATCTTCCATCTTCCATCTTCCATCTTCCACCTTCCATCTACCATCTTCCATCCTCCATCCTCCATCTTCCATCTTCCATCCTCCATCCTCCATCCTCCATCCCCCATCTTCCATCTTCCACCTTCCATCCTCCATCTTCCATCTTCCATCTTCCACCTTCCATCTTCCATCTTCCACCTTCCATCTTCCATCTTCCATCTTCCATCTTCCATCTTCCACCTTCCATCTTCCATCTTCCATCCTCCATCTTCCATCTTCCACCTTCCATCTTCCATCTTCCACCTTCCATCCTCCAACTTCCATCTTCCATCTTCCATCCTCCATCCTCCATCCTCCATCCTCCATCCTCCATCCTCCATCTTCTATCTTCCACCTTCCATCCTCCATCTTCCATCTTCCACCTTCCATCTTCCATCTTCCACCTTCCATCTTCCATCTTCAATCTTCCATCTTCCATCTTCCATCCTCCATCCTCCATCTTCCATCTTCCATCCTCCATCCTCCTTCTTCCATCTTCCATCTTCCATCTTCCACCTTCCATCTTCCATCTTCCATCTTCCATCCTCCATCCTCCATCCTCCATCCTCCATCCTCCATCCTCCATCCTCCACCTTCCATTTTCCATCTTCCACCTTCCATCCTCCATCTTCCATCTTCCATCTTCCATCTTCCATCTTCCATCTTCCATTTTCCACCTTCCATCTTCCATCCTCCATCTTCCATCTTCCATCCTCCATCTTCCATCTTCCATCTTCCATCTTCCATCTTCCACCTTCCATCTTCCATCTTCCATCCTCCATCCTCCATCTTCCATCTTCCATCTTCCATCTTCCATCCTCCATCCTCCATCTTCCACCTTCCATCCTCCATCTTCCATCTTCCACCTTCCATCTTCCATCTTCCACCTTCCATCTTCCACCTTCCATCTTCCATCTTCCACCTTCCATCCTCCAACTTCCATCTTCCATCTTCCATCCTCCATCTTCCATCTTCCATCTTCCATCTTCCATCCTCCATCCTCCATCCTCCATCCTCCATCTTCTATCTTCCACCTTCCATCCTCCATCTTCCATCTTCCACCTTCCATCTTCCATCTTCCACCTTCCATCTTCCATCTTCCGTCCTCCATCCAAAAAATAAAAATAAAATGTTAGGGGTGGACAGCCCTTATCACTTAGGGGTATGAAAAATAGATAGTAGCCGCTCAGCCTACTGAATATGCATATAAAATTTGATAAAAATCGGTCAAGCCGTCTCGGAGGACAACCCTTACCACTTAGGGGTATGAAAAATAGCCTATGTGACTCGTGGATAATGTAGCTTTCGAATGGTGAAAGAATTTTTAAAAACGGTTCAGTAGTTTTTGAGCCTATTCATTACAACCAAACAAACATACAAACAAAGTTTTCCTCTTTATAATATTAGTATAGATATGTTTACAGGAATTAAATTTCTCTGATAAAAAATATTATAAAATAGAAATCTGCGTTTACTGAAAAATATGAATTTGTGGAAAAAATTTATCCTCAAAAATTAAATATTAAAGAGTGATCAAAGTTTTTGCAAGTAGATCTCGTATTTAATTCATTGCTACAAAAGTTGTATATTATAAATATACAACACGAATTAAATTAAAATCTGAAGATTCTTACGCCAGACCCTCCGCTAAACTCAAAAGTTTTCCTTCATCATACGAATCCTCAAGGCAAGCTACTGTGGTAGGAAACATGACTTGTTGGTTGTGGAAATCGGTGTCCAAACCTTTACAGAAAATATTATAAAAATTATATTTATTGCACAATTAAAATATAAATACCTACCAGTAATAGTTGGATTCGTCTGGAACTTTTCCCACAAACTCATAATAATTACCAAGGCTGTGACTGTACCAGTTGCCGTAAAGCAAAACCACATGAATCTTAAAATCATAAAGTTATAAGTTTTAGCAATGCACTTAAAACATTTATTTTTATATTACTTTTCACCAAGAGGTCTACCACTTTCAGCAATATACCGAACACCATGAAGGGTAGAATTGTCGAAATAAACCTTCGTTTGATAAATAAGACTCCTTCTAAACAGTTTTAATGTTTCTAAAAGCGAAGTTTTCCTTTTTGCCATTTTTGTTTACATTGAGTAAGAATTAACAGAAATTAACCGAATTCCAAAAGGATGTTTTCAATACTTATTTATTAATATAAACCAGTGCCACTACACATCTAAATTTTTTATTATTATTATTGGTTTAATTGCAAAATTGTCGTTTTAATTTCATAAATTAAAACTAATATGAGCCGCGCACTAGTTTTCTCTGTGATATTATTATTAAAGCGCTATAACACCAATTGAAAGCTCTGTTAACTGCGTTGCCTAACACTAATTAAATAATCGATACCCTGATTTCTAGACTTGATAGCATTTCTACATACCTTCATGGAAATTCAAATTACACGAAGCTTATACGAGCTCAGAAATAATATCATAATTGTTCACATAATTCAGTTCGAAAAATCATTCATTTTAATAGAAGTCTGAGGAACAATTACTGACATACATATAGTATATTTTGTAATCATTAGGATAAATTGGATTTACTGAAAATCCGAAGTAAAAAATACTATGCTCTTTTGTGCTTTTAAGTTAAGTGTAATTTACTAAATAATTAAATCAGATATTCCACTCAAATTTTATAAAATTTTAACGAATCCTTTTTAAAGTGTGCTGAAAATAAATAAAATTTTACATTATAAATATTTCATTTATTTCCTATACAGACTAGTTCAGCTAGTTTTTGACGAATAAAGAAAAGATATTTATATAATACTAGCTGACCCGACAGACGTTGTCCTGTCTTAGCTATGAATATTCAATTCGAACTGGAATCTACATAGTTATGGCGTGACCAAAGGAAATATGGATTCATTTTTATATATATAGATAATCATATAGGAAACAGAAAGTCTATGTATTAATACAATACCTTTGAAAATATTGTGTTGCTTTTTCTAGATAGACTTAACGACATATTAAAAGGTTTTATTTTTTCGCTTTTGTCATTTTTTGCCATTTTTTCTAGTTCTTCCTAAAAAAATAGTTTTATAAGTTAAGACATTTTATAAACTTAAACTAACTAACCCTATTGAGCTTAATAGCACACATAAATCTCATTGTAATGTAATACAAAATTTCTATTCCCGAAAGTAAACTACATCCCAAAAAAAATCCTGCGATGCCTCCCAATGAGGCTGAAATTAAAAGAAAAAAAATTTGCATGTACGTACATATTTAAAAAATTGCCGACAATTAATTACACAGAAGCTCAATCCACCCAAAGAGGACATTAGTCCGATATCGAAACATTGGCCAACCGCTGACTGTTACAATAAGTCGTACGGACTTATTTTCGAAATCATTTCTAGAAAATGCACAATAATTAATTTTTATTATATCAGTATTATATGTAGAAAATATCGTTACTCTAGTTCTTCAGATGTCCAAATATCATAGTCGAAAAATCGACAGTTGAACGGACAATTGTATTTTTCCAAGTGGACCTCTCGTATTTTACCATAAATGCATTTATAATCAATGATGGTGCATTCTCTAACTTGATCTATAATAACTATTAAAATCACTATATCATTCACATTTTCAAATTTAGAGTGTTACTAATTGGAATATAGAAAAATGGCGTACAGCCACATTTTTCTTGAAAAAGTAGCTGGTGGGAGTCACTATAGCACCTTGTGGACTCATAATAGTCCGCTTCAGAATCTCTCATAAAACTCCGTTCAGATGAGAATAGACACTTTCTCTGTCTGTATTATTAAAAAAATAAGTTTTACTTATTATGGTCTTTCTAAATTGCTGTGATAGAATTTACGAAGGATATAATTGCTTCATCTCCTCTGTTGCATAAGTTTCAGTTATTCTGAGAGAAATAGTTCTAGATGATTGATCTATAACTATTTTTGGGACAGTTTTAAACTCCAACGTTGCAAAAGTATCTTCTGCAAATATCTGAAAGTATAGTACAATAAGAGTAGCAGCAAAACTATCCTGTTGGCCCGAAATGCTACCATCTGTGGGACCCAACATTTCTACCAATTAATAGAATTCTCTTTTTACGATATTATTTAAGATATGTTTTACCTTATTCGTGGTATTGTGATAATGTGTTAATATTTCCATGTCCCAAGTTTCATCAGTCTCATAGATATGCCTCAATTCCGGATTCAGTACCCTTCCACTGAAATATTTGTAAACAAAATATGCTCCACAGAAATTTAATACACTTTCATACTTTTTGTCTTCTATAAATCCGTTGTTGAAAACAAAGCAGAAACCGACCTCTGTAAAAATTGGAAAGAAATTCATACAACAATCCATTGGCTTGCCTTTGAATGAACAATAAATAAAATATTCTTCACAAGTGTAAAACATCTGGAAATGAAAAGAAATAATAAATTTATTGTTAAAATATGATAGTCTTTAAAATAACTAAAATGTTAATCTAGTAATGTATGTATAATGTATATAGTGTACATTTTCTTAAAGAAAATAGGATTTCCTACTACATAATTTAAAGTTAAGTTAGGCAGGGATTGAACCTTTGTAAGAATTTCCTTAAAAGGAATCTGTCTTGTAGTACTGACGTTGAAACAATAAGAAGAAAATTTCTGATCTCTTTCAAATCTTCCAAAATGTGTCAGACAGTTCCAAAGGATTACATCTCTCCTAGATAGGAAGGATAAAGTCGATCAAATATTTAATGCATAAAATAGTCATATAACAAAGCGTACATTTATATTCAACTTCAATATAAAAGAATTTAGTTTTTAAGTTCATAATAATAGCTACTTACTTCAATTCAATGACTCTCCGCTGCCCATAATTTATAGCATCATGGGGACATATAAATAAAGATGGGAAAAGAAGAGGCTTTTCGATATCATCCACATTGACATCTTAAAAAATGTTATATTGTTAATAGAAAAAAAACAGATTTGCAAAAATTATGTAAACTACCAGTTATAAGAGGGCTCTCTTGATATTTGCCCAGTAAATACGAAATAACTACTAAACATGATAGTACACAGCACTTTAAAATAATAAACCAGATAAACTTTCCAATTTTTGATTTTTCTTTAATTAAATAATATACGCCGTGAAGTGTAGAATTTTCTAAATAATCAACTAATAGCTTTTTAAAATTTGGAATAAGAAGCGATTTTAGTTTTCCCATACTTTTAAATTATGCTGATGAAGTATATAGAAGTTCAATTCACTAAACTCAAAATGTTTTTAATACTTAAAAGTCTTGGGTTTTATATCATAAAATATTCATTTTAAATTGTAGATATCCATTAACAGATAATTGTCCTTTCGCACTTATGCAACTAGTAATTTTCTACTTCAATTAGATAGCTATGGCGACGGCTGATATACATGATTGAAACATGCGACACAACTCTGAAGTAGTGTAGATATAATGTATGTATAACAACTATACCGAATCTGTCAATTTCTTTATAAATAATTACCTAAAAAAGAATGTTATCTGCAATGCAATACTCGTAACTTATTAAAGAAATGTGATTTATCGGTTAGAAAGCATTTATGTATATAGAGTAGAGTAAATAAACTTTTTTAAAACAAATCATTTCATGCTATCAAATAAGATAAGGGCAATAGCCCTTAAATTAAAATAAAGTCCAACTTAAATCAGTCTTGAAGTTATATGTGTACAGTACATTCCAGCAGTTCTCCACCTACGATACTTGTACCACCGGTAGTCCTACTATAGGCACTCAACATTTTTAAGAAACGTCTTTTCTAACAATTTTATTATCTATTATACAATTTTTAACTATTTACAGATTTTTTTAGTTTAGGTGATAGCCAACGATATAACAAAGATCTGCGTTAAAGTTTCACACTGATTGACTGGTAGGTTTTTTTATCCGACTCACCAGTTTTAAAAACATCATTCGACAAAACACGCATTTAAAGTTTCAAAAATTTATTTATTTGAAGCGACGCTCTAGGCAAAAACGACCTTAACTTGTGAAATACTGTTAATTCGCTACTAAACATTTTAAACAATATTCTTAGAAGTATACACTTTCACAAAATCAAATAAGAAAACTACATTAATTCAAAATTGTTGATGAGAAGGAAGAAAAACCCTTTAACGAGATGGTAAGATGCTTTAAAAGAATTAAAAATTTCGGGATTTTTTCCAACAACTACGAAAAATAGAAAAAATGAATTTTAGTGTATCATTAAATGTTACCTTATTTATTAAAATAATTAGAGATTAGTTTTTCTAACAAAATGATTGTCAAACAAATTGTGTCGAGCGAATAAGTTTGTCAAAAAGTGAAAAAATAAGAAGAGTTTTAAATTAAAATCGCAAAATTTTCTGTTTTCTTGGTAAGTACATATTTTACTTTAAAAAAAAAAAATCTATAAAACTGTAATGTATTAAAATTGATTTTTGCTGAGACCAAAACTACAAACCCATAGCATTACAAATTAAAATTTAAGGGTGATCGGATGAGAAGTCGTTAAAGTATATTATTAAGAAACTCAATTCGAAAAATAGTATCGAAATAATTAAACGCAAAAATAATGAATTAAAAATTCACTACTGGAATACCGCCTTAAATATATTGCCCTTTGTAACAATAATGGAATATATGATAATTACTAATTGATTTTTTCCTGCCACTTTAAAATTCAAACTTAACTTCTAAAGAAATTAACAGTGTATGACGATTAAACTCCGAACTAAATGACCTGCAACTGAGAACAACTTCATGCCAAATGTCAAAATTGGATATTTCGCAAAATCTATTGTCAAGGAAAACGGTTTTGGTCGAGAGAATTTTTCGCAGAACAGTTATTCAAATGCTGATTTTCAGTGAAAAAGTAAAAAATTTGTAATGATGAATTACTACAGCATTTATATACCAACAAAAAATGAGACGGAGGCGAATGGTAAGCGAATTTCTGTACAACATCAGCCGCTAACCTGCAAGCATTTTTGTTTACGTTTAAAGTTTCGCTGAAAATAAATATTTCGTCTATCAAACTCGATAACCAGCATCCTCCCACGCATGAACACATCCTTTTCCTTTTAAAATTCCGAATAATTGTCAATTCACGCGATCTGGGGAACGTAGGACCGTCCCGACGAACTATTTAATTCTTTGTCTTGTTTTGTCTGCTGGGCGGATGTCAGAGTAGAACTTGTGCCAAAAATATTAAGCGTTTGCTTGCGGGTTCAGTTTACAGTGCGTGATTTATTTTTGGATCAGCTGGATTGATGGTGCAGTCGAATGTCGCCGTAAATCGTTTTTACGCAGCTGCCTGTGACCAGACTAAAGAAAAGGCATTAACTTGCGTGTTCTCTTTCTAGACAAACGCTATGTTTTCACTGATATCGAAGAGGCCCTGAAAGTCCTGAAGACCAACAAGGATGGCCGGCTTAAGGTGTTCAAGAACAGCGACGAGGCAGAGAACTATGCCCAAACTGGATGGGAGGACTACCAGCCCAAGTTAAGCCACTTAAAGTGTAAGTTAAATTTGGGATTATCTTCACGGTTCACTGAACTGATAATTCATCTATTTTACTCTTCACAGCTCCTTCAACGTTGGTTGAGAAGGCTGTCTTCAGGACGCCCACTAAGCAGGAACTTGTAATGTTCCGCAAGGTAATAGAGGATGGAAATTATGAAATGGTGAAAACCATAATTTGGGAAAATCCCCGCTATTTAGTAAGCTCTGGGGATACGCCGACAAGCCTTAAAGAGGGCTGCAGATACAACGCTCTTCATGTTTGTGCGATTCACAATCAGGCGCAAATTGCAGAGCTACTTTTACAGACTATTAGCACAACCGGCTTTGTAGAGTTGCTCCATGGGAAGAAAAACATTAAAATATGCGAAGAAGTCTGCGAAATTCTCCTGGATTATTACTTGAACATACCCGAGAAAGGAAGGAGTGAGACACCACTTCACTTGGCTGTTAAATATGGTGCCATTGAAGTAGTCGAAGTTCTAACCACGTATCCGCAGTGTAAGATGACTCCTAACTTGGACAATTTACTGCCCAGAGATGTAAGTAATTCTATCAGTCTTAGGTTGTGGATAAAAAACTCTAAACCAAGAGTTTGACCACTTCAACTTGCACGGTTTATTTACCAATCTCCTGTGTAACTAATTATCAATTTTTTTTATACAACAGGCATTTTTTTTTAAGTTGGTTTCATTTGTCCTACATTGCTTTCCCACTTCATTGCTTAGGGGTTACCTAAAGTTACTTAAGTTAAAGTTAAAAGATACAGATAAGGTGAGAAATTTGCTCGTCCAAATATACCACAGATTATAATAATACACAACAAAATTGATATAAAATAAAAATACAACAATAAAAAATGAAAAGTTTTCGAATCAAAATTCCTAGGCTAACTAACGCTCTGATTCTGGTTAGTTTAAAAACGTGAAAGCTTATAGCTGAAGTGCCTTCTTTTATTCCAGTAACAAAACTGTTCATGATTCAGCTATAAATTAACATTTTATTAAAATTAAAGATCAGGGTGTTACAAGTAACTTTTGTATATTACCTCATATAATAATTTTTGGAAATAAGTCACGAACTCACCTACCCCTTTCTATTTATTAGGACCACCCTTCCAGGTTTCTTTTTTTATATATTGTTTTAAGAATCGATTCGTAATTAGTGATCCTAAATACTCTATGTAGTATATATGTATGTACGTATGTATCTGCGAGAGATAATTTAAATTTTTTGCATAACAGTGATGCCAAAACTGCAGTATTCAGTTTAGTAAAAGTCCAAATTCATATTGGTAGACAATTATTTTTGAATGTTAATTATTATTCTCTTATTTTCAGATTATTTGCTCTAGAGTTGCCAAACCTTCAGCTGAATTGATAGCAAAAATCTCAACTTTACTGGACGAAAGGTTTTATGTTCCTGTTATTCGATCAGTTGATAATTCTGTGCCACCTGTGATTGGGGAACCATTTTCACCCACAAATCCTTCAGTAAGTATAATTCTAGTAAAAAGTATACATATCACCTGCAGATCTTTAATCGTAAATTTCGAAAATTGTTAGCTATTGGCCAGGCTATGGCTACGTTATTATGAAATCTCTCAATCCTAGAAAATAAAACGATCGGAATTTACATGTCGTGTACGCGGATTAGGCGGTCGGAAATCATTTAATCAGCACATGCAAAATACAATTATTTGAACTAGAAAACGATTCCACATCATGGGCGATTTAGTAAACAATTGTTAAAAAAGGATTTAATGTTATGTATCAAAAGAAGAGGTCTTACTGACTTCAATGCCTGTTTCCTAATAATTATAAATCTTGTTTGGCCCCGATTACCTAATCTAAGGATCATTGGGAATACAAACCAAAAAATTATTTATTATCATTAGGTGAACACAAGCGTTATACATAAGGCATTAACTACAATGCATTAACACATCTGCATATAAAAGACAAACCTCAAGCGAAAATCAAAAAACGAAGTAATATATTATGTATGTATGTAGTTAAAAAAAAAAAACATAAATAAAAAAAATGGTTTGTGCTAATTGAAATTCACAATTTACATTAAGTGATGTGCATAACACTTATATATTTCAGAGAAAAAAAACCTGTCCTCTTTTTAGCGACAAAGTTAGCCGAACAAATTCGAAAGTCTTCATATTGAAAAATAAAATATTTAGAAAAAATTACAGAAAAAAAGAGGTCAAGTGCAATAATTTGCAGCAACAAAATCGATATAAGTATAATTGGTGAATAGTTTTTTTTTTGTCAATGAAATAATCTTCGCGTAGGCCGCGTAAACTAAGTAATTAATATGCCTGTCAGCACCGGGGGTTGGTAAGTTAGTAACTGATATGAACATATCACAATTTACCGTTTTTGTCCTGTACGACTTTTTTATTATATGTTATATTTTAAAGGCATACATTTACTTTAAACGAAAAAATCTGAACATGATATATGTACTACTTTTCGATATTGCAACACCAAATGAAAATATTTAACTTTTATATTATTTATTATACATATGTATTTAGGATTATTATACTACTAAAGAATTTAAGAAGGATCCCAAAAGTCCAGAACTAGAAATCCAAGCTTACGCTGGTCCTATGAGTAAAGAGCAGGCTCAGGTGAGTGTAAACATAATTTTAATTTTAAAGTAGATAATAATATTAAAATATAGAGCTTCCGTCGGCGATGGAAAACACCTCCCCGAACAGGGAATACCTCGGTTTCACCAATTATAAATAGCTCCTATATCGCACCCTTATGGTCAAGCACTCCAGGAAAGTCTATTAATAATAACGCATCACCAGTAGCATTTGCCAAAAAAATGATTTTTTCAAAAAAACACAACGTAGAGGACTCTGCGAATGGAAATATTCCTAATGGTGAAACTCTTGCATTGGAAAACAATAATTCTGATTTAAAACCCCACATGCTAACGCTCACACCACTCCGTAAAAATCCTTTGAAGAAAAACTTGTTCATCTCGTACAGAGACAAATCCGCCTCCCCTTTTTGTGTTGATAGTGACAACGACTCTGTGGGTTCGATTAATTTAGACAACCCAGAAAAAGATGTTTGCGATTCGGTTGGCTGGCAGGAGAGACATTTGAAGCTGATTGATACCGAGAAGGGTCTCGAGCTGATTGGTCGTGAACTAGCGAAAGAACAGAAAGTTGAGTGGAAGGAGTATTGGGATTTTCTCGACTGCTTCGTGGATATATCATCACAAAAAGGATTGGACAAACTTGAATCTCATCTCGGTCAAAGGAAGAAAACTCAGGAGGATGAAACCAGAAGATCCACATTTCAAACCAAGAAAGACTCCATAATGAATGAACTATGCAGCGCGCTAGATCAACTAGGATTTTACAGGGATAGAGTAGATTCAAACGAGCAATATGCACAACAGAAAGCAATAGAGAATCAGTCTGATCATATGCATAGCACTACACCTTACCTTTGTGTCGAAAAATCTCTGCAGGTCTACGCAAGACGAATGACCAATACAATTGTACACAATATTGGGAGTGTGTTGTCTATTAACGACGCGCTCAATTCTGAACTGAAAAGACTGAAATCGCTGATCTGTAGCTTCAAAGACGATATTCGATTCGCAGCCGTGGACTTTAGCGTAGTACACTCACGGTTTGCTAGACTTATCGTCGACTATTTTAAAACAAATAATACCGTCATTGATATTCAAAAAGTAAGAAGTAATTTCATACAAATATTAGATTCAATTCAAAAGTCGGAGAAAGCAAAAAATCGCTCAAATGAAAAAAATGACAGTCAGGATTGCAGCAAAGAACAATTGCGATGTGCGTGCAAATTTATTTTGGACAGGTCAGAGGATATAAAAGGTATAAAGAAAATTTCTAGATTTACTAGAACACATTTAATTAACGTCATTCTCCGTAGAATTTCATTTTGCAGAGAATTTAAATACCGAAGAGATTTGCGAAGCATTTTGGAAGAGTGAAAGTGTTTGTAGTTGCACTTGGAACTCCAAATTGCGGCAATCAAACCGAAAAAGAAGACTTGAATTAAGAGATGTGCCTAAAGCGTTTTCGGATTATGGTGATGCTGCAGTTCAAACAGAGATCGGGGAAAGTCCTGTAACCCCAGAAGGTAGCATATCTAAAAATAAAACAAATACGCCGGACACCGTTTTAGATGCAGATGATGGAGACGAAGATGTCTTTTGGGTACTCTTCTATCAAAAGCAATAAATAATTTGGAATTCATGTTCTTTTTTCTTTAGTCGGATTTTGGATCTGAAAGCGAAGATGAGCGGTTTTATACACCGCCAGAGAGTCCTTCGGTTTTGGAAAGTAGTTTGTTAAATGAGAACCTAGAAGGTTATAACACTTATCTATTAGGGTAAGTAAAATGTAGTTTTTAAGGTTCTGTAGAAATTATTATGTGATTGTATGGGCCTTTCAAAAAAGATTGATAAGCGAGAATAGAGAGAATTTATCTTAAGAAGTATGATCTGAAACAGATTTCAGAGAAGATTCATGATCAGTAATGTAATGGCTATCGGCCGTACTAGAATTATTAATTTTGGGGCAAAAATAACAAAATGGCGGACCGTTAAACAAAACATTTTACAAATGACGTTATTTTTTTAGCTATTTCATTGCAAAAACGAATTTTAAAATCAATATTTTTACTTGATTCTAGTACGGCCGATTGCCACACATGTATAAAATATGTGGAAAAAATTTGAAGAGAATTGGTCGAGTAGATTCTGAAAAATTTAGGACACAAGGCGTAAAAACGTTGTTTCCAGAAAAACGCGTTTAAAGTTTTTTTTTACCATTACGCGGCCAGGCAGTGACTTTCGAAAATTGCTTATAAATACGGAAGGTATGCTTGGATCATCTTAAAAATTTTACACAATATTTCTGAAATACAATACTTTCGAAAAATGTAAAAGAACAAAAAATCAATTTTTTGAAAGTTGAGAAGTGGGTAGACGCCTTAATTAAAAAAAAAATCTAAAAGGAGGAATTGACTAAACTTCATAGGGGCTTCACAATCAATGACTTTTGGTACGTAAAAGTCGTACCGGAAGTGAAGGGTTTTATGAGTGTAGGATTTAGTTTTTGTCCAGGCAGCCACAGTAACAATAACCGTTTGTGTTAACATTTCAAGAACAGCTCAAACCAGTGTTAGTGATAACAACATTATTTACTACATAAAATTGTATTAATATGCTGAGTGTTTAACCAGAGTAGAAGGAGACAACTTTCTTAGTTTTAACTTTTATTCAATCCGCATAGGGAATTTCTTGTAATTTTAATTTTGTTCTAAATTATAATGGAAAATTATTTATCAGGTGCTTTCCCGTTGTCGTCCCTATTCAATCTGCTATAGAAACTAGTAAGAATATCAATTTTACTTCTTAAAAAACAATATTCAGAACAGTACCTTGGCCGAGCGGGGAATATGTGTTTATGTTTTACAAGATTTATATTAATAATTTTTTTAATAAATCTAAAATTTCAGAACTGAACCAACCAAGCGAGATATCGATGTTCTTAATGCCTTACTCGATGTCGAAATTGACAAATACCACTATCCCAACATCTACTACTGGAAGGCCGCAGTAATGAGACATCCTATTGAGGAGCGTGACAAGTAAGAAAGTTGTACTTTGCTTTAATCGTTTTATAATAAAATAAATTTCTTTCAGCTTCCCTTCACCGTCACCATCAATCGCCATTAAAGCACAGTCAAAACGTAAAGAGGATGTACCGCTGGTAGCGAAGCGTCTCTTCATGTCCCCACGGGCTTCACCTCCAGTAATACATATTGGCGACTATCATAATCATGCAGCCGACAGAAATAGCAAGGATAGCCCCTTAAACTTATCCTTTATGAACGTTTCAGACTTGTAAGAGCAGGCCTTTTTGTTTTAAGAATTTGTAACAATCCTGTGTCAACAAAATGATTCCAAAAAATGTTCACTATCTTTTGCCATACGCGGCTTAAATTTCAATCTCGTGTCATTCCCTAATAGTACGGGAGGTAGCGTTATAGTTGATAAAGTCATTTCATCCCGGGTGATAATAATAAAAATGATAGGTTTCCCCCCAACACATAAGACTTCCGACCGTCAGCTGCGTTGGAGTTAAGGATGAAAAAATAGTAACATTTTTGAAACAATTTACTTTACGAATCATTTCAAACCGTTTTAAAATGTATAGGATGATTTTTCAGATAGTACTTAATCAAAAAATAATAATCAGTTGTATTGGAGAGGGAATTATTGTCAGTCACTTATATACGTACATATGTATGTACAAATAAGATTAAAAATATTAATATATAGTCATTTTATTTCTTATGAAATTCATGCAGCTTAATTTCGATATATTTAAGCAAGTGAGGAAAATAATGTATTTATAGCGGGGGATAAGACTGTCAATTAACATCATCAACATGCTACACGCTCAGTGATACAGTCCCTTTAACGGATGAGCTGACGACCTTCACCCCCGCAAACACGCGATAATAAAAACAGGTGTCCTATTTTTTTAGAGCTCATTGCAACAGAACTGTAAAATAATGCATTCTTAGAATGCATTACCATACTCAATACAGTACAAGTAATGGAAACAAGTACCAGTATTGGTACTTCAAAAAATTTCACTACCATTACCAATTAATGGTATTGGTACTTCACCAGCACCGTACTTAAGAAGCATTACCTGGCATTACTTAGAAATCCTTGGTCTAACATAGGTAATGCTGCATAATGCCAGATAATGCTTCTGAACTACGGTAATGGTGAAGTTCCAATACTATTAATTGGATTGAGTACTACCTGAAGAATCATCCTGTGAATTTTGAAACGGTTTGAAATGGCACATAAATTAATGATTTTTAACAAGTTCAATCTTTCTTCACGTTTAGCTCCACCGCGGGTGCGATGACTGACTCCCATTTTGCTGATCATACTAATCTAGTACTAAAAGTTAGAATCGATCGGAATAAAAACATTATCAAAAATGCAACGCTATTCCCGTACTATAAACTCCCACAGTAATTTTGTCGAGAAAATTTATCGAATTTAAAAGCAAAAAGTATTTACACGAATTACTGCGATAGAGGCGTCTAAACGCGGACTGTAGGTGAATCTTCCATAATTGTAATTCTAATTTTTGCATTTTTATAATAATTGAATGAACGAAGCAAGGTGAATAGAAAGAAATTACTGAATCTGTGTTTAACCTGTAAGTTTCATCTAGTTTTCAATACGTTTCTTATCAAGTGAAATTTGTTTTGGTCAGTTGTAAAATTTTTTTTCCCGTTTTACTCACGTTTTTCTGTATTCAAGTTTTTGTTAATTATTAAATCAAATACATATTTGCAATAATGAAATCCTTTTTGTCCTGGGTGCTACGCAATTGTTGTTACAATAGCAGAAATTATCGGTCGAATTTTAACAATTTTTGGCCGCTTTCATCAATTAAATTCACGGTAATAAATATTTAAGATTAAAAGTGTCCTAAATAAAAATAGAATAAATATTTTAGAGACTGGCAGACACGCATCGTGACATTCTTTACGACTGTCTTTGCGAGAAGACCATCTTCCCATAAAACTTCACAAATCGTGCAAAAGAGAAGCACATGACGATGGCCTAGCGACTATGGAACCTTAAAGCGGAGCGAAGACAATTCATTCCTTAATTCCTACCCCTTACTTAATATGTTACATCACAAATCATATAAAAATTTTCAGTCCGTCTTTTAATGTCTTTGTGTTTACATTTTTCATCAATTATTATGCATGATTTAATTGCTTGTGATTTGGATTCTTCCCATCTTAATATGAATCTGCGACTAACAAACGAACACAAATTTCTATATTCTAATCGTAATTAAACACTGTGTTCGAGAATTCAATTGTTGCAGCCACTTGCTCAACTCAACCATTGATTTTCTTAAAATTTTCATTTTCAAGCTACCTACTATATTTGAAATTTATTTATCGATGGTAAATAATTTGTACTTTGGTTCTCCTATTTTTATAAAAACCGACGATAACCTTACGGATCCTGATCCTGATGAACCAAAATATCTGAAGTTGACCTTATAATAAAACTGCCACCGCCACCGAGATTACATATCGTTTTATAAAAATCTCTACTTTATACTGTTATGAAATTGACTTTTTTTTAGAGCTAAAAAATTGTTACCTTAAAAAGCTTATAAAATAACACATCTGGGATAGCATCTCAAATGAGAGGAACTGCATATTAAATTGCAAATTTTAAAAGCAACCCTCGAATAAAACGATTAATTGGTTTTTTGTTATTCAAAATCGTGTTATTCGAAACCGTGTTATTCGGTAATCGGTACTCATAATTCATACAAATTGGAGATTACATTACGTTCGTTTTGGACACTATTCTGTGAATATTGAAGAAAACCATTTTTTTTTTAAATTTTTAGTAAGTTTTGGCGGCGCCAGAGGGCGTCTTGCAAAAGTCTCATTTTAGCTGGTACACATCACTTAGGACTTTCTGGAAAAGATAAAGGAAAAATTCAAAATGGGTTCTGTCCTTTAACTTTTTCCTAGATACTAAACCTATAAAAATGCATAAAAGTAGGGGAGACCGGGTACAAAAGTAACGGCGGGTCGAAAGTAACAAACGCTCTGTAGGTTTATCCAATAGTCCAATCGCCGCCCTGCTACCGTTAGGAGATAGCTAGCGACGCTCCCCCCCGCTTGCACTTAGTCGCTGCACACACACGGCGTCGTAAGGTTGTGCTAAAGGACATTAAGTGATTTTACGAACCAAAAGTAAGTTTTTTGACATTTATTCATTTAGTGATTATGTAGTATTAAAATGATGATATCAATGTGATTATTTGCATAGTAATTCTTGATTATATTGTTTACACAGTGTTCTTATTGATTTTTGTGTAGTACGTACCATTTTTAGATTGGCATTCGTGATTTAACAAAAACGTGGTTGGGTACAAAAGTAACATAGCCCTACGGGGACAAAAGTAACATGTTACTTTTATCCCCGTAATGAAATGAGTACGATTCACTTACGTTTTATGGTCATAATACGTGTTTTTGTACTAACAGAATGCCGCGACAGCGAGTAAGAAAGACGGCACGAGGGACCACTGACATGGATGTGTATAGAAAAGCTGCTGAAGAACATTTAAAAGATAGCGGTACAATTAGAGGCGTGGCAAAAAAATACAATGTGTGCCATGTGACATTGTACAGGTATATAAAAAAATTAAAGGCAGGCAACTAGTGCAATAGTTGGCTACCGTTGCGTCAACCGTGTGTTTACTGTTGATGAAGAAAAAGAACTGCAGGACTATTTAATTGAATGCGCTGGAGTTTATTTTGGATTGGCCACATCTGAAGTACGTAAGCTGGCATACGAGTTAGGGATTAAAAATGTTAAAAAAATTCCGGAAAAATGGCATGAAACTCAAATGGCGGGTAAGGAATGGTTGACTGGGTTTTTAAAACGACATTCGACCCTATCTTTGAGATGTCCTCAAGCAACAAGCCTGTCTCGAGCCTCAAGCTTTAATGAGCATAATGCTTTAACGAGCAGGTCCGAGGACTGTAACAAATAAAGGCCGTAAGAAACGTAAGACTGCGATTTTGACTGACACGCTCGAAAAAAATTACATTGAAGAAGAATACAAAGAACGAAAGAAAGCCAAGAAAACAAGTTTACAACCTGATAGTGATACATCCACAAAAGGGAAAGGAAAAGGAAACAAGACAAAGAAGGCAACTAAAGGAAAGGAAAACAGTAAAAATAACGTAAATGTAAAATAACGTATAATGTAAAAATTGGTACCTACTATGATTAAGAATAATTCCTGACGAGAAGTCAACAATAGTTTTGTTTAGTTTTGTTTTGTTTATTATATGTTTCTATTGTTTATTATATGTAAAACATATTTTTCTAATAAATAATTAGTTGATGTGATATTGCATTTCATATTTATTACATACACCTTTATCATGTTACTTTCGACCCACACCGTGTTACTTTCGCCCTGGCCTCGGGGTCGAAAGTAACAATCGACAATTTTTTTTTAAATCTCTGTAATTCATAATAAACAGCAAATAATGAGGTAAATTTAGATATCAATTTGTAGAGCTTAATCGAAATTTATATGTGGCTATTTTCATTTCATCAAAACTATGATAACTACCTAGAAACCAGTATCAAAGTGTTACTTTTGTACCCGGTCTCCCCTACCCCTTGTTTTTTTTTATAGAGGTAGTTTTCCGCAAAAATGGGCGATTTTTTATGTTTTTCGAAAAACAGTGATAAAACAATTTTAAAAAATTAAAAACATAATTTTTTTAGGTCTAGTATCTAGGAAAAAGCTTAAAGAACAGAACCCATTTTGAATTTTTCCTTTATCTTTTCCAGGAAATCCCAAGTGATGTGTACCAGCTAAAATGAGACTTTTGCACGACGCACTTTGCCGCCGCCAAAACTTACTAAAAATTAAAAAAAAAAAATTTTGTGTTCTTCAATATTCACAGAATAGTGTCCAAAACGAATTTTTTAAATAAATATAATAGTTTTTTAAAAAAAAAATCTTGAAAATGTATTTTTTTTTTCAGTTATGAAAGCGGTTGCCCCCTTAACACCGTCGATTGACCTAAATAATCCATTGAAGCAACTTGATTAGTCTCGATCCCAGCTACGTTGAAACCTTCCACGTTTGCCAAAAAGACTTCTAGACATTGTGGTGAACAATGATAGAGCTATTGGCTATACATAAAAACTACGCGCAAGATTCCTAACTTAGAAGTCCCCGAAAAGCAGTACACACACCTTCCAGTCACTTATTTTCCATATTTCAAGATTCTATCACGCCAAGTAGCCGAGTTCGTTTTAAATATTATAAACAGTAAATGTTGCTGATACGGTTTTGAAGTGAACTATTTTTAGCTACCTTGAATTTTCATTGTCGAAAAATATTTGCCTGATTGCCAACATGGCTTAAAAATAATTTTTCCATTTAGTCTAAATTTTAAAATGATGGTACATTGTTCACTTTTCCTACTTTGGAAAACATATTGTTCATTTTGATACTATGCATATTACATAATTGCGTTAAAACGCAAATCGACTCTTGGATTGGCATCGTAAGAATTGATCGCCAACGATATTTTGCTCTTTTGCGGCTTTTGCGTAGATTATTTTGAAATTTTCTTTTGTACTTGTTTAGTCTATATGAAATTAATTTAACACCTTTAAATTCAAATGTGAAAGACAAACAGTTTTCAAATGTTTTGCGTTCAGCTTGAATATTGAGGCAACAGATCTTAAGAGGAAAAAAAATAAATACCTCCAAACTTCGCACATTAAACGAGCATTTGTAATGAGATGCTATACTTACATTGAAGCTAATGGCTGTAACAATGTTACAAAAAATATTAATTGTTCAGAAGCTAAAATTTTAAAACAGAAAAATGATTGAGAAATAGCAAAATATTCATCCATCAGTGGAGGCTTTTTTTTTTGTGCATAAGATGTTGGCAGAAACATCGAAAAAACACAAGACTTAAGTTTCAAAATGAATTTCGAAGTATTTGTGAAATTATAGCGCCTATAGGGATGCGCCCTAAGCGGCACAACTTTGATTGCGTTTCTTCCGAAACATGATTTCGAAATTTGCGGGGACTCTCACTCAAAAACTATTCAACCGATCTTTTTGAAACTTTTATCACAACTTTATAACACAATTACCTTCTTCAGGTGGTAAAACAAAAACACCAAAAAAATACAAAAACCACACGTGAAAATTTAACTTTTAGTAAAAAAAAGTATAGATATTTTCCAATTTTGGATAGTTTTTTAGGTTCATCAATAAACCGTGGAGATTAATTAGTAATTTTCTTTCGCGACGTTTGAGATAAATATTACAGGCGCTACGAGTCCCGACGATTTGGTCTTCCCGAGGAAAGATGTATTGATGTCGGCTATTTTGTAAAACTATGGTTTAAAAAGAATATATATTTTTACCATAATATAAATTATAATTGCCAAAGTTTCAAGAATGCAACATTATTCTATCCTTTTTAAAAAAAAATCCTCAATATTCATGCATTTTTCGGGCTTCTAATTGTACCGAAAAATGAAAAAATGAAAAAATGTTACTCTAATTTTCCCGTAGACGTTCAAGACTATACTATTTAAACTTCAAACCGAAATTTTAATTAGTTGAAATTTTATAAGCGTTCGAAGGACTTTCTGTTGAATGTTGAAATATGCATCTTTAAACTTTAAAACGCGTTTTCCTCGAAACAAAATCCTTCAGCATAAATCGCAATTAGTGGTAATAATAAATTCCACAATTAGAGTCGTTTTTGAATTCCTATTTCAAACATGCACCTATGCATCGATTTCCATTTTTTTTCCAATAATGAATTAACGACACTAGTTTTGATGACATATCATTTATTGATATATTAAAAAAAATGTAAAAGAATCCTTTATTATTAGAAATTCGGTTAAATACGAAAAGTGGGTATTATTAACATCATTGCCATTTTATTGAAGTTCCTCTCTCTTTAACCATAAAAGATTAAGTTACTTGATAAACAAAATAAAAATGCATAACATCTACTACCCTACAAAAAGATTAATTGCTCAGGTAGCGTAAGTGCAAACACAACGATCTTACTTTATAACTAATTTATTCAGTTACTAAAAAAGGAAAATTAAAAATAAAACATCACAATTTGAAGCACATTAAATATATATTTTAATGACAAAATAAGGCTGTTTAAACCAAACGTTTGTGTTGTGCTCACTTCTCCAATTGGTTAAACTAAAGAGGAAAAGAAAAAAATCATGTTAGAGTTATACTGAGGTTAGGCGCTGCAGGTTCTGTGCGGTTCAGAGCGCCGAACGCGGGAACCTTGTGATAGCCGAATAAACCTCGATGCGCACTCTCCGCGCCTCTACAACGATTAATCATGAAAAATTTTATAATATTCATCAGTTTCATTTGTTGTTTTACATACTAATTTTGTTATTAGCCTAAGATATTTTTAATAATGTTTTTTATCTTTTAATTTTTTTGTGTTTTTCTTTTCTTTAATTCTCTGTCACTAAAATACTAGTACAAGTCTCCTAAGGATTAAACAATGAATACAAATAGAAGTTAAAATAATGAAAATAGTTTGAAATGAGAAGTTATCCCAACTCGATTTGGGCAATCCGGCGTGGGTGTGTGCCCAGATCTGCCACCAAAACAGGGAAGTTTGCAACTTCGCGTTTACATGTCTCGCTCTAATAAAGGTCGCAGTTCAAGTACTGAAGGGGATTACAAGATCTCATTATTCCTTATATTTTATTTACTTTTTACACATTTCATTTATTTTGTTATATTCAAACTCGAAATTGAAATTTCATCCCATTCACACACAAATCAATCAACAACGAAAGAGTTCCATTAACATTACAAAATTTGCAATGACTTTCTCCTTCCAGTTAGATAATGTCCTTATAGTGATAGTTTGTATAGTTTTAACACAAATTTAAGTGTACTTGTATTCCATGTGAATAGAATCGACCTCCAGAGGGTTAACCGGGCTATATAACGTTGTAACGTTGTTAATGTTGCTTGAGTACTCTATTTGCTTCTGTTTCGCTTTCCGCTGCCGCGACGAGACGATTGATTTCTTTTAAACACGCTTAAATTTTATGTAATTTCCATTAAAAATAACTTATTTCTGCTCCGCTCCGCTCTGTTGTTTCTCTTTGTCACGTTCAGAATTTTTGTTCTCAGCTGTTCCTTGTGTTATAGCTGCATTGGCGCCGCCCTGTTGCGTTTTCTGCTTAAGCATTGTCCAGTCGTAGGTGTAATCATATTGATGATTTAAAGTGCGGAACAAAATTCTGAAAGTATAACAAATAACATATTACAAAACTTATTGATTTTTCGGTCACCTATTAGTTACACATTAGGTGCTGAATCAAAACCAATGCCAACCTTTTAACCTGAACAATTCTACACTTCGAAATGAAAGAAAGGCATTCTAAAGTCTAAACTTATGGTGGATGAGATAATCTTCATTCCTGAATGGAACTTCTTAAAATGCAATTGAAAAGGAAATTAATCTAATTTTAAAGAAAATGCAAAAAAGAGTAGAATGCCTAAATATTATAAAATAGTAAAGCACATATTTATATTGCTCATAAAGATGCCAAAAATTCAAGAATAATCAATTAACCGATCATTTGACGATGCCAACTTCTTTTAGGATTCCAAGAGTTCATGTTCACTTTGATATTCTCATACAATTTGCCTGCATGTGTCTCTCACATACCTCCTTACATATAAAATGTTCATTTATTTCTCAAATTCGATTACTGTGTCCATCAGTTATCATCTCTACTCGCTTAAAAATTACTGAACACACTTCGATTGTTACTACTAATCTCAGATTGATACATCAGAAAGTAGAAGGAAAATTGATAGGTATTAACATTTTAGTGATGCATATAAATACAAATAGACTTGGTTTAATAAGTTATACACTATTCGAAAATGCTAATTTTTTTTTATTATTAACCACGGGCGTTAACTCCTCGACAAAGTTTTTCCACTCCAAATGTTCCTTTTCCATTTCTACGTTACATGGGATCAAATTAAATGAAGATACAAATCTTTGTGATTTGTTCTTCCTAGTCGTCACCTACCAACATGAGTTTCGCAACTCTTATTTATGGAGAAGCGATATTTCTTTTGTTTTAATAAACCACTAGCGCTCGTGTTTTAACAGGAATGATTTTGGACTGATCACAGGCCTACTTATAAAAATTTTAGAAGATTGTTTCAAAATAAACCTAAATGAAATTAAATGAGATTCAAATTTGGCGGATCACAAAAAAATTGTGATTTTGGTAAAGCGTTAACATGAGTTCCATAATGTGTTTGCAATTGAATATATGTTCCATACAATTTGTACATTAATCAAAATTCAAAAAATGTGGTTTTCAAAATGGATAAGCCTGGATGGACCTAACTTAAATAAATTTATATTTAAATTACTTTATAAACTCACCCCAATCCTGCATAGCTGTTAAAAACCCTTCTTCAACACTGTTTGCAAAAATTATATTTATACTAAATGAGGTTTACATAAATATTTCCAATCGCTGAAGACAAGATATTAATTTCTATTAAATAATTTAACTTCACTTAACTTTCGAAAACCAAATCGAAATAATGTTTAAAACATGATTATTTCAATGTTTCACACCCGCGTTTAGAATCAGTACTTTAAGGCCGGCCGCAGACGTACGGTTTCCTTATTAGGTTTCCTGATCAGGAATTCAGATTCCAAGAACAAAATGTTCATCAACGCGTTCGGGAAAAATAAGAACGTGTGCGCCTTGTTGAACATTTTGTATGTAACCGGAGCATTTAGGTTTTCCGAATCTGAATTTTTGATCAGGAAACCTAATTAGGAAACCGTACGTCTGCGGCCGGCCTAACAGAGTAAAATTGAAATATGAAGTTTCATATCTGTGGACTGCTTAGATAATTTTTAAAATAACTAATCCTCTTCATAAAATAATACTCTTGTCGATGGATACTTAAAAAAAAAGTGATGTTTTTATTTGATAAAAAAAAACAGTGAAGGTTGTAACAATTAAGATGAAAAAATCGACCCATAGTAGAGCTTAGTGAAAGCCTAAAATACCGTAGTTTGTTTTTTCATTACACAGGGTGTCCCAAAAATCAACTTCCAAAAGAAAACGCCTGACGGGCCAATTCATGAGTGCTCGAATAAGCAACAAGTCGAAAAAACAACAAAGTAAAATCCTCGAGATCTTAATATCTTTTTGAAATTCGAGAAAGTGTTGATATTGGTATTTTTTCCGACTACATTTTTTTTGCAAACAACTGCAGAAGGATCCTAATATCAAAGGTTGTCAACGAGATTTTCATTATGATTACCGGATTAGATTAGCTGTATTCAATTTTCCTTCTTCATGATTCACAAAGGCACAGTATCGTCAATAAAATGGGTATTCAATCAGTCTGAACAGAATAAATTCAGCTGAGTCCCGCAAAAATTTTGTAATCTATGTATATAAATAAAACCATAACTCGCTTCGTGCCTGTGCGCGCATCATGCAAAAACTACTGAAGATATCGTGATGTGGCTTTTTTTAATTTCTTTGTAATAGTTCAGTGATCATTTTAAGCTGTGTTTAACACGTTCACGCCGGCGCGTACCACCGGTGGCTCGCACATGTCTGCCTGATCGGGCGGCGCGTACCACCGGTGGCTCGCACAGAATTGTCTCATCGGGCGGCGCGTACCACCGGTGGCTCGCACAGAATTGTCTCATCGGGCAGCGCGTACCATTGGTGTGGCTCGCATATGATTGTACTACCAAGCGGTGCGCATCACTAAAAATTTAGATCCGATAGAGCGAAAACCTTTCAGCGCAGCCGCCTATGGGCGGGAAACATGAATTGCAGCGCCGGCGTGAACGTGTTAATAACAAAACGACCACTGGAAGTCACTCCAATATAAGTAGTAAAAGGAAAAATTTGTAGTTTACCCGCTACGCCCAGCCGTACATTTTACTTATTTTTACGATGTTTTGCATAATTTCAGTTATTTTCTATATTATTAAGAGTTCAACTTAGACTGGCGCCAATTAAACTAATAAAATTAATACCACGCGAACGAAGTCTCGGGCATTTGCTTATCATAAATATATTGACTATGGACAACATTCCTTAAAGCAGCGTACACTTTTGGATATTTTTAAGCGGCTTATGTTTTTGGAACAGAACTCGTCTTGCCTATCCAAATGTATTCCAGGTATCCAGAAATTAATGAAACAGAATTGGAAAATCAAACTTTTTAATAAAATTTCAAACTGGAGACAAAAATATAAAACTTTTTCCGATTAGTGCTGGATCAAGGAAGAATAGAGAAAAATTGGATTGGTGCAACAAACAATCAAAATAACATGCATTTCATTTACATTTTGCAAATGCTGCAGGATGAGATTTATTACAACTATAAAATTGATACATGTGAAATTTAATTTAAAGAAAATAAATCATTGGGGAACACGAGGCATTCTTCAGAATATTCGCTAGCATATCTACCTATCATTAACCTAGAAGCACACTATAAAAATACCTTAGTTCATACTCGCAATAAAGTAATAAATATCTAAAGTGGTTACAAAAAAAATAGATAGCAAAGTCTAATTTGCCGACCTGCCCCGATGCCAAGCGAAAATATGGGAAATTTCTGTTGTTAATCTTCAATAAAAAATTTTCAATTCTTTTGATTCTGCTCGTATAATACTTGAGTTAACTTAATCTTAGTGTAATGAATGTATCCTTCTTTTTGTCCTTTTCTTTGTCCTTTTCACTTTCGGGCTCATTTGGGTTACGTTCGGTAGGTTCTGTTCGTTCTGTTCCTTGAGTAATGGCGGCCGCTTCCGCTTTAGCTGCTCCCGTTACCTGATTTTTCTGCTTAAGCATTGTCCAGTCATAAATATAATCGTACTGATGGTTTAGGGTGCGGAACAGAATTCTGAAAGAGAAACAAATTCGTTTGTTAAGCGGCAGAGCAGAATGGATATATCCATCGTTAGAAGAATGCCAAAACTTATAATGATGAATGTGTTATTTGTAAAATGGTTTAGTAGTGGCTAAAGCGGGAACAGTCTTGGTTTTTCTGGGAAAATCCCCCACTGAATGAGTGTGAAAGGTTTTTGGAAAGAAAATTTACAAATGAGCCGCTTATAGTGGTTAGATGAATGCTGTTAGTTTTTGTTTTTAAGCTAAAAGACCTAAAATCCTTCGATAAAGTTGTAAGAGGCCTGTATTAAAAATAAATAAAAACACTTAAGTACTTCAGGAAAGCACGCCTTGGGAAACAAATTAATCCTCACTTCATTGACGAGCGATATCCGATATCTTTGTCGGGCTTGTAAAAGTAATTTAATCAATTGTTTGGGAGATTAGCCAACTACTGCAGAAGTAGCCAGCAGAAAGTAAATGGTGAAATTAAATAATGAGATTCTTCGGAAACGATTTATCGTAATTTTTTATTCTGCTAAGCGCTATTGAACTTAAAAACCATGATATAGTTGCTAAAATTAAAATGTAATTTATGTGCTATTTCATGAAATTTTGAATATGTGCACAATCTTCATTATTTTAAATGTTAATTTGTAGCCGAAGCACAGATATTAAAATTTTAAATTTAAGTGTTAACAATTTTTAAAATATATCCAATTTTCCTTGCAGAATTTCATTCTTATGCTCATTTTTCTCGGAATTATTTCCGTATAGTAAAAAAGTCAAAAAAAAAAACATAAAATCCATTTTAAGTCTTTAAAATCTTAATTCAACTAATCTTAAAAAAAAAAGTTTTAAATTAAATCGTTTGCCGTAATCTCCTTGAAAACAAATATTGTAACTCTTTAGTTAAATTATTATTATTTCTTGTTTAAAATACTCTCCAACAATGAATATTTCTTAAGGTCTGACTATTTAAAATAATTAAAAATAAAATTAATTATAACATTTTAGTAACAAAAGTCCTATATACATAAGCGTGCTCACCTTTTTGTATAAGAGTTCTCAAACTAAGGGTCAAAATGCAAAAAATGATATAGAAAGTTCGGATTTATAAAATTAAATAGCTAAATTTAAAAATTACAAGCTACAAACAAAAATACAATAACGCATCAAATAGAGAAAACTGAAATAAGTCAACTTCTAATAATTTTTCCCAAAAGAATTTAAATTAAGTGACCATGAAATGAAATGAAATTAACCCTTTTACTTCACGTATGGAGTACGTCTTACCCGACCTATTTTGAATTGAATTAAACTCTATGATAATTATTTCGACTATACAAATTAAGCTCCTAGCAAATTACAATTAAAAATAAAATAAAAATATATTTAAGACGCGTATTTGTTTAAAAAAATATGGCTCTAATTGGAACCAAATTAAGCATCAACTCAACATAGTCATCTTCTTATCCGATACATGCAGGTTTCGTATTTGAAATTAATTATAGCTTAGTGCGGAATGACTTCGAACTCTTCAACTTCTGCAGAATGACTTCGAACTCTTTGGAAGAGGAGAAAACTTTATTCGCTAAACAGCGAAGCTATCGGAAGTATTCAATTCTTTTTGGTTTATTGCCTATCTCACATAATCGATAATGATTGTTGTTAACATTATTAATATTTATTTTGGATATCCGCAAACTACTTATATTACATGAACGAACAACCTAATTTGCCTTAACCTCTATTTCTCGTCGCGACGTCAATCCATTCAAAATATATAATTTTTTGTTTAATAAAGCTACATTCTTCACTTCTAAATACGATTGATACTTTATCTGAACTTTGCTCGTATTATTTAATTTTTTAAAACAGTAATCACACGCACCTATGCAAACATACAAAACAGAACATATTGTGGAGTACAAAATATTAAGCAATCTTGTTTGCTCGTAATAGAAACATTAACACAGCATGAGTAGCTTCAATAAAAGAAAAGAACATTGCTCTATTACAATTAAATTCGAAAATGACAAATTAATCATTTGAGGTAAATTTTCAACGAAAAGTTCAACTCAAGCGATCCGCATCTTCTTTATCCAAATATGGGTTAATCGTCATTCGTCGCAAACCATTTTGTTGACCCCATTTCATGAAAGTAGGTAGACGATCACAGACATCATCACCTTCTGCTTTAGCGCTAGCTTGATTCTGCAAACTGCTTTTTAGAATCGGGAAAAAAACTTAATTTTAAGAAACCTAGAAGCGTATCAACAAGATTCATGGTAACAATCACGTTAATTTGATACCAAGCCCCAGAAACAATGAACGTGAATTTGTTGAAACGTAGGGAAATTTATACTTTTACTCTATAAATAAACAGTGCGAGAGAAAGCGCGTCAGAAACATTTTTCATATTTTTCGGATCAATCGATTTATTCTGAACATAATTTGTTTACATTTTGATACGATTTATACTTTCAAGCTTATTTTTAGTAACATATAATTTCTGAAGATATGAATTAGACTTGGTGGATTGGTATGGTGGTTTTATTAGTTATAATACTTATAATAAATAGCAAATGAATATAAAGGTATAAGCAACACCAGCATCGATTAGCAGTTTTAATAAAATCCCAACGCATACAATTCAAACTTTTCTCTGATAGTAGAAAACTTTTGATTTAGTTTTATGCCAATCACGTTCCACACGTTGAATGCCCTGAATAATACACAACGGAACGAGCTGTATATTTTTAACTAGTTATCGCAGCATTTACGAAGACGTGGTTTTGATAACAACCCCGCTTACTGTTTGTGTTTACAGTTTTAGCTTAATCAATTACTTATCCCTATGCACTTTTTGGAATCTTTATAATTCTGCGTAGCTTGTAGTAGCCATTAAGAATTGTTTGTTTCTCAAGAATTAGTATTTATTCGAGCACATTTTCTCGACTTTAGGAATAGCAAAGCAAACAGCATAATTAATCATTGCTATACAAAACAAGCAAGAGCGCAGTGATTCTCAAAGTGTTGCTGTAAATGATTGGCTATATGCAGCACGCAAATTAAAGTTCACAAGTTCAAATAGTAAACATACGTCCGGCAACAAATATAACTTTTGTAGTAAAAAATTTGTAATTAATTCTTATCGAAACAGTAAGTAAATCAGATAAACTTATCACTAAGAATCGTAGAATATAATTCTCCATTTTAGGAACTCAATAATAAAACCCAGTCATATCTAGAAAAACATGATTTCGTTACAGGATATTATTGAAATGCAGTCTTGAACAGATAAATAGTAAATAAATTCATTAAAATTGTATTCTTTTGAAAAATTTAACCGAAATTCGTTCTACTTTGCTACATATCCGCATAACGTTAAAGAGATCAAAAGGTCGGATAAAACACCTCTACAATTGAGAGCAGGAGTGGGATAATACTAATTTTTACATTAATTAACTATCTTCGCTTTTATGTTCATATACTGCATGATGAAATGAGTTATGTACTAGACATCTTATTTTTGACATTAGTTTTAAATTGTTTAAATTATAAGAGCAAAAATAAAATGTTAAACTGTGGTTTTTTTTTTTTGTGAATTTCTCCATAATTTCAAATCGAAATTACGTCACTACTATGTCAATGCCTTACAAATTGTCTTTTTATAGGTTCCTCTAAGGCCAGTACCACGATCCCAACTTAACCTTACGTTAAGTTAAACTAAATCTAACTAAATTGCTTAACTAGAGCTTAAACGAATTTGGGTCTCGCAGTGCTCTGAGCTGAAGTTATTTTAAATTATGTACATACTTACATACGTTCTCTTTTGCGAAATTTACAGCTGTCAGAAAGTGAAATCTTTGTTGCTTGGTTCGGAACAAAAATTAAAAATCCGGTAGAGAACAAAACAACTCGTAGCATAATTGTTCATAAAAAAAAATAAACAAGTGAGAAGATATTGAACGTTTGTTTGTCACTCAAATATAAAGTAAGCTTAAGGCCCCTATCATAAATTCCACTAAAATCAAATCGAAAAAAGCTTAGAAAAGTCCTTTTTGGATAAAAGTTCCTAATTCTTACTAATGCATTTTAGTTACATTTGATTTCAGTAAGTTTTTCCGCACATAACGTTAAAATAATTCGATTAGATTTTTTGTATTGCAATTATTTTAATACTTTGTACGAAAAAATTAAGTGAAATCAAAGGTAACTGAAATGAATTTCCTAAAAATTTAGGAAGTTTGTTAAGGAATTTCAATTTAAAAAGTGCTTTAAGCTCTTTTTAGCAAGGGACACAATAAAACGCAGCAAATAGTTATCTGAGAGCTCGCGTGTGCCACGGCGTGCATCAAGACAAAAATATTTCTTTGAGTCTTTGGTTGGATTTTCTAAAGAGGACCGAAATTGGTTATTTTATTAAAAATGATTGAAAATTTTATAGTTACACTTCATACTACGTGACCTACATAAAATTGTGATCAAACGATGACTATTCTTAGGTGCAAATATTGTTTGTTGAAGAGAAACTTGTTTTTGTGTTTTTCATCATGTTTTATATTGATGTTATTCGTATGATTTTCAACAACTATTGAAATACAATTGGTATTACAGTATTTATTCTTTCTTCCCTAATACGCTGCATTCTGAATTTTTTAAATATCTTTCTTAGTTTGCTTTTTATGAGTTTTTTCCCGAATCTTAGTAAAATCGTCAAATTCGTCCGGTTATCCTCGCATAGGCACCCGTTTAGCGCTCGGCACTAAAAGAGTTAAAGAATGGCCTATCGTAAAATTGGCCCTTACGTCGCATTTGTTATTGTATCTAATTGAAGAATTCTTGCAACGAAATATTAAATTACTTGTCAAACGCAAAGGCTTAAGAAAAGTAAAAGGAAATTTGTACCATAAATTCGATCTGAATCCATTCTTTTCAAAATGTTTTAATTCAACAGTTCAAAGGTATTCAAATTTTTAAGAGAGCAATAAACGAAACCATATGTCGAATTTACCATTAAGACGTCACCGGCAAGGGGCAAGTCAATCGAGCTTCGTAACACCTCGCATGCGATTGCAACTCGGAGTGTGTGTCTCATGATTCCGCAAAGCACGGGAAGTTTTTAAATTTATAACGAAATTTTTTTGTTTTAAATAGATATACGTACATATTTAAAAAATTCTGAACGGCGAAAGAAATTGTTTGGACTAGAATTAAGAACAAAATAAAAAAAAATTTAGAGCTTCCCAACTTCGAAAACGTATTTTTGTTATTCTAAATTTCCGGAAAAGAAAAAATAACCACTTATTCCGATTATCAATTAAGTAAAGCCTTTTTATACTTCTAGTTTTTTGCGACATATTTTAAAATAGCAGATCCGTGCGGTATATCTTTTTATTTTATCTGTTTTAGAAATCACACTTTATCGAAAGAGTGCCTTCATCAAAGTGATCCCAACGCCTGTTTAAACACTCTTTTAAGAAGTTCCAAGTGACACGACGAAACAGTGACCTTAATTATAATTCGTGTTAAAAATAAAACAGCGGCGTATAGAAAAAGAAATATCTTCCAAATCTGAAGGTTATAAAGACTACTTTTATCGTGCCATTAGCCACTCAAAGTACAATAGTAAGAAAAGAAAAAGTTAGTGACGAAATTTCCAAATTGTGTCGTCAGCAAATACAAAAGGGAACACGCAGAACTTGGCGGTTGCTAAAACGGCAGTTGTATAGCATTATTTTAAGTGATCTCTCCACGTGAATGTATATAAATAGATTCTTTAGAGTCGATCCGGCTCGGCGAAAAAGCAAGAACGAAAGGTTCATAAAGAGACAGCGACAGACCTATTGAATTTGTCACATTGAGTCACGCTGAAGCACCCACCGGCAGCTGGTCTTGCAGACAATGAATCAATAGATAATTAATGAAAGCTCGACGACTAGACTTATGTATAAAAACAAAAATTTTAAAAAAAAAACACCGCGTGTTCCCTAATATTCTTCGGAGCTTTAAAGATAAAATTTAGAATAAGCCTAGCAAAGCCCGCCTTACGTAGTATTTTGCAGAGGGGCCATTTGACCGTGTGAATTATTTTAAAAATAAAAAAAAGATGGAGATTGCATTATCAAGGGCACTTCCATTTAAACCGCAAAAGCTCCTGGTTGCATGCGCATTTAATGCATGCATAAACGTCTCAAATCAAATGCAGTCAGTGTAAGCAATGAATGCACAACGTGATTTCAAGAGGATATTTAAATTTAACCTGGCAAGTCTCAAGACAGTTAGATGCTAAGAGTGAAAACAATTTCACTATTAAATACGGAGCTTCCGCCTGCCAGTGAATTAGAATTTGAGGTGTTTCTATGTCGAATCGTCATTACTTTCTAAGAAATTATTTATTATGGTCGACTGAAGAACTTAATACAATCTTCCAATAAATTTTCATTAAAAAAAAATACATGATCTAGCTTATTTATGACACACTTCGTAAATACATATACTTGTCAATTTCATTTTTTATGCACTGCCTATTGAAATAAAATAAAAAAATTCACTTTACATACTCGGATTTCAGCCAATTTGATTGAAGCTGGTTTTTCAGACAATGCATGCAAAAGATTTCATGATAATTTTGAAATAACTGCTTGATGTATTTATTAAGTTAGGTACATTTATAATTTATTTATCAAAGTTACGAACAGCTGTAATGATGAACACTTCTTTTGTTAGATCTATGGTAGGTCTATTGTACACAGAACCATGAATTCCACTCTCACTTAGCAGACTTTTTTATTTATTTTTATTTATATAATGTGTTTATGAAAAAGTATTATATTTAATCTTAAATCCTTGGAACAGCCATGTCCAAACCTACGAACAGGCAAATGAGCTTTTAAGCTTTCAAAATTGTATATTCACACACTAATGTTGATCAACTGATTAGTATCTGTCAAGAGTTTAACCTGTGCTAAACATTTTATAATTTAAATGCTATTTTGAAAATAGGTTTACACTTTGCATAAATAATATGTAAAACGTACAATATTTTCCATGATTTTTCATAAACAATAATAGAAAATAGCATTGTTGCGCCAGGCAACGTACCTGCTATTTTAAAAATAGGTTTTTCGTATTTCTTGAATAAACCACATTTTTTCACTAAAACGAAAACATAAGATCCGTCGGATTCCTGAAATTTTTAAATTGAGCATTCAAAGTAAAGAGAATTTAACTATCACTGAAATATAATCCAAGGTACGGAACAACATTGCTGTATTAACTTTATATTTACATTAATAACGAAATTATGGGTGAGAAATTATTGGCTGATCAAATTAACAAATACTAGTACTGAATAAGCACTCTATAGGTAATATTCGCTTATTTCAAAATTAATAATAGTTGCTGCAATTTAAGATAACCAATTATAAAAATTCCTCATAACATGCATGTCACATTGTGCAAAAGCAGTAATTAATTGTTCACTCTAATAACAGCTAAACTTTTTGAAAACTTCTTATACCAACAAAAGAAAGCAATTAAGAATTCCCTTTAAATAAGTCTTATAAGCTTTAATTATGATATAAAAGGATACTTGAAAGCGTTTCACACAAAACCCTTTGTCCCTTATAAAACAATTGACGCGAAAATCAATATTTCAGAGCCCCAAGAACTTGATTAAATCTGCAAAAAGAGCAGATTTATTAAATTATGTGCCAATAAGTTTTAATATTAAATCACTATATAAATCAAGCGGCTTTGCGACTTGCTGATATAATGAATATAATAAATGGCAATAATTCCATCATCTCGAACTTATTTATTACTTCTAATTTAGAGTCATATTACACCATACATATTATGTGTGGAAATTCTTCCTCTACGCAATATATTACTCCTTTATAAGTTTATCTATTATTCTTCTATAAGTTGATTTATTAACAAAATTATTGAAATTAACCTCTTGGCGCCCTTGGCCACATATGTGTACGTTTAGTTTTTTAGAAATTAAAATTATTTTAACTGACAAACAAATTAAAATCTATTAAAGAACTACTCATTAGATTATATTTCAACAATAAAACCAAACAATTTGTAGTATAGCAACATGGATAGCATTTTATTCTGCTTGAAATTAACTGCTTCCAAAATATTTCAAAGTTGCCTCTGATTACCGCGTGGTTTCTTTTTAGTTTATTGGAAAAACATCTTAAATCTCTGATAAATAAACTATCCAATGTATAATATTTGGTTTGTTTAAATAAGTGCTTCATTTTGAAAAAATAATCTGCAAAATTAGGTTTTTTATTTTTTTACTAATAGCACTTTACTGTCAAATATTTGAACTCAGTTTTCTTTTTTATACTATTTGTTTTTCCAAATTTTTCTTACTTACTGGGTAGCTGTCGGTAAAAAATAAATAAATAAGTAATCAAATAAAACATGAAACCACTTTTTCCACCTTTAAAAAATTCGTCCCTGAAGAGGTTAATAAAATGATTCTGGAGTAAAACTGTAATAACTAAAGGGCCTAATAAAATTGTTATCTTCAACTCTTTTGTTAAAATTAATAATTTTTTCTTTGTTTTGTAATTCGGACTGACAAATGTAGATGAGCAGAATCAAAAGAAATAAAAATTCTTACCTATGATAACTTATTCGAAAAATTATGATCTCAATAAATTGAAGACATGACAACTATTTGTACAATTTACACTTAGATCTAAATATTTGTTGAAGGATAAACACATTTTCACATCACAATTCAAAATAATGAAATATATTTTTTACAAGATATTCGTTTTGGCAACAATTCGCAATACTTGTCTACATAATATGTCTATAGAAATTATACCTAAATATGGGAGATTTTACATCTTAGCAGAATGAATACAAATTCCTAAATACCGTCATCTAATTGCTTCTACTGATCTTGACCCTGATCGAACTTATTTAGCGAAAAACAATTCTCAGCAACAAAATGTGGATAGAAAAGAATTCACTTACCTGAATAACTGTCTCAGATACATATAGTCCGGCTGTTCGTCAAATCGCAGACTACGGCAGTAGTTCAAATACATTGAAAATTCGGCTGGGAATCCCTTACATAAGACCTCAATGGGCGTTGACATTTTCTTCTCCGAAATTTTTTCATATTTTTGTTTTTTCGTGTTCGCCTTCATGCCCTGCCATGGCAATGCGCCTCGATTAAAATACATCATGACATATCCTAGGGACTCCATATCATCTCGCCGTGACTGCTCAATACCAAGGTGGGCATTTATTGAAGCGTAACGCGCGGTTCCAGTTAAATTCTTATCTTCACGATAAGGAATATGAAGGCGCGTGCGCGGGTCACGGAATTTTTTCGCTAAACCGAAATCAATTAAGAATAATTTATTGCAATGGCGCCCAATACCCATCAGGAAATTGTCCGGCTTTATATCACGATGAATGAAACATTTTAAATGTAAAAATTCCAAACGACCAATCATTTGATCAACTAACATAAGGACTGTCTTTATCGTAAAGTGTCGACTACAAAAATTAAAGAGATCTTCAAGTGAGGGGCCCAGCAGATCCATCACTAATGTGTTATAGTTCTTTTCTGTGCCGTAATAGCGAATACGGGGAATACCGATACCGCCACTCAATATTCGATATAATTTGTATTCATATAAAAGTTGTGGATGGCGCGCGTGCGCGTTTTCCATTTTTATCGCAACTTCTTCACCACATAGTACACTCATACCGAGGTATATATCACCAAAGGAGCCACTTCCTGTAAAGAAAACACATATTTTCTTGGTCATTTTAGAGACAATCATGTGATCTTTTTATAACTACAACACAAAATATCACTAAAATATTTTCGAAAATTAATTACATACTTATGTGTTTTTAAATCTCTTATCAAGCATCTTAAATTAAAAGTTCTTTTGAAAAATCGATGGTACAGGAGACAAGATCTTAATTTACAGCAGCGGTAAGAATAAAGGGTACCAAATTTTGTCTGCATTCAAACTGAACACATTGCGCGTTTTTAAATAAAATTTAATGGTTTTTCATGCATGCAATAAAAGTATTATAAATATAACATACCATTTGGTATATGTTCTTCGTTCAAAATAAAGGCCACCCAGCGCCTTTTTATAGAACCCCCAAGTTTTTGACATCTTTATACAAGACTAAACTTCCATGAATTCTTAACTGCATTCCAAAGGGCCCTATTATTACTCGGCTTGTAAAATGATACGGCCTTCTTTGCGTCTGTCCAAAAAATTTTAATTGGGTTCAGATCTGGCGGCTGTGCAAGCTATCCTATTTCCTAACACCGTTGTCCATGAAGCACATTTTGACTTTTTTATTAATGTGTTCAGAGTTATCTTATTCAAAAACTCATATCAGTTATATAAGATAACAACTTTTCCTGCAATATTTGCCACATAGATATTTTGATTCAATATACCGACCAACAACGTAGTAGGAGAAATGTTTCCAAATCATTATACTGGAACTTCAAGTTGAAATTTGGATGTGGGGGATAGATGTCTTTCCACTTTTCAACGAGACAATTTAGGTATGCCTGAGCAAACGTCCACGCCTTGAAATATGCTTGTTTTAAAAGTAGTACCGTACTTGTACGGCAGATCTTCAAATTATGTTCCCTCAATCGTCGGTGAACAGTTTCTTATTTGTTTCTAAATAATTTTCCTTTTTTACTCTTCGCAAGCATAAAAAATCACACTGTATAGACAAAAGTACTAATCATTGGCTTACTTGGCAACAAATTTACGCATTCTATCAAACGAAGTTCCAATAAATTGAATAATATTATAATAATTAAAAGTGTTAAATGAGTCAACCCCTATACTAAACCAGTTGTTACCTTTTATGAGGACCTTATAATTTTAGAGATCTAAAATAAATAAACGTAAGAAATATGTTTCAAAATTTAGCACCCGCGCAACCCGGTCACGTCACTCTAGAAAAATTGACTGTGTATGTATGAAATCTTGAGCCGCATTTTCTAATCGCTTGGAATGAAGTGAATCACAAACTAAATCTTCGAAATAGCACTGAAATATGATCAATGAATGTTCGATTAAACAATTATTCGTAAAGAATCTATGTAAAAGGTCCTTTGTGCGAACAATTCCAGGAAAGAAAATATAAGTGTTTGGGAGAATGGGCCAAAGTGGCCAATTGACCAGTAGGGCTAACCATATGTCAGTTGAGCTACTGAGGACTTTCCTTAAAGTAGTCACAGGCCAATTGGGAATCTAACCCATGACCTCAGTAACGATATCCCGGCTCAGTCACCGACTAGTGTTAGTCAAAATATTTTTTGGGGCACTGAAGCAGTGGAGCTATAAAATTACAAAACATATTTTCTTTTCTAAGGAGGATGCGAATAATAGAAATTACGAAAAATCTAACATTGAAAGATTTAACATTATTAATTTGCACCTTTGGCCGTTACAAAATTAAATTTTTTTTTTATATTTGATTTCCTAATTTTCAGGAACATTTGACTAATTGGGGGTAGGTCTGTGGACATAAACCACCCGAAAACTCTTTTTTAGCGCCGTATGTGAACAAAAGTACCCCGAACTTTGTTACGTCACATAAGGAGCTGATTGTGATAATTACATATCACTGTTCACTCTAAGGGTGCGCCTATAAACTTGTCTCGCTCAATGGGCCTCCGCAATTTGACTGCGCACATGTACAGGGCATCTATCAATGATACGGTATATTACCGATTGAAAGGAATGATTCGGTAATTTGATTGTGTAGGTTGCCTAGGAAAAACAAATTCTAAGAGAATATTGTGCATTGTTGGTTCCGTCTTGCTCATTTTCCGATTTTACTGTTGGGTTTAAATTATTGTGAAATGCTTCTTTCGAGTATTTCTAAGTTTTACACCCCTATTATGGCTAGCGAGTCGAACAAATCTCATTCGCCTGAAATGTCAATTTCTCACGACTAGAAACATCGCCGTATTACGATTGACTAATATTCGCTAAAATCTCATTCCTTGTGTCAAAACCAGACGAATAAAAATTTTCAGTGACTGTTTAGTCGAGTGAAAACGTTCGCCTCCCGCAATGCCGGTCATACACGCTAGGGTTTGCCTGCACAGTTTTGCCTGTACAGTTGAACTGTGCAGTCAAATCCTAGCATGTATGTGATAAAACTGTACAGTTATCCTCATCTGTACATGCAACCTGACGAATATCAAAATATATATTGTTTTTCCGCTCGGTTAAGCTTGCGCGCAAGCAAAACCGAACGTGTGTGGCAATAGCGCATGCCGACATGCACAGTTCTTAATTTTTTAATAAATTCGTTGCAGTTACCTTTGACTTTAATTAATTTTTTAGAAAAACCCAATCGAATTATTTTGATGTTCTATGCAGAAAAAATAATATAAATCAAAGGTAACTAAAATGAATTTGTGAGAATTTGAGTAACTTTGGTAAGGAATTTTTATCCAAAAAAGGCTTTTGTAAGTTCTTTTCGATTCGATTCGATTTGATTCAAACGGATTATGAATAAAGCTCCAGTTTTCGATTATCTGCGAAGGCGGAAGGTTATGTGCCGACATATCGAACGTGAAAATGGCGAGTCGAAAGCGCAACGCCATATTGGAAGAGATCAATGAACTCTATAAATCCGAACCCTGTATTTGGCACGTACAGTGCAAAGATTATCATGACAGAGATAAAAGAGCGGCAGCATAGGGAAAACTAATAACAAAGTTCAAGGAATTGGAGCCTACTGCTACAAAGGACGAAGTTATTAAAAAAATTAAAACGTTTCGCATAACAGTCTCTTGTTTCTGGATTAAGCCTAGTAGGCTATTGCCAAGAAAACAGATCAAGGAAAATAAGCACATATTCCTTCAAGAAATTTTGACAACTTGTCATTTGTCAAAGAATTAATTTGCGGGGATATGGAAATTCACGTATTCTCCACCTTCCATTTCGTAAATTTATATATTCTCAAGACGAACTGTCACTTTTACCTCAAGGAATAAGTGCTCAGCCAATTATTCCGTGAAGGAAATTTGACTTTTGTATATACAGCGCCGCCTGCTTGTGAAACTAGAACTAGGTTTTCCTTGACCAATTCCTTGCAAACAGTATACCACTTTGACAACCGGAACGGAAAAAAATTCCTTGAGCATTTCTTGAGCTTTTTTTTACATAGATTTTATATGGGCCAAGAAATTTCTTGGCAACAAAATACCGGACTTTAGGGGAGTGACCAATGATAAAAGTTTCAAATAGATTCTTTCATCCATTCGTAAATAATTTCGGTAATCTTTTGATGTAATTCTCAATTCATTTATTAAATTTACGTGAGAGTACTGCTTTCTTTTCAATAACCAATCTTTACACCACTCTTTGCAATCTTTCCTTCTTTTTCTATTCTTCATGACAAATATTAGGCCAATTAAAGCTAACACATCGTCGTCGTCTATTGTCGGTGACAGCATGGCTCCAATTCTCCAACTAATGGTTAAAATTCGGTAGGTTGCATGTACAGGTGAGGATAACTGTACAGTTTTATCACATACACACTACTGTTTGCCTGCACAGTTCAACTGTACATGGCAAAACTGTGCACGCAAACCCTAACGTGTAAGTGCTCTATGAAACTCGGTTATGCCTGTCGGGTTTACTTGTGCGATTATAACCATCATGCATACAGTAGAGTGTATGGCCTCTTTAATACGACAACTGCATTAATTCGCCAGTGAGTTCGACTCGCGGCGAACGTTCGATTCGCTAACCATAATAGGGCTCATAATGATATAAATCTATAAAGTACACTAAAAATTAATAAATAATTAATTGCATTTTAACCCCTCAAACGAAATGCAAACATGTAAATATCCCAGTGTGGAAATCACACAATTCCTTAATTTTTCAACAGAAATTATGTTACTAAGTGTTGGAAATCGAATTCTATAGCTACTGTTGTGAATTATAATTCTATGTTTCATTTTGTAATGAAAATGACACAAAAACCAAACAATGCAAAAGGACGAATGAAGGCGGATTTATTTGCAATTACACAATTTATGTATGTAAAATTTAATGAGGATTATTACAATAAATCATGTGTCTTCTAATTAGCACTTTTGACACCTGAACATTTTCATTTGGTGATGTAAGGCGTACTTCCTGAAATAATCAGTTAGCACCTTATCTGAGAATTGCTCAATGAAAACATCCTTATTGAAGGAATTTTTTAGTGATAAATTGTTTTGAATTGGTCGCCGATTTTTCTTAATAATTTTGTGCAAAAGTTTTGAATATATCAATTAATGTTATATTATCCTCCACATTGGTGTTGCGTACAAAACATAATTATCCCATGCTCTATACCCTGAAATGCAAATTAATATATTGCATGGTTTATGAGAAAATATCCTGACAGATTTTTTTTTGTACTCAACAATAAAACTAAAAATCTGCAATTTGAACAGAAAATTCTTATTAAAACGATTAGAAATGGATAATACAAATTTATGAAAGTATATTTTATTCACATTGGAAAATAATCTTCTAAACCCATTTCTGTGTAACTGGAAATATTCAGAAATATTTTTAAATTAATGCGACGAAAACCTTAACGTGAAGACTAGGTCAGGATGAAGACGACCAGCTGTTTTGATTCGAGCACATTTTTGAAGGAATAACAGACGCAGAACTCTTATATAACTCATTAATAGAATTAGTGTAAAGTTGATGTACATTTTACAATGTAAATTGGTAAAAATAGTTCCCATTGACTCTCGCAAATTCTAAAAGGCATAAAACTCAATCAAACGAGCAGCCATGCTGTTTGTTTTTTTGTAAACATCAGAGTCCCCATGAGTGCCTTTTCATTTTGATGCGGGCTAATCACAGAGAAAGCTAAAGCTACCGAGCTGCGTAGCTGAAAGAAGTGTGCTTCACACGATGAAATTCATATGGGCGCTAGTATTGTTGCTCCAAATGTTCTGCTAATTCACCTTGAGTCCGATGTCACTACTGGTGCAGTATGGAGTGGTTGTACATCGTAGTGATATAACGCGAATCAGCCGTTTGGTTCGGCTTCTCCGGTTGCCGCAAAATGTATGAAGAGCGACGAAAAAGGCCTGTCAAAGGCCATGCAAGAAAACGTGATTCACCCAGCACTAGCCACACTCAATGCACTCATGCTGTGCCCTATTGCGCAAAAATAAAAATAAATTATTCGCCGCTACTTACCAATTTTACGGATGATCCGATATTTGCCCCCGATGAGGACCTCGGTTCCACGCGAGTCCCTTAGAAGCCTCGAGTTCGACATTTTGACGATGTGGGAACTCCTCAAGAAGCCAACGATTCAGTCGTGCGGACCTGATCGCTCTTTGTTATGTATTGTGCCACTTTGGAACTTCCCTACTTCTGGTGCCTTTTTTCCGCGGCCACAAACCGAGATAATGCAGAAAATGACGGAAGTTGAAAAAGGAAAAGTATATTCGGGCAGCTGCTAAGGAATACGGCCACCCTGGATTTTATTTGATAAATATAAGAAAAATGGCAAAAACTTTCCTCCTGGAAAATTTTTAAGCGATTGCCCTTCGAAACGGCTGTGTGGATTTCTTTGCCTTCTTTCTATTTCGCTTTTTTTTTTGTCTCCTCCCGAACGATTTTCGAAACACTCACACGTTGCTCAGTTAAAACAGCCACGAACAAACTCGCTTTTCCGTCAAATATACTTCGCTTTGGGTCTCGTACGAATTTCAGTTATATCGATCGCTTTTCGCTGTTTCAAACGTTAAAACACAATTTGTTGAAGTACTTAGAAAAAAACAAAAAAATGAAAATAATTTGTCACCAGAACACAAAAGTGCAAGCAGCCATTTTCTTCTTTTATGTTGCTGGTCTTTCCACTTGTTTCTCCACTGGCACAGGGCACACACGCACTGTGAATGTGGGTTTCGCAACCACTTAACGAAGGCCCGCCATTAAATCAGCTGCAAGCCGAATATTTAGCTTCGTTCAGTTTAATCGGTTTGGCGGAAATTTGAATTGTTTTTTTATTTATCAAATGAAGAGTCTCCAAAAGTCTAGGTAAACTGCAATTTTTTATGCAGCCGAAAAATGGACAGCGCACGCCATAGGACAAGAAGAACGAATGAAGTCAGCGTGCTCTGAAATATCAACGACGCTCAGCCATCTGAGTTCGTCACCTCCCGGCATTTCCATTGAGTACTGCCATAGAAAAATAAACTTAAAATCGCAGAAAATTCTCTAAAAAACTTGAAAATGAAAATTTCACATTTATTTATATTTATTTCTAATATTAGAACTTAGTTAATCTAAATTACATGGCAGGGCTTTTAATACTGCCCTCTCTTCATTTCCGTTTTGCTCATGATTTGAGCAGAGCTGTTAAAGTACACTCTAAAAAGGTCCTTTTATTTTGCATTGAAATTGAATAGTTTCCTTATTACCAGTGTACACTTTAACACAGCCGAAACTCTTTTTTTATATTTTATGTGTTAACTTTTCCTCACTTTAATTCATAATATGAAATTAAGAACGTTTACAGAATAATAAAATTCTTTGCGAATTGGATGTAAACCTGCTCACTAGCCAATCCTTGAACGCACCCTATCCTCTATCCTCTGACACATGCAACTTGTCAAAGTAAAGTTTTGCAAAGGCAGAGGTAAGTGGGAAATGGTGGAGAAATTCTTTATTTTGTTCAAAAAAAGCTGCTTTCTATTTATCGTTTGCTACAGTAATAATATTAAAAAGTGCAAAATTGTTATATTTCTCAATCACCTAGCTCCACCGCACCATGGGAAAGAACTTTTGAAATTTTATATTTTGGCTCTTTGTGACGATTTGTGGCGAAGTATAAAAAAAATTCTTATGCGTATCTACAAAATTTAATTCGTTTTTGCGATTAACTGTGTCGTTAAAGTGAATTGTGGCCTAATTTAGAATTTGCGCGACAGAAATTCATCCAGCGGGAAGCCAACGAAAGCTTGCATCGCAATCAGCTGTAACTGCATCCAAGAGATGCATTTAGAAGGTTATGGATGCTCGCAGGGGACTTTCTAGAATGATTTAAGACTGTCGCGTTGCAATAATTAGCCTCGAAGAAACCTAAAAAATAAGTGCTCCTGAAGCATTTTGCAAAAAACAAAGAGTCATCACGCAGATTATTTTGCGTGAACAGGCAGATGTTTGATCATCCAAGGTATTGATGATATTTAGTCAGGTGATAAGACTCTGAAAGAAGCCAACCTGGTGATTTCTCCAGACTTACATTTTGGAATTAAACCTGATAAGTATCTGCTACATTCGTTTCGAATTGAAAAAGCATTGTTTTTTTAGAAAAAATAATCTTTGAATATAAAATGTTACCCCAATCAAGTTTATAAGAGTGCTAACCTCCGATACAGTTTAATTCACTTTGACCACCTACAGATAGTACTGAATAGAGTGCCTTTTGTTTATCGCGAAACCCTTCCATCAGAAAAATTCGGGGAAGTAATTTTCTTCTAACCGAATATGGACGGATTGTTTTATTATACTCGCTTGCAAGATACCATTTGCAGTTGTTTAATAAATCTAGGAAATGGGGAACAATATGAAGTCCATTTAATCTAGTCAAAGTACACCACTGGGCTTTAGTTTAATACAGACAGTAACACATCGAAGGAATCTCGTAATTTGATTCGGCTTCATTAGGGACTTACCTACCTACGCCTCTTCGATTGATTGTAGAGTTGCGCTGTTTGCGGCTCTGTACAGTTCCAGGAACTATGTTTTCTTTAGGGCCGTTGTCTTTCTATAGTTCCGATTTTAATTTCAAACAGTTGATATTCAGTCAGCTAACGAGATAAGAGTGTCTTATTTTCGTAGACAAATTATTATTGATTATGTAAATGCTTATCATCTATCAAGTTATAAAAAATATCGTCGGCCGTTACACTAAACTGGCTTTTTGAGCGCTTGAGTTTGGCTACTCGCTTTCTATGCAATTTATATATGATATGTATTTTATTTACATAAGCTATACACATATATGTATAAAGGGAGGCTATTTTCTTCTATCGCTTTTTTTCGGTAAAAATGCAATGTACAAAATATATTTAGGTAAAGTGTCAAGTCTTCTTCAACTCGAATAAAAAATCATATTATTGGCTGTTCCACGAACAGGTTCCGTGCAAAAATCGTTCCATGTTCAATCCTTCTTTGGAACTACTTTGCGTAAGCGTAATTGATCGATTTGACTTGACACTCACATATAAGAACTAAACACTTGATTCCACACAAAAATCACTTCGAAATTGATGTACAATGTCCCAATGTTTTGATCAAATTATGTACCTTTTAGTTTGAAAGAAAATAATAATAAAAAAAAAATTAATTATAAGTACTCTATAATTCTAAAATTTTGGGCTTTGAAACGGCGCAGATTTGTTTAAGTACACTGTCTACAAGATTCGCACAATCATGCACTTCAAATCCTTACTACGCTAGGCAATCCTACATTAGCTGAATAATTACAGCATCTGTTGCACCTAAACGGTGAACACAGCTTACAAATTCTTGCGAAATCGGTTAAAAGTTTTTATTTCCAAGCGGGATTTTAAGATAGATGTATTTTTCCGGAGCTGGGCGGAGCTGAACTTGTGCTGTTTGAGTCGGTACATAATGTTCAAGAATTCAGTTTTTGCAGGCGCCACCTCAATTTCCCTTAAGACACACAATCACTTGAGCAATCAACTTCAAAAATTGAAGCTAACAATAACTGCCACCAAACGAAAAACATTCAAAATATTGTTGTATATATATTTATAATTTGGAAAGATAAAAACTTATTACAAAAAATTCTATAGAAAAATAGGTATTCTTACATTAAAACCTTCTTTTAAGATAACTTTAGATTCCCGACTTCTGTAATTCATGGTTTCCTCTTGCAGCAATCTTTTGCATTTCCACATTTGCAGGGGCACTTGCAAGACGGATTGCATTTACAATTGCTTCCACACCTTTCAGAAGTGCATCTACAGTCTATAAATAACAGTTAATATTATTTAATTTGAAAGGATTACTTTCTACAGAACTTTTCAGAACGTTGATCTACTTGTTATAATTGTTTATACAATTATATTATATCGTGATTAATTACTCACCACTTTCACATCCTCTACAAGGCATCTTGATGTTTTTCTTAAAAGGAAAAATTCTCTCCACGATGTGTAATACTTGTACCACTCAAATGGTAAGCCGGTAACTGTTCGGATTGACAATGGCACCCAATATAAATACTATCTCCCATTCAAAAAGATTTCACACTGCACACTTAAAAAGATTACTTCTGGTGAGTGCAAAAGCTGAATTTTCGAAAAGTAAAACAATAACAAAGCGCGTTCTTGCACACGGTGAAGAGATTTTTTATCAAATTGTGATTCAATAACTGAAGAGTTCCAACTGTTCTTAACAGCGTTATTGCATCATATAATTATGACGAATTTAGCTTCGATTGTCTTGTTTATTTTTGCGGAGAAATAACAGAAACTGCCTGCAGAAAACAAGAAGTTGCGGCATTTTCACGTTTACGTTATATGAGACATCCTCTTTTGCCGGATGAAAATTTACAGTAGATTTAAGAATAACAAGCCCTATTCAACCTTTAGTGCGTCGCGAATAAGCACTAATTTACTAAATGCCTTAATTTTAAGTTTACATTAAATAAAAGAATATTGACAACAAAATGGATTAATAAAAATAGTTTTATTATGAAAAAAAATGTTATATTACATATATAGGAATATAAACTATCAGAATAATTCGACATTCAGACTGAAGACAGTAATACGATAATGCAAAAGTAAGAACAATTTATGTGAATTTAATTCTTAATTTACAACAATAAAGAAGATGGGAATGAAATGAATTGATTGGGATTGATTATATGGTATGCAAATTTTTCCAAGAGATAAGTAAGACATTTTTTTTTTACATTAAATAGCTTCATTGGAAAATATGATATCTGACTGATCGTTTCAATGGCAAAAAGAAGTCTCGACATAAAAAATAAGTTTTTGGGACATAGTCTCTGCTATCAGGAAATATTGAAGCCTCTTTGTCTTTATTGAAACAAAGTTAAAACTTTTTTCATGTTTAATCTGATCCAGATCCGATTGTAAAATAAACACAGCTAGTGCAGAGCAAAAGTTTTTTTCAGGTATGTGGACTAATTCAGCCTGTACAAAAGACCTTCAAACAAGACTGTCTATGTTGCCGCGTGGCAAATTTTAAAATATTATGAACGAACATTGATTAAAATAATGTAACAATCCTCCTAATCGAAGTGGGTTATTTCAACTTTGCAATGAATTAATTGCGAATATTAGTTGAAAAAAAAAAATGCATTTTTGTATTATTTGTTTACTTTTTTATTTTATATAAATTCATTGAAAAATTTCCCAATGCACTGTCATCACTTTTTATCTTTTAGGCATCTGACTTCACCTGGCAAGCTCCATACAAAGCTCAGGATATTTTTTATTTTAATTTTTATTAACCGGTGAACGGAGATTTAACAAAACTCGAACAAATGCCAGTAAGAGATGAAATCACCCCTCCGCCTCCAGCGAATTCAAAGCAAATTGGTGTAGCGAAGACTTTGCTATACAATGGATCAAAATTTCAGGGATTCCAAAAATCAAAAGGGAATTCATACGATGTGGAAGTTGTCCTTCAAGTTAGTTTTTATATTTTTAATTTCCCCCTTAAACCAACTTCAATTATTGTGTAGCATGTTGACGAGGAGAACTCATTTCTTTGCGGCTACTTAAAAATTAATGGACTCACTTTCGAATTTCCAACACTGACAACATTTTTTGATGGCGAAATTATTTCAAAGAAATATCCATTTTTGACTAGAAAGTGGGATGCAGACGAGGATGTGGACAGAGGGCATTGGGTAAGAATAAGTGCGACCTAGTCGGTGAGCGTTGTCTTACTAAATTTAAGATTCTTTTGTATATATAGGGTAAATTTGAAGCTTTTGCAGACTACACGAACACATTTAACTCAGACAACTTCGACTACGACAGTTTAGCGAAAAGCGATTATGTCTTCATGAGGTGGAAAGAACATTTTCTTGTAAGAAACGATAAAAAAGTAACTTATTTTGATTGGTCACTTAACTAAATTAATGCTTACTAAATCTGTAGAGTTATGTGGAATGAACTTTATATTCCTTAAGATTTTTTACGAATCTCGAGTAAAATGATTCGGTAGTTTTATCGCATGGTGTTCAAATGTTGTGCAATATTGTCGACGACGAACCTCAAAAAGCGTAAAAATTCCCAAATTTATAGAAATGACACAGCTTTAAACGCAAATCTTAATTTTTCAGTGTTAATTTTTGCTTTTTCGCTTTAACGTTTTTGGGATTTTTTCCTTCCTCTCATTGTTGCTATCATACAAAAATATGGTTGAAATTGAGAATATTAGAATTTCTAGACCTCTATAAAATTAATACCGCGGTCATGTTTTTATATAATATAACTATTGTTCAGTTTATTTTCGAAGGCTTGAAGATAGATTTTCTAAAATGTAGGTTAAATTTTCTGTTTTCTCGTGTTTTCGAAAGCGCATACGTTTACAGGAGATGAACCAAGCTTATCAACTCATACTACCCAAACGCAAAAGAGTTCGTCCAGTTGTTGCTTTTAGACTTTTTTCCGAATTTGAATCTTTATTATGGTCTTAAGATGAAGCAGATGTAAAACAGGTAGTATGTATTCGATTCTTTAGAGTGTTGACTAATAAAACCAAAACAAAAATAAATTCCAACTGAAACAGTAACGGTAAAAGTTCAGTTTAAAAATATCAATTCAAGTGCAAAATAGTTCGTCCAGCAGATTTCAAACGCAAAATAGTACGTCCAGTAAAACTAGTTGGGTAATTCTTGTGTACATGAAACTAGTAACGGTAATTTTGACCGGAGTTATTGAAGAGCACCACACTATCAATGCACTAAAATTTAGTAACTTGTTTAAAGTGCTGAAAATGGCTCGTGGTAAGCCTATACCCGTTCCAGTCAGAAATATTATAATAAATTATTTTAAAAGCGGTAAATCGGCATACAAAATCACGGAGATTGTTAATTTAACAAGAAGTTTAGTACAAACTATAATAGATCTCTACAAAAACACTGGAAATGTGATACCTATGCCCAAAACTGGTCGCCCTCCGATAGCAAATCGGCATGATCTTAGAGGATTCTGAAGAAAAATCGCCGGAGTACCGCAGCAGCAATCACTGTTGAATGGAGAAACTGAATAGGAAAGGATATCTCTGTCGACACATGTAAAAGACATATGCACAAATTGGGTTACAGATCTTATAAGGTAATAATATTTCAAAATTTAGTTTGAAAGTGTGCATTCCATAAAGTATCATAACTCTCAAGGCAAAGAAAAAACCATTGTTGACCAATATACACAAACAAAAACGTCTTAAGTATGCTAGAGAACATCAAAATTGGACTCAGAGACAATGGGATGCTGTGATTTGGAGTGTCGAGTCCAGGTTTGAGGTGTATGTGTGGGTGACAATCGTGGGAGAGTTATAAGAACCAAGGATGAAGCATTCCATAATGACTGTTTAAAACGATCCATCAAATTTCCAGCATCCGTAATGGTTTGGGGATGCATGTCCGCGCAAGGAGTTGGTAAACTTGCATTTATTAATGGTATAGTTAACTCTGCTAAGTACCAAAATATCCTTGAGAACTATTTACTACCGTCCATACCATCGCTTCAGTCCCCTTATGGCAAGTATATTTTCGAACAAGACGGGGCAGCTTGCCATAAGTCCAAATCCACTACAACGTGGCTGGAAGCAATAGAGATCCCTGTCTTGGAATGGCCCCCTAATAGTCCAGATTTGTCGCCAGTTGGAAATTTGTGGCAAAAAATGAAGCAGAAATTGCGAGCAAATCCCGTCAGGACTATGGATGAATTGCGTGTTCGGCTTCAACAAATTTGGGATAATTTCACACCACAGCTCTGTGCTGATCTTGTGAGTAAAGTTCCGCGACGAATTCAAGAACTTCTTAAGAACAGAGGAGAAGTGACAAAGTGGTAAATGTACTAATATTTTGCATTTCAAAGCTACTAGACGAACTATTTTGCATTTCAAAGCTACTAGACGAACTATTTTGCATTTGAACTGATTTGTTTAAGTTGAATTTTTACCGTTATTGTTTTTGTTGGAATTGATTTTTGTATTAATATTATTAGTAAACAATGTAAGGAATCTAAAGTATATTGTCTTTTATTTATCTGCTTCATCTTAAGCCACTGACAAAGATTCCTGTTCCGAAAAAGTCGAAAAGTAATGAGTGGACGAATTATTTTGCGTTTGGGTAGTATAAAATATTCAAATAGAACTAAAAGTGACTATCAAAATAAGGTCATGTAACTTTGATAACTTTTGTAAGTATAACACTAGAAATTACAGGTACCAGATCACACGATTAAGGATATAAATGGAGCATCATTTGCAGGGTTCTATTACATATGCTTCACAAAATCAAAGGGCAAAATGGAAGGCTACTATTATCACCGGTCGTCCGAGCTCTTCCAGTCGATCGAACTCAATCACGTTCCCGAGAGCTGCATAGAGGTGTACGAGTTTAGATAAATCTGGCTCCGCTGGCCGGCGCACCTACTTTTAAGCTAGACATAATGATGTAATCAGATTATTTTTGAGATGAACGAAAAGCAGAATGCATATTGATTCAGATCGCGATATAAGCGATGGCAAACTACTCAATTGTAAATTTTGATGATTTGCAAACAATTGGACGAGGATGTCGTCACACAAATGGCTTTGATATTTTGTTGTACTTTACTCTCGGTTAAATATTTTCTATTTAATGTTATTTTGCCAAATATTTGACGACTATTTACAAATTTCGTATTTATTTTCTTAAAATTTTTTTTAATACTCGATGTGGAGCACCATGGGTTTGAGTAGTTTTTCGCAAGATTGAGGGATTCTGATAATACAATAACTACATAGTAAGATAAGCCTTTTCGTCTTTATAAGTGATACAATATACTGTAAGAAAATAGTAGTTTTGTTGTGTGAATTTACAAGACGAATATAACTAAAATAGAGCAATAGTTGAGACTTTTTTTCGTGGATCGCAATTATTATGATAAAATCAAATCGCTCTGTGTATCTTAATCAAATTTGTTAATTTTTCAAAAGAAATATCAGAAACAAAACGTGGAAGAAAAAACAAGTTGATTTTATTCATGTTACAGGAAAAGCCGTTTGAATAATGAGGGTAAGAGAATACGGAATAAAAAGCAGCGTTTATCTGAAAAATGCATAATTTATTAAAAATGTTTGTCTCGAGAAAAACAATTGTATGTAGAAAGCAAAGAGCGAGTTTACTCCGGAGTGAATCGAATAAACGATGTAGTGGTGGTAGTGTAGTACCAAGGTTAATCTTGTATAAAAAGGTAAAAATTGTAACTTAGAAACTCGAGCAATTCAATTGCAGTAATATTTTTCTCAGTTCCTTATGGGTTAGCCTTAGCCTAAAGACTTACACGCTAGGGTTGTGGTTATGGATATATATATATAATACACGGCTAGAATTTTTTCTTTTAAGTGTAAAAATAAATTAAGAACTGCTTTTTGTATGATAAGAGAAAACTCCTTCTTTTATACATATAAAAACACAACATCGAGGGTATTTTTTCGCAAAAATGAAGACCGGGACGCACATGAAGGACCAGATCACGAGATACAGCAGCTGTTCCGTGTGGCGCTGCTTTGTGTTGGCGTCTTGCATCGACTCTTTTTTGTATTAGTTAATGTGTTGAAGCACTGCGAGGTCGTAAGCGCGTACGACTTCAAGTTTGACTTCACAGACGGCGGCAATGGCAGCGTGTCTATGGCGTATACACTTGTTCTTCTGACTATTGCCCGGCAGCACAGTTCTTGCAGGGATAACACTAGAAACAATTTGTGAGCACGACTTACAGAATTCCAAAAGTGACAAACTTACCTTTATTGCTCCTCCAAATTCGCTCCATTCCATTTCTATGGAGCGCCATTCTAGCTAATTCACAGAACGATTCCCTAATATTAAAATCACACAGCGGGGAAATTTCAAAGCAAGCCATATTGTTCCTCGAGGCGTAGAGCTCAGCCTGTTTAGCTGCCACCTGTCTCTTAAAGGCTAAATGAAGTCTGTTGCCCACTAAGACTTTTGGAACGCCAGGAGCGTGCTGTAATGAAATTAAGTCCAGAAATTTAAATCTAATGGCAACGAAAGCCTTTATTCAGAGATTGTCAATAGTCCCGGCTACATCATTAAAAAAAACGTTTAGTGAGAAAATTTGCGGAAAGAATTTTTAGCATTAATGAATGGTATCTTTTTGCAAAAAATATGTAGATTAGATTTTTTGAAATTATCATTAGCAAGAATTTATAATCTTTTAAGATTAATTTTAACAAATGTTCAAACATTTATTCATCAACTTCCTTGGGTAAAAACAATATTGCCTTAGTCTAGACTACTGACGAAAATATAGTATTTAAAAACCCTAGTTCGCACTTGCGTAGTGTTTCAGCGTGCTTAATAGGAGTAGTTCGTGTGCAGTTAATAAAATGGTTCAGCTAAGTAGTAGAAGTTAGTAAAGTACCGAGTTTTAACAGCAAATTACGGTTTTATGTCCTAAATATACAAAAAGAAAACGTTACGATGCTTGTCTCAGATAAAAAATTTCGATTCCTGCCTACATCCAGTCCGGTCTTTTTCGACTTTCCCACACTTGAAACACTTGAGTATGGACGACTAAAAGAGATGCTCTCGTAAAATAAATTGCGAAGAACAAAACAGATCTGTTCACAAGTGTTCGAAAAATAATTCACAAGAACATATGATTCACCATTTTAGTCATTGGCTTTCTAACGGCTGTAACACTTTGATTATAATACAGCAGTATATTGAATACGATCATTGGCATTACAACATTTTTCAAATAACTGAGTGGTATATTAAAATACCTACTAAAAAATATTTTTTAGTAGACTCATTTGAATAGTTCAGCAAATTTTGAGCGCTATAGAAGGCTTTATATCCTTTGTGGAAGGGAAATAAAATCGAATACCAGAAATTTAGGAATTCTGCTTAACTTCTCTCCCTGTAAGAAAATAAGGCTACTTCGGCTTACTTACTTTCGCCTTTATTTGAGGTTACCCATGTCAAATATACCATAAAAAAAAAATTGATAAGGTTTAAAAGGGTTCTCGAATTCGGCGATTCATTGTTCAAATGTTGCGTCAGATGGGAAAGTGCCAAATTGTTCTTGTACGATTCGGACCCATAAATTTCCATTTCAAAAAGAATAAAATTACTGGCAACATAAAAAGAGCATCTCAATATTTCTTCGCCAAGTGTAGAATTCATCATAATTTTGAAACGCATCTCGTGATTCTAACTGCCTTTAAAGAAAGAAAGGGAACAACATCGCATCAACTGTCTTTATAGGGAAATCATACATGCGAGCGGTTTTATATTATACGGCAGTGTTTTCATCATAGTCGTGAATATGACTATACATTTCTCATAGGGTGAAATATAGGGTTTAATCTTTGCCTAATAAACTAATTAAAACAGATATTGTGCTACAGTACAAACCTCCTCGACTTCCTTTAGCCACCTATCAATTCCATCGAAGCTCCATTTGTTCGTTATGTCGTAAACTAATATAATTCCTTGTGCTCCCCTCGAGTAGGATCGGATTATGGTGCAGAATCTGCCTTGGCCGGATGTGTCCCACAGTTGCAGTTTAACGCGTTTTCCCTCCAGCAGGATGGTCGTAGTTTTGTAAGCTGGTTTAGACTCAAGATTAGATCGGTAATTTTAGGGAACTTTATGAATACATATTTACCACTGCCACTGCAAAATGGACTTTCTGAAGATCCATCCTCTAAGCCGGAAAGGATTTCGTGTTTTCCTACGTCACTGTCCCCTACTAAAAGTACCTTCAGCAGGTAGTCGTAGTCCTTTGCCATGTTTACAAAGGTTTTCCCAGCTATTGCGTCTGTAAGGACACCACTTTTTTAGTACCTATATTCAATATCCTTTTTTCAGATGAAAACAAGTTTTTGTCCACACCCATTTTAAAAGAAGTTTACAAAATTATCTCTGTTGATTCAACAGTGAAACTTGAGACTATAAAACATAAAATAAAAGCAGATGTTTAAAAGATATTGCTCATATCCTCTCTGCGAGTTTTATGCATTCTATAAGACGCACTTTAACTTCAGAGTTTTATGCAAATTGGTTAATCAGGGAGTTTTTTAATTAGTTTTATGCCCCGGTGACAACTACGCATGTTGGAATTCCAGAAACCGCAGGAATTATCGTGCAAAGCAAACAATATCAAATACCACACGATCGGCATCGCACTCTGTATGCACTGCCAGCTACTGAGCAGTGAAAAAAAAAAATAATATTTGCAATGCAATTTCAATCTAACTCTGCAGGGGAGCAGGGCAGAAGACTCACCTCTTGACTGGGGCACTTTTATCACAAAATCTCAAATATTCTCAATCTATGGAACAAGACAGAGCATTTCAATCATTTCTTCCATGGAATTGCAACATAAGCAAAGCAGCTGCTTATATTGTCTTCGCCAGGGTGTTCTAAAAAGACATTGGAAAATTGCGAAGTTTTCGCATGGGCGTTAATTCTCAACTTTTGATCTTTTCGCTCGCACACACGTTTGGCGCGTTATTTCTGTATAAACATTTTTTGTTTTCGGTTAATTTAAACATTAATTTCCTTCGATCACGGAATTTTACAACCCTTTTAAATTTTCCAATTGGTTCGATGCGAATAATTAAGAAATCTGCGTATATTTCACCTTCCTCACTTATTTTTATGTCAAACTAAATCGATGTGAAGTTAGCGGCAATTCATAAGTTCGTAGGTCGCGTTCTGAATTGTATCCTAAATAAAATTAACGGTTAACAATTTATAGTTTTAATGTTACGTATTTTGAAATTATAAAATTCTAGCTGACCCGTACCCGGCGTTGCACGGCCACAACTATCCCTATAGTAAAGTTAAACTTTAATAATGCCGATTTCAAATTTATCAAATGTCACTCAGGAGGTTAAGCGCAACATGCGCAACATCCTTAATCGGATAAGAGCTTTATGCGTGAGTCGCCATAAACATAACAGATCAACATATACCCCTCCTCTCCTCTCCCCTCCCCTTTTCCAATTAGCGACAAAGTGTATTGCCTATGGTACTCAGAAGCTCATGCGCAATACACGTGCAAGATTTCATTTCAATCGACTCAGTGTTCCAGAGTTTATCCAAACAAACTTTTACCTCTTTATAATATTACTATAGATTTAATAAATCCTAAAAAGGGAGATTCAGAATTCAATAAAATCTGCAGTTAAATTTCATTTAAAGATGGGGGGAATATGAAATTAGATGAATTTGAGAATTATTGCTTTTTTTTAAAGAAATTATTTCCAGAAGGAGAAAGGAGAAATTTAAATTTTTTGAAGCAATTGTTGTGTCAATAAACCGCAGTAAAAATGTAAATAAAATTTAAAACTTTCGATTGTATGATTTCTTTAAACAAAATTCCTAAAAAGAATGAATTCACAAAGGTTCTGATGAATGCCTTGAATTCTAGAAGAATACATTTTTTTACAAAAGGGAAATCAAATACATTTTTTACTATTTTTGTTATTATGGGAATTCATTATTTAATTCATAATTCTTCAGAAGAATAAATCTTTTAAATTAAAAATCAAAAATGCTGTATTCTCTAACAACTCTGCTGAATATTACAGCAATTTTTCTCGGAATAAAAAATATACTTTTTTCCTTTTTATTCAAGCAAAAGTTGGATAAAAGAAAATCACTTTGGTTTTACTAGGCCAGATGCGATATCATATGACAGGCAATTTTTTAAAAGCTATGATTTAAAAGGACGATAAAGTATATCAGTATTCGGTCAGTATGAAAATACAAATTGTATGTTCAATAACATATACATATTGGACGATAAAATGTGAGCAAAAAATGGAAACGAGGAGTAAAATATCTTGAAATGAGTAGCTCAATAAGTACTTGAATGCATGAAAATCCAATTGGACAGTAAAATAACTGGGCAGTAAAGCGTGAGCAGTTTCTGAATTAGAATCGGTGCGCTAGAAATATTGGATTAAGTCTAATCGTTCTATAACTTTTATAGAAGAAAAATCTTCAGTAAATAGTTAATTAATATGGGTACTTCTAGAATATATTCCGTACAGACCAGCACGTATTCGTGTTTTGGATTAATACAAAAATTAATTGATTGCAAAAATGCGTGCTTCTATAATAAAGAAAGCCGAGAACTGCCGAACTGTTTCTTTATCTAATTGCCGAATTATACAATTTACCATTCAAATAACGATTGCACAGGAAATTTATATAATCTACTGCACAATTAAGATTTGTCTGCCACTGTGGGATTAAATAACTATAATAAAAATAACTAAAATTTTTCTTTCATAGTGGAATCCGATTATCGATTATTCCAATGAATAATAGTTGCATGTAGAGTAAAGACATTTCCATATTACTTCGAATAAAAATTAACTTTTTTAATTTAATTATCAAAATTTGGAACTATTAATGTTTAAATTTAGATATAAATTCATCAAATTCGTTATACTCAAAAGAGTCAAAGGCTTCACTTCTTCTGCGAAGCCTCTAGTGCTTGCTTAAGATCCTCAATCAAGTCATCATCGTCCTCAAGTCCCACCGACAGACGAATGAGGCTGTCCGTGATACCGAGCTTTACCCTATCTTCCGCCGGTATCGACGCATGCGTCATAACAGACCTATGAAGAGGTTCGAATTAAGTCAAATCTTTTTAAAGAGTACTCCTCACACTTACGGCAATTCGGCTAAGCTCTCATATCCTCCAAGACTTTCAGCCAGGACAAAGATCTTTAGGGCCTTTAAGAATTTCTTGGACTCTTCGAGCCCTCCTTTGATGTAAAATGAAAATACTCCGCTGTGTCCGTGAGTTTGGCGTTGAGCTATCTTGTGTTGGGGGTGGCATGGCAGTCCCGGGTGAAGAACTTTCTCAACGAAGGGATGCTTCTGAAGGTATTTGGCAATGATAATTGAATTCTTCTTGTGCTGTTCCATTCGCAGAGCCAAGGTCTTCAGACTTCTGTTCACTAAGTAGCAGTCAAAGGGCGAGGGTACAACTCCCATAGCTTAAAAAACCATGAAAATTAAGATATCCTCTTACTTAAACGCTCAAGATTATTAACCGTTTTGCAAAAACTTAAGATGCTCGTAGATATCTTCGTTGTTTGTAATTGCAGCACCCATCACGACGTCGGAGTGGCCGTTCATGTACTTTGTTAAAGAGTAGACGACCATGTCGGCGCCGAGCTCCAGAGGACGCTGGAGGTAAGACGAGAGGAAAGTGTTGTCCACCGCGACAATAACGTCCTTGTGGGCATGAGCCATTTTCGAAATGGCCTCGATGTCCACAACTTTCATTATGGGATTCGTGGGCGTCTCCATCCATAGCAGCTGTTAAATTAAATTTTTTACTTTGACCAAAATTAGTGTTTTGAATCGAACTATGTCATACCCGTGTGTTTGGTTTGATTGCTTTCTCGAGTGCCTCAATGTCGGTTGGATCGACAAATTCTACCTCCAGGCCCAAGCGAGTAGCAACTTTTCTGAAATATAATTTATATAATTTTAAATAAGATCTTATTGTTTTCAAAATATATGTTTTTTTTTAATAAATGGCAAATAAAGTTATTTAATACAAAAATCAAAATAGCCAAAATTCAATGAATTTTAATTAATGGGACAGACTTTAAAAAATTAAATGGTCGTAGGAGTCATTATTTTTGAAAGTGGTATAAATCTACTTTTTTAAAAATTCGCGTGAAGATTAACTTGAATAAATTTTTAAAAAGTGGATTAATTTTAAATATTTTCGTAAGAAAATGGGAGCAACACTTGATAAGTTAAAATGTTGAAACCCCTGCTACAACTGTTGATAAATACATTTTTCGAAAAAGGAACATACAAAATAAAAAAATTGTTCTAGGGAATTTTTGATTCAAAATTTAGTACGCATGACTACGTTATTTTAAAAATCTTAAATGAATTATCGTTTTTATTTATTGTGGATTACTCGACTATTTCTTTATTCAGCTAACGTTGGCTGTTTTCTGAAGTTCTGTTGTTGGTAAAAGTTGTGTGTCGCATGTATAATCAAGTGTTTCGTCATCAGCAAAAGATTGTAAACTCAAATCAGTTCTGCCATGGTGTCAACTAAAAAAAAGTTAGAAACTCACCTTAGAAGGCGACTGGTTCCACCGTAGACATCGTCACCAACGATCATGTGGTCACCAGCATTCAACATTGAAATGATGGTGGTTGTCGCCCCAAGTCCTGAAGCAAAAGCTAAGCCATATTTCCCATTGTCTAGAGACGCTAAGCATTTTTCTAGCACATTCCTGCTTGGGTTTCCACTTCGACTGTAGTCAAAGCCCTGTAAATAAAAATTCATTATATTATTAAGTATGTAATTAAGTATCTCTCCATGTCTTCCTTCATTGATGCATTCTGCATTTAAAATTAAACGTCCAATTGGTTTTTATAACTAAACTATTTACGCGCATTTTAAGTTTATACCTGGTGCATGGTTTAATGGTTTTAACACGTTAACACCAAAACAAACAATGCTTGCCTCAGAATTCCCAAATTTTAGTGGACACTCGTAAAATTAGCAAATTCCACAATAAATTCGCAATTCTAAAGTGTTTGATACCAGTAGAATTATTGAACTCTTAAGAAACAGTTTAGCGCTGAAATATTGTCTTTTGCAATATTGCTTGTCCAGAAAAAATGCATAAATAAAAAAATTTCTGGGGAATTACCTGCCAGGGGAGTTACATTTTGGTAACCTTTTTTACAAAAACATTAAAAAATATTAGTATAATATTATAATATAAATTAAAAATTTAGAAATTTTATAATTTGCCTTTTATTAAAAAATACCGTGCCCTTTTTTCGAATATTGACCCTTATAACTCCAAAACTACTATTTACAGACTAATTGTTGTAGAACTGTTTGCCTTTCGTTTAAGTCCAAAATAGTAAAAAAATACATTAAAATTAAAATTACCCACTTTTTGAGATATTTTGTTTGCATTTAAGTGGTTCCAATTTTATACATTTAAAAGGCTTGAAACTGGGCAATTAAGAGAGATTTCTAATTTCTTATACGTACTCAGTCCTCGAATAAATCAAATGTATGTATGTATACATATGTAGGTAAATTGGTAATAATGAAATGTATATAGGAAAATTGAAATATTTTGTTTTACACCGCAATTGTATTTTAAATATTACAAAACGCAGTTTTTTAAAGTAACTTTTAATTTAAATGCGACTTTTTCAGATATTGCGCACAAGAAAACTAAGGCATAAGTTTTAGAGATTTTGTAATTTCACATGCTTCAAATGATCGATTGAAGTAATTCAAACCGCCTTAAAAATAAGTATTCGAAATATTATGTTGTTTGCTTTTGTGCCGTGCCTAAAATATTATAAGTATATTGAACAAGATCAATATTTTAAAATATATTTTTTTCTCCAATATGCAATTTTGGGCAAATGAAGTAGTCAAAAATGGTATTCTCCAATTAATCTTAGCAGTCAGCACTAAATTGGTTGCCCACATATTTAAGTTGAGGTCAGACTAATGACCCTTTAAAACAAGCATTATTTTGCCATGAAACTATTTCCAAGAAGAACTTGAATAATAAATAAAATGCAATTAAATATGCGTGATCGAATTTGGGGTTCTTAAGACCTTAGTAGATAAGAATTAATTACGGATCAGATGATGCAATATGCGAAATGTGACAATATGTACTTTGTCGTGACTTAGGAGAAATTAATCCGATATATGTAGATGCACCTTAATCAAAATCATTAATTTTAATAACCACTATTTCCCCAAACCTTGAGATTCTCAACATTTTTAAATAAGTGCAAGATCATTTAAGAGTGACGTACGGCTGTTATCTAGACTTATAAAGCGATCATAAAATTAGCGCCTAGAGATGGAAGACAATAATCTGTTTTTCTGAAATAATGTACATTTGATTCGTTAAAACGTGCCCCTTAGATTGTGTTTATACGTTTGAATCTATCATTTCTATCGATATTTACTAAAGGCCGATAGTAGTATCAGCTCAGCTGTTTGCTGTTCCCTGGTGGCACTCAGCAATTGCGTTGCTAGGAGCATGTGGGATGGTCTGATCGTATCTTAGCTAGCGTACATTTGCTAATCTGATCGCTGGCGACACAGTTAAAAGTTAATGCGAAGACAATGCACGGCATAATATCGCAAATTGCACACCCATTTTTCGATCGTATGCTGCTAATTGTAGCTTTCGAAGATAAAAGTGTTGGCGGCCAAGTCAGCAAGTGACTGTATGATAGTGTCTAAGTGCTAGCGTACTAATTACCCTGTGCTCGCCGGGACCATCCTGTTTGTATGTGGTGCTCATCACAATCGGGGGGACCACGCACATGCTCGTCCACTGCTCGGGCTCCTGGGCAACGTGGAGCGCCTTGGTGGCGAACCCCTTGGGCTGGGGTTTAAATCCATCTTCACTCATTGTTCACGGGTAACAATTCACTTAAGCGCCGGCGAAAAAATCTAGAACACTCGCAGCAGTGCCAAACAAGTCGATACTGGCGAAGTGCTCCCCTGCTCCAAACTTTTATACTCCTTGGGCGAATCTCCCAGACAACTGGTCGATTCAAGTTATTTTAGCATCGAGATTTTGAGTTCTCAGAAAATAGCATGAATACTGAGTAAAACCACTGCTGGCTAGCTTCGATTCGAGTTCTCATTCGTTCTTAATTCTCGGGGAGTTTTCCCCGCTCTCTGACTTGAAGTGCTTGGATGAAGCCACTGAAGCAATTAATTGATTACAATAAAATAGACATTTGCTGGAGAATAACAAAAGGTCATAAATATCGTCGAGGTGTTCTGATAAGTTTCGGCACTTCTCACCTGCCTGCAGCATAGGCGTTTATCGCAAAGTAGCTTGCCACGAGGGCTTCATGTTACTTTTGTCGTCACTTTCACCCGTATCTTCAACTTTATTACCTATTTATTAATATTGATTGGCAGATAAAAGGATTGCAGAATTATTTACTCGCTGGAATTTGCGTAACGACTTTTTAATATTTGTAACATAAAATCTTCCTAACAGTACCGTTTGTATCTTTTCTTTTTTAAATAGTCGATAGTTAAATGGCAGCCTAGTAGTCAAATCAGGATCCACGTTAGTAAATTTTTGCTATAACAAAATATTAGCTTCGAAAACGTTTGAGATTATTATACGACATGGACATCTTATATGTACATAGAAAGGTTACAACAAGGAAGTAAAGTTAGCCAATATTTAGTACAATGTTAATAATTGCTGAAATTTAATAAAAGTTTTAGCGGAGGCTCTAACATACTAAATATCAAGTTCGGGTCCGACTATCGCAGAAAATGTTCCGTACCACAAACATTATAAGGTATTATATTTGTGCGCATTTTTGGTCATAACTTAAAAACTATGTGGGGTAGAATTAAAAGAAAAGCCTCCTTTGACCATGCCACCCCTTTAAATTTCGATTCCCTATTCAACTGAAAATTGAAATGTACGCAAAAAAGTAGCGCTCACTTGAAACAGCTGTATATCTTTTAAAACTGAATAGAATTTATTTATTTTTAAACAGAACAGAACAGCACCCTTTAGAATGTTCTTAAAACATCCCCATTATTCATTTATATACTGGAAAAAATACTTCCTTAATTTTCAAATTTTTGAGCGCAAATTGAACATTGCGCCGTGGACTTATACGATACATGTCCAGAATAAGGCCAATATTTTTTCTTGTCCATACGAATAAGCACTTTTAAGGGGTGAAGTTAGATGAAGTAGTTTTCCTAAATTATCGAAAATAACAAGGTGCGTATTATAACTTAGGGGTTGATGGAGTGAAGGTGAAAAAGACACATTTTTCGTAATTTATTGTGAACAACAAGATGTACATAAATCCTAGAGAGGTTGATTTTTACACACATGTACATGTATAAATAACCGCAGATGTAAATATAAACAATATGCATCTTGTCATATGCCATAATTAAAAAAAAAAAACTATAGGTACCCCAGGTAAAACATAATCCCAAAAAATGGATTCTGTTTTCAAAAACTACATGCATCTTATTACTTGCTATAATTTAGAAAAAAAAAAAACTCTCCTGTTTTTATGTAGCAGGCTATAATAGGTTGGAAATAAGGAGAAAGATGCAGGAAAATCTTCGGGAAAAACAAACGCAATGCTGATTAATAAAGAGAAGGCACCAACTTGCTGATTGATGGAGAGAAAGTAGAAACGTTATAAATCTGGGTGTTATAATTGATAATAGCCTACATTTTTCATTATTATTATGATGTAAGACCATTTTTTAAGTTATATTACACTTGACACCTTTTTTGTTTTTTTGGTATCACGATTTAATTTTTCAGCATATCTAATATAAAATTTTATTCTTTTTTTCGGAATCACTTCCAATTAAACAAATAAAAAAATTATATTCCTTGTAATTCTGCTCTTACCTACTACTTTCTTAAATCGTTTATGTAGCTTAGCTGGTCCAAATGCTTCAAACGTTACTTTTTCATCTTCACTCATTCATATTCACGCTTTTGGAATTCATTCAATCAAAATTCAGCTGATTTGTCTACAATTTCCAATGTCATTCTTTGAGTATGAAGTTTTCAAAACTTCGTTGACGGGGATGAGAATGCAGTTGTAAACCTAGTCTAGAGTATTATAAATAATTCTCCAGCTTACCAATTACGTTTAATTTGAGTCTGATTAATGACTTATTCAAGAGCAGGCACTTCAAAGTACTAATTAAGAGCTTACAACTTAATCATTCGACTATATACATATATATCTCTTCAAAAACTTCACAATTTCTCTTTCCCTTGGAATTTTCAATTCCCTGAGCTGGTGGCAGTATTATTAATAACAATGTTTGCTTTTTTCCAATATGTAACAACAAAATTAGATAAAAATAAAAGACAAAGAAAATGTTATCACAAGGCAGATTATAATTGCTTTACTTCTAAAGGGCACACCCCAAATCGTTTAACACCACTTTTTAAAATTTTTGGATCTAAATATCAAAACGGTTGATACATAATATTTGAAATAAATAATTTTAATGCTTCCGCGTAAAATTATATATTTTTAAGAAAGTTTACTTTAAAATTACTTTTAACATCAAACGGGTGCAATTTCCATCAGCATCCTCCACTTTTTGCTTGTGAAATTAATCGATTTAGCAAGCGATTGACTCAATTTAACTTCTAAAATTTTACTTTGAAGTTGGTGTGGTGTGATAACCCAAGTGATATGTATGTATAAACCGCTCGCTAAATAAAAATTATTCATGGTTTTCGCTCCGATTTAAATCATTTTACTTTGATGTTTATGATTTAATTAATTTAATTTAAATTATTTACTTATAGTTGCAGCGGATTTTCCAAAATTAAAATTATGTTACATTTTTTATGGGTTCTGAATGCTTGAAGGTCCCGTTATATATTTTAACATAACATAACATAATGTTAATTTGATACTGAAAAAATTATGATTTAAGCTGCTAATTCGAAAATAGTTTCAGTGTGATGGTAAAGTTTGTATGTTCACTGTAGTACTTCTTACTTGGGTCCAAAAGGTTAATGAGCAAAAATGGAAATATTCCAATCATAAATAAATTCAGCAATGATTAAGTTAAAGAAAATGTATACTTTAAATAAAATAATTTCAAATTTGTCGCTTGAAAGGATATTTTATACTTGAAGTTTAAATTTTAATCTCTTTAGGGATACAAACTGGGACATATCTGTACTTTTACTTTTCTTCAAATTAAAGTTTTTCGAACTAATAGCAATATCCGTTAAAGAACTATTTTTCTTTCAACAATAAAAACAAAAATTTCGTAAAAAAACAAATTTTTTAATTATTTTACTTCAATTTCACTGCTTGAAAATAATGAAACTTTTGCTTTTCCAGTCGCAATTTTTTATATTATTTTATCGGAAGAATTATTGCATGCTAACGACATTAAAATAAATAATACGTAATCTGACAAAAAATTAAACCATTTTGAGTTTTGACTTAGAATCTTTAGAACATGCGCCTTTTTCTAATAAACGATTCATTTGAATACAAGCTTTAATAAATCGATTTATAGAAACTTTGCATTGCTTATAATTTATTAATTTCGACATTTTTTTTAAATGTTGTACAGCTTAATTATCGCTTACTCTTAAATGCAAGGTCACAGGTGCGTTTGCAGTTTTCGGTCATTGTGTTTGATGCAGGTGTATTTACCCTAAGTCGAGAAAACCGTACGAGCAATGTTGTTCAAATATATTAACACCTCAAAGAACAACTTTATTTACGAGAAGCGAATAGTAGTACAATGCAACTTATGCACACGCTTTATTCTTTAAGTCGTGAAATGTTTTGTTTCACAGATTTTTAGGGTTCCGTACCTCGAAAGGAAAAAACGGAACCCTTATAGGATCACTTTGTTGTCCGTCCGTCTGTCTGTCTGTCAAGACCCTTTTTCTCAGGAACGCGTGGAGGTATCAAGCTGGAATTTATACCAAATACTCAGGCCTACTGTCCCTTGGAGCTGTGAAAAAATCAAACTTCTAAGCCAACGCAACCAAAAGATACAGCCGTTTATGCCGCAAATTTTCGACACTCGCAAGGGAATCAAAACCTACAGGGTACTTCCCGTGAACTCAGAATCTTGAAATTTGGTACGAAGCAACGTCTTATAGCACAGATCAAGGAAAAATTGCGAAAACCGTAAATTTTTAGTTACATCATATAATAAAAATATTTTTAATAATTTTAAACTTACTACCCCTTTCCTCATGAACACGTAGAGGTATTAAATTGAAATTCATATCAAATACTCAGGTCTATAATACCTTTAAGCTGTAACAAAATCAAACTTCTATGTCAACGCAATCAAAAGAAACAGCAATTTAACCGCATATTTTCAAACTCGCAACTACTCGCAAGGGAATCAAAACCTAAAGGGTACTTCCAGTCGACCTAGAATCTTGAAATTTGGCATGAAGCAACGTTTTATAGCACATATAAAGGAAAAATTCCGAAAACCTTAAATGTTTAGTTACATCACATATTTTTTTTATAATTCAAATTTAATAGATAATTATAAAGTATAACGATACGGAACCCTCAAGGCGTGAGTTCTACTCGCAGTTGTCCGTCTTTTTTTATACATTATTATACAGCGTACATTACTATTCCTTTCTTTTTTTAAATTAACATTCGCATCTACTATGCATGAACATCTACAAAACTGATAAATTACATTTACTTTTAAGAAATTAAGGCATCCAAGTAAACTTAGGGATTTTTATGTTTATTAGTTTTGCAAAAATTATCAAGATTTACATACCTTAGTGTAGTTTGGCCATAAGTGTATATTAAACTTACAAAAATATGTTTAGGGAAACTGAAATAATTTTATTGCCTTCAAATGAAACTGATATCTGATACTTTTGAAAATTATATTTATTTACTAGCTATAGTTTACTTGTAATCTTAATACAATAAACTAATATTCTTGAGTTTATTAGGTATTCAGAATAAATTGGCGTTTAAGTATACCCCAAGCGATCGTCCCATCAAAATCGAAAAACCATACATGGATTTTTAAAATATTCTTTATTTTAAAAAAATGTTCTTACGCCTTAACAGCATACTTCCTTTGAGGATAAATTGACCTCTTTCGGATCTCCTTAAGTGTCTTCCTGTTGGCGTCCCTAGATGACAGAGCCTTGCGCATAGCACGGGTCTTCTTTTTTCTCAAGTCAAGTGGCTTGTACTTCTTATTCCTGTACAATTTTCGTACATTCTCTTTTTGTTTCTGGTGCATAACAATGTACACACGTGCAATGGCCTTGCGGACAACACGGCTGTAAGAGGGAAAATAAAAATGTTAGTTTTCAAATGATAGTGTATGCATTATTTTATTGGTCTAAATAATTTTTTTCGCGTACATATTTTAAATTAATAACAGGCAATTTTACATTTTATGTTCTGGAATAGATTATGGCTATGATCAAACAGCAGCTTTTTCTGTTAGAAGGCCCAGCAAATTGAAGATAGTAATGGAATAATTTATACAATAGCGATTTTAAAAATTATAAACCTCAATGTGCTATAAGAAAAATTCTTACGTTGCCTTTGGTACCACATTTTTCTTAAAAATTTAAAACATATCCTTACTAATAGTAAAGTTATAACAAAACCTTCTAGATTTAGAAGTTGTGAATTGCCCTCTTGCATATTTATGTAAGTGGTTTTTCAGTTTTTCTCCCACCTTACTTTACAAGTGGTGTCAGACATGTTTTCTGATAAGTTGTATATGAACTCAACAATTTTATATATTTTGTTGGAAGAGGCGGGAAAATTCTAGTGGATTAAAAAAAGAATTTCACAGAACACGGTTATCGTGAATGAAAAGAATTTTTAGAAATGAGCTTTGGTTTGGAAGCTGCCGAAATTTGTTAAATGTAGACAATTTTGGCTGTGGGTATTCTTCTGGTTGTTCCGCCAATATATAGACTCTACGAACATAGCATCTCATAAAAACAAATTTATAAAAAAACAAATAACCATCTACTATTCTAATAGATCACAAATTGCTCATTTGGTCCCATTAATTGGTCAGTGATGAAACAAACTTAAGAATTTTTGGAAATTTCAAGCTCATTTGGAAACTTCTGGCACATCATTATGATAATTTAAAAATCCATAGATTGAATCGATGAGGTTCTAAATGCTGGAATTTATCAGCTAAATCATAATTCAGGATTGCTCCAAAATTGAGCCTGGCTTAAGCCGGTCTGTCTCGTGTCACCTTTAAATAATTTCATTAAAATTTCGTAGATATGTTTGCTTACTCTGACTTGAACAAAATCTAGGGCATCGCATGTTTGACTTAATTTTGATTCAGGTCAGTCTGTGTATACTGCTATAATTTTTAAATTCTCCAATCAATATCAATGAAATTGGGTACGTATATATAAAGTCTAGTAGACAAAAAATAGATTTAATTCCTAATTGGAATTTGCATTGCAATTTGATTATCACACGAGCAGAGGCACAGCCACTAATATTTTAAAGATAAACGTTTAGCAGCTGAAGGTGCAAACACGCACCTTTGTAAATACGTTTGTAAACTTTTCTCGTGTAAGGCCTCTCTATCAAAGCGGGCTAAAACTTCTAAGGTAACTATTTTTCCACGGAATATGCTGAATTTTGCCAAATTGAATTCCGACCAGTTGCTAGTTTCTAGCCGAAGCCGCATGTACAGAATCTGGCTAACCTGGCCCAGGGAGCGAAACGTCAAAACCTTCAGCGGCTTATAGCTTACTAACCTCCGAAATTGAACAAAATTAATTTAAGAAAATACGTACATTTTGGAAAGTTTTGACGGCTGTCCACCGGTGACCTTCGCAACCCGAAGATTCAAGAGCTCCGTCTTGAGATCCTCGAGCTGTTTTGTCAGCTCCTTCTTATCCTTCGCCCTAAGCTCTGAGCACTTGACTTTTACCTGAAAAATAATCGCAAATCAGTGACACGCACCACAAATATCAACGTCAAACATTTCATCACAAAATAAACTATTGATAATTTCACATTTTAACATAAAATTACTCAAGATGACACAGAAATTTAAGAATTATTTTATCGCGATAAAACAACACCTACCATCTTTGCTTGGTTCGCTCAAAAAGAAACAAGATGTCAAATCTTCTTCTTGAAGTGCTAGTAAAAAGGTTATTAGGAGGTGGAAACCTCTATGAGATATTGCTAAGATTAGGTGATTAAGCTTTTAAAGCAAACTATAGTAAATTATTCTGATAAATGCCTTTTCATAAATTGTTTCATATTGATTAAAGAATTCAGTTTAATCTCAAAACTACATATAAATTAAAAAAAAGGATAATTGACTTGTTATTTCATATCCCTGATGTTGGTACTAAATTAATGACATTGACAATTCTTTGTTATTAATTAAGTGACGTTTTAGCACGTGTGTTTACTTGTAAAACTACTCACTATTTTTGATAATTGTAGTCGTATAGTTACAGAAATTGCGAAAATTCAAATCGCTTCCATAAACATTGAAGCATTTAAGCCATGTTGTGTCCAGATATTTGGAATTATCCGGTTCCGGGAAATACGATAGAATACAAAGGCGGTAACTTGAATAACTCGTTAAAAAATGTCAACAAACTCGTTTCCAAACATTATTTCAATGAAATTGTGAGTATAATCCTACTATACACTCTTTTGTGCGAGTTATCTTCACTTGCCCCTAGAGCGGGGGTAAAGAATAAAGATTTATTAATATTATAGTTATTTTCGTCCGGTGTTGTATTTTTAGCTTTCACTTTTTGCGTATCCGTTTGTTTTGATTAAGTTCACACCCCCCTCAATATTTAGATGCAATTATTTCCAAAAATATCTGCCAGAAATTTTATTGCTCGCAATTAAGTGTTTGCGGAGAGGTTAGTACCTTTTGCATAGGCAGTTGTGCCTAGAGCAGCTCTGCCAGACCCAATATCGTGAATTTTTAGGGAATTGTCTTGATTGCGAAACATCTGTATTTTGTTTACTGCATCTGTCATAGACCGTGCATCGCCTTCGTTGGGCGTTCGTGTGAGCTATAATTAGCTTTGGGAATATAATCGCGCCGCAGAGCACGGGGAAAAACTCTAGCTTCGACAGTAAACACAGAATTCACTTATACACTCTTCTTTCATAAAGTTTTCCATTGTTCTACCTGGAGAGTACGACCTTCCGGGAGCTGTATCCGACCTGATTAAGGACTCTGACCACTACAAAGTGCACGATTTCCAGTTAAAGGAGCTTCTATCTCGGCAGTTCATCGAGGGCTTTGTGCGGAGAGGTAAGTACGTCTTAAGTTGGCTCGCCGAATCTTTTTTTACCTTGTGATCAGGCCGGTATTTTCATTTTATTTTTAATTGCGAAAATATCCCCGAAACAGGCAAGTTCACCGCGCTCTCCTGCAATGTCCGGCATGAAATTGATGATTGTTTTGCTGTATCGCCAGACGGTCTGTTGATTCTCTCAGTCAGCAGAGAAGTTTACCAAAGCTTAGGAGTGGAAGGTCACACCATACAGAATTCAAGGAGGCATAAGAACAAATATAGTGAGTAGATTGCAATTATTTCTCCAGCCAATGTCTCATGTAAATCCTCCTCCTCCAGTGCAATGCCAAAAATCAAACAACCCAAATCCCTTGAGGAATTATCGCTAAAAGCCCTCGTCGAATGGCTGTGTAATATAGGGCGCAGCCTGCTGCCAGTCATCGTGAAAATTTCCCGAAATAATGCGCTGAAGGCGTCCGAAATTCTTAAACTTCGAATTTCCTTCATACAAAAAATTTTCGAGTATAACGTACCTTGCTACCTCTTCGATCGCTTGAGTATGCAAATATTCACAACTATACCGGCTATTCTGGATAAAGCCAAGAAAGAAACCAGCACCACTGCGACGATGAGTGCGTTCCTCCTCAATGTGAACGTGTTTGTGTCTTTATCGGAAGTGATATTGTCGTCGTACTTGAAACGATTAAATTTTGAAGAAATGCCAAAAATGATGCGGCATCTTTTTTATACAAAACTAAAGCTACTCAGTGGCTTAAACTATTTAAATTTAAGTTCATTGTCCGGCGGGTGGAAGACCTGCGACATGGAACCGATCGTCCTCAACGGAGTAGTCAGCATGCGCAATTTGCACACGTTTATACTAAACTATGATGCAACCGATAACATTTTAGAGGTCCTCGAAAAGAGCTGCCCTCGGCTGCAGGTGCTAGATATATCATCATCTAAGCTCATTTCGAATAACAGCATCAAACACCTGCTAGAGATGCACCACTTGCGCAGTGTGCAGCTCTATCGCACTTCAGTGACAATCGAGGGGTACATTAGACTACTCATAAAACTGCCTATGCTCGAGGATGTTGGCCGATTCGATGAGATCGGAAGATGCCTAGAATACATCGATATGACTTACGAGAATTTCGAAAGTTATGAACGACCTACCTTAATGCTAAAAATATTCTCGAGTCGCTATGTTGTTACCAAGCATCTACAACTGCTCGCTGAATGGTGTCCTGAAATAAAAGCAGTCTCCATTTTCCACAATCCTCTTCTGAATGATCTAATGGCCTTGATCTCTATAAATAAATTGAGCGAGCTGAGACTTCTTTCCTGTGATTTTTTCGGTGACCAAGTGCGCGATGTACTCCAAGTGAAGGGCTGCAATATAACTTACCTTCACCTCGAACACGTAGACCAGATCGATATGAATGCACTTATGTACATAAGCCAATATTGTCCCGATTTAAAAATCTTCACAATATACAATTGCGAACTAATCGAAAGCACCTCGCTGTACACTAAAACATTGGAAATTCCACCTTTTATGAACTTGGAACGTCTTACAATTGCTGCTAACTGCAAGCACCAGCACCTGGAATTCATTCTTTCCAGCTGCTTCAAGATAAAATTCATCCACATTGGGACGATGGCGCCAACCAGTGATGATCTGATCAATAAAATTCTAGCTAGAAATCCAATGCAATATTTGGAGGAGCTTAGAATAATTTACTCAGACGGGCTTACCATTGCGTCCGCTTACAAAATTGTTGAAATCTGCCAAAATTTATGCATTTTAAATGAGCTGGAGAGTTGGACATTGATTAAGGAGCTCGAGCTGGAGTGCTTTAGGATGTATTTATCAGCGCGCAATTTTGACTTAGATATAAAACCGCTCAGGAGATTTAATAAGGCGGAAGAGGAATCAGTTTAAGCACAATAATAATTTTGTGAATTGTTCATATAGTTTTAATCGATTTGCTTGTACTTAATAAATGTGTTGTTACTTCGTTTATAATCGCTAATGTTTTCTTTTTGCAACCTCAATTTTGATTAAATGAGTAAATGCATCGTCTGTCGAGAATATTTCCATAGACTTTCTGGCAAGAAAGCAGCTTTGCACTGTCTATTTAATTTCCGCGAAGAAAGCTTTACTTATTTACTCTTTGTCTTGTTTTGGCTTGGCACACGATCTTATATTAGAGAAATGGAAAGTTTGCATTTGAGCAGCTTTTATCTACGGACAACCCATGGACACGTGAGGAAGTTCCGTCGTAAAGTTAAGTACATATAATTTATATTCGAAAAGTAGATAACTACATAGGTTGAATATTCCGAACTTGAACACAGCACCCCTATGTTAAAATAGTAATTTTTTATGGTTTTTGAAGGGTTTAAAGAAAACTGCATGATTACTATCAAAATTTTATTAATCCCATAAGAAAGAACACATTTGAACAGTATTTTATCACCATCCCGCGGAGTCAGTCAGCTTTGCTGGCATCCCGACCACGAAAATCTTGCATGGCGCCCCCAAAATTCGTAATAAAGAAAATACAGAGTGACGAGAACGTAAATGAAGTTTATGTATATAATTTCTCTTTTAGACCTTTTTGTAACTACTAAAATCTGCAAAACCTAATTTTTCCGTTGGTATTAAGCACAACTCGACATAACACAAAACGTTGTCATCCGTAAAGGGTTAATTGTGAAATTGTTGAACAATATAAGATAAGGTTTTGTAACACTGCTCAAAAGGTGTCTGGTACATATAAATTCAAAGGGAGATACAAAATCAGTCTTATTTTTAATAAATTTAAAACATTCAACAAAATTTTTATTGTGGAACATGTACTACATGTTATCGGTCATTTCAAAAATCACATAAGTCATGAAATCAAAATTTTCCAGGAATCAATCAAGAGTTCTTTTGGGTTTAATATACATAGTAGTTTAGGCTTCAAAGCATATAATCTGTAATATTGTATTGTATTTGTATTTTATGAATATTACATTAAAAAATATATTAAAACACTGTTTTTGACTCATGCTGTTTTAGCCATATTCACCATATATTTATTAAAATTAAGGAAGATACCTTTAAAATATAAACATTTTCATTATTATTAACATTCAGCATCATATTCATCTTCAGGTTCTCAGTTAAGTATAGAAAGGCATATGCTTTCCTAGTATAACTACCCTGAACTCGTTTTAAATCGTCGATTTTCTTACTGTTAATTGAACTTTTGATCCTTTGTAGGTTTTAGTTAATGATTGTGATACAGGCGTAATAAATCTTTTCTTTAACATAAACGAAATTTACATGAATCGATATACTCTTCGGCTATGATGGTTTCGTTTTATAGTATCATAAATAAAACTCATATATGTATGTGTGTCGAAGAGGCAAATGTTTTCTTTTGAACTTTTAGAACATTTTTCTTTTATAATTCTGTCGACAAAATTTCTTTTTTTATAGAGTCGGTCACCATTTTTGAAATTTCACTTTAACTTTTTTCTTTCTTCACTTTTAAGTTCTTAGATTGTAAATGTAGAACTGAACTTTGTGATCAAATTAAAATATTCTTTTGGAACATAGAAACGATTATATTTTCTCACATTTCTTTTAATAACTCCAAAATTACGGTAATTAGGTAAAAATGTATGACCGCGTACGGGAAAATACTGATAATAGTTTTTTCAAAACGTTTGAATGGGATAAGATGAAGGGACTTATGTGATTTTTACCCAGATGTGAATGATTGTGAGCTCGTTTGCAACAAAAAAAGTCTGTTTGAAAAAAGCTTGATTTATATGTGATTTTTGAAACGACTGTTTCAATTGCATTCGAATATTAAAAATTTGTTATTAACATTATTTGACTAGAAATTTTAGGCAGAGTTGGGCCGTACTAGAATTATCTCTCGGTAAGATTTCGATATTGAATAAAAATATATAAAATATAAGTTATTGCCATTATATAACAAATTTAAATCTATATCCGAATCGTAAATTCGAAATCAACAACCAGGTTTGCTTGAAAAACACAGAACCCCGGCGGTTTTTTTTTTAAATCATATAAATTTTCGAACTTTGAGTAGGAATCAGGCGATTTATTGAAAAATTATATTTTTAAAATGTCTCTGGGAATTAATTCTGATATTGTGCATGGGAGTCTGAAAAGGGAAGAAGCGACCTTACAGCGCATTCAATAATTTGTTTGGATCTTCGCACTTCCCTTTCTGGAAGATTGATTTAAAATCATTCTCACACAAAATATTTTTAAAAGAAATACCTAATTTCTCCATTAATATGTCCATAACTTAGTTATTTCAGTGAATCTGTTGGACCATAGTCTTCAACCTGGCACCAAGCACCATGAACGAATTCAACGAGCTTTGTCTCATGAGCTGTTACCTGAAATTGCGCTGCTTTTCACCTGGGATCCTCCAGACAGCAGCATTTGTCCCTCTTCGGTTGCCAAATATTTCACAGATATTGGGTATCAAGTGGATATTTGCCCAACGAAGGTGACAAATCAGCAGGAGTACGACTTGCCCTTTCCGAAAGTGGATCCACTCAAACTAAAGAGCGACGGAGCACCGCACGAATTGGTTGAAGCTGTTGCAATGTGCATGCTGAGCTGCGACTTCGAGTCCGAGTTGAGCTCCTACGAACCAAGCGAACCAGTTGAGAAAATTAAAACAGCCAGCGTTGTTCACTGCAAAGGCCTATTTTCTACAGATTTCCTTTTAAAACTGATGGAAGCTTTAAGGTATTATAAAACTTTTAGGTATATAAACAATTATTTAATTTTCGCATATATTGCAGGAGTAGTTGTGAAAGTAAAAAGATGTCTCCTTGGGTGGCTGTTTTTATTCGAGGTTTCCAAAACTCGCCTCTGAGTTTTTCAAAGCGTGAGCATGTCTTTTCGTGCAATGGCGATAATTATGTTATTTTATTCTTTTATGAAAATCAGAAATATTTGCTATACCAAAATTCGAGTACCAATAAATCAAACAAGAAATAAGAAAACAGTTTTTTGTTCCTTTACTATTATTTTAAAGAAGATAAAATCTGTGACCATTAGTTAACAAATGATAACTTAAAGATTCTCTGGTATTGATGTGAATCTATTTGTTTCAGGCATATTCGTAATAATCCAATTAAATTCTATATTCAATAGAAAAGCTATAACAATGGTGTATTTTAGTATGTAATATCTCCATTTTTGTACAAACGTATACAATATTTAGATCTGTAAATTATAACAGATTTCCAAATCACCATTAAAGTAATGGGGAGACTAATTTACAATTTTCAAAAATTTAATTTTTTTAATATTAATTAAACATGTGTAGAATATCATCCTACTAAACCTATTTATTTATTTATTTATTTCTGGCCACTGGAATTATGCCTAAGGTTATTAACAAGAATTAACTTGTGTTATTATTATTACCTGAGATAGATAGACGCAAAAGTAAGAAAAAATTGTGAGAAAATCTACGTTTATATTTGAAATAGCTAATTTATCTGCTGTTCTTACCTGGAAGATGGTCACCTCACCTAGACGTACTAAAAATTTGGAACGGTATTCGCAGTTCTTTCGGGGCCGGCACGCCTGCCTTTTTTTATCCTTTCAAACGTTGGTATTCAGGCCTATTCCAGAATCCGTCGGCGAGGTTACGAAAACGAAAAAAATGGTATCTAACAATCTACATAAGTGAAGTTTAGTTTGCTGCCACTGCAGAAAGGTTATACAGTTTTCAACGGCATTACCAGTTTCAGCTTCCTTCAGATCGTTAAATACCATTTTTTTAGTGTTCGGAATTTCAACGACGTATTCTGAAATAGGCCTCATTGTCTTCTAATACAAGCGCGGAAGTCACGTAAGGAAGGGTCGAAAAATAATTTTACGAGAAAACTGAAGGACTACTTTGTGACCCCGTAGTTGAAGTTTTAATCGGTAGGTCATTTAATCCCACAATGTTTGAGTGTTCAAACTTTAAACGCGTTTTTCTCAAAGCCACATTTTCGGTAACCTCGTATAAGATAACTCAAAAACTATTTGATAATTAGGGTTCCGTACCCAAAAGGTAAAAACGGGACTCTATTACTAAGACTTCGCTGTCTGTCCGTCCGTCTGTCTGTCACCAGGCTGTATCTCAAGAACCACGATAGCTAGACAGTTGAAATTTTCACAAATTATGTATTTCTGTTGCCGCTATAACAACAAATACTAAAAACAAAATAAAATAAATATTTAAGTGGGGCTCCCATTCAACAAACGAGATTTTTTTGCCCTTTTTTGCTCGATATCAATAATGGCAACAGGTAGGCACTTGAAATATTCACAAAATATTCAGTTGTATTTTTACTTTTATAATAAATAATAAAATTAAAATAAAATAAATATTTAAGGGGGGCTCCCATCCAAAAAACTCCATTTTTTGCCTATTTTTGCTCGATATCAATAAATGGTAATAGGTAGGCACTTGAAATATTATAATATGAAATTTGTGTACCTACTGTTGTTTACCTAGTCAATGGTACGGAACCCTTCGTGCGCGAGTTCGACTCGCACTTGGCCGGTTTTTTTTATATTTGGCACACTTTAAGATAACAAGATTTCCTTTAATTTGAACCTAAAATTCCTTGAAAATTATTAAAGGAAAACAATTTGTTCATTAAAATATATATTAGATATATCATGATATTTTTCTTTTTTATTTATTTAATCAACAGGTACAAAGATCATCTGACTTACAAAGTGAAAATGAAAAGATACAGATAAATAATGAAAAATAATAAAATGAGGTAAATATAGAATTGGATTAAAATCACAACAAGCCTTGTCTTGTAGTTAGTTTATCACAATTAAAGTAAATAATATTCTAAAAAATGTATTGTAGTTCTTAGACATGGCTGTGATTGGTTCAAAGGAACTATAATTAGTCCTGTGTTTAGTTTAGCTTAGAAGCAACAATCTTTCATCATAGGGAGAAAGTTAAGGGATCGCTCCATGGTTACTCACGAAGAGGAAAACGTAGGAACCGTCTCTGAATAGCCTCGATACGTGGACATCATAGTAGGGCATCCAAACTATTGATGCATACTCTAGTATAGAGCGGAAAAAAGCACAATATAAAGTTTTTAATAGGTAGAGGTAAAAAATAACCCTAGACCAGCGCTTGATGAAACCTAGGGCAGAATTTACGCGACTGACTATACTATCGATATGTTTGCTGAAATCAAATTTACTGTCAATAATTACGCCAAGATCAATAACGGCCGCTCGGCGTGATAAAGAGTCGCCAAGAATTTTGTATGCATACTCAACGGTGGATTTTTTTTCCTGGAAAACGAGAATGCTGCACTTGTCAATGTTTAAAATTAAATGATTTTTTTGAACAATATGTGTAAAATTAAACAATTTTTTGAAAATCGAACCTTTGGATTTAAACACGTATCATTTTCCGAATTTTCACTTTTTTTCTTTTTAATTCTTTATGTTCATATACACAGAGCGTCTGGGTGTTAGAAAATTAAAATATTTTGGGTCAAATGTTTCAGATCAATTCAGCAGACGCTGAGACTCCGGTGGAAGTGTCGTACATCCGCAAGTTTTAAATATTAAAAACAAAAAAAATTAATTTGTTTTTAAATTAAAACATGTTATAATATGTACAAAAAATTTTAATTATGTAGAATATATAGTTTCGATACAAAAATTAGTCTCTCCTTTATATAATTCAAATCGAGAGGACATGAATTGAGGAAAAATAAGCATGAACGGCAGCACAGAGAGGTTATATAAAACAAAAATTGTGAGTTTCACCCTCCCCCAGGGACGTAACTGATTACAGACCCATCATCATTCTTTGCTTCTTGTCGAATGCCCTGGAGAAGATCATGCATAATCAAGTAATGAGTTTCAACAGTGCACATAAGTTTTTGTATGTATGGCAATCTGGTTTCCGATCCTTCCACAGCTGTGAAACAGCTATGCTCAAGTAACAACGGATATTCGAGAAGCTCTGGGACCTCTTCTCATCTCACTATTTATATATGACTTAAATGATGTTGTGAAGAGCGCTAAAATCCATTTGTATGCTGATGATGTGCAATTATACCTTTGTTGCCCGATAGACCAAAGCAGGGATTGCGTTGACTTTCTTAACCCTGACCTGAACAGATTATTATACCAGCGGTCCGTACAGACTGCTCTTAATCTGAATCCCTTAAAATCGAGCTGTATTGCATTTCATTCTTCCAACCTTGCGCTCCTAGATCTTCCTCCCATCTTATTGAATGGATCTACCTTACCATTATGTGAATAGAATAAAAAGCCTTGGAATAACAATAAACCCAAATATGAGTTGCTGCGATCAAGTTTCTAAAACCTTGAAAATGGTATGGTCTTCGCAGATTATGGTTGTCGGCGTCCATCTGGCCAACTGGCACTCGCCTCAAGCTAGTCAAGTGCTTACTGATGCCTCTTTTCACCTATGGCAGTTTCCGAAGGTGGATAGTAACTGCACTAAAAGATTGGATATCGCCTTTAATGATTTCATTCGATTTATCCATGGGCTGCGCCGCTTTGACTATGTATCGAAAACAATTGTACTTAGGCATTTTTGGTTTTGCTAGCCGATGAATGAAAAATGGTGTATATAAGAATTGTATTGCATTTCCCGATAGTAAAAAGACAAATTTTTTTTTTAATTCAAACTTTTATTAATTTTGTAATAGGTGGTCTCCAAAAAAAAACACAATTATAGGAACATCCGATTTCGCGTTAAATAAGATAAAAAATAACAGCCTCTTTAAAAAATTGGCTTCGTATTAGGTGGCATACTTTAAATGTCCTCGCATAATTTAATTACATTCGTAGAAAGTATAAATGTATAAAACTTCAGTTTATTATAAAAGTTACAAATTATACAGTAATACTCAAAATCTGAAATTAAATGTCAAGTAAAATAACTTGGGAATTAGCCGCGAGTGGCGACGGAAGTACCGGCTCTTCGTCACTGCTGTTTTCGCTTTTCAATAAGTCACCCGGAATAAGTTCTGCCTGCGGGGGAACTTCCAATTGTTTTGAAAGTTTCAGTAGTTCATGTTTGGTATGATTTAAATCCAAAATCACTTCCTCGTTATCAGTGGATGTATCAGACGAATCATCAACCTTTTTTTCGTATTCCTTGCCATCCTTTTTGTTACTAGAAGATGATGATGCCGATGGCTCAACAGAGGGAAGTGCTTCGCCGTTCCCACTCCCACCCTCAGCGGTTTCAGATCGTGCCTGATCCTCTGAAATGTTTTAAATATGTTGAATTAAATCAATTGAATTTATGATGAAAGGCCGTACCATTGGCATTTTCGGAGCATAGGTTATAGGACTGCCTTGCAAGTCCTCCATAAAATATTCCTGGTAAGATCATTAATGCAGAGCTTACTGCTAAGAATACAGTTAGACTGCTTTTTTGTTTTTTATTGCAATGACTTTTAGCCCAAACCGTTTCGACATGTCGCATCTAACGAAGAAAATAAAATATACGAGTATAATAATAATTTCATGTTTTTCTCCGAAAGAAAATATGTAAATTATTTTAAAGCTGAAATTTTCTAATGCCAAACCAGCAATTAGTTCGCCCGTCAACCACTTTTAACACTATGCATAGTTGCAACCAGAAAAAACACAACTCCAAAAGACCTATTTTAGAAAATCAATTTTTTAATTTAATGGCCTCAATTGCTTACTAAGAAAATTACCAAATATTTAATAACCGCGATTTGTTTATTAAAAACACGTTGAGTAACGCAACAAAACAAATGCCGCGAATTAGTTCGCGTGGTATTTATTTTATTACTAAGTAGCGAATGCCCGTGACAGTTCGAATGGTATTTATTTTATTAGTAAGCATATATGGGACCGCATAGTACGGAGATCTGACCTTGGATCTACTCAACGGATCGAAATGAAACTTGGTTATGTTATTAAATCAGATTATTAGAAAACTCCATTGATATCCGCCGAACTGTTTTCACATGATGCGCGAACTAACAGACAGACAGACAAACAAACAAAAATTCTAAAGAATATTTTGGCTTCTATTTTATGCCAAACAACGTTAAAACGTTATAAACAAATATTTAATTGATATGAATCTTTGGAGGAACATTTTTGGGATTTCTTACTCAATGGATTTTTAGCACTTTTTGTCATTTTTTCAAACTTACTTAATAAAATAAGTGTTGAATGACCAATAGGCAATAAGAGAGGATTAACTTCATTTTTACATTGTGGAAAACTGATATATGTACATAATAATAATTTGATTGATAACTAGGCATCATCAAGTTAACTTACAAATAAAGGTAATAATCAATTGTCAATTCCATACATAGTTTCATAGTTTGATACAAAATGCGATTAAGAAAATGTATTTATAATTACAAGATTTCGATGCATATTTAGCTAATAAAGGGACTACCAAACATTTTTCTAATCAATTTCAGTCAGTCTTAATGTTGGAGGGAAGTATCTCCTTATTACGTGGCTCAAAGGAATTTACGTACACTCTGGTAAAATATTTAAATATTTAAAAATATCTATGTACGTACGACTACTGTGCAAAATGCGAAAAATATATACATATGTAATTTTATTGTACGCACCCTAAACAAGATTACAACCTGAAACTATGTATGTAATGTAAAAATATTAAATAAATAACAGAAGAAATTTCGCATACTAATACGTAACAAAATTGTTGCTGTGAAAAAAATGCATTTGAAAATAAATTTTTAATTTTGTAATCGCTGCATAAAGTTTCAATTTTGCAATAATTACTTCCGAGAAATACAAGTTTTTGGAATATTGGCCCCTTTTGGATTAACTAGTTTAAAATACTTACATTTTCAAAAATTTCCCCACAAATACGTCCGGGGCTTTCCTCTCTTATATCTTTGTAGACACCAATTATTTTTTGGTAAAAGTCATTACATTTGGTGCATGACTCGTTTCCATTTTGATCTACACAATTATGGAAATTTTCGCAATCTTTTACAAAGGAATTAGTCTCATTGAAATGAACTTGACATTCTGAAAATAGTATGAATCTTAATCTGTAAATGAACTTTTGATTTGTACATCCTCACCGTTACATGTTAGCTCCTTCCACAGTAGTTGTGAATAGTTATAAATATAATTTATAATTTTTAGATCGTCCTTGTATTCCTCTTTACATTTTTTCGTGGTTAAACTGTCTTCACCTTCCATAAATTCTTTGTATAAAATATCAACTTCCTTGTATTCATTATAACATCCGGCGCAATACTGCGCTGTTGGCATTAAGTGTGTTAGAACACACATAGAGAGCAAATTCTCTCGCGCCCAGAGTCTACTGAGCCGTCCTTCGCATGTTTTTTTAGCTTTTTTTCCCTTTAAGGAAAATATTATGCATATGCAAATATTACTTAAAAAATATACTTTTATATAAAATCTTTTATATGCCAAAAAAGTTAGTCTTAAGCTATTTTATTTGACAAATGGCGATTGTTATTTATGTATGTGGATTTGCAAGGTTAAATAGCTGAAGTTTTTTAAAGGTCATAAAACCGTTAGTTTTCAAAATGAATAGCATCTAGAGCCCAGGGAGCTAATTAACGAAAAGCTTAGTACCATTAAAAAGTCTTATACCACGCCCGTTAACGTACGTAACAATGTCTAAAATAAAATTATATTGCACTGCACAATATTTAATAAATTCATAATATGTTTATGTATATTTTAAATTATTTTGTCATTTTAAATTGCTCATTATTCTAACATTTGTGAACGAATTTTTCTCTTACGGTTAGTATAATTCCAGATTCTGATTCATTTCATTTTCTTGATTTTTTTAAACTTTGACCTTTTTTAGGCGTATATTTGTTGAAACAGTCCTTTTAATAAAATTTCATAAAAATAATATTATAGAAAAATTAAATGCAGGGAATAACACTCTAACAAAAAATTTAAAATTTGTAAACTCAAAAATATAGGGTTTTACAGATTTTATAAAGTTTAGTTAAAATTTTTAACGTTAGCGCTGTTTGCTGATGTCGAGATTTACATCCCATTTTAAAGTGAATTTAATCTAGAGCATGGAAATCTTAAGAAAATTTGAGGGTTTTTTGCGCTTTTTTCATAAAAGTCAAAATGATAGAACAGCTATTTGTTTGTATAAAAAACGGTCACCTTCTCTAGTTATGGCTGGTTTTCATTGAGTACTTGCCATATAGCATCAGCGAGCATTAAAAAATTATCTTTTAACAAAAATTAATACAATAGTAATCAAAAAAAATAAGAAATATAATAATAAAATGTAATAATTGGAAGTATTTCTTTTTATTATTTTCTTTGTGTATTAATCACTCCTATTTATCCACTTTATCGACATAATACATACGGGGGACACGTTCCTCGAAAATATAGGATTGGGTTGACATTAACGGGAAAAAAACGTGGAAGACCTTCTAAGGCATATGAAGCATCCTGCCCCCAGCCCCCCATCCCTCCCTGTTTCTTTAAGTGCTTAATTTATTATTTAATAGAAGCATTTCCTAGATTAATATTATTATGAAAGAAAGTATAATCGGGGTTTATACTTAAAAACAACGATAAACAGCACAAACATTTAAAACTTTAACTAAACTTTATGAAAAGTATGTAATGTAAGAGATAATTTTTTTAATGCTCGTTGATACTATATGACTAGTACTCAATGAAAACCAGTTATAACTAGAGAGAAGGTGACCGTTTCTTATTAAAAAAAATAGTTGTCCTATCATTTTGACTTTTTAAATCTCGATATCGGCAAACAGCGCTAACGTTAAAACTTTTAACTAATCTTTATAAAATGTGTAAACCCCTATATTTTTGAGTTTACAAATTTTAAATTTTTTGTCAGAGTGTTATTTCCTGCTGTTAATTTTTCCATAATATTATTTTTATAAAATTTTATTGCTAAATGGACTGTTTCAATATACGTCTATGAAAAGTCGAAGTTTATAAAATTATTTTTATGGGTTTTTTGTAATAAAAAGTTGTAATATTGAATATGGGACTTTTAAACATAACAACAACAAATTTCTAATAATTAATTAAAAAAAACAAAAATTATAAGCTTTAGTTTTACTATGATAAAGTCAAAATACTTCTTAAAAAAAATTTTTATGTTAATAAAAAAAATATTTGTTTATATTTAGTACATATCATAATTTAGAAGCTTATATACTTAGTATTATGTATAAAAAATTTCATCTAAATATCTCAACAAATAAAAAAGTTACAGATTTATGAGACGAAAAACGTCGTTTGGGCCCACTGTGGGGCGGTCTGGTACCCCAGCTATAACTGCTTATTATGAGTAAGCTATTGATTATTTGAATTTGCAAAAAATCACCAGGCATTTTTAAAACGGTGCTCTATAAGTAGATAAGAGTTTTTTGGAAAAATATAGAGTAAAAAATTAAAAACTGTCGGAAAATCACAAAAATAACTATTTTTTCTTTAAAAAAATTCATAAATAGATGGAGGCGTCTGGTGCCCTGGTGTGGCAGTTATGGGTTAAAAATGTTTCCACCAGATTTAGGTAAATAATTGTACACTAGTGTTGAAAATAAAGGAAAATTTACTTTAGTTCGATTTGCCATTTAACAAGACAAATGCTTGCTCGCCATCGTCGATAAGTGGAAAAAGATATTTAATCTTTACATTGTTAATTTCAAGGAATCATAAAGAATGGGTTAAATGAAAAGATGGAAATGTCTTTAATTTAAGATATTTATACAATTTGCAACGAAACTTTGTGGGAATATGCAAAAAATCGTGATGAATTTTCGAAATATCAAAGATAAAAATCTCAGGAAGTACAAGAGACTAACAAAGTTATATCAAAATGCGTGAGACTTCAAACTCATTTTGTCCTAAATTAATATTATTACTATTGATGTTAAAGAACTAGCAACTAACGATTCTACAAAACTGTTTAACAATTTAACAAAACGGTAAAAAACAGCACTTCTTTTTAAAAAAATATATCAACTGCAACAGATGAAAATTTACATATTGATTACGCTCGCCATTCTACGTATTTAAATAAGAAATTATTAAAATACGTTAATTACTCAAAAATTGTAAGCTAGATTGCGAATTTTGAAGCACATTGACTGGACTAAACTGTACTTCCCCGACACGAAAAAATTTAGAGCTATGGCAGGGTGTTATTAGAGTGAACTAACTCAAAAGTATGAATAACTATTTATTTCAATATTGATAAAGTAATCTTATCAAGTATCAACTTAGTTTTATTCTTTAAATTTACTAATATGTGGACAACATTTTCCGACTTTTTGCTTATCATGTTAGGGAGGGGCCTCATAAAATTGGTACGGCTTATATGGCAGTAGCTTCATCCTTGACAATAACCAACATTGTAGCCGTATTCAACACGGTTTTCCTGTAATTATTGTAAATATAAAATACCAGCCGAAGCATGTAGTAAAGAGTCAAACATCGCGATTAAAAAAAAACCAATCCATCTAATAAACAGAATTACTATCCATCTAAAAGACTAGAAAATGTATTTTTTAAGTTAGTGTCAACATTTGAAGTAAATTGATTAAAGTTATTTGAGTTACGCTGCTAACCAACTTTAAAAATTGTTTCAAGAAAAATATGTTTAAAATTTTATATGCGGCAAGCAGCATAGCGGAGGCGTTTGACACGGGAGCTTTTTATATGTACACTACATAGCTGAACCGTACCCGGCGTTGCCCGGGCACAACTTTCCATAAAAATGTGACGTTGTCGAATTCAAATTTGTTAAATGTCACTCAGGAAGTTAAGCGCAACATGCCCATAGAATTTCTTTTCAATCGCCTAAATACTTTTTGCATGACTCACCGTAAACATATCTCTGCTCAACATTTATTTCTCCTCTCTTCTTTCTCCCTTCTTCCCCCCTCCCTTTCCAATTGTGATGCATAGCTTATATCACTTAGGAGGTTGTGCGCAACATGCCCATAGAATATCATCTCAATCGGGTAAGTACTGCTCTAAATTTCCCCCTATCACCCCACCTTTTCCATTGCGATGCATAGCCTGTCACTCTGGAGGTTATGGGCAACATGCCCGTAAAATGTCATCTCCTGATAAGTGCTTTTTCCGTGACTCCATAAACATATCACTGGCGTTTAGAATTTCGTAAATGTTAACAATGGTAAACAATTAAAAGAGTAGCCTTTGTCACTCCTGACAACCTGCTCTTTATGTCTGTAAAGTGTCATCGAAATAGGTTCAGCCGTTTCGAAGATTAGCCCGGACAGACAGACAGACACAAAAAACATAACCTATGTCAGTTTACTACTTTTAATTTCAATAATACATGATAAAATTTTCAGGATCATCGGTTGAACGGCCTAGGAGCCCATTCGTACCAAGCACACACACAAACTTTCGCTTATATATATGTACTACATATTATAGATGAAATATTTTGTAAAAGGAAAATCTCCAGTTTATGAAATCAGCGACCTCGAAAACCCTCAAGTACTGAGTTTGGTGGAAATAGCATAAACTTTACAATTTGACAGTCAGCCATCTTGAATTCGTAAATTCTGACAGCCGGGATGAAATCAGTGACCCCGAAAACCCCCAAGTACCAAGATTGGTGGAAATCGCATAAACTTAAAATTTTGACAGCCTTCCATTTTGAATTCATAAATTTTGACAGTCAGATTGAAATCAGCGACCCCGAAAACCCCCAAGTACCAAGTTTGGAGAAGATCGCATGAACTTTAAAATTTGACAGTCCGCCATCCCCTCCTCTCCTTTCCCCTTTATTAGCCAATTACAAAATATTGCCTATAGCACTCAGGAGCGCATGCGCAATACACGTAAGTGAATTACAATCTTTTTTCTATAAAAAACCTTTAAATTTGCAATAGAAAATATCGACGGTCACTTATCGAGATAAAAACTATCCTATCTTTTAAGTTGGACCAAACAATACACATCTACAAAATTTCATCGAAATTGGTTCAGCGGTTTCGGAGTAAACGTAACATCGTGACACGAGATTTTTATATATAAAGATATATGTATAACTTTAAGAAAACACTTTAACCACTATAAAACCACTGTGCGTTTTGAAAAAAAAATATATATATATATCTATTGACTAAATTTATTTCAAATAATTCTGTAACAATGGTCTTGACGCGGTGATTGATTTCGCAGATTTCGGAGAATATCGTCAATTAACCAAAAGGGAAAATATCATATGATTATTATAATACGAACAAATAAAAAGCACAATTCGGGATGATCTCCTTTGTCAGTCAAGACTTTTATAAATTTTAAAAAATAAATCCAATTAAGTTCTTAAAATATTATAATACAAAAATCGTATATATGTAGTTTCCTACTTATAATGTAAGATTATCTACGTTAGTTATTCTTAGATCCATTTTATAGATGTAACATTAACTTTTTGAGTGAAAATGTAAAAATGCAAAACTCTACTTTTTTGATCCAACTGACTATGTACATATAACACCTAAAACCTCACTATTTTAAAGCTTTAAAACAATAGTTAGTAGTATGTAGAATGCACTTATTTTTTTGGGAATTGTGAAGTAATGTGATGTTTAAAGAAATAAATATGAAGAAAATTAAGGAAGTGATAAATAAAATTAGTTAGTATTTGTAGTAAAATAGTTTTTTTATTTGAACATATTGAATCTTTTAAGCGCAATTTAATACCATTTCTTTGTGTTTCGAGCACTTTTCAAGGTTATACTATACATTGAATAAATAGATATAATCTTTGCTATTTCATTGTGAATTGTTTTTTTATGATCTTAATTTTTCGTGCCAAATACATATCGTTGGTATAGGGATATAATGTACATACATATTACAAATGATTATGTTGCAATATGCAGAGGATGTCACGCTACTTCTCCGAATGTTTCAACAAGATAACGACTTCAAACATACTTCGAGGATGGTGAAAGATTGGGTTAAAAAAAAGGGACTTCATGCCATTCACTGGCCAGAATTAAACCCAATAGCGTACTTGTGTAGCATTATTAAGCAGAAATAAACTAAGTATTAAAGGAGTACACCACTGTGACGGATCCAAAAAAAAAATTATTTTTTGTATTTTCTGAAAGTATGTACAATACATATACTTTTAGAAATAGCACAGACTTTTAAGTCCTAATTCGTAAAAATGATGAAACTGTAGCCTTAAAAGTGAGCGCAGTTAACACAGCATGTAAAGTTTAATTTTCAATCTCGTTTTTCTCACAACGACTTTTCTCGTTCTGGTCGGAATCATAATTCTAGCTATAATTTTTGATCTTCAGTTTAAAAAAACCAAAAAATTCGTAATTATAGTAGCTATCGTTGCACGTGACAATTTTTTTTTAATGTAGTATTTTATAAGCCTCCGAATATGAGCAAAAACTTTTTTTCAACATTTGACTATTTTTTTTGAACATCCACTATTTTGTGAAATGTTTCTTTTTCGAAAAACGGCTACGTGCAACTTTTATGTCAGTGGCATATAGAAATGGACTACTCGTCCCATACAAAACATCTATGTACCTAGTCTTGCCATAAATTCTGTCACACAATTTCTAATGCGCGCTTTCTCAGAAATTAGCCTGGAATTGTACCGTTATGTTGCACTTTATAACAAATCAACTGTATGGTGTAATATTCCGGTCAGTTTGGTGACAGGCTTTGACTAGTAATTATGGAGTGGGGCGTAAAAGAAAATCGTATCGCTGTAATAGCACTCCATAAGTGTCGAAAAAGTTCTTCTGAAATTTTGAGTTTGCTGAAACCGCTCAAAATAACAAAAAAAATTCATTTATCGTGCCATAGAACGATTTAATGAAATCTTAGGCATAGATGATAGAGCAAGGACCGGTCGTCCACGTACCGTTAGAACAGTCAGTGCCATCAAAACTGTCCGAGGGCGCATACGTAGAAATCCACTGCGCAAACAATAAATTTTGTCGAGGGAGTTGGAAATCCCCACAAGATCGATGAGTAGACTCATTCGAGATGACCTTCATATGAAGGCTTATCGTCGGTCAACAGCCCACATGTTGACTCCACGGTTAAAGCAAATAAGATTGGAAAGATGCAAGTATCTCTTGCTTTGGCACGCAACCAATGGCCATGAGAACATCCTCTTTACCGACGAAAAAGTTTTTACTGTGGAGCAAGTTTTTAATAAACAAAATGATAAGGTTTATGCAACATCATTAGAAGAAGCTAAAAAAACGGTTCCCAGAGTGCAACGAGGCCATCATCCAGCTTCTGTAATGGTTTGGTGGGGTGTATCCCATAAAGGAGTCACAACACTCCATTTTTGCGAAAAAGGAGTCAAAACCGGTGCGGCGGTGTATCAAACCAATGTGCTAGAAGGTGTTGTGAAACCTTTATCGCAAACTCTCTTCGGTGGACAACATTGGGTTTTCCAGCAAGATTCTGCTCCTGCTCACAAAGCAAAAAGCACACAGGAGAGGCTACGCAACAACATTTCTGCTTTTATTGCACAAGAAGATTGGCCATCCGGGAGCCCAGATTTAAATCCGCTGGATTATGCTTTATGGACAGAGTTAGAGAACAAAGCCTGTAGAACTCCCCACCGTAATTTGGACAGTCTGAAAAATCGTTGGTGAAAGCAGCAAATGAAATGTCGTTGGATACCGTGCGTGCCGCTATAGACCAGTGGCCAAAACGTTTAAAAGCTTGTATAAAAGCAAAAGGAGGTCATTTCGAGTAAAGTTATTATTATTCAATAAACAATAACTTATTAAAATAAATTTCGTTAAAAAACCCATATTATCTTTTATTGTTTAGATTTCATGCTACTTTAAAGTTGTGACAGAACTTATGGCACGACTAGGTATATCAAAATAGTGCACTTTTCGTTCCGTCTTTCTCACACCATTAACGAATTTTGAGCAGTGTGGATTTGAATTATTGTCAAATGCATTCTTGGAGCATTACTCAGTTTTAATGACATAAACCCATCAAGTAATTACACGGAAAATTATTAAATAATTGGTTTTGTATCTTAAGTCCCTTAAAAGGAATGCACACATGAAATTACCCCACTTTGAGATACAATTGAATTTCACACAATTTCTAAGTTTTCGGCAGAAATTTTGTTATGATAATTAGACTTTTAGTATCCCATATTGCAAATTCATCTTATTTTATGTCTGATTTGCCGTCTAAAATGGCACAAAAACCGCAAGAAACCTAGGTGGCGTAATGTGGCGAATTAATTCGGATTTAATTGGATTTATGTCCTTTTATTGTCACTAAAATTAAGTGGAGATTATAGCAAAATGACAAAAGTACTATAATTATGACTTTTGAGTTCTTAAAACAGTTATTTAGCGATATTAACCATATTTCCAGAAGTGAGCATTGCGACGATTAGCTGAACATTTCCAATGAAAAATGTGTTATTTCAGAAACTGCTCACTCTAAAATTATTTGAGATTTAATGTTAAGTCTAGAGGAATTAGATTTAAGTGAGCAGGATCCAATTAAAAATAAATATGATTTTTTAATTTGCTGCCTTTTGAAGGCGCCTATCTTGCCTAATGCGAAAGAAATAGATAGATATACATATGCTTCCTATATCTGAATTCTCCTTCGGTGAGAACTATCGAAAGGGTGCACCATTTGAGACAGCAAACTGAGTGGTTCATTTCTATATGTCAATGTTTTATGTAGATTAAAAAGCATTTTATTTTTATTTCTCGGATTAACCATTCTGAAGTTAGAGATCGGGCCGTTGCACCACATTTTTTATTCAGAAACTAATTTATCTGAATAACTTCGTCAATTTTTAATTATCTTTAATAAAAAACTTGCAAGAAATAAATTCAATTTATGCTTAATAACATACATTTTTGTCAAATCAAATAATCTAATAGGTTAAAAAAAACGGAGAAAAGACCTTTTTTCAGCCCGTCACAGTGGTGTCCTGCCTTAAGCGGAAGAGCAAAAAAGTACAAATGGACACTATTATTAAGTTAGTAAATTCTATGCCACACAGATGCGCTAAATTGATCAAATTCAAAAATAAACAACCGCACACCTATTACTAAACAAATTTCAATATGGCGGTAATGTTTTGCACAAGTGTTTCACGGACTTCTTGATGAATTGTGTTTATAATTTTTAAAGGAAAGAATGAAATATCCTGATTTGTTTGTTAATTGAAGATTAAGGACAGAATAATAAAATCATGTAGTTTTGATTAACAAGTACACCCAACCCTTTTTTTGCACGAATTTTTTGTTTTAGCACGAATTCCAAAATAAAAAATTAATTAATTAAAATAAATTAAGATAATTTCAAGTTTTTACGATGTCTTACATAGAATATCTACATATGAACACTTAATTACATACTATGTATACATATGTACACAAAAAAATAAAATGCAATTGGAGAACTATCCGAATTTTATTATATTAGGACTCTCAAGTCGCATTTTATGTTTCTAGTGAAATTGAGTTAAGTACATCCAACTCTTTTTTTGCACGGTTTCGCCTTTCTTTTCCTTATTTCATCTTATAGGGTTTTTAAAGTTGTGGAACACCTCCTCAATTTTACTATGTGCAGCATGTCTTTTCTACACGATTTTCGTTGGAACATATGTATATACCGTGTAAAAGGAGAGTTGGGTGTACCTATGTTGAAAAATTGTTGAACGGTGCTAATGTTTTGCACACAAGTGTAAATTCAAATATACTAAAAATCAAATGGCAGAACATAAAAAGAAATCATCGTTGATTTTTAATGTTTAAGTATATGGACTATTATTTTAATAATAATTCCTTTTCGGCTGTTTCTGGTTTTCGTTCCTTTCTCTTACTTAACTTATTTGCAGAAGAACTGTGCAATGAAGACGAGGCAGGTTCTGCTGAAGTAGACGGTAACCTTAAATTACTGGCGGGCGGACTTCTGTTACTGCTCGTATTCGTTTCAGTGCTGGCAACATTGCGTGTAGTATTATTTGTAGTACTATCCTCTCCATTTGCATTATCTAAAACATTTACATTAACTTGATTTACTTTATATAAAAACTTCAGACCTATTGTCCCATGATTTCGTTCCGCACGTTTTGTAATTATTATCATACTGCAGTAAAATAAAATTACAAGAAAAGCCAACGAGACACACACACCAGAATATGCGACCAAATTAGACTCACGTTTGCAACATTTTAAATCTCTTGACCAAGTAATCCTGCTTTTATTCATCTAAATTTAATAAAACTCATATATCAAAAACGGGCGTTGTTATGAAAATCCAGAATACTTGCCATGTCTTGTATATCAAAGCATATTTTGCCTTTATGTCTACTTTCTATGCTTTCGTACATACTATTTATTTGAAGATAAAATTGTTTGCAGGATATACAAGGTTGTTTTTTCTGTAGAATGCATGACTTAAAATCAGTTATATTATTTAACATATCTTCCGTTTCATTCCTGTCAGTCCAACATTCTGAAAAGTGTATCAATGATTTCTTCAAGATATAATTCCTTTTAATTCCACGCGGTTTACCTGAGCAAAATCCTTTATTCCATAATCCTGTTAATTGGTCATACACTGTCTCAACAATATTCATTCTGTCTCTGTCGAAGTATATACTTTTGCACGAAATATTCGTTTTTGTATCGTTTGCATTTACAAAATTATTATAGTGGTCTGTTAACAAATCGTAATGATCCTTGCATGAATCACAAAATGATACAGGTACAGAGTTTTCCACTGCGCATCCAGTAAATTCTTTTTCTGCAAATATGAGCTTTCTGACATATTCAGAGCATGGCAGTGTTTTATTTTTTTTGCCCTTCGAAGGAAAAGATAAATAATATATATTCACCATTTTAACGAAAACACATTCTAATTCAAATTAAATAAAAAGTTAATATAATTTAATAAGTTAAAAGAGATAGTGATTTTAAATATTTGAAAAAATTAACATCAATTTCTTGCAAATTTCGTTGCATCATACATTTAATTTATGGTTATAAAATCTATCTATCTAGACTATAACTGTTGTTAAAGATATTTTCGAGAAATAATTCGTAGTGACATCAACTTCTTGCCCTCGAAAGCTTCTTTTCAGGAATTTTCATGGATAAAGCCGTTTTCAAAAAAATATTTGGCTGAGTCTACTCACAATTCAAGGAAGCATATATCTCATGAGTTGAAGGTGATAAATTTAGAGTCTGGCGCGAATTCTCCCTTTGGCGGACACTTAGTTTATAAGATGGTTTCTAAGAAGCCACTTGCTATATCTTCGGTTATGACGATATGGGAAGAAAAGTCCATGCAAAAAAAAATCTCCACCTAAATACTTCTGCAGAGACTTCAATGTATTTTAGCTGGTTCTTAAGGGGACACAATATTTTTGCTCTTCGCATAACACGTTAAAATCGAGACAAAATGTGCAGTCTTAGCTCCTATAAAGTTCCAAAATTACAACGTGAAATACCGTCGTGTCCCACAGCACAACACTTATCCGACGTGATATATAACATCGCTATTCGCGAAAGGTTGGAAATGCTCCCGACATTGAGATTTTCTGAATCAATTCTTATTATTTCCTTGTAGAATGTTTATATTCTCATCACAATATACATTTTAATATAGATGAAACCGATTCGTACAAAAAGAAAATGAATCATTATGGGAAGCTTGATAAGTATTGTTTACATGGCAAGCGCTCAGTTCATATTACAAAAAACTGATAAAGATATGCATATATACCTAATCGGATTCACATGATCGCTCTGGAATTTGAAGAGTGAGCAAAAAAAAACCTTCGTTTGGATGGTAATAGTCTAATTTAATTAATTAAAGTAAAAAATAATGTTTCTCTCAATCCTGTGCTTTTTTACTTGTAAATAACCCTTCTAATTCAGTTTGGAATTCGAAAATAAATACATAAATGCATAATTCTTAAATAAAAAGATGCTCAACTGTCGCCTTTACCTCCAGTTTGAGATATTATAAATAGTAAGAAATGAAAAATGAAGACCTACCACAGTTGAGAAGATGTTATAAACGATTTTAAACAACCGATTACATGCACACATATTTAAAATATACATAAATATAAGAAACTGGACTTGATGTCATTTGAGAAATAAGATCAATATATGCTTGATAACAAGTTACCACAATCTGTTGTCGAATACAGAAAAAAATCAATTATGTCTTGAAAATTAATTTTTTTTTCACAATAGCTTTATCAATGATATTCAAAACTTTTATGTTTTAAAGAGACAGACACAGGCACAGACGCTATTAGATGACATTTTGTACGCAACACAATCAGAATCTGCCCTTATCTCAGATTGAATTTGTAGACTCTAAAACTATTCTTCCATTTCCTCTTTGGAACATGGAAATAAAAATGCATTAGAACTTTTCTGTGGAACATTGTAGTGAAGTAAAAAATAGGTAATTCACATTTGAGACAAAGAGTGCAAATAGTTTTATTTTGATAAATATGCATTAATTTTTACCAGACTCCAAAGTATGGATTAAAAAATTATAGGTTTTTCAGCATCTGTTCCCAAGTCCAACATTCATAATAATGCGAAGAGGAAGAATAGCATTAATTACTCAACAATGAAAACATTCCAATTAGTTCACAAACAGTGACAACACTATGAACAACAAGTTGTTGAAAATGATAGCACATATAGAAACATTTCTAAAAATAATATTTGTTTTTTCCATACGTCTAATAAATGGAATTTATAAAATAAAAGAAAATATTTTAATATGACCTTTGAAAAAGTATATACTTGTAACTTGACGGAATTAAAAACAACAGTACATTACACATTTATTAAAAACTGGCAATATTATTCAAGACAGTTTGTACCGACTATTCGGAATGGGTGGAATATGTGTATATATTATTATCTACATATATGCTGGGTGAACAAAAAATATACAATTATGAAAGCAATATTTGCATGAAAGTAGAACGAAAATATAATATAATATTTAGGTAATTCTTGTGCGGAGTCACAAAAGCAAGAAACACAAATATTTTCAAAATTTTCCTGCATTACCTAGATTTTTGCTTCAATTCGATCGGAGATCTTCCTTACTTACAATTCTTAAATACTTTGTAGTAGGGAAAAAAAGAAAGATAATGAAAAAATCCACCTCCTTTTTGAGATATTAATAAAAATAGTGCAAGTTCTCCATTCATTTCAGAGACGGGAAAATACTAGTTTTATTAATATCTCGAAAACAATGGGAGGTGGGTTGCTTATTTGCTGCTACAAAATGCTTTAGAAACCGTTCTCAAACCGAAAAACCTTGGACATTATAGTCGTGCTAATTTATTAAATAGGGAAGAGTTTCCAATCATAAGCTTATTTTAGAATTGCTAATGTGATCACGACATATCAGATTATCTGAAACTGTTAATGTATATGAGTAGTTCTTATAAAATCTCAAAATTTCTATAAATTTGTCTGAAATTGTGCCGGGCTTTATCGATTATTATTGTTTAATTGAAAAGTATACTACAATATGTCTAGTATAGTAGGAAAGAAAAAAGTTTTTGACTGTCATTACCCCACATCCTACAAAAAGAAGGAAACTGAGAGCAAGAAGCTAAGCATGCAAAAATAAGGTTATTTGGCACACGTTTTGGTCCTTTTTGATTTTATTTCTCCATTCCCTAATTAAAATTTATAGTTAGCGATGATTTATGAGGGTCTTAAGTTTTTTTAATTAAAAAAAAATCATTCTGGAAAGCACATCTCATCAAAGACTAGAAATACTACAAACTTCACAAAAATTCTTTCCATCTTTTCAAACAACTACTCACATATCGCTTAAAATTTGTCAAAACTAAGGAACCAAGTTCTTATCTTACTTATACTACGCCCTTTATCAAAATATCAATCGAACTCCAATTATTCTTGTATTATTGCTTTCAGTGACTCTTTCCAGTGAGGGAATATGTAAATTACTATGAATTAAGCATACTTCTAAGCATTCGTTATGAGGTACAGGTACAGCCAAATATAGTATATTGTTCACCAAGGGTAAAAATGTTCTATTTTGTTCCCGAGGTGAACATACTTATTTTTACCATACCACCCCCGAAAGTTCGGATTTTCTCCCTGTTTTAATGGAGCAAAATGGCACTTTTTTTACCCCGAGGGAACAAAATAGGAAATTTTTAAAAAAGTGGCATTTTGCTCCCGCAAAACAGGGCAAACATTCGAACTTTCGGCGGTGGTATAGGAAAAAAGGAATTTTTATCTCTCTGCAGATGTAAACAACTTGAAGCAAGTTTCGAAATTTCAAGAGCGCATAACAAGTGAGAAAATGTTGGATGTGTCATTCAGGTGGGTATATAGGAAGGGGATTCCCAGATATGCTAGGAGCTACTATCCTCTAAATATTGCTACTAGTAAAAAAAAAACTTACATGCACGGAAACAAAGAAAAAGAATGTCAAAATTATAATAAGATATCTCATTATGTTTTTTTTAACAACAAAATTGAATGCAAACCACAACTTCTGCTGTTAATAGTAGATGTAGAACTACTGAACTGAACTGACAAGACAATTGTCATTTGCGCGATGCGGTATCTTGTTCTTTTTTAAATGGAAAACCGCATTGAGATATATACTGCGTTTCCATGGACAGGGTTGAGTTTGGGTTGAGTTTTCGTTGAGTTTTCAATCACTGAGGTTAACCCTGCGCGTTTCCATGTACCTGGGTTAGTTTGACAGCTCTTGATGGTGTATTCGTATGTAATTGAAATTGTGATAAATTTTTTTTATAAGTAATTCACTTTCTTCCTCAGTCCAAAAAACTCGGCTAGACGTAGACGCCATTTTTAACCCAGAAGCAAACAACTTACCAATACACTTGCATAACTCAGCTAAATCCGACCTCTTTCGTTGAGTTTAGCTGGGTTTAACGAAACTTAACTCAACCCTGGTTTCCATGGGACTTTAACTCGGGGTAACCCTGAGTTAACTCTGCATGGAAACGCGGTAATAGAAATGGACCACTCAATTTGCTGTCTCAAATGGTGCACCCTTTTGACAGTTCTCACCTAAGGAGAGTTCAGATATAGGGAGCATATATCTGTCTATTTCTTTCGCATTAGGCGAGATAGGCGCCTTCAAAAGGAGGCAAATTTAAAAATTCTATTTATTTTTAATTGGATCCTGCACACTTAAATCTAATTCCCCTAAACGAAGCATCAAATCTCAAATTATTTCACAATGGCAAGTTTCTGGAATAACACATTTTTCATTGAAAAATTCTCAGCAAAACGTCGAAATGCCCTCTTCTGGAAATGCGGTTTATATGCTAAACAACTGTTTTAGGAACTCAAAGGTCATAATTAGAGTACTTTTGTGATTTTGCTATAATCCCCACTTAATTTTAGTTACAATAAAAGGACATAAATCCAATTAAATCCGAATTAATTCTCCGCATTACGCCACCTAGGTTTTTTGTCCCATTTTTGTTGGTAAATCAGGCAAAAAATAGGAAGAATTTGCAATATGGGATACTAAAAGACTAATTATCATAATTTAATAGCACAATTTCTGCCGAAAACTTAGAAATTGTGTGAAATTCAATTGTATCTCAAAGTGGGGTAATTTCATGTTTTCATTCCTTTTAAGGGACTTAAGGTACAAAACGAATTATTTAATAAATTTCGGTGTAACCATTTGAGGGGTTTATATCTTTAAATTCAGTAATGCTCAAAAATTGCATTTGCCAATAATTCAAACCCACAGCTCAAATAATAATTCAATAATTCAAACCCACTGCTCAAAACCCATTAATGGAGTGAGCAAGAGGGAACGAAAAATGAACCATTTTGATATAAGCATTTTGTATGGGACGAGTGCTCGATGGCTTTATATTCAAAGTTTGAGACAGCGGTTTAATCTCACAAATCCTTTTATACACTTATTTACTGAAAATAGTGAAAATAAACTCAATACGCTTCAAATCGCAAACAACTCTACTTTTATTCTTTTTCTTTGCTCTTCGCTTTGCGTTTGATGATACCAAAACCGCGCTGGATGGCGCCACAGGTTTTTTCTAACGACTTTCTCATCGAACAGACCTACATTATATATTCCCTTCTGTATAATCGATTATTTACACTCAATATCAATATATGTATGTATGTATCTCCAAAAACAGGTCATATTTGTTTGCCAGCTGCATATATTTTCAGTTGATCCAGCGATCAGAACTCGATTAATCATACAGAAAACTAATGAATTATCTTGAGCCAATTTGATTGTATTACAATTATTGCGACAATATTAATCAAGTGAAAGATTAATCGAGTATCAATTGGTTTTTCTATCACAACTCAAAAATTCAGTATACGCAAATTGATCGAGGCCTGCCACAATTTTACCATCGTAGATTAGCTAGATATTCTTATTAGGATGTGACCTTTGACTACGCGTAATTTACAACTGGTACCGGATCGATGAGAAACTTCTACAGATTATTAAGAACCCCCGACACCAATTTGTACACAAAAATACAGTTTATTACAAATTATTTCCATCTTTGGATATGTTTACGTCTATTTTTCCCCCCGACTATATTCACAGGCTCAATTCATCGAACAGAAAGCAATTATGTATTCGATAAAGAGTGTATTCATCGATATATAAACTTCTGTTTTCAAGGGAAGAGAGATTGCTAGAGCGTAGAGTTCTATTTTAATGAAAAAAACATATGTATGTATACCTATTTAAAAAATTATTTATATTAGTCTTAATATTAAAAATCAGCTACCGTGAAAACTTCAAATGTTTAGTTCAGTGTATTAGAGCAACAATTTTGAATGATATGGCTGGCTCAAGCCGGGTTAAGTTAAGCTTAAGCAGAGCTAAACCTAGTTCAATCTGCATAGTTTGTCCTTTGACTAATAAAATTTCATTGAAATCGGTTAAGGGGCTTAGAATTAGAAGTTATGGCAAAACAGAAAATCCGGCGCGAATCTTGCTGGAGTGAGTCTGTTTCGATCGCTTTGGTTTTAGATCTAAACCTTTGAAACCCTTCTTATGCTCCAAACTTTTGTGATCAATGTCACTCTACTCTATTTACGATACAATTTCCATCGAATGGTTTTTAGAAATAGTCCCCAATTTTTCTTTAAAGAAATATTCCTAATATCAAGGATATAATTCTGAAAAATTAATTTATTTTATTTAAACAATTCACAATATTTCTTAATTGAAATTAAATTAATTGGGAGATTGTATGCTTTTAATTAATTTTAATTCTGGCAGTTGTTTCTCCCGTTTAATTTTTGTTTTTCCACGCATATATTTTTGAAGTACTTGTGGGATTGTAACTGTACCCTCTTCTCTCTAGAAAAAAAAATCAGGAAACCAAACTAAACATAAATGGATTAATTGAATTACCTGGTTAGCTTCAATAAGTGCTATAAGCATTCTTGGAACAGCACAGGCGGTTCCATTTACAGTATGTACATAATAGCAGTCCTCACCGTCTTTGTATCTAATGTTGAGTCTTTTTGCTTGGTAGTCAGTGCAATTACTACAGCTCGACACCTCGCCCCAAAAATTTCTTCCGGGCATCCATGCTTCTATATCATATTTTCGATAAGCAGGAGCGCCTAGCTCGTTTGGAGGCATATCTAAAAGGCGGAAATGCAGCTCTAAATCTCTGTAAAGACTTATTTCGATTTCTTTGAATTGCTCCAACATTTTATTAGATTGTTGCGGTGTACACAACGTAAACATTTCTGCTTTCGAGAATTGATGAACTCTGAAAATCATTTATTAATTAATCGTACGGACACACTAAACTTACTTATGAAAACATTTAAAAAATAAGAAAGATCTTCAGCACTACTAAACTAATTTATCTTTTCCATACCTATAAATTCCTTTTTCTTCTTGCAAACCTGAAGTTTCCGCACGGAAACATCGACTAATTGCTGAGAGCTTAATGGGTAGCTGCTCATTTCTAAGTATTTTATTAGAAAAATATCCTGCCAGAGCCATTTCTGAAGTGCCTGAAAGACAAAGTCCATTTTTTGCTAACTTGTATACCTAAAATTGGAGTATATTTATGATATTATCCTTTTCTAGCAGTAGTAGTTTACTTGCGTTCTTTCACCGCTCGTCTCCATTCCGCAACCTTCTATCACTTGTTGCGGCAGGATATCAGGAACAGAAATTAAATTAAACTTATGTTCCTTTAGCCGATCTAGCGTATACTGCAGTAACGCGTATTCCATTTCAGCCAAAGCGCCAAGAAAATAGTAACTCTTGTGGCCTGTGAAATTCCCCAAATGCTCCATTCGCAGGAGATTTAATTTTTTCGATATTTCCGGAAATGATTTTGGCTTTGAGTCGATTTCTCTAGGACTATTGTACTTTTGGATTACTCTTGGCTCAGGGCCAATATCTTGGATATCGGGATGTGTATCATTAGGCACTTTCCAAACTTCCTTCTTCAAATGTTGCATAAGTTGTGATTTCTTGCTTTCATCAACACCCACAGAGTCGAGTTCTGTTAATATACGGTTTATTTCTTCCAGATTAGCATTTGACTGGCGTAAGGCAATATTCTTCTGTAGGTCTGCAATATTATTGAAGTCAAAGAGCTCGTGGAACGGAGTTCCCACGAGACGCTTTTGAATCAAATGATGAATAAGTCTCATATTGTGGTACTGCTGAGCTGTTGATCAGATACATTTATTTAAATTCATCGTGAAATGATTGTTAAGAGTTTATTTTTCAGTTTAATTTTTTGCATTTATAATACATATACAAATTTTAAATAAATAATGAAAGTTGTAACGTTTTTGAAATTCCATTGCAAAATGGTTTTAAAAAAATCCTTAGAGTGGGATTTTGATGTCTGCCTGTCTATATAAATACATATAATATGTTGGAATTATATGTTTTGACGTAGACGCAGATCGAACATCGGACCTTCGAATTTGCGCTTCGATGCTCTGACTCTAACTAGCTGCGTTACGCGTAACTAATTGTCGATGCTTTCAACTTTCAAGTAATTCAGAGTTCTGATGAGAAGTGCAACCGATTGGAATATCTTGTTAAAATGAAAGAACATTTTTTGATATTCGTCGTTTTTTGACTGAAGGTACTATATATACATACATATGTATTTCAACTTAACATATAGTTTTGTTCTATTCGAATAAAATATAGGGCTCCAAAATAACGGCCAACATTTCAAGAGATGACTACTAAAAGTGTTACTAAAATCTGTAGATCTGATATAAAACTATAATTTAAAATTCATTTTGCTTCATTTTGCTTCCAAGGGCCCCTATAGAACCAGAACCACCCACAGCACCACCATCTGGCAGTCGCTCAGCCTAATTATCTACCTCCTCCTCTCTGCTCTCTAGTCTACATTAGCTTTATATTACTATCATGGGTATTCCTCGAAATATTTCTAGATTTCCTACTTTAAAAGACTGCCAAAACGGCGCAAACGTGAAACAACTGGCGATATTTAGCCCAAATGATGGAATTATTATTTATGTAATTTAATATCCATATTAAATTACCTGTCGTGAAAACGTGGTGAAGTGAGCTGTGAAGAAAGTTTCTCCTTCGTAATAGTGTATGCATTTTTACAAGACTTATTTCTGTTTTAAGCACACAAAATCAAAAAAGCACTAGAAGAGCCTTCAGCCCGGCAGCATGACAGCTCTGATACTTCAAGTTGCTTCAAGTATGCCAGCTTCATTCCGTTCCGTTTATTTTCCTTCGTTATTCTTCTTCTATTTACCTTGAGAGTAAAGATAAATCAAGAACAGTTTATATGTAACCCAACTGTAACTAAATTCATAAAACATCACTTTTTAGTTGTTTGTTTATGTTTAAAGTGCCCAAATCAAAAACTAAGTACAATTGATATTCAGTTTCGAGTAATTATAATTATTTTCTATGCATTACCGCTGTCAATAATTCAAGTGACAGAACAGCAGCCATTCTTTTAAACGAGCGTTAGGTAAAGTTTTGCGGGGAAAGTCAACAAACCCACTAATTTCGTGATTTTTAAGATTAGAGCGTAGAAAAAACAATAAAAAATAGAATCTGCTGAATAGAACAATTGATTTATCTGGAATTCAGTTGCTTCTGTTGTTTATAATGTGTTTTTAAAAATCATCAAGTAAAATGAGCGAATCGCCAGACCTTCAGCAGGATCTCTGCATAAAATGGCACAGTTACCTCGGAAATTTGGGCTCTGCATTCCCAAAGCTTCTTGCGGATCAACGTTTCCTAGATGTTACCCTAGCATGTGAGGGACAGCAGCTGCGTTGTCACAAAGTTGTCCTGGCGGCAAGTTCACCATATCTAGAGGCTCTGCTGAATGAAAATCCTTGCAAACATCCGATTATTGTTTTACCGCGTGATATAAAATTGTGGGAAGTGCAGGCCTTGATCGATTTTATGTACAAGGGGGAAGTGAATGTTTCCCATGCAGGTCTGGCTGGATTTGTAAAATGCGCAGAGTTGCTTCAAGTTAAGGGACTATCGTGCTCGGATGATGATGATAGTCTGGCTAAAGAAAGGAACGCACGTCGCGCTAGTACGGAATCAGCATCATGTTCTATTAGGTCCCAAGAAGAAATAGCAGAAAAGGAAAATGAAGATAAAAGAGCTAAGGATTTTAACCAAACTGATCGGCTATGTTCAAAATCTACTTCGAACTATATGTCGATTAACCACAACGTGCAAGAAGAGTTGCAGAAACAGACGAATTGTTCCCGCATCGCCACTTGTGCTGATAAATTGGAACTTATTGAAGAAAACTGTGACGACCCCGGCCTAGAAGGAAAAAAAGAAGCCGAACGTTTAGTAGAAATTCTGTGCGATCTACCAAATGACACTCATTACGCAAACGTAACTCAAACTTCTATTTTTGAGCATGTACGAGAGCTGGGTCATGATCACTGCAGGCAAGCAGACGGAGGAGCGAATAATTCAGGGAACTCCGATCTAAATTTTGACTACATTGAGCAAGATGAATGTAGAGGCTCTTTTAATGAAACGGTATCGGAAATCATATTGAATAACAACGGGGACAACAGAGACTTTAATCGATTAGAGCTTAGAAACAGACCAATTTCGGAGGAGAAATCCGACTCTGATGGAGGGACTTCGGGGTATTCGAGCCTACAAATACTCGATGTTAGGAGTCTTGCAAACGTTGATTCATCAAACTTGAAACAATCATCGAATTTCCCATGGCAACCAGATGAAGCGAATTCAGAAGATAACAAATCGCAGCAAGATATCCGTGTTATGCTCTCCACGTCATTGACAAGAGCTATCAAAAGGAATGCTATGAATAATAGAAGTTATGCTATTTTCAGGAAAACAGTCAAACGGCATAGCAGTTTCGGAAGTCGCAAGAGAAAATCTGCAACTAATCGCACTGATGGTTTCCTTACGCCAAGCGCTATTGTCTTACCACCACTGAAGCAGGGTCAAGTTAGAGAGTATGATGCTAAGGCCATGTACAACGCTCTGATGGAAGTTAAAGCTGGTAACGGCATTTCGGACGCATCGACGCGCCATAAAATACCACGAACGACACTTTGCAATTGGATCAAACGACTCAATATCAAAGTAACAAATGGTAAAACACGCCAAAAATGAGCAGATTCTAAGAAAAAGTAAAATGATTTTAATAAGTAAACAACTTCTTTATGTGTAACTGTATCTCATGCATTAAATATTCTTTAGTCTATCAATTTTTCTTTTTTGGAAAGGTCACTTTATGCTTATTTTGATTATTATTATAGGTACTGATTATAGATATATAATATCAGTTGAGCTGTATCATAAGTTAGTACTACTTTTAAAGAATTCTCAAAGCCTCGAGTTAAGTATTTTTCTCCGTTTTGCGGTGAGTCTCTTCATAGAATTCCAAAGAAACCAAACCTTTTTGTTCCCATGATCAACCACACTATATTTTCTAATGAATTTACTTCAAATCGAGGAAAATTTGGTCGCGATATTGGATTTGTTATCTTTCATTTTTAGTGTTTCGTACCCAAAGGGTGCCAACGGGAGGGACCCTATTGCTAGGCCTCCGCTGTCCGTCTGTCTGTCAGCGGGATGTATCTCATGAACCGTAATAGGTAGACACATGAAATTTTCAAAGAGTGAGTAATACTATAGCTGCTATAACAACAAATAATGAAAATAAAATAAGGTTAAATATTAAAAGGGGCCCCATACAATAAACTTTTGTTTCTTTTACGAAAGTATTTAACCCTAGAAAGATAATCTGCGTCTGCGAGACATATACAGCGCGCGAAAAAATTGTTATATCTTTTTATTATGAATCGCAGTGCATTGGTCGTTTCAACCAACTCAGTTCACAGTCGGAACTCGCGTGAGACGATAGTGTCGTCACGGTAAGTATTCGTAGTAACTAGTACATGGGTTTCATTAAAAGTACATGGGTTTCATTAAATATGCTAATTAAGTTCCGTACGTCTCTGAGACGTATGATTATCTTTTACACTATTTAAAATATGATTATCTTTCTAGGGTTAAAAAGCACATAATGTTAAATCTTGTACGATGGTATGGAACCCTTCGTGTGGGAGTCCGACTCGCACTTGGCCGGCTTTTAAATTTCTAGATCAAATACGAAATCAATGACCCTTTACTTGAATCTCCACATTTTCGAAGTATGTACATATGTAATAACCAGTGGACCCGTGTGAAACTTCGCACCGAGTGCATCGGGGCGTTGGCGCATTGGTGGTGGGAAAAGAAATAGCTTTGTATGTGTTATGTTGTTGTATCCACTAAAGACGTTGACCTCTGGTGCTATTATTTTTATTTAAACGCAAATTTTAAACAAATAGCGTATTTTAATACTAAGTGAGTATGCGATGTCAGAAGTGGAAACGAAAACGCATCATTTGGTGTTTGGTTTATTGAGTTTGGTGAAGTATTAGTGGCGGAACAGAGATGTTGACAGTAGAAATAATATATAAGATTATAATTTGTTAGTATCCACAATATCCAAAATTACAATTTATCTTTACAGGAATTTGTGAATTAACTTGATCAGACAGGAGTTTTAATCCAATTAATTGTGTGGTTCTTAAATTTCGCTATATTTGTTTCTCCTTTTAATTGATTTGGCAGTCGTTTATAATAGTGTCAGCCCCCCATATATTAGTTAGTTTTAGGTTTCCGATGAACACCACTTCTGTAAACTAAACTCTCCACGTGACCTCAGAGCATATGGCTGTACATTCCGTACATATTTAATAGATCAATTATACTATGTACTCGTATTTACGAAGTACGTATTAAATTTTTCCGCTATCATCTGCTTGTTCTTAGTCATCAACAACATCAACATCTTCAAAAACTCCTAAATATTAATTTCCATGACAATATATTGCAGTTTAAAATAGCTTATATGTTAAGTTGGAATTATTAATATATAAATACATATTTAGTGATCAGGAAAAGTATCAAAATTAACATTGTTGGTGTATGAAATTCCGCAGTATGTTTCATTTTGACACTACAAATATTCTCTATTGAAATAATATCTTAAACTCGTGTCCTTTTTATTGGATCATCCCATAAATAATTTATACTTACTTCTTTTTAATTTTAAGATAAAGTAAATTAAATTATTTTTTAATCTAAAATATGTATATTCTTCATTTTCTACAATGCTCTTCCATCTTTCCGATAGTTTTTCAATGATCCTCTTCCAAAATTCATTTGACTGTGACGACAAATACTCCCCCACTACCGTTCTGATCTTGTTAATAGAAGTCATATTCTTTCCATGCAAACGATTTTGAAAAGTTCAAAGTAGACTTAAACTTTGATATCCCACCAAACAGATAACACTTTACGTGAATGAAGGTAAGTGAAAGCCTTTTTTACCCTGGGGTGTCGGTGTCGGTCCTTTGTCTATCTGCCAGTCAATTTTGGTAGACTTCTTTAAAGTTTGCACTAAGAATATTTCTTTACTACCTGCTTTTATATCAAGTTGATGCAGGTAATTTATCTCCTCGCCCTCTCGCTTTGAATTCATGAAATTAAAAAAAAACCGTATTTTTTATGAGATGACCCCTTATTTATTACTTTCAACATTGGTGAAAAATTGGACATTTATTTGAACAAATTCGAGTAATTCTAAAATTACAAAACTGTAAGTGATCAATCAATAAATTACTTTTTATAAAAACTTATCACTTTCCAATAAGAGATACTTAGGCTTTCAGTTGAGCTTTCGACCATTCTTCTTCCCTTTCCAGTGGTGGCTTACAAAATTCAAAATCTTCAGTTCGGCAGATTTTGTCGAACTATAAGAATTTTTCTTACAAATAAACAGTATTTGAGCTCTATCGTGCCACCAATTTAGAATCCTCGTTAAGTTAGTTAATTATAAAGCCAATTTGTATTACTTTATCTTTTAGCCTTTCCGAGATAATTGGGTATCAAATATTGAGAGAGCTTTTTATTTTGGACAGGACTTCAAAACGTAAGATTACATTTGAAATATGTGAGAGAATGCGATTATTTCGGAAATTGTAAAAGATAAGGTAAAGATATGTAACTGTCCAAAACCGACATAATCTTTTGAGGATTCGAGTCCATCATCAAAATTCTTCTTAATAGAATCAGTTTTGTTGATTAAAGAGCAGTGACAGTTTTTCAGCGAATGGCAATCCACTGATCTTTTCTGATCTAGATCACTCAACGGAATGGCCTTTTGTGTCCAGTGTTGCATAAAGGAAAAATAAGTGTTGTTATTTGAGCGATTACATGTTCTCTTTTATATTCAATTTATTTTGACCAATTTCACATTTCACCCACTTTTTGCATATTAGCACTGTTTTTCCAAAGACGTAAAGATGTGAATATAGATCAATAGATAGATCAAATAAGCTTCTTCATCTTTTTATCAATGTATAAAGCTAAAGCGGCCACATTTACTTATTTTATTTACCGCCACTGCGCTCCATCCTGAATGTATTTTAAAGAAACCAACAAAAATCGTCCAGTCCCATTGCGATTAATAAACTCACTACTTACCACTTCAATGAGTTATTTTTGTTGACCATGTATATTTCTTTAATGCCGACTATTGCTGCTTCGATTTGTCAAGTCCTTTAAGTTTAAAGTATAATAACACAAAATGCACTTTCATTTTCATTTTACTAATAATTCAAATTGACACTCTTTATAAATTTTAGACGTTGTAGTATCCCCAAAAAGAGGTCTTATGCAAGCACTTGTCAAAAATATAAATCACCTATGTATTTCGACATCTAAAAAATTCAAGAAGGATATGTAAAAGTAAAGCAATACCAAACGCCATTGAAACGAACTTTGTTTTTAATGATGATTCCGATGAAACTGTTTACAATTTTAAATTTATTAGTTTAGGCGACCGAATTGCTTTTCTAAAACGAAAAATTTGTTACGAATAAATAGAGGTGAATTTTTAAAAGGCGATGAGGCAATTCATGTCTGTCCATATATTGCTTCCGAATTGGCTTGAATGGTTTATTGGGGAGAACTCTCACGGCCTTGGCTTAATTATTTTACTAGCCGGGGGTGGAATCTTACAGAAGCCAGCCGCATCAAAGACCGGAAGCAGCTCCCGTACCCGACCCGGAATACTGCCGTCCACAAGTCTGAAATGAAAAAAGAAAATTATTGTTTAGTTATTGGATAATTGTTAATTGGCCAATTACAGAGTGGGTGTTGCGCGGCTAATTACCCTTCAACGATTTCTATCTCAATTAGTGTTGCGAAGCTACTCTTGTTTTGCTTGTGAAGATTTTATTAAAATTTTGAAAATGAACCAATTCGATACCTCAGTTCCAACGCGTAATAAGTCTGAAATTTGGTGATATTGAGTTATGTATGAGAAAATACCAACATTATTATTATTTCAGTTCCAAAGAGCAACAAGCCCGTAACCTATTTTTACATACTTTTAGAGCGGTCTGCCCCGCTGACCTACCGTTTTTTATAAACTATCTTTCCTGTAGCCAGTGGAACGTTAGCTTCCGTCGGGAAAAATGTGGCTTCATAGAAGTTCAAACCATTCTGTAGAAGAATGTTGAATTCGTCCAAAGAAGCTAGCGTCACGCGAATGAGGGGTGGAGGATGTTCCTTGCTCGGCGGACCTTCCTTAGGTACCTCAGGCTTAGGAATCGCAGTACCTGAATAAGTTAGAAATGTGAGAGTATGTGACCTTGATGTCTTGGCTTTAGACTGTTTTACTACCGTCAACGTTTTTCTCCGGAAGCGAAGTAGCAATTAATCGAACAACTTCTACGACAGAGTTAAACTTGTATAACGAGTGCCGGATATCCTCGACGGGTAAATCCTCTGGAACATCGAGGATATAGAGGGTGAACGTTTTTTGAGGCCTGCACGGGATCGGTATCTATCAGAGGAGGAGGAATCACTTTAACAGCACATTATATTTCACTAAAAACCTTTACTTTCTTGTAGAATCTTGCTCCGGTGACTTTGTGGAAACCCTTTTTAAACACCGCTTGGTAATCCTCGGGACTGGAAAATTTAAAGAGTATCCCAGTAGCTGTTTTAGTAAGGCTGAAGCAACCTTTAAAGTTCATTTTTTCGCATATAAGAGCGGCACGTTCCATCGATAACTCATAGGATGGCGTAAGTAAAAACGCACCTATTGGACACATCTTTAATTCCGCCACATAGCGCTTAAATCCTTTTTACCTTTGGCCAGGAAATTTTCCGAGTCGGATATCTCAGAATCCGTATCTTCCTCACGCTTCCCGCTCCATCTACTTTCCGATACTTTCGGGGAGCCCATATTTTTCGCGACCAGGTTGCTTGTACTCCGGTTGTGACGAAAGTCGTTTAAATTTTTTTCTTGTTCAACGTCTGACGCGGTACCAATGTAAGACATCGTTTTAAAACAATTTATAAACGACTCTGGGATTTTAAAGGCTTTACCTCGCACTGGCGATCGAACTACGAGCTAATTCCTTACCGAAATCTTGGGTAGATTTAAAGAATGCCTCGGGCGATCATAATCTTTTATAGAAAAAATCATAGAGCAGACCAGAACTTCGAATCGCCCCAAAATTGCACAGTCAATCATCCGCCCAGACAATGTCCCATTAAATTCGGGCCTGGATCGGCGAACGCAATTGCTCGAGACAATGCGAAATTATTTGCGCTTGATTTGTTCTAGCTGCCCGAGTGCCACAAAGAATAGAAAAATGCGGGAAACGTAAGAAGTTCTCGCTACCTCATCAGGCCTTTTAAGTCGATCGACCGAAAAAAATAGAAGATTCTCTTAATTTTCGCTGACCTCCCCTACTTCGAAGCAAATTATGTAATACTCTGTTTGTTTTCCTCGGGCTCCCAGAGGTGCCTTAACCAAGATTCCGCCACCGTCGAGCAGCTTCCGTTCTTGTGACGCTAGTATTATACTTGTCTTTTTGCAGGTATTTTCAAGTGGGTGGAGCCGTAACGTAATCGTTGACCACCAAAATTTGTTTAGTGTCAAGCCCTACTTTGAACTTGATCTTGAGAAGTTTTTAATCCCACAATTTCCGTTGATATTTTGCACACTAACGTAAGATCTATTAATTACATACATACGTTCCTTTCCCTTAGGTTTAAATGTCGAAATTCTGTCTTTTGATAAAGCTATTGTGTACCAATTCGTATAAAGCTCCTCCAATTAGATACATGCAACAAGCCAATGCCCTCAATATGTGTCTCAGATTACGTGACTATTGTTTCCTAAGCAACTTAAAACTAACCATGATTGCGGAAATCGGAGTCTAGGAATTGAGCTAAAGCGCACACACTCAGAAATATGATTTAAAAATTAAAGTGCAAAAATAAACAAAAATCACTGCTAGTTGGCGCCAAATTTTTCTTTTGCTTTATGAGGAAAGCGCCACAAAGTCGGTCAGAACGCTATACTGGGGATTTTGGTTCTGGTCTAAATATGATTTCTTTCAAATAAATGTCCAATTTTCTTCACCAATCTCATATAAAAATAAAAACTAATTTGTCTTTTTTAGGGCACGAAGAGTTGAGTATACCTAGTTTTTCGACAAATCAACACTTCAGGGCAATACATTCTTTTAAAGAGGAAAGTGCTAGAGAAAAACATACTTTTGATGAATGCTCAATTTCATATACTAGTAATTTGAATTAATTTGAATATCTAACAAAAATGCAATCTTTGGTAATCAACCAAAAATCATTAAACTGTTCCTAAATTTTTAACCCATAAGAATTTGAATAAAAAATTCTATTATTAAATTTTTTGTGGTGGTGAGTTACATGTCCACATTTAGTTTTTATTGAGACTGAATGAATTAATAATTAAGAGGATGGTTCTTTTAGGGTACCTTGCTTCAAAATGAAAAAGGAAACCCTTATAAGATCACTTTGTTGTCTGTCTGTTTGTGCGTCAAACATCCCTTTCCCAGGAATAGCTAGAGATATCAAGTTTAAATTAATATCAATACTGAGGTTTACAGCCTCATCGACCTGTAAATTCAAGTTTCTAGCTAAATGCAATAAGATACGAGCATATTTTGATATTGCAGACTGACTCACTGATCGTCAAAACCTACAGGGTACATTCCGTTGACCTATAATCTTGAAATTTTGTCACGAAGGAAGGTATCATAGCACATGCAAAGAAAGAATATCTGAAATTATAATTCTATGTAGAATTGTTACATAACAAAAACTGTATGAAAACCTCAAGCAAAAATGTTGGGGTAACTTTAAATTATCGAAAGCAGAATAGTACCAATGTCAGCAGTCGTCAAAGCCTTTCTGTTATAACCAGCAAAGGTGTTAAACGTAACACGCGACATGTACAATAAACTTCAATGAATCTTAATAAAAACAAGTAGTAAACGAGCGAGGTTGAATGGAGGTTGGGTTGGAGGCTGTTTTGATAGCTGATTGAATTCTATTTCCGATAATTACACTACTTATTGACAGTGGGCCAGCAATTTTATTTCTGAAGCATACGTCTGTGAATGGTGATTCGACTCTTCAACTCTTTCGTTTTTCTTCGTATAATTTAACAAATATGTGTGTCATATGTATGATAAGAGTACCAATCCAAGGCCAATGGCAAAAATATTTTCTTTAACGAATAAAATTTCACTATTAAAAATTTGGATTCAATATAAATTTCCCTGCAAAAGATTATTTTCGGAAAACATCCTGCTGCACATAACGAAATTAAATTTATGTAAAATATTATAATAAAAAAATTATTCAAGAGTGATAATCACACTTTACTAGAATATCATAACGATAAAAAAGGGCCAATCTGACTCAACAATTTTAAATGATTACCTTAAATGAAATAATTTTGACATAATTTGAACATTACAGAAGATACATCCATAATTATATCATCGAAATTTTGTATATTAAGGCTGTATCCAAAATGCGGCTAAAGCCAGCTAACTAGCTAAATTTCCACTTACAAAGGTAATGTCAACTTTAGCAATTTACGTTGAAAATTTCTAAAATCTATATTATCGACACCTAAATGAAAATTTAGCCATTTAGCTAGCCCCATTTCGCACAAATATAAATGTGTTTTCCATACAAACATTTAGACTCTCACTTACCCCCTTAGGAGTTGAATTTCGGAAATCATTTTTTAGCGAGCACCTAGAAGCCAGGAGGAACAAATGTGCCAAATTTCAAGTTTGTAGGGTCTATAGTTCTGGTGATTTCGTGATGAGTCAGTCAGTCAGTGGTTTTGGCTTTTATACTTATAGATTTAAGAAAAACGATCTATATTATTTATAAAAACATTATTTATTTGTGTGTACTGCTAATAATCTTTATAAAAATATATTTTTTGCAAATTGTTATTGCTAATGCTTGAAATAAGGGTGGTCGGGTGGAAGATCGATTTTTAATGCTTTTCTCAAACATTTATTAATACGAGTGTATGAATTCTATATTTTTGAAATGTTCATTTAATTTGTTTGGTACTCCACAAAATAGGGTTAAAAAAACAAATAATTTGGGCGAATACCTCAACCCCCAAATTGACCCTAATTTAAGGAAAACTCAAAATTATTGCAATAATATTTTATTAGCTGAGTTATTCAGTTGTACTCGGTGTATCATAAGTACTACTAAATTAAAGTCTTCTAAAGTGCTCTAGGTTAGCGTATCCTGAAAAAAATTGATGTTACTAAAATACATGAATGTTTATGGAACTATAGTTTTCGCTCAAAACTTATTCGAGGAAAATTGGAAGTTATGCCCAAGAATTTGAAATTTTATCCTTTTTATCTCCGTGGCTGTGGTTCTTCTTTTCTACTATAGAATTCAGGGAAGTGGTATGTTAATCGTCTGTTCGTCGTAGAAAATTTTTTCCGCACATTTCGGGACAACTCTAAATACTCAATATTAAGTTATATGTACATAGATTATATGTATGTAATATCAACAACCTTACCCAATAGCTTTTCTTGATATTTGAACCGCAGAAATTTTGGCCGCCTCTTGTAGATTCGAAATCAGTGGTCCTGAACACTCCCATGAAATTTTGCTTTTTATATAAAGATACATAGAGATTCGAAAATAGAAGAGCCAAAAATCCTTATTAACACGTTGACGCAAATGACGTTTATAGACGTCAATTCAGCATATAGCTTATATGCTGAATGGTCGTCATGTGCGTCAACGGACGGTGCGATTTCATTTCACTCGCAATGCACAACATGAACCTGTTAGTTTAATTTATCCGAGTGATATTCGTTAGGATTATTAAAATTTAGCTAAATAAAACCTCGGACTTTCAGCCATTACCTAACAATACGGAAAACAGGAAATCTTACGGCAACTCGTTTAAATTGACTTTTTTCATAAAAGAATTTAGTTCATGCAATAATTAGGGAATGAATAATATAATATATAGATTTAAAAGTTTGCTATGAAAAGTTTTTATTTCCTAATTCTTTAATTAAAACATAATAAATCATTTACATTTATTAATGAAATGTAGTACATCATTTTCATAACTAAAAATTTATCAATGACAAATTCTTGAAAATGTTAATAATCTTGCAGGGTTAAAAATTTAAAAGCATATTTATGACATTAATAATGATTTTTATTTAAATTCATTGAATTTAACGTCAGTATTTTTAAAACTTTTGTTCAACAAATATTTAAATTCATATTTTTTGTCAGCATTCGGCAATTTCGCATTGAAAAAATCTGCGAAATCGGCCCATCCATGCAATGCGATAAAAATAGACAGTGGCTATATAAATTCTTATATTTCTTATCTCGTCCCTCTGAAGCAATAGGTTGTCAAATTGACCATCGCTTGAGATAGGAGGCAGTGACCCATCTTTATATACATATGTCTGTGGTATGTACATACATACATACATTCGGAGTTTGTAAGAGCTGAATATGCTCTTGGCAGCGAACGGATTAAAATTAGAAAATTTCGATCACAATTTTTCGTCCGCTATATTAAAACTCTATACATATGTATTTTATGCGAATAAAAGATAGACTTTATGTTAAGTTGATATTATGTAGCAGTTGCAGACAAAAATCTAAAAATTTAAAAGCGAACGTTTAAGCGTGACTGATTCCCGTTCTCCAATGCAGAGCCCAACCAACCACGAACCACCCAAAATCGCGCCATCCTGTTTCTTATTCTTATTTGCGTCATCTTCTCTCTTGCTCGTGTTTTGGTCAGCCTGGCTAACTTTTTACATGTGTGCGTTTTAACCAAGAGGAATATTCATCCATTCTGCAACCATTTTGTACTAGAACAGTGACAACGCCACAGATGTTCTAACGGTTGTCAAAACATCATTGCACTAATTGTAACATAAGGCACTTGTAAAAATGTGTGCGGTAATTCCAGCCCAGCACTAAAAGTAAAATTGAGCAGTTTTTCCGCTGAAAATGTGGTAAAAACCCTTCCAGATTAAACATTTACCAGAGAATATTTAGACAGCCGGCAGCCACAACTACAGGCAAGTACTTTTATTTTACAAGAGATTCAGCCAATTCAGCACTTTGGTTGCTTGGGCGGCGCATAGGATCAAACACAAAGTTATCGATCGTTATATTATATGTGAACACCAGATCAATCAATCAACATTAATCTTGATTTCATTTGAAGTATACTAGTTATTTATAGAAACGTTAGGAATTAGGTAGCGCTTCGCCGCATTTGACTTAGTTTTGTGGTATTTCGTCCGTCTATGCTCTATCGTATTAACATCTCATATTTTCAGCGTAAAAAAAACAAATGAGTAATACTTGATAAAACGAATTGCGATTACTTGATAAGTGCTTCGAGCGCAGCGCACCGCTTAGCCTTTATAATTTATATTCCCCTTCAGTCTTTTTGGCTAGATTACTAGACCAAACCATAAAATAGTCAGTTCAAATGTATTTTCCAACCGGTATTTCTTAATGTGAGTTTTTTCGTTTTATTATAATAAGTCCCTGCATGCGGAGAGAGAATATTTCTTTTGTTTTATTTGCAAGCTCTAGAAATACGGATAGTTGCTAGCACCGCTCGAAAGGCCAGTGCCACAGTCGGAGGTCGGAGTACTTTCCCGAGCTTGGGAGCTTTCTCTAGTCATCAGGAGAACGTCAAATCGAGTGACAGTACGCAGGTAGTGTATTTACACTTTATCGGCTTAGTTTGTTTATTTGTCCAACGTCCGGTTGTTTCGTGCACTTCATGCGGAAGCCACTCTAGCCTATGTTATAATTTCAAAACAAAACTTGAATCTCACTAGTTTACTATGGAAAAGGAAAGGTTAGTTGATTAGAATCCTTGAACATGACCTTTAATAAATGCTTATTCTAATTCAAGGTTTTCCCTACTCTTGCTGGAACCGAACGAAGTTTACTTTGAGGATTTTGCAGTAACTTTGTGGCAATTATCTAGAAATTCTAGCGAAGAGGATGTTGTGGGTAGGCTTAAAATGTGCTCCAAATCGCTGGTTTTCGATCCAAAAAATACTCGTTTGCCACTGATTAAGTTACGCTACACTGACTGTGAAAGAATCTCTGAGTTGATGCAAGAATCTCATAATGAAAATAAAAAAAAGAACTGCTTGATTGTAAGGTAAGTTGGTTGATTAGGAGAAAATGAGTAACCTCTAGCTAGAGGGTAATGACTGTACCCAAATGCACCCAAGTGGGGAAGTTTTATGCTTACTCGTTGCGAAATCTTAAGAGAATTTAATGGAATAGAAACATGGCGTCTTTAGTTATTTTTATTTATCGCGGTTTCACCAAAACATACTGATTACTAATAACAATACCAATAACAATATTTGAATTTTATACAAATAATCTTATTAAGGAAGCTGATTTTTCACTTGGCATCGAAACATGGATGTCAATACGAATAACCTGGACTTCATAAAACAGACACAAATTAACATATTCCAGAATCGGTGTGACAAAAATTGTACCAATTTATTTAATTGACTACTTATAAAGGCACAGAGTTCTAAATTTATTAGTGTAGACTATCAAGTAACAAGTAAGAAAATTAGGCTCAAAATTCCCATTTTCCTTTTAGTGAATAAAGAACAGTTGCGTTAACAGCAACGAGATGCAATAAAAAATTTTATGTTGAAGAGGTAAAGGCATTTTAAAAATTCCTGGTCCCCATTAATGACATTTTTTTGTATTAATAAAATAAATAATTTATGTCTGCTTAGTATACTACTATGTTTTCACTACGAAAATTGTGAATTGATTATAATCATTCTATCATAGAAAAATATGAAAAAGTTGTGTTAATGCGTCACAACAGCATAAATAGGTTCGGTTTGTGTTACACATTTGCACTCCAACGTGCAACACTTTTGTAGAAATGTCTCCTTGCATCTTTTCTTTCACCTCTTCCCTGTAAAACCTATTTGAATACTGTTATAGAAATGTATAATGCTCAAAACAAAATTTATCAACTATAAGGTATAAATTATAATCAGGCTTAATTTGGAATTTGCAAGCTTAGCCGTTTTTTAAATATAGCCAGAACGAAAATCGTTATAATTTGACAATTTTTAGGGTATCCATATTTTTATATTTATTTTTTATTATTTGATTCGTGCCACAACAACGCACAATTTGTGAACATTTTGTCTGGTTAGGTCTTACTGAGATAGAGTCTTGTAATTTCTGTCCATTTGATATTGCAGACTCAGTAATAAGGTCTCGTTGGAACCCTAAAATATACTATTTAAGAAAATTATTAATATAAAGTCATTATTGCATTGTCATCAAAGTTCGCAACGCAGTTTAAAAAAACGGTTATAGTGCTGGTGTTACATATATCGAATTGAAATACGAACGGCATTGACATTTTTTAAAATACTCTATGAAATTCCTCATAAACCAATTATCAATTTACAATAGATTTCTATTGTATTTGTAGTTCTGGAAAAAATAGGTAAAAGGAAAAAATACCCTGAGTACAGTTTCAATTACTTTTAATTTTTTTTAATAGTTATATAATATAAATTGCTTAAGACACTAGACAATTCCGCAGTATTATCGCGCAATAGAACAAAGTATTTAGTCGGTCGTGCTACCCGCAAATTCAGCAATTGCGAAATTTCTCGTATATAAATAAATAATTACAGTTTTCATTAAAAATCCCATGGTATTAGAGCTATACTGGAATGCTATAAAACAAAGAAAAGAAGTGACAATATTTTCAGTTTTTGACGTAATTTTAAATTCAAACTAATATAGATCCACTCATTACATTGAGATGCTGGAAAAGAATGTAATTGCGCCGTATACCTTCAAAAGAGAAAAACGCGATTTCGTTTTTCAATTTCAATACGTGGACATTGACGATTACGTTCTACAACTATGCCAACAGCTACACCGCGCTTCTAGTTTGAACACTCTGGAGCAAAACGATATGGTAAATGTGTTCCATCTTATATTTAAGATAATTAAATAATTTTAAATTTTTAGATTGCAACAATTGTATTCTCTCGACTTAGTCGACTAAAATTCGATCCACTGTGGATGGAGAATATTTATGAAACAGTTCTTTTCGATTCGAAAGTTGATGAAATTCATCCTCTTGTTTCGAATCCTGGCAGATTGCTTTTGACTAATACCTGTATTTACTTTCAACCGTACAACAATATCCAACCAGTAGGTTATTTCTGTTTAATTTGAATAACAAACTTATTATTTTTTTATTTCTCAGTATCCTGTGATAAAAATTAAATTGGGCTGTGTGAGTAGTTTTATTAAAAGACGTATTTTACTTAGGCATACAGTAAGTTATTTGATGCCCATCTAAATTAAAATTATTTATATTTTCTTTTTAGGGATTAGAAATAAAGTGGACTGAGAACAAGAATCATATTTTCATTTCCTTCCGCAACACGAGTGAAAGAAATGATTTTTGTTCATTAATCAGCGAACAAAAGGATTTTCGAATACCAGAAGTTGAACCAGAGAGTATGACCCTGAAGTGGCAAAATGGATTGATATCAAACTACGATTATTTGCTATACTTGAACAGGTATGTACATTGTACACAGCGTTAATTTTAAATGAATACTCAATACCAGTTTGCAGCTTAGCTGATCGAACTTCTGAGGACTTAACACAGTATCCAGTTTTTCCTTGGGTCATCACTGATTATTCCTCAAATGAGTTGAATTTGAGCAATTCCAGTATTTATCGAGATTTAAGTAAACCCATCGGTGCACTGAATCCTGAACGACTTGCAAGACTTAAGGAACGTTGCGAGGAAATGTGTGAATCGAAGTAAAAAGATTTTTTCCTATTTTAATCTGACTTAACATTTTCTATTCAAAGGTATTTATATGGATCACATTATTCCACTCCTGGTTTCGTTTTGTTTTATTTGGTAAGTATTTTATGAATAAAAAACCTTATCTAAGAACCTTTATTCGGCCAAGAAAACAACACCAAATTGTTTTTCCGGTATTTTAAGTTATGACCTATAGTTCCTTTTATTATTTAATAATTTTAAAATTGTTAATGTAACGTTTTACGGAAGAACATAATTTAATAATTTATAAGATATGCGCTGATACTATAATATTATAATTGAAAAATCGAATTTTCCGATTATCAGCCGATAATCCACATTATTTTAAACAAAATCCCTATATATTTTTTAATTTTGTTTATTTAATTTATTTAAGGTACGGAAGTACCCACATCTAATGTTATGTCTCCAAAATGGAAGGTTTGATCACCCGGATCGAATGTTTAACAAGATTTACGACACATTCCAAAATTGCTTGACAAATATGTCTGATTTTAAAGTAAGTATACAAAAAACAATGCTTTTTACCCGACTGCCGAAGGAGGGTTATGTTTTTCGAGCGTATGTATGTATGTATGTCTGTTTCGTTGTGTCGCTCTGCAGCCTAAACGGCTTAACGGATTTTAACATATAAGGTGTCATTCGATTCGTCTTAATTGTCGGAGTGCTATAGGGTATATAATATTTCAATATGGCTACCGCGAAAAAAAAAAATGAGGGGAATAAAAAAAAAGTTTTTTTTATTATAACAATATGGGTCTCAAATGAAAGCTAAAAAATAGCCCATTACAAATATATATACGTTATAACACTTTGATGCTACCATTTTGACAGGAAAATCAAAAAAAAAGTGTGAAATAAACTAAATTATTTAAAAAACAAAAAACCCGACTGCAGTAAAAATATCAACTGAAAAGCGAAAAACAAGCTCTATAATCTATAGAAAATTGTAAGAGCAATGTCCTTATAAGGAATGCACCATGCAATTATTTTTTGTTCGATACCTCGTTAACAAATAATACAATTTATACTATTATTTAAATATAACTTAAATATTGGAAAAGGTATTGCAGGCGGGGACAAACAATGAACGACAAAACATATTTCTTGAAAAAAATTAACATTTGGACTAATTGGTCCCCGCCTGCAATACCTTTTCCAATATTTAAGTTATATTTAAATAATAGTATAAATTGTATTATTTGTTAACGAGGTATCGAACAAAAAATAATTGCATGGTGCATTCCTTATAAGGACATTGCTCTTACAATTTTCTATAGATTATAGAGCTTGTTTTTCGCTTTTCAGTTGATATTTTTACTGCAGTCGGGTTTTTTGTTCTTTAAATAATTTAGTTTATTTTCCCAACATTTGTAAAATTAAATAACTCTTACAAAGGAATTGATACCAGAGTTTTATGATGTCTCAGAAGAAGGAGATTTTTTGCTCAATATTCATAAAATCAACTTTGGTACAAGGAGTGATGGCACAGCTGTTAACAATGTTTCCCTTCCACCATGGGCCAAAAAATCCCCAAAACTATTTGTGGATACTCTGAGGTATATATTTGCATTCTGGGGTATATTATTTACAATTATCTAATTTTACATATAGAAATGCTTTAGAATCGGATTATGTGTCAGCAAATTTGCATAATTGGATCGACTTGATTTTTGGATTCAAACAGAGGGGCGAAGAAGCTGAAAAAGCTGATAACAGTACTATTGTCATAAAGCACAGAACTGTTTACATTTGTTCACTTTACATTATTTTTTAGTTTTCTATCATTTATGCTATGAGGGATCGATCGACTTGGATAGTGTTAAGGATCCAGCAACAAGACATGCTCTCGAAGTACAAATTTCTGAATTTGGACAAATACCCAAACAGCTTTTTACCAAGCCTCACGTGAGGAGGAAAATGCAAACTGATATCCTTAATGGTCTTAATGTTAGTGATACACAAATTGAAGGTAATTAATTTTCTAGTAATTTAAATTTAAAGGACACAACATATTATGTCCATTTTAGATTATAGCAATATGTTTTCTAATTTGGAACTGCGCATATCATATGTCGCTCACAAAGATGATATTACGTCGCTTTGCTTAGATGATGACGTTATTGTATCTACTGGCAAAGATGGTGTTTTGAAGCATTTTACAATCAGTACACAAAAACAAATAAGGTATTAGCATGTTATTTATATCATCTTAAAATGTTTGCCTGTATTTATTTTAAACTATTGTTAGAGTTAATTTGTAGAACGAAATGTTAGAAAATACTAATGTTCACTTCAAGCGATTAGCGATAATATACATAATTAACCGACGAAAAAACACGGGGGAGGATATCAATTCGACGCGTATATTTTTTTTTTTTTTTTATGTATGACCACGCATAACTTTTTACAGAGTAGTCCGATTTTGAGAATTCTTTTTTAATTGGATAGGATATACCTCGAAGTTGGTACCATATAAATTTGGAAAAAAAAATCCTACCTTAAGGGTGGGAAAATAGGGGTGATTTATTGTTCACTCACAGATTTTAATGCTGAGTTGTGTATTACAATTAATTTAAAAAAAAACCTCACGATGAATGAGCTTTAGACCTGTCAATCTCTTGTGTGTAGACCTCTCAGTCTCTGCATTATAGCCACAAAAAATTATAAAATAAAAACTTTTTAACAAAAAAATTAAACCGCCGAAAAAACTGAAAAGCAAAAAATAATAAACCTTTTTTATTTAACCTTAATAACTAAGTTCTTAAACTAATGTAAGTATACCTAAGTAATTTTGAGTCGGCGCCAAACAAGCAAATTAATTAATTACGTAAAGCGTGATGCGCGGCGCGACACACCCCTTCGCCGGAAAATGCCGAGCGTTCATGAAGTTTATGTCAGCGAGACAGCAACCCGACGATGTTTGGCGTCGACTCAAAATTACTTAGGTATACTTACATTAGTCTAAGAACTTAGTTATTAAGGTTAAATAAAAAAGGTTTATTATTTTTTGCTTTTCAGTTTTTTCGGCGGTTTAATGTTTTTGTGAAAAAGTGTTTTTACTAAATATCAGCTATGAATGTCGTTACGTCATAAAAAAACAAACCATGAGTTTAAAAATTTTATGGATGCGATAATAAATGTAAAGATAAACTTTTTAAAATAATAACATCGCAAAACAATAAATAACTAAATTAGTTTAAAAATCCTAGATATTTCTAATTGATTTTTACAAAACATTTATTTGTAGTACATGCCTTGGAAGACTGCCTTTAAGCTCGTGCGTCAAAATACCCAATTCTAATATCTATGTTGTGGGTTCATGGGAGAATACAATGTATGTTATTTGTAGTAAATAAAATCTTAAACAACCTCATTAAAAATTTGTAGTTCTCTTTACAACTTCAATTACGGCAAAGTATCTGACATTATACCTGCCCACGATGACTCTGTGTCGTGCATGAATCTTATCGAAGAACTAGGACTCCTGATATCCGGTAGTTGGGACTGCACTGTCAAGTAATTCCATTTTTATAATATTTTTCCAGGTTGCTAATAAACATCATTAAAGGGTTTGGAAAGGTTTCACCAATGTTGGGTACAGAACATTCAGGTTGTCCAATGCCATGATGGCTTATTTATCTCTAGAAGAAAGAGTTACAGCTCTAGCCAGCAAGCGGTGTGCAGATAAAGTAAACATTATTATTGGAACTGAATGTGGCGAAGTATTCTCGTGGGAAGTAGATGTTTCGGACATGCAAAATTTGGTCAATAGTGAAGAGATGGAGCATAAACTACTTTTGAAGCATTCCTCGGAAATAAGTGGGATGGAGTTCGATAGAACTGGTTCTAAGTTAGCTACCTGTAGCACTGATGGCTTACTGGTTATCACAGACACCAAAACAGGTATGACACTTTTCAAGAAGACCTTAGACCACAAGCCAACGTCTCTAACATGGTGCGGAGAGGCCGATTACTTGCTTTCAGTGGACGATCATGGATATTTGTCCATTTGGGATTTGCTACGAGGCGATTTGAAAAGTTATAAGGAATTGTCTAAGGGTATAATGTTTTAAGTACGTACATATATTCAAACAAATTATGGTTTGTCTCTTTCAGGCCCATTAAACTGTGTCAAATATTCGAGTAAAAACGATTGCATTGTTACAGCTGGAAAAGATGATGGAGTTTATAAAATCAAGTGTTGGTAGGTTATATTGCTATATTTTGATATTTCCGTTGTGTGATTTAGAATTAAATGTACGTAAAGTGACAATAAAATATTTTGTATAAAATTGTGTAATATTCCTATCGACTTATTACTATTATAACAGAATTTAGGACAGTTTACAATTATTGAGAACATGCAGGCAACTGTTATAGCCTTCCCTATTCAGTAATTGGGATAATCTTTTATGTAAGATATATTTATACCCTTCAATTCCTCATACGTTCTAAAATAGAATGGACGGAATGAAAATCCATGATGGAGGATAATTTTTAATCTGATTGCAAATTAAACATTATTAATCTGTTGTTTTTTAATAAATTAAAGTAATAGTATTTAACATCATACAACAATAACTATGCGATAACAATCGAAGCCGCTGACAATACCTTAAAAAAGCTTATTGTCAAACCACTGCCAAATGGGTTTCCTCGTCTCGTCAACTATGTACTGGTCGCACTGCCCTTGGGACCTTACAATAAATTAACTTAAAGAAAATTGTGTAAGCATATTCCAAAACTGTACCATGCTATGCACGCAATAATTGGACGCTCCTTCCTGAAGCACTGTGGTCTCAAAATGTTAAAATAAGCCGTACCGATCTTATGGGCAACAAAGGAGTTAGCTCTCTTTAAACAATAGTAAAATCTTTTATCGCAGCTACAGTGTGACCTCGTAAAATGTCCCGAATTAGTTAGTCCATGCTTTACAGAATATCCGGGAATTGAATCGAAGCATTTATCATGTGCCCGACAACAGCTATCGGTTGCATGAAAGAAACCAACTTCAAAATCATTTTCCGCCAAATTTCCTATTCCGCACCACACAGTACCTAAAGATGAAAACACATGTTACTTACATAAATTTCAGAATTTTTAAAATATTAGAGAAAATGAAGCAAAACTTAGGTACATACCTGGATAAATTCCGTACACTCTTGACTTTACATTTTCATACTCATTTTCGGTTACATTTAAATCAATGTCTAAACCGCCTCGGGTTGTTTTACTGGTAATTGATCTTGGGTAATTATCGTTTAACTTTAAAAGCCTTTTTGTTAGTAGCCGCCAGAACAGCTTCGGAATTAATACTAAAAATTAGAACATTACAACATTTGTCATGATTTTATTACTTTCATACCCCTTTTTGATAAAATAGTATCCGCGTATATAGCATCGCCTTGATTTCCATCAAAATTTGTCTGCAAAATACATTTTAAGTTAGTGGAGTAGTGTTGTTTTATATTCGTCTATTACAGGTAACTTATTGCCTATTGAAAACCTTTCTATGTTTAGGATTTCAGTGAAATATGCAGATAATTCTCTTTTACATAGGTATGCGCCTCAGTAATTTCTTCAACTGAATTGAAATAAATAAAATAATTTTTTTAAGATTTATAAAACTGAATCAGCTCTGTGTATTGTGGACCCCTATTTTTTAGTCTGCCGATTGGACGACCGGTTTAAAGGGTAACAGCTTAATGTACGTCTGCTCACAGCTTTTCACTTCTTGTTAAAACTTCTCTGGTTTTCTTATTGTATTTCCTCAAAAATTGATACGATTTTCCCATTGGTTCCTCTCGCAACTCCTTTCACTATTCCTTGAAGATGTTGGAAGTAAAATCTACACAACGATTAATAATACATACATAACTCTAAATCTTCCTTTGGAGCTCAACTGCGAAAGATCACAAATCTTTTTCATATTCATTTTAAACTATTTCATCGGTTCTGTACAAATCACAATCTCTTTTCTTCTATTTTTAAAGATAGTTATGTTATGAAGATGGTTTATCTGCATCTATTTCATTCTATAATACTTATTACTTACGTGAGGTGATTTTGGCGATTTTTTGACCCCTCCCTTTCCCCTAGTGAGATATCGTGAGATTTGGCTCGACCCTCTTCCCCCTCCACTAATCTCAGGTGAGATTGTTCAAAATGCGTGTTTTCAGTGTAAATATGTTAATCTATGCTTCATTGTATTGGATGTATTCAAAAAAAAAACGTAATTTATTTCATTATTTTTATTTAGGACTAGTTGAGACTAGTACTTAAGAGGTGCGTCGACCCCCACCCCCCTTTTCATGGATCCGAATGCAAACTATGCGAGAATTATGTGCTAAATATGTGCTAATTATGTGCCGAAAAAAAATTGTTTGTGCTCCAAAATTAAATGCTTTTTTTAAACACTGTTTCTTGCGGATAAAATATTACGTAATCTTTGCGAGAGAGTGAGTGAGATTCGGGTTAACACCCCCGCCCCCTAAACGCCCCACGTAATTAATTGTAAACGTATCCTATTTAAAAAAAAATCACACCGAATGTCGTAGGAAATAAAAATGATTTTAGATTGAGATTGATAGATTGAGTTTTATGCCCACAAAAAAAGAATATAATGTATGTTTGGGTCTTTAATGTGTCTTTACTGTTTTAAGTCAACGAAAAGCAAATTATCCAAACTGTTTTCTCATATTTACTATATTAGAACGGCTTTCAAAGAAAATGTACAATGATAAAAATTATAATACGACGCCCAAATAATAACTAGTACTCCTTAAAAGTTGTTTAATTCATACAAACTTTAGCCGCTCACCTCTCTGTCTTTACCGAAAACATTCCCAAATTCTTTGCTTCGATCTTCTTTAATCGCATTCGCATCTTCGCCTATCAGCGGATAGTACACATTTACGACAGAAACAGATTCAAGTTTATATTTTGTCACTATAGATATCACAGTTTTCTGACTGACGAAGGCAATTAAAATAAAAATAAAAAGACAATTCCACAAAACTCGTATTTTTGGATAGACCATATCGATATTTTTCCGTTAGCATCACTTTATTGAAAAAAAACAATCTTCACGTAAGATTTGACATAGGAAGAAATTAAAATTGCCCGAGGCTTTTACGTTACTAAACTAAATTTTTTTTTTAAATTAATTGTATTCCCTTATGGAAATTTAGTACCAGAAGTAAAAAACAGGTCTACCGCCAAATTGTAACGTCTTAACAAGCTTATTTCCGAAACGAAACTAGATTCCGTCAATGAAAGAGAACTGATGTTTTTTTGGCGAAGAAATGGGAGAAAGAAATTGGCTCGCTTCGCAGCTTCAATAGGGTTTTTGGTCTATTGACAGACCATGAAACCCGAAGCCGGTAAAAGAAATATTCTCGTGAATAAAATGAAAATATGGACAAATACACTACCGCTTCGTCGTTCGCAGGAAGAGTGCCAGTCATAATAATAAGCTTATGATACCATAAATAGCGTTAGAAAGGCACATATGGAAGTATCTTGAGATGTTATCGTTAAACAATGGTAAATAGACTCTGTTGTTTTTCAATTATGCAACGAACTTAATTACACAGATATTTCGCAATACTTTAGAGGTATTACCATAATTTATTCATGATTTTAATGACTGGAGAAAGTAATGTGTTTAGTAGTAATTAAGTGAATTAAGATCTAAGTTAAAGAGCAATCAAATGTTTCTTGCTTTGTTTTAATTTATTTTTATTGCTTAGGCTATTAACTACATATAGTCTTACTATATATGTGAAATTGTGGAATAGAAAAATTCTCCTATTATTAGCTAAATGAAAGTTGTGATCATTATTACAATCTCTTCACAGTACATTCCAATTGTACATTGCACATTGAATATGTAAAGTATTGAATGAAAATATGTAATCGGTTGTATTGTTACTTTCCAAAATTTTTCATACGTGCATATCGCTTGCCTATGGTAAAATGGCCTAAAATATATGTATATTAGTTTCCAGGGAAGCAGATGTAAAATAACTTAATTTGCTTACAATATCTCAAATATAAATATCATTTTAACGTGCCTTATTTTAATTTAAAAATTGTTAATGCATCCTTTAAAAATCACACAATAAAATCACTTTGAAGATTAATAGTTCGGGAATACGGCGTCGTAATAAAATCCGGTTTATTGTGAGTACATTGCACAGCAAAGGCTGGTTACTGATTATAGATTAGCTAATCTTTCAGAAACCATAATAGTCCATGTAATTTTGCAAATTAAATTTTTTTGCAAATTTTTTTATCAGTTTGGTGGCTATTTTCCAATTTCTATTTTAAATGGCGCATTTGTTCAACTTTCCTCGTTTATGTTTTTTTTTAATGAACTATAATTTTTTGTTTAGTAAATTGGAATTACCTAAGTACATTATGTATATCCTTAATTTCGAGTAGCAATAGGAAAGAACAAAGTATGTATTTTGATCATTCAAACATTACAATTTCAGTTTTTAATAGAAATATATGTATGTATGTATGTTTCTTTTTTATTTAACACGTAGTTTAAAAACGTTAAAATAAAAAAATGTGTAACTTTCCAGCGACCTCTCTCCTCATCTAAACCGATAGTCTTGTTCAAAACTTATACCGACCAATTTTAAAACATCTACGCTAAAGACTAGATTTTACAAGGATTCTTTTGTTAAATTTTTAAAATTGGTGTTGTTTTTCGACCTAATAATTTTCAAGCAAACTGTTGACAGTCTATCATGGTGGAGGCTTGAAGTTTCTGCAGGTGCACAGTCTATCTTGTTTATTTAGACAGAAGAGGTAAATTGAAAGTCATCTTATACTTTCATATTCCACGTTTATCTATAATTTAATTATTCGTGAAACATACATACATGCACAACATAACTGCAGGCATAGGAAGACGCTTCTCTTTACCGGTGACTGCCGGTAGGTTAAAATCAACGCACCGTAGACTTATATGCGCTCCCAACATATTCCCGCATAATGCAAGCTTATCCGTCGTGAGGAAAGCTCTTTCGATCTGAACTCTGGATTGTCATGCCCGGCAGATATCTCTAGAATTTAACGAGGCGACGCAACGCACCACGAAAGTCTCGTCAGTCCACGGGAAGACCGAGAATCATTCAGTTGCCTCAATCTCTGTTGCTAGATAAGTTCGACAAAAGTCAAGATGTCAAAGGTGGTGTATCTGTTGTCTTTCGAAAACCCTGTTTTCAGGTCCTACGTGTTTTGGTCATCAGTTCTAGTGCTGAAAATGCTCTCCATGTCGCTGCTGACTGGTTTACAGCGGTTTAGAACTAAGGTAAGTGATTCCCTCACAGTTTAAACCTCTTACAACTAAACTAACAAGTGTTATCTGACCACCGCGATAATTCCCCGAGCTGTGTAATATTGGGAGGAGATAAACTTTTAATTTATCTCCTATGCGGTGATCGCTAATAGTTGCTGAAAACGCAACCGGAAACCCACTAAGTTACATGTCCACCCAACTTTATGGAGACTCATCAAATTTTGTGATTACTTCTGCTGTAAATATGTTCAAATCAGTGACCGCATGACTCTGCAAGTTTTGAAAAATCGTTGAGAAAACGAGGTGGTGGCTTGATAAGCTCGTAGGGGATACTGCCTTTAAGTAAACACTCTGATTTAAAAAACCTGTTCTATTGTCGACTTGTCCAACTTCTAGGCTATTCCTCGCATTCTGTTCGTTTGAACTTTCTTTGACCTAGAAAAGTCCAACTCTGTTCTTTTTGCGATAAAGATCCCAACGAAACGGCGATGACCTCTTATTAACGGGAATAGATGTTTTTGGTCTCTCATATTTCTTAATCTTGACTGACTTCTATTTAAAAACAGCAATCATATCGCGCTGGCACACCGTAAGATTCATAGAGGCTTATGTGAGGGCAAAGTGCACTTAGATAATAGCCGGTATGAAACCGCAAGCTGCTCTAATGTCGCGTATACCTAGTTTCTTTTTATTATTTGACACTGCAGAATATTCAAGATTTTGTACTGCTTCTTTATGTATCTAAATTAATCTTATCGCCAGGTAGGCGCCTAGACATTTATGCCATTACGTTGACATAGAAATTTTCGAAACATAATGGGGTAATTATAATCCTTTAATCGTTAAAATTGCTTGACAGTCCACTTCTTCATGATGTTATCAAGTCCAAGTTATTTTGTTTGCAATTTATTTTATCCCGCGAAACATTGAGCGCTTATAAACTATATCACAATAATAAATATTTGAACATATATTGTTCCGTGAAAGGTATGTTAAGTTGTTAATTTAAATAAAATATGATAACATACTGGCGGCGTGCGCTAGTAAATGTTATTGTACCGCGAAAAGAACACATAGTGTGTCCCAACGCCTAAATCAAATTTAAATGTTAGCAATAAGAACTATATACTTTTCTAATTTCGGAGAAATGTGTTGATCTTTTTTTTTACGTCCCATATTCCGTGATTTAGTATCCCAATTTTTACAAACTAACTCGAATTGCTACAAAATACACCCGCAACAGGCTCACACACAAAATTCAATTATTAATTTATATTTTCTTGTAAAAATAAGTGAAAATATTAATCGCGTAGAACCAGATAACACTATAGAATATTGTAAATAAAAATTGAAAATGCATAAATAAACTATTTTACAAACATATAATTTGAGTATTAATTCTTCATAGTAATCCTTCTTTAGTTATATTCGCCTAAAGAAAGGTAGATAGAAAGAGTATACATACAACTACTGCTTTAATAACATCCGAACTTTAAATTTTTATTTTTATTTTAAACAGACGAGCGTGTTGTAGTGCGCCTAGGCTTTTAGCTAACGGCCTGATTTTCCTATTGGCCTACGACATATATAAGATTTAATATTTACAAATTTCTCTTTCAGACTTTTGCAAATCCAGAAGATCTTCCGTCCAAAAAGCTTAAGGTCAAATTCGACGACCCTGATGTAGAGCGTGTCAGAAGGTATCTTTTAAGTTAATGATATTACTTTTCACACTTAATAACATTCAACTTCTCATTTACAGAGCACATCGCAATGACCTGGAAAACATTGTGCCTTTCTTTATAGCTGGCTTGCTATACCTTCTCACAGAACCCTCAGAATTCTTAGCCATTAACTTGTTTAGAGCAGTGGCCTTGTCTAGGATTGCACATACCCTTGTTTATGCAGTTTTCGTCATTCCACAGCCAGCTAGGGCCTTGGCATTCTTTGTCACTTTCGGAGCTACAGGATATATGGCCTTTAGAACCATATTATATTGCCTTTAATTTAAATTATGTTGTGACAACCTAAATAAACAGAAAGTTATTTTTACAAAGTAATTCACTATTAATGCATTTGTATTATGGCTCATATTAGAAATTATACTTATAAAGAGAGATTTTTATATGAAATATTGTTTTTCTTGGTGCTAACCAGCCAGTTCATGATTAACTGAAAAACTAAAGTTAACCCTATAGTAAAAAAGTAATCACATTCGATATATTATACATATGTATTACTTTCTTTACTTTCAGTTAACATGTGGTTGTTTTTTTCATTTTTTTCAAATAAATATTAGGTTCATTCAAATTCGAATGTGAACAAAATATATTTTATTCAAAACATAACATTTATTATTGTTTTATAACAAGTGTTCAATCAATAAAAGAAAGAAATAAATACCTCCTGAAAAGTATGAGGTATTTAATTTAAAGGTTTTGTAAGAAGATGGCGCGCTTGTGCTGAATCTGAACGAAAATTTTTTGAATATTTGTTCTAAAATTTAATAATAATATATTTTATGTTTTCCATTAAATATCTGGTTTTATTTTCTATGAAAATATTATATCTTTAGTTACTATCGACGACAGGAAAGGAGAGGCTCAAAATACCAACATTTGTAGCTGTCTCATGTGAAATATCTTAAGGTAGAAATTTAGACGAATTTAAAAAACAAAAAAGTGGTACTATCTTTAGAACGATTAAATTTAGTTATTCTAGTCGGTCATGAGTTAACCTGCCAGGTTATCGTAGATGTTTGAAAAACTCTGTACAATTTAAAATTTGTTTTTTCAAGTAATAAGTTTCTAAACTACGTGGAAATATGATTCGAGCTTTATATTAAATCAAATGAAAGAATAAAGAAAAATATTTTGATAACCAATAGGATCTTCATAATAAGCACCACAAAAAGGTCTTTTCTTTATGATATAGCATAGTTTTCATTGAAATAATATCAGTAATAAAGAGGAATGAGAATTCAAAATAAAAAGGGGTAATTTATGTAAAAATGTGATGTATAATCTTTTTACTAGAATTTTGTGAACGTATTGTATATATTTCATTTTGCTAAGTAATTCAAAAAATATATTTTTAAAATTGATCACTTTCGAAACTCATTTCCATTTAGATTTTTCAGAATATGTTTTGCAATATAGACTTTAACCGAAAAATAAGTTAACTCACTGTTATGTTGCATCATAAGGAAATAAGAATCAAATTTAATCTTGGCAATTGATGATTGTTTTCCGCCAATGTCATCAATTGAAACGGCTTAAGACAAAATATCAAAGCAATAAGTCTGGAAAAAAACAATACATGTAGATATGTGAGCTTCTGCTTTCGTCAATGGGAAAGGATAAAAATATCTTACAAAAATTGAACCAAGGCAGCAAATACAATCCCACATCATAAACTAAATGTTTTTTGTAATCCTTCGGCGACAGAAAATGTGTTTTCGAATTCATGATCATCATCAGCTTAATTTTTCCAGTTGCATATGACTTATAGTTCATATAATACATATTCATATAGTACATTTATTCGCAAGCAGCAAAAATGTACGCCACTGGTGATCGTACTCTGTTATCAAAACTGATCGCTTTCATGCCTCACAAATTCCAAAGCGATCATTTCCCCAAGCGAATTATCGATCATGTATCTTGCCCCGAATGCCACTAATACTCATTCAAAGCAATTAGTGTAGCTAATACAATCGCATCTTCCATTGTTGTTTCGAATTGAAATTCAGCTCTCTCCGAAACGCGGCGAATTTTAGTTCTCTTCTCAGCAAAGCCGCCCGGCGCATCGAGCGGCACTATTAAATAGACCGATCTAAAGCATTTGGTACTAGTGGATTGCACTGATTGAAAGTGACAATTTAAAATATCGCTGGTGATTTAAAGTTAAACAACCGAAACGCTAGTTTTACTTTAGCACTTTTACGTTTAAATAAATAGATTATTTCAAACTATTTACAAAATGAGGTAAGTTTCATTCATTTTATTTAAAAGAACCAGTTTTGATAGACGCGGTGGTTATCTGCTGATTGCAAAGGAAGTTCTAAATAAATTGAAAGATCTTCAAGTGATGTGGTCTCTCTCAATGGATTAATTTAATAAATTAGTGAAGTTGTGCTCCAATTACTATTAAATCATAGAAGTAAGAAAGTTTATCCTAATGCATACGTAAACAACGTGGCGATTTCTTTGTACGAAATCCATCAGGTGGTCTCTATGGATACACGTAATACCTGGCGATAATTATATCGGCATATGCTTAAACTCAATTGAACTTCGAAATAATATTAGCACTTGTATTTGGATACATTCGTTTAGTTTATTTTCGGTGAGGTTAGCATGTTAATAAGGAAGGAAAGTGAAAATAAAAAGAATGCTTATAAAGTGGTAATAATTGAAAATACATAAGTGGGAAGAAGGTCTTGCTATACGTATATTTCTATTATAAAAATTTAATATTTATCATAGTTGGATACATCGTTTTTTTCACACCAAATTAACGCAATTATTTATAGAAAAGATCAAACACAGATAATGAGGTATGAATTAACAGATTCCTAGTAATGGTACTGAAAGAAAATTTGATAGAAAACTTTTATAAGCTTTACTTATCATTTGAATAACATTTTTTCTCTTCACTTGAAAGCTACATATTACAATCAGAATCTACACTATTTTATAACCATATTTTCTTCTCCTTCGAAACATGTAAAAAGCATTAATAAGTGATTTGTCACACTGACGACTAGGCATTTGTCTTAAAAGATATTTGAACCTTTTAAATAAGAAAAAACAGTACACAATATATGCAAGGTATATTTTTTGGCTTTAACAATATTTTTCGGTTTCATATTGGCACTACTTTAATTAGACAAATTGGATTTTAATTAGCCGCCTTCATTAAAGCATGAATGGTTTCTTTAGAGTTCCAGCTTTTTAAATCAAAATTCGAAAAGCTCAGTCTCATTTTACACAGAGAAAACCAAAACCAACCCCAAAGCCAATAACCAATATAGTATACAAATTCCAAGTTATATCATCAATATGTTAAAACTTTGAAAAATTATACATAAATAGTTCTTAAAAGCATGGCATTGACTTTTACGAAAGAATATGTACATATGTAAAAACTAAAACCATTTTCTTCATATTTCAGATTTTTTTTATTTAAATTTATTATTAAGTAGTATATTATTGATTTATTTATTTTTTTAATACTTTTATTTGTATTTTTGACGAATAAATTTTTGAAAATCGGAAAATTCATAATGCATATAACGTGGAAAGGTGGACAATTACTAAAACAAAAGAATACCATATATATTTACAATATGGAAATAATTAATATTCCTAAATACGCTGTTTCAATGATTCATACAAATTTGATCCCGATTAAAAACACACACTTTGAAGCAAATCCGAAATTTTTGAAAAAATAATGTGTTTTTAGTGAAAAACCTTTTTCAAGTTTTCATGAATCCTTAAAAATGTTAGAAATATTATCTCATTTCCCTTATTTATTTCATGTTATATTTACAATATCTTTAAATGTACGAATTGAATTGAAATTTACGAAATAGTTTTCTTTTATTATTTCATTATTGTCGTACTCAACTTCATACGATATCACTGTACATAGTTCCTAAATTAAATTATAGAAAACTGGAAAACATTAATTCCGTAATTTGTACTGAGCATTTTTATTTTCGTTATACAGTACGATCTGAGTGTCCTTCTTTTTGGTTATAACCATTTTCAGTGAACGTGGCATCAAACAAAAAACGTAACAAAAATGTGTCACAAAGTTCTAAAAAGTAAGCGATAAACTATTGTCTCCTTTAAGGAAAAGACCACGCTATTTAGCCGGAAATTTATGTGGTTAGGTCGCACATGCTGCACGTAAGGCTTTTTATCGAAGTAAAAAGCATTGACTTTAATCAGAATGATAACGATTCAAAACAACTGCGATATTTACTACCGCGGAAATGAATGTTAGAATGTCCCTAAGCTGTAATACATTGTAGAAGGGAAATAAGGCTTTTAAGTTGAAAGGGTACCTTTGAGTGCGTGATAAAATTAGCAACAGACAGTTTTTGAGGTATCGAAGGTTGCTTCTGAAAATTTGAAGTAAGAATTTCCCCTATAGGTATGTTCCATTAATAAATTATGCTTGCTACTTTCCTATCTGCAATGTTGTTAATTAAATATCCATTGAACAATGCTCCTTTTATGGTAATCTAAATTTCTGATTATTATTATAATTAACGTAGAAAAGATTTAAAAAGTATTTTAAAAGTTAATGTTGGTGTAGATATTTATGTAAAAAAATTATGAAATAGAATTTGTTTCAATACGACAAAAACCAACATTTTTGTTTTTAATGCAAAAGATTGAGGCGCAATTCATTTAATTATAAGTGAATCTTTGAACTGTTTATTGTTTTGAAGGTTTTATATAAATTTAGATTATTTTCGTTTACACACAAAGATAGATGTTATATGTATTTCCTGATATTTTCACTAAAAATGACTTCCAAATTGATTTTCAATAACAAACAAAAGTTAATTTTAAAAAATCACAAAATAATTTGTTTTAAAAATCAAAATAAATTCTACTCCCCTATTCTAAATTTCAACTGGGGAAAATATTTTCCCCCCTTCCTACAAACAAAAATGTCAATCTCATCCAAGTTCAAGGTACCTACTTTAGAAATTTAGTAAACTAATAACATTTCTGATAAAATCAACGAACTCTTGACTCAGTTTCCAAACCAAATCTAATCGACTTCTACGTCACAAAGTTTATTTCATAGTATCAGGGATTGTGAGTTTAACATTATCTAGGGGACATTGAAAAGAATTTTAATAACGATTTATCAATTATACAATAGCAATTTGTTTGTAGTCAGTTTACGATCGCGCGACTCCGTTGCTATTTGTAAAAATTGAAAACTTTGGTTAGGAACATAGCAACAGATAAATTTTTGTCGAAAGTAGATCACTCGAAATCTGTAAAAGCAGACTAATGTCCTAAAAAACATATTTTTTTGTGTACATGTTTTTAACTACACGTGGGAATTTGCATAAGTAGAAAAAAATTGATTAACTAAATAAAGGCCACTTAGCGTGCGCGATAAACGCCATGTGATGTAAGCAATTACTATCACCTCCGGGACAGACCCCTCTGTTATCGCCTTGCAACCGCTTTGAGCGATTTATTACTTGATGGTCTATTTGTAGCTTTCTCATAGCACTAAATCCAGTTTAATTAACGATCTATTTCGCCTATTTACAGTCTAGAAACGCCACGGAGGTTTGCCAATATTCTCGATGTTATAGGTCATACACCGCTTGTTAAACTCAACAAGATCCCCGAGGCAGAGGGGCTTCAATGCGAAATATGTAAGCGTTTTATGCACTTTCTTAATAGGGCGATCGTTTTATCAATAAATCTTATTTTAGGGGCGAAATGCGAGTTCTTGAACCCGGGAGGATCAGTGAAAGATCGCATTGCTTATCGGATGGTGCAAGATGCCGAAGCGCAAGGTCTTCTTAAGCCCGGCTGCACTATCATCGAGCCGACGTCAGGAAACACAGGCATTGGTTTAGCGATGGCCTGCGCCGTCAGAGGCTACAAATGCGTCATAGTGATGCCTGACAAAATGTCCAATGAAAAGGTGGTTACCTTGCGCGCTCTTGGTGCTGAAATAATTCAAACCCCGATTGAGGCTGCCTTTGATCACCCCGATAGTCACATCTCTGTGGCGAAGCGCCTTAACAGCGAGATTGAGAACTCGTTTATTCTTGATCAGTACAAAAACCCAGGAAATCCTCTGGCTCACTACGACAACACTGCCACCGAGATCCTCTGGCAGTGCGAAAACGACGTAGACATGATCGTTGTTGGAGCAGGTACTGGAGGCACTGTCAGTGGAATTGGAAAGAAGGTCAAGGAAGAGAAACCTGAGTGCGTTATTGTAGGCGTCGATCCACACTACTCCATCCTAGCGCCTCCTGAAAGCCACAATCCAACCGACGACGGATTCTATGAGGTCGAAGGCATCGGCTATGATTTTGTTCCTAATGTGCTTGACTACAGTGTCGTGGACAAATGGATTAAAGTCGGCGACAAAGAGAGCTTCGAGATGGCCAGGAGGCTTCAAAAAGAAGAAGGACTTTTGGTGGGTGGGAGCTGCGGTTCCGCTGTATACGCCGCCTGCCAAATGGCTAAAAGCTTAAAGAAGGGACAAAAGTGTGTTGTGATCTTACCCGATGGAATCCGGAACTATTTGACTAAATTTGTACAGGACAATTGGCTCGAAGCTAGAGGACTCAAGGACACAGTCAACGAACATAACCATTGGTGGTGGAATTGTAATATCTCCAAATTGAATCTTCAAGAACCTCATATCATCACACCGGAAACAACCTGCCAAGAGGCTATTAATATATTCAAGGAAAAGCACATTGAGAATCTCCCAGTAGTTGACGACAAAGGGTAAAGCTTTTTGTTTCAATATAAGTCGTGATACTAAAAATTAATTTTCGTAGAACCATTCGCGGGGCTGTGACTCTTGAAAGCCTTACTACGCAAATAGTAAGCAAGAATCTCAAGCAAGCAGATACCGTGGCCAAAGCGATATACAAGAAAGCTATCAAGCTGGACGTAGATACACCCCTAGGAAAAATTGCCAGGGTATTGGAAGTTGAACCCTGCGTGATCTTGTATGATGAAACTGGTAAAATTTAAAGATATAATAAAATCGTTTTTCTGATTAACTCTCTCCTTTTACAGATGACAAAAATGATGTTAAAGGAGTTGTGACGAAAGCTGACTTCTTGCGATTTATTTCGGAAAATATTACCGCTTGCGAAATGAATGGAAATCACTGACAATGGAACTGATATTTATGTTTGATAAAATATAGAACTAACAGCAATATAAATTTCCTGCTTTTACATATTACAAAACTCTGACCCCATTCCGTAAATAGACCTATTTAAATATTATAAAATAACGTACCAGCCTAATAAATAATTATTATCTGTAAGCAACTCTGGGTTTTCTTATAAAACAAGGGTTCTTTCTGTACAATACAACTGATATTAAGTGGGGTTTGTACGACTCTTGTATAATCTACTAACTAATTGTCGCAGGCATCATAATGAACACAGTGGATAAAAATGGCACTTCAAAATAGTAATGCAATAGGTGAACAAATGCTATTTGTTTCAAACTGGAACAAAAATCGTTTTAAATTTGCAAAGTCTAAAGTTATAGAATATTTAATATGATTCTAAAGAGGTTAATTTTTTTTTAAAGAACAGCGCAGAAAAATAACGGTAATTTTGTAATAAAAAATATTTTGCTCTGGTCCACTAATATATGATCGAGTTTTGGTAAAAATTGCAAAATCAACCTTAGGACATTTTGCTAATAAAAAAAAGAAGACCTACAAAATCCTTTCAACCAAAAAATAGTTATAGAAATTCCTGTTAATTTTGATTATGTGCTAGCCAACCCAAGGCGGCTAGGTCGAGGCTCCAGCAACCCACCTGGACCATACCATGGTACTGACCCACTCTAGCACGAATAACTTCAGAATGCGTGGTCGGATTTGAGTACGGTTTTTTTTTCTGGGAAAAGTCACAAGACGGAAGCTTTTTCTCAGAAAAAAATCCGATCTTCCCTTACAAAAAAACGGAAGAACGAAAGGCGAAAGTCAAATTGTGGGTATCAAAATTGTAATTATAATAAATACCTAATAAATATATGGTCTCAAACAACACAATATAATATTGAACGAGTGCAAAGATTAATGAACAAGGCTCTCAAAGTGTTATATCGTCTCCCATGGGATACACCAACGAGGGATCTCTATGCTATAACAAACAACTTTACTCTAAAGGAAGTAATTTATATAGAAAAAGCAAAATACATACATAAAGTAATAAATAAGAAGATAAAAAACAATATTGCCCTTACAAGAAGTACTGAAGTGCACAGCTATAATACACGAGAAAAGGAACTCTTAAGGAAGGAAAAAGCAAAAACAGAAAGGAGCCGTACAGGACTTATTACCAGCGCATGTGATATCTATAATAAGCTTCCCGAAGAAATAAGAAGGATAGGAGATTTGCATAAATTTACTGTGGCAATAATGGATCATGTTAGACGAGGAACAAATTTAGATTAAATTTAATAAAGTTAGTGCAATCATAATATTAGTTAATGTAAGTTAAGTATTTTTTATGCTGCTCTTATACCAGCGTTTAGCTGTCTGAGCGGCTTTGGGGTAGTTTAAGTTTATTTTTCCATTCTTTTTGTGCTATAGGTTACATTATTGGACCCACAGAGCCTAAACTCTTGCACCTTGCAGGTGCGGGGTTAGGTGAATGTTTCCAGCAGTATGCTGAGAAGTGCGGAAGAATAAATCTATTATTATTATATAATTTTCGAAATTTGACGTTCTCAGCGATTTTGCAGAAAATTTCTAAAAATTCTCGTAATGACTCAAGCTTGATTCAAGCACTGTTCAAACTACATTTAAACACAAACTTATCGTTAATCTGTCTCAAGCCTGGCCTAAGGCTATTTCAAGGCTGGCTTGAAATTTTACATACCTATTTCATCTCAAACCTGACTTAAGAGCTTGCTTCAAACTAACATAGGTATATTAACTACATATTATTTTTAAGTTAAAACTAGTTTCAAAATTAATCGCATCATAATTAGTTCATCGTTTTTTGAGTAAAGCACAATTGATATGAGCAATCACACCGACCGTTTAGATTTTCAAGTATTATTTAATTATTTAAAACGAACCGTCTCGCCATATTAAAATTGGTGCCGACCATCATTTTTCTACTTCTGGCAGTACTGCAGGCAACTTTACGTGGCCGGCACAATATGGCCGATTATCACTTTGACAGATCTATTATTTTGTGTAATTTACTGGCTGTCAAGTGGGGTTTTCGCTGATTAGTCCATTTGCAGTGATTGTTTTACCCAAAACCATTAATGAAGGTTTGTTTTGCGCGCCCCAGTTAATAAATGAACGCTGAAAGATGGCATTAAAGAAAGTGAAGGGAAATTTTGAGCGAATGTTTGACAAAAACTTGACAGATTTGGTCCGTGGAATTCGCAACAATAAAGACAATGAGGTAATTGAATTAAAATAATCTCAGTGCGATATTTGGCTAGAGTTTGAATAAAAAAGGGACCCTTTTGCGGGCAGTCTTCTTGTGGCGAGTTGCTTTTACTTCAGAGATGTGGGTGTGTTTCTGACCCCCCCATTCCTTTGGTGCACCGAGCGTGCATTGAATCATCAGATGGAAAAAAGGAAAAGCAAATTTGCCTGAATGAATTGGGGCATTCGACATTGCAAAAGGGGCCGCAAGCAGTTTATGTTTTCTTTTGTGCAGCCAAGTGCCATTGGGTCCTCACTAACTTCACACTTTCGTTCCTTTCTAGGCCAAGTACATAGCGCAGTGCATTGAGGAGATCAAACAAGAACTAAGGCAAGACAATATTAACGTAAAATGCAACGCGGTCTCCAAGCTGACGTATGTAAGTATATCCTAAGCAGCACTATCGACATTGTTCTTTTGATGGGCATTTGAAGAGCTGCAATGACCTACTTTCCCTCGCATCTGCCCCTTTATGCTCTTTCAGATTCAAATGCTTGGCTACGATATATCTTGGGCAGGCTTCAACATTATTGAGGTAATGAGCTCTCCGAAGTTCACGTGCAAACGGGTGGGATACTTAGCTGCGAGTCAGTGCTTCCATCCCGACAGTGAGGTAGGCTTTTAAGGAGAATTTGTTGAATTACAAAATTTAATGGGCGTTTATTAAGCTTTTAATGCTCACCACAAATATGATCCGGAAGGATTTAAACTCACAGAACCAGTACGACGCCGGTGTAGCTCTTAGCGGCTTAAGCTGTTTTATATCAACCGATTTATCAAGAGATTTAGCAAATGACATCATGACTTTAGTGAGTACATTGGCTATTCATTTATTGAAGAAATAAAAGTTTAATTTTAACAAGCCAACTTCACTTCAATACAGATGAGCTCAACAAAACCTTACTTACGAATGAAAGCCGTCCTTATGATGTATAAAGTCTTCCTTCGATACCCAGAAGCATTGAGACCAGCTTTTCCAAAATTAAAGGAGAAATTGGAAGACCCTGATCCAGGTATTTTTAGAACCAAAGCCCATAAAATACATTTAAATATAAACAAAAGCACTAAAATAGGAATAGCACCCACAAAAATTTAGACCGATAAAGATTACAAAATTGCATTGCTTTCTATGTAAATTAATATCACTAGGGTAATGTATACTTTTATATTCGACTTCAGTGCTACATAAACTTAAACCTTAGAATAAATTAGAATTGAACATACAAACTTTTGTATTTAACCACTGACAATGTCAGGTACCGGAAGATATTTTACTCAAATGCAGCTCCGATGCGATGCAACATGCAAACGCAATAAACATAAGCTGGATTCTTCAAAAATTCTGCTAATAACACTTCAATTTATGCAGCAGATGCGTTTTCTTTTCAATGTGATAATATGCAAAAAATTTAAGGATTATTGCTACGTACATATTCCAATGCGATTTCCATAAACAGAGATGTTAGACAAGCAAGTCATGTAAACTTTGTGAAAAGTAAAAGGTAACATTAAATTTGGAAAATGTATTGAAAATAATTGGTGTGAACTATTGGGATGTCTTATTTAGCTGGCCACTAAATAAATGATGCGGTTGCTTTTTTATTTATAGAACAATTATAGTTTTCACTTAACCCATATTTCTTTATAGGTGTTCAATCTGCTGCCGTTAATGTTATCTGCGAGCTAGCACGTAAAAATCCAAAGAACTATCTCTCACTAGCCCCGATTTTCTTCAAATTGATGACCACCTCGACGAACAATTGGATGCTAATCAAAATAATTAAACTGGTAAGTTTACTATTTTGTTGTCCATTAGAAACAGATGTTTGCAGGTCTTGACTAAATTTTGTAAGTTTGCGAGTTTAACAGCGATCGAACCCGCACTCGGAAGAAGATTGACCCAACCACTGATTGAAATTATTTCAAGGTGTTTTTGATTTTATAGACTCTTTTATTGTCAATCATGCAATTGTATGTATGTGTATTAATGTTTCATTATGCTGTTCTCTTCTTAAATGGCTCAGTTATTCAATATAAGGCTTTATTGGGAATATTCAGCTTACTTTTTTAATTTGCTCATATTATCTTTCGTACTTTGCTTGCCTGTATTAAAAGAAAAAAGATATTCTGAAGATTTACAACAGCAAAGATGATAGACGCCAACAAAAATCTAATAAAGCAGTGTAATAAAATGTACCTACAACAAATTACTTTTATTGTAAAATGTTTATGATGATATACATTCAGCAATTTCAAAGTTGCGTAATCAAAATGATATTTCAATTGAAAGCAAATTCAGATGGACTTTCCGATCGTACCATAATTCGTTATTTGCATTTGGCATTCCCTTCGACTCAAAAACGAAAGTGATAATTAATCTATAATACAAAAAATGATTTTTTATAAAAATAATATTCTAAATAAATTTTGGAACTAGCTTTAAAAACAATTGATCTACCAGCTGTTCTGATAGGATACTGGAAATCGAATATAATCATGTAACTGCATCGTACAGCTTCATAAAACGCATGAGATCATTTTATATTGCCAGAAAATACAGTTTTTACAGATCTGCTTATTTTCGCATTTCAGTTTGGCGCTTTAACTCCTTTAGAACCCCGGCTAGGAAAGAAATTAATAGAACCTCTCACAAACTTAATTCATAGGCAAGTTTCATGTATCATCGCAAATCTCGGTGGATGTTATTGCTTTGGAGGCTAATATAGAGATCGTAATGAAGTTTCAGTCACATAGCTAAAGTTCCTTTAATTTCTGGGCGATTCTAGTAACATAGATGGATTTTCAATTGACAATACGGCTTCTTATAATTCAATTAGGTTCAAAGATTTTGTATTTCAACTTTAGCAGAAGACATAAAAACTGAAAGTAATCACATCCACCGATTATTTTTAAAAAACAAATAAAGGGAATTGTATTAATTATTTTTAATTTGCACGAACAGTACTTCAGCCATGAGCCTTTTGTATGAATGTATAAATACTGTAATTGCCGTCTTGATTAGCATTAGTAGTGGGATGCCAAATCACAGTGCCTCGATACAACTTTGCGTACAGAAGTTGCGGATTTTAATAGAAGACTCTGATCAAAACTGTGAGTAGCCTTATATGCTGTGGTTTTTTCGTCCCTTATCCTTTCTCTTAAATTGCAGTAAAATACTTAGGATTATTGGCGATGTCAAAAATTCTAAAGACACATCCGAAGAGTGTTCAGGCGCACAAAGATCTTATTCTAGCCTGTCTTGATGACAAAGATGAATCGATACGACTACGTGCTCTCGATCTACTCTATGGAATGGTATCCAAAAAGAATCTCATGGAAATTGTTAAGCGACTTCTTGGTCACATGGAACGTGCGGAAGGATCTGCTTACCGTGATGAGCTACTGTATAAGGTCATAGAGATTTGCTCCCAAGGGTCTTATCAGTATGTTACAAACTTTGAATGGTACTTAACAGTCTTAGTGGAACTTATTCAGCTTGAAGCTGGCTCTAAACATGGTAAATTCATTTATGATTGTGTTTAAACTTGTTTAATCGTTTAAATATTTCAGGTAGTGTAATAGCAACACAACTATTGGACGTTGCAATCAGAGTTCAGGCGGTGCGCCCATTTGCTGTAGCAGAAATGACAAATTTGCTCGACACATTTTCGGTATCAAATCAAAATAGTTCCATGTATGAGGTATTATATGCAGCCGCTTGGATAGTTGGTGAATTTTCGAGGTACCCGGCAATTATATTTTAAAGTTTTCCATAAACACAGTTTTTGAAAAATTTATAGCGAACTAGATGATCCTGAACGTGCTTTGAACATTTTGTTAAGACCAAGACAACTTCCTGGCCACATAAAAGGGGTCTTTGTACAAAATATAGTCAAATTATTCACAAGACTGGTTACAACTTGCCTAGAAAACCGTGACATCCCAGGTATAAAACGTGTAAGTGTTTATTTCGAATTCTAAATCATCAAATGTCTTTAAAAAATCACTATTTTCTAGCTCTGCGACGATGTCCTAAGTAAACTCTCAGATTTTGTAAGCTCCAGTGATATTGAAGTGCAAGAAAGGTCCAACTCAGCACAAATGCTGATTGAAACGCTACGATCACAATTTTCTGAATCCTCAACCTCCGATATAATTTCTGATATACCTACGATTGACACGCCACCTATACCCACAGAAGCTATTGAGATTGTCCAAGAAATGGCACTGTTATTTGCCGGAGATTTAAATCCTGTTGCTCCAAAAGCACAGAGAAAAGTACAGGTTCCCGAAGGCTTAAATTTGGATGAATGGATTAATTCACCTCCTGAGGACAGCAGTTCATCTAGTCAAGATGAACAAAATGATTTATTCATATCCAATGATTCACACTTTGATGACGGGCACAGGAGGAGAAGTGAAGAGCTCACTCAAGATGAAATCGACAGACGAAGGGAAGCAAGGATTATGGAGCAAATTAATAATCCTCACTACCTCAAATCGAACTACAAACGTAACTCAGTTACTAACGACGGCTGCGAAGATATCCCAATTGCTGAATTAGCACTTGAAGTACCTCTTCAAATACATTGTAAATTGATGTTACGTCTGTTGCATTTTGTTTCAATAGTTTAATTATGATTTTTTCTTTTGTAAAGCCATGAAGCGCTCTGACAAATACCTTCTTGAAGAACAGAAGCCTAGCAAGAAGAAAACAAAGAAGACCAAGAAAACTAGAAAATCTAAACACAAAACATCATACAGCTCTTCAGAATCAGATGGAGAAGGTATGTCCGCAACAAAGTCTCCCTTGCATAAAATTTGTCGTCGTAAGACAAAAAGGAACGATCTAGCGAAATTAACAGCAGCTTTCTGTTCATTATTAAATACATACTTTGTTTTATTACGAATATTCCTTAAGTATATTCCCCAAGTTGTATAACTTAAATCAAACGACTCTATCTTACACAGAAGTGAAGCCCATTCATGTTGTAAATACTACGGTGGAAATGCCCGACGGTGCAGAAATTTCGGACAATGAAGATAACAATCCCAAGCACGATCCAAACGATCCACATCGAGCACTGGATATCGATTTAGACATGTATGATAATCATTCTCCCTTCCATTTTTATCTAATAAATTTATTTTCTAGCCCACCACTAACTGATCTAGTAAAGCAAGTCAGAACTAAGAGGTATGATGTTAACATACTTCAGACAAATAGCGTCAGCAGTAAAGACATAAGCACAAATGGAGAAAAGAATAAAAAGACAAAAGATCCTAACGAGAAAAAAGATAAAAAGAAGGATAAGCATAAAAAAGAACGAAAGAAGGAAGATAATACTCAAGAGGAGCCCGATTTATTCGGTACACCAGTTAAAACAGTTAAGGAGAAACATAAGAAAGAGTCACATAAGAAGAAGGACAAAGAAAGAAAGGATAAAAAGGAAAAGCACAGTAAGAGGGAAGCAAAGAAAGGTTATGAAGAAGCGTGTGGAATTTCAACGCCGAGTAAAGAAGTTTTTTGAATTTTGCATGAATCAAACGTTATCTAAGATAACATGGTATATTTGATATAAATGGCTTTTAAGCTTTAAAGTATAATTAATGTGAATGAGAAATATATATTCAATTATTACCGATTTAAAGCAATGGATTTCAGGTTCCTTTATTGTCTTCTCGATTTTCGTAATATTTGTCTTACCCAAAAAATTTGTCATTTTAGCTTATTTCACCATAATCTGCTTTATTCTAAATTTTTGGACAAAGCATTATATAAACGCCAAGAAAGCAGCGGCAATTTTATCACGAATTATGTCCACCTTAGATCTAGATCACCACATCTTTTGTCAAGTGATCAACACCACCAGGTTGTAACAGATATTTGGGATAGAATTTTATCAAATCTTTGTAAATCTTTGTGGCGACATAAAGTACTTAGAACAGACCTATCGAACACTTCTCAATAAAAATGTAATTTTCTCGCAAACTGTTCATCTGATTTATATATTTTTTCAATCTTCAGAACGCAGACCTCGGTGTAGAACACACTACAGGGTCAAAATTATGACATACTATACGTGCCCTACTCACGACTCCGATGGAATTCAATATTAATATTTTGTTCCAAACTTAGTAGTGTAAACTAGATCCATTCGACCCGAAATCCAAGAAAAATGGGAAAATCTCTTAAAGAAAAAAATTCGGCTTTTTCTAATAAAGCTTACTGTCCAACATAATGGGTAGAACTTAAAAAATACTTACTGAATACTTTTTATAAGTAACCGAAAATAAGAAATTATTTTTATTTCTGCTGTTATATGTGGTCTTCGTTGCAAGTGTTGTTTTTGATGTTTTTTTTTTTAACATGTATGGCATTAGTAAAATATTATGAGGTTAACAGACACTCAAGTTTTATCCGTTTATAAAAACTTTAGTACTATTAGATCTGATATCGCCGTAAGCGCAGTATACGGGAAATCCCCTGACTATACTCACATTTCTCACGCATACAAATACGAAACAAGACAAATTTTTGTCATCGGACAAATTATTCTAACAAAAGATAGCTCCCGCTGAAATGTTTCCTGAATGATTTCATTTATAGGAAAATTATGAAAATGCGTTGCCAAGTGATAGTTTAAATATATCTTAAAGCAAATGTGTTGTGCAAGTTCTTAAAAATGTATGAATACAACCCTCAAACAATGTCCCCAAAAACGAATTATAAATAGAAGTCTTGCTTTAGAAAACATGTATTTGTAAATAAAGACCTCATTGGTAAAAACTATAGAGTCCTCCTTTTTAACTCCCATACGAGATATGTACATGCTTACTTTGTAAGATATTGGTTTGTTATCACTAAGCTATTTGCATTCTCAGTTCGTTGGTTACAAAGTTCGTGATAGCTCTGATAGCTGTAACCTTCAATGAAGGATCGGACAGAAGCAATGGTATTAGGGCGGCGAGGTCCAGTGGTGTTACATCTTTGAAGGCTGCATAAATGCTTCGAGTCAGCTGCTGCTGTTGGACGTCGGTCAACTCGTTGCGAATGATTTCCCCAATGGGTTTGAATGATCCTGCGAGGAAATAGGCCTCATTTGTAACTTCTTGTTTTAGTTAAATTGGGATCGCCTAACGGACAGAGGCGGAATTAATTTGGAGGTACTATTTTGAAAAAGATTAGTATCTCAACTTCTACCTATGCCCGTTGTGCAGATCTTCATCTTTATTTTACCTGTTGTTAGATAAGCAGCAACTAACCCGCCAGTGGCCCCACCAAAGGCCAATCCTAGAGGACCCATTAGAATACCTCCGAAGAAGCTAGTGGCAGCACAAATCAGAGATCCTTTCCCGGATTGCTTCAGAGTTACTCGCATGCTCTCCTCGTCAGCAATAACGGCGAGTGCTTCCATTAATTTATCTGTGCGGAGCGGCATTGTACGAATAATTTGAACTTATACTGGACGAAATTTGCGCCGTAAATTTTTGTTTTTTATGAACAATTACGAGAAAAACCCTCTTGTACTTGGAGGGCCCCGAAAACGCAATTACAAACAACACAGCACAACTGCAGAAATAATAATGAAGTGAGACACTGAAGCACTTCGAGTACGAAGATAAAGTGAGGGGATACGGAAAGTATATGTTATCAGGGAATTAATTTTCATTTATGGGAAGTAGATGTAGATGTAAGTGCAAAATCAAAGCAACTATTCGGCAGTTTAAGACGTTACCATGACATTAAGAATGCATTTGAGGGGTTATGCGTAGTCAACAAAAATAATTATTTATACATACATATGTAATATTTTATGTCTTTTATGCCAATTTTGAGATTTTATAATGCCGGATGTTAAATGATGGATTGGGATGTAAATATCTTATAACTAAAAAGAATGTAATAAACATTTTTGCAAAAATATACAGTCGCTTTAAAAAGAATGAAATAATTTTAATTCTGGAATATTCATTGCTATTAACAATTTTCAACTTAAGATGTTACATCAATTAAAATATTAGGATGTAAATTACTATTAACAATGGATTCTTTAAAATCAGATTCGTTTATGCTTTCTGAATACTGTTTCTATCAGAGATCGTAACTGTTATAACTTATGTCGATAAAATCCGAAATTAATCATTATTTTAAAACTTATATGATTTAAGACAAAAAGTACCGATTAAATTCCATCAACAATATTTTTTGTTATTTTTAACTATAATCTTTGTGTACTATTATTTTAAAACTGCTATGACAGCTTTTTTTTTTTTTTGTGTTTGTTATAAATAATGATTACAACGGACTTATTTCTTAAATCAAAAATATCTATTAAAAATCCTTTTTTTTTTTTGTCTTGTATAAGTCTTTTGAAGACTTATTTTTTCAGTACAGAAAAATTTAAAATTTTGCCCCAAGGAAAAAGTACATTACCAGAGATTTCGAAGATCTAGACCAAGTGAGGTCCATCAGATTATTACAGTTTAAGTTGCGTTTTTACCTAAATTTAAAATCGCACAAGAATAATTAGATTCACTAAATTACCGGTCTTATGGTCAGTATGAAAAGGGATTGATCTTTATACCGTTTGCAATACCAAATTACAATAAATAAGAGAACGAACCCAGTACAGTTAGTACCTACATATCTAAACAGTATTTTTGTATCTTGTATTTTTAGTCTTCAACAAAACTTTAAAGACCTTAGAAGAGCAAAGCTGAGAAGCAAACATTTAAATAATACGTACAACGAGAAATAAGTTGTGTTGTGGTTCTACATTGCTCAAAATATTTTAAGAATTAACCTTCTTCTTACTAAAAACTTAACACACTCCAGGTTTTAAAATAGTTGTTAGCACAACCCATCCAATAAAGAATATTTAAGTTTATTTGTAATAAGTACATATCGTAATGTAAGTTAAAATTATATTAAACATCCAGATTATTGACATTTTGAAGCATAAATTATGTTATTGAGAAGGTAACCTGAGGTACGATTGGAAATTATCAAAAACTGAATGCACCCACAAACGCAGGTGAATTTCCTATACTTTTTATCTGGCAACACCTCGACTGCATCATTTGACAGCGTCTATCAATTTATCGCGAAGTGCGGAGTGGTATATTTTCATTATCAGTATCAATTAGAAAAAAATAGGGGTAATAATTCGTCTGCTCGTGTTTACATACTAGTAGCAGTGTATAATTCGCTTTTAACATGAATAATGAAGCAGTTGACGCATATAAACATTGTCTAAAACTAGATTAAATGACCTCGAACATCTGACTAGTGCTACCGTGAAGTTGTGATAATTTTTGCGCATTGAAAGTGACCAGAGTGATATTTGTTTTTCTATTTAGACGTAGTCAAAGTACACGAGGAAATATAGGCGAAATGGTTGAACCAATTTTCGACTTTCAATTTCGATTGATTCTAATCGGCGACAGTACTGTTGGGAAAAGTTCCCTACTCAAATATTTCACAGACGGAAAATTTGCAGAGGTGAGTGTTGTCTTCTTGATCCCGTGGCTTAGCTCGACGCAAAAACTTGCTTTTGTAACAACATTTCACGATCATATGGGCGAAATGACCTTGTGGTTACTACGACCGTCTGCTGGACAAATTAACCGACAGCTAGGAAACAAATTTTTATGTCTTACATAAGTTTATTTGCAGAATACATACTCAAATCGCTTTCTTTAATTATTAACAGATGATTTGCATCTCATTAATATTGAATTTTTCCTTGTCCCACACCATTTAAAGCATTGTGCTTGTTGCTTTGAGGCTATTCGGCGGTATATGCAATCGCCTCAATTGAATGGGACTCGAACTGGACAGAATTACTTTGTAAGTGGAAACAATTGATCCATGAAATCTGCATCAACATCTCGAAAGAAAGTGGAGACTTTCTACTTTTCAATAGAAAGGTAATTTCTTCCAGTAAACGGAAAAGTCACAGTAACGAGATCGTTTCCCAGAAGCCTTATCAACTTTTCTAAATATATTTTCTGTATCAGCTCGCGTCTCGCATCTTGATGGAGCCTTCAACGGACAAAGCTCTTTATTTTTACTATCAGCTCGTGAATGTATTTGTGTTAACTGCTACAACACCACATTAAAAATTATCAAATTTCTTCCAGCGAAAATGCAATCATCAAAACTTCTTAAGAGTCATCGCACAGAATAATTATTGCTTTCATACAAAACTCAGGATTTTAATTCTGATTCCAAGTGTCAAAAGAGAAAAAAAATTTATATCAATTAATAAGATAAATAATGCCTAAAGATGAGTCAATCTAGATTCTAGAATATCCGTTTTCGGATTATAGTACATACATATGTGAGTTAAAATGTGTGGGATATGGTTGGTCTGTCTGATCAATTCCTGCCAGAAGGATGTTTAATTTAATTAGTCGGTTGAAATTTTTTGCTAAACTTCCCTTCTTCGCTATGATTCTTTACTTAGTTACAGGGAAGACATACATATGGACTTTCAAAATATCTTGGTGTGTCGAACCCAATTTTGTCGGAAAACTTGCCTCATATCACCGTCATGTGTTGGCTAAAAAAATTTTGAGGAATACCTTGCACAAATGTTAGTCTGTCGGTCCGCAAATTGCCAAAAGTGCGTAATAACAAAACCGAAACTAGCGACCCGCTAGCTAGAATGATTGAAATCACTTTTAAAAATTTATTATGAATTGTCTTAGTCGTATCCTTTTCTAAAAACTTCAATAACTTTTTGTAAATTACCTTAATGTTTACAAAATAACTAATTTGTGAGAAATCAATAGTTTATCTATTTTATTTTGCTCTTCGAATATTTCTCAATTTATGTTACTCTAGTAACAACTTTTGTTTATTGTTAATTTTTTAATTAACGTGAAACAATGAACTCTTAAAATATGTTTAAATTATTACTTTTTCCATTTAGTTCGGCAGTGGCAGCGCTGCATCAAAAAAAGAGCAAAAAAACACTTTCGAATGCTTTGCTGTTTTAGTCTCGGTTGCTGCATTATCTTTATTTAATTTGCCATAGGTATGGTAAATTTCTATTTATGTATGTAAATCAATGAATTCAGTTAAAAAATATTTTGTTTCATTAATTTTGCCTAAACAAACCGCAAAATGCAGTTTTATAAAGGTTCAAAGAGTAATGGTGAGTTATTAAAAATCACAAATCAATTTTAATTAAATAAAATTTACAAGAGCTATAATAAAGAAGCAATACAACCCAGCTTTAAACTTTTAGAAAAAATACTGAACATTTCGTATTAATATATCAAGTAGAAAGCACTAAGTAAAATAACAAACAGTTGCAACATTTAATGCTCAGGTAACTTATTTTTATTTTTTCCGTCATATACAAGCTCTTCTACATATGACATTTGATCACAAAATGCTATGCAAAACGAAACCTATGGGAAAAAATTTCTCAATAGTCATGTACATAGTTGAGGTATTCGGACGCGTGAAATCCCAGTTGATAATCACATATCACAAATAACTGCGCACTTTTAACCATTGACGGTGATTAATTTGTTATCTTTTACTTATCATAAAAATACCTCTTAAATTACTTGGCTGATTTTGAAATTAAGTCAAAGCACGTTGTATTTCATCGATGTTATATTGTTCGCAATATGTGCAGAAAATATGAAAATGTAAAAACACATTTTTATGATTTTATGTGAAAAAAACATGTAATTAATTTACCTAATTACTAGTTTAAGAGCTCTTCAAAAATCCAATCTTTCATCTGAATAAGATGAAACTTTTTACGCCTACAGGATCGAAGATCTTAGTGATCAGTTTTAAATTTAGTTTCAACAACAATTTTTGATAATTATTAAGGCTAAATACAAATTTTAAAAAGATGTCATTGCTTAAGGTTTTTGAGAAAAATATGTAATTTTAACAATGATATAAGCCATTTTTTTAAATGTTTGCGGTGTGGTAGAGTTCGTTACTTAGTTTAAATGAGAGTTTGAACCTTATCCTATTAAATGAAAATACTAAAACCTCAAAAACTTCTGCAAAACATTCCACGAAATGCATTTATAATCGAAGAAGAATCGACCTGTATGCATTTTTTTTATATCTGTTCGCGCGTAACTTTAGAATGCGAAATTCGATTTCGACAATTATTTTTTTATTGAAAAGCTTGAATTCGTCGAAAGGTACCTGGAGGTAAGGGACGCCACAGCAGAAAGGTAAAATGAAATGGAACTGCAACTTGCGTACGCAATGGCTATATGGGACTTTTTAGAAACTCTTAATTCAAATTCGATGTCAGAATCTGAAAATTCAAAACAGCCGTCTCACCAAAAATTTAATTGAAATCTAAAATCGTAGTTTTTTATATTATGTTTATTGTAATAAAATCAAAAAACAAAAGAATATCTTTGGGTCTCTGATTTAATACTTGATGCTGAATTTTAAAAATTCGATTTATTGGATCCAAAATGTGAAATTGTTATACAATGATTCAACTTATTGTTCATATATTGCAAGATGTTGTAAATTATTTGATTTTATTCCCGCTAATAATAAAAACCCAATCCTAGGATTTAGAATAAAATGTGTTTATTGTTTTAACAATTAAATTTAGAAGCTGGAGAAAAAAAATTCTCATTTAAACAATTAATTGACTTGAATTTCAAAACCAAATTATCCTTACATTGTGGAGTTCAATCCAACTCCTGATCTTTTGGCTTGAGTTTGCGTGAAAAATATTTACAATATTATTAAAAAATAATGGATTGTCTGAAGAGCTTATAAAGTTAGCTCAAATAAAATTATAGTAAATCTATGAATAACAGAACCTAAATTTTTCAGCTTTCCGACCCAACAGTTGGTGTTGATTTTTTCGCGAGACTGATTGAAATGAAAGACGGAACACAGATTAAACTGCAACTGTGGGACACAGCCGGCCAAGAAAGATTCCGATCCATAACCAAATCGTACTACAGGAATTCAGTTGGGGTGCTCCTGGTTTACGATATTTGCAATCACGCCAGCTTCGAACACATACCACTTTGGATGATGGAAGCGCAGCGACACATCGAGCCGCACCGGCCAGTTTTTGCGCTCGTCGGATGTAAATTAGATCTAGTCAATTCAGGAGGGCACCGCGAGGTCAGCACCGAGGAGGCGAGAGCCTTCGCCAAGCAGCACGGCCTACATTTCGTGGAGACCTCCGCAAGGACAGGTGTTAACGTCGAAGAGGCCTTCCGCATGGTCAGCCAAGAGGTCTACTCAAGGATAAAATCAGGCGAATACAAAGTGGAGGACGGCTGGGATGGCATCAAGACCGGCTTCGCTAGGCCCAGCAGTCTTGACTTTAATTTGGTCGTGGCCGAACCAGAAAAGAGCTCCTGTTGTTGATATCTCTTCAAGTACTTTTAATCTCTATAATAAGCAAGTAGTTGATCATATTTATTATTTTAATAGAGGAGTTTTTCCAAAGACAGATTCGAACACTTTACAATTTACAGAACTATACTAATATATTTTGCAGGCATGCCAAAAATGAATAAAGTTACGAAGCGTAGATCGTTCCAATTCAGACAGAATTACTTTTCATTATTCACCTTGCGTTCGATTCTACTTTGTTCTAATACTTCTTCTAACCATTCTCAATTTGTAAAAGTTCTAACGTTTTGACTAAATCGAAGGTATTTTTATTGAGTGCTATTTTTTGTACATATTTGTTTTTGTACCATAGTTATACAGATGATTTGTAATATAATTATGAGACATTACGATAGACGAGGGCATTTTATTTCATTCACCACTTTTAAAAACTCACTGCTATCATTGTTGAGTTATCGCTTGTATGCTTTGTTGTATTACTGATTTATTTTAGGAGGCAATCAGTTCTCTTCACTTTTAGTTCGATGAGCTGAATTAGTTTTAACAATAAAAGGAAAATACTGTAGCTCAGATGAGAACGTGCTTGTATGTGCTTGATCAAGTAGATTTTGAGAAATCGTGGGTTTCATTTACAAAAATGCTCTTTCAAGGAAAACGCAATTAGAGTTGCGATAACCGTAACCTTTGACGGACTATATACAGTTATTCTACAGGAAATTTTTGATTTTTAGGAATTTTTTTAGGATGGGAATCCTCAAAGATATCCGATAAACTTAAGCGCCTTTAATATGAAAGACTGTTTGTTGAAATTAAGTGTACATAGAAAGGCATGACCTTTAGAGGAACATAACGTAAATTTATGCACAGAGTAGTAGAGATGGCAGATATTTGAAATTAATCGATTTTTATAATAATTAATCGAGGCGGAATAATTGCTTTGCGATCAAATCGGAAAGAAATAATCGACTAATATGAGATATGGTTAACCATGAGTGGAGCGGGGTTAATTTATAAACCAGGTAAAAGATTAATATAATGTGGTTACTAAATTATGACAACTGCTCCTTTAGAATTCCATATTATGAATTCTTATTTTATATTTTGATTTACCAAAAAAAATGGAACAAATAACCTAGGTGGCGTAATGTAGCGAATTAATTCGGATTTAATTGAATTTACATATGTTCTTTTACTGTGACTAAAATTAAGTGGGGATTATAGCAAAAGGACAAAAGTGCTCTAATTATGACTTTTGAGTTCTTAAAACAGAGAATTTTTCAATAAAAAATGTGTTATTCCAGTAACTTCTCACTGCGAAATTATTTGAGCACCTATCTCGCCTAATGCGAAAGAAAGAGACAGATATATGTTTCGTATATTTGAACTCTCTTTAGGTAAGAACTGTCAAAAGGGTGCACCAATTGAGACACCAAACTGAGTGGCCCATTTCTATATATCAGTGAATTGTCCCTAGAAAAACAGCCATTGAAAAGCTACAAATCAGGTAAAAAGAGAAGTAGTGGTCTAATTATATAATTACTGTGTCATCCTATCCAATGTTCGTTATTTTCTCGTAGGTCGTAACGTAAGTCTGTTCTTATTGCTGTCAGTGCAAAATCTGACAGTTATAGCTGACAATTCAAAGGCAAATTCAGAAAGTTTTGACATGTCGTCTTTATCGAAATACAAAAGTATTTTTCGGCTCTATGCATCGAAATTATTTGTGATTCAAAAAAATATCCCAAAAGTGAAACGCGCAATTGTTCCTAACTTTGCATATGAAAAAGAAAAGGTAAGTTATTTAAAAAAAACTGTGGTTTTGCAACATAATTTGTCAACATTTCGTAATGATTGCAGCTAAAAATTTTTAAAAGTGAATATAATGCGGCAGTAAATATTCTATGCAAGTCCTTTTTCATTAAAAAAGAAGACGTTTCTGAAAAGCTAAATATCCTTTTATGTGGAGAAAAAAAGAACAATAAAAATGCCGACCCCAAGAAATCAGGAAAGACCGGCAACAGCCGTTCCACTGGGGGTGATAACGATAAAAACGACGACGAGGATGAAAAAGTTATGTCGGTCCTCACCAAAGCGATTCTGTGGATGTTCACTGTGTACCTGTTCATAACTTTCCTTTCGCTCTTGTTTCCTAGCAGGACGAGCCCAGATGTAAGAGTTTTGAATAACTTTTGAGCTTCTGTTAACCATGTTCTTTAAGACTGCGACGAGATATGTTTCTTGGAATGAGTTTGTGCATCACATGCTATCCAGCGGAGAAGTGAAGGAAGTTATAATTCGCCCTGACATGGAGATGGTGACCATCATTCTGCATGACGATGCCATCATTAAAGGCAGAAAGGTAATTTAAAGGCAATCAGGGAATTGAATTCTAACGATTATTTAACGTAAAATAGGTCGACTACAACATCTATCACATGGCAATCGCGGATGCCTCAAAATTTGAAGTGAAACTTCGTGAAGAGGAAAAACGGCTGGGGATATCGGAAGGTAAAATAACTAAAACTTCAATGCTCCTTCATTCTCTACAATATTTTTAGGGGTTTCCGTAACGTATGACAGGCACAGTGATATCACCGGACGACTCCTGGTATTACTCCTCCTCTTTACGGTGTTTATGTCACTTATGTCGAGGATTCGCGGAATAAAGAGCCCCATAAACATGGAAACATTCGTAAGTTCTTGATTTAATTATTATTATAAATATTCACTTTATTATATAAGCGCTAACCTGAATTTGATAAGAGAATAAAGATAACATTTTTAGGTAAATTTTTATTAAACGGTTTTAGCTATGCCATATACATATGCTTATTACAAATTTCATTTAAGTATAATTCAATAATAAACCTTCAAAGAACTCATTTTAGAGTTCATTTCTGTAAAAATTATATTAGTTATAGCGAGCGAAACAGGAAAAAACAAATGATCATTGTCTGGCTAATTACCCTTTATGCAAGACAGCATGCGTTGCTCGGAAGTGCAGCAGATGTATCTTTATTGTTCTTCAAACATCCCTGCATGGGTAATGCACGGATCCTCTTTAAAAGAATTTATTCATTTATCATCTTTCGTCCCAAAATATCCTTTTTCATGTTGCATGTGCGTACAAGAAATTATTAATCTTTGTTCCCGAAGTATCTCCCACTTGGACTGTTAGAAAAATCTACTATCGGGCAAGTCCACAAGTTGACGTGTTTTTTTTAAAGAATTAAAATGATGATCGAATTAGGAGTGCTTTACAATTATTTACTATAAAGACTAATTGCAAAGAATTTAAATTATAGATTTCATAACGTTAAAGCCAAAATCTCCATCTCTGTTCCCAAACCCTGCTTAACCTTTTATACTTTTTCCTAGCCATAAAAAAAAAAATAATTTTTCACCTAATCTATAAGCATGTTAGAACATCATTCATCAGTTAAAAAGGGACTTGTTTATGATTTTGTTCATTTTATATAAGCACATTTTCACGGAGAAGAGATGTCTTCTTTCATGAATTGCTGTCTATGTACACAAAACATGAATCATTCTTAGGTCAAAGTTATAAATTTATTGCGCGTTCCTTTTAGCACGTACAGCCAATAATAGAATAATTATAACTCTTTTAATTTGAAAAGACAGAATATTATACATTAGAGAGGTAGTTTGTATGGCATCCAATTTTTTTTGTTTTTTTTTTTTTTTGTTTCAATTTTCGCTTTTAAATCAATATAAATAATCGCGTCTCTCTACCTCAACCTTGAATCTCGGAAATTGTGTTCGATGCATTGGACACAAAATTTGAGTTTTAAGGGGACGTGTCGGGTTCAAATTTCGAAACTTTTTTCAAAAATGGAATATTTTTAAAGAAAATAAAGAGATATCTTCATGAAACTTTGGCACATATATTATATTTTTAGAACTTTAAAGTATACAAACAAAAATTTTTTTTGGTTTTATTAAGTTGTTTTTTGTCTGCTATAGATTTTTGAAAAAACATGAAAAATTCAAGTCTTTTCACAATCATTCCGTCCGTGGGTCATTTTGTCGCTTTATGTGTGTAGAATAACATATCAAAATTTCAGAACGATGATCGGTAGCGTAGTTTTTTTAATCGTGCCGCACCGACTCGAAAAACGTGTTTTTGCGAAAATCGCGTTTAAAGTCTTATAACAAAATTTTTTGAAAAAAACATTATCTATATTCAATTTACGATGCTGCACCGTATAATAATCCTTACTGCTCATATTGATCATGAATTCTTGAATTTGCAATCATAAAAAAAAAATTCGATTTTTTTAAAATTTGAACCCGTCACAACCCCTTTATAATCGAAATTATGGAACAGTAATACATAGGGGTTGGATTAATGTTCAAGGAAATTCTTAGTAGTAACTGAGATACAAGGCCCAATTTATGTTTGTTTTTTTTTTTTTTTGCTACAATGTATTTAAAAACTTCGATGTAATTTTCAGTGAAATTCGCGTAATATGTATATGATTCAATAAATCAATAAATTCAGTAAAATCTTTTCAGTCTCAAATGGGCAGAGCGAAATTCACGCTAGTCGATCCTTTTGAAGGAGGCAAAGGTGTACTCTTCAAAGATGTAGCGGGTCTACAAGAGGCTAAACAGGAAGTTATGGAATTTGTTGACTACTTAAAGACTCCACAAAAGTATCAAAGGCTTGGAGCGAAGGTGCCTAAGGGAGCATTACTCCTTGGTCCTCCAGGTTGCGGGAAAACACTTTTAGCTAAAGCCGTTGCTACTGAGGCGCAAGTGCCATTCTTGAGCATGAATGGTTCAGAGTTTATTGAAATGATCGGAGGCTTAGGCGCAGCTAGAGTGCGAGATCTCTTTAAGGAAGGCCGCAAACGTTCTCCATGCATTATATATATTGATGAAATAGACGCTATAGGTCGGCAGAGATCAGGAGTAGGAAATGTAAACCAAACAAGCTCCGGGGAATCAGAGCAAACTTTGAATCAGCTATTAGTTGAAATGGACGGAATGTCTTCTAAGGAAGGCGTGCTGATGTTAGCAAGTACAAACCGAGCTGATATTCTCGATAAGGTTAGCTGTGTGTTGTTAGCTTTATATATAAATACATATATAAAACATCTATTTTAACATTTGTGCTTGTAGGCGCTGCTGCGACCAGGTCGTTTTGATCGTCACATCTTAATAGATTTGCCCACCTTAATCGAAAGAAAGGAGATCTTTGAAAAACATTTGTCCGGTATTTCACTAGAAAATAAGCCTTCAAGTTATTCAGGGAGACTAGCTCGATTAACACCTGGATTTTCTGGAGCAGACATCGCAAACGTTTGTAATGAAGCGGCGTTACATGCAGCTAGGGTGTCTCAAAAATCTGTAAAAGAAAAGAATTTGGAATACGCCGTGGAGAGGCTTGTTGGTATGGTATATGTTTCAGAATTTGCAATCTTGATACAGAAACTCTTTTCCAGGAGGGACTGAGAAACGCTCGCATGCGCTGACCCCAACAGAAAGACGGGTGATTGCTTATCATGAATCCGGGCATGCTCTAGTCGGATGGCTTTTGCCCAATTCTGATGTGTTACTGAAGGTGACTATTGTCCCTCGAACAAGTTTGGCCCTTGGATTTGCCCAATATACACCAAGCGAGCAGAAATTATTTACAAAGGAAGAACTTTTCGACAAAATGTGCATGGCTTTAGGAGGTCGGGTTGCTGAAAGTCTAATTTTTAATAGAATTACTACTGGTGCCCAAAATGATCTGGAAAAAGTCACCAAAATAGCATATGCACAGGTATAGCCAAAAATATTATTTTTAAGTAAAATTACCTTTTTTTTTTTTTTTAAAGATTAAGAAATTTGGAATGAACGAGACCATAGGCCCTATGTACATTCAAGACGAAAATGAAGGAGAAAATCAACTACTTGTGCAAAAGCCGTTTTCAAAATCTTTGGAGGCAATAATTGATAAAGAAGCTCTACAACTTGTTACAAAGGCATATCTGCAGGCCGAAAAAATTTTGCAAGACAACAAGGCCAAATTAATCAAAGTAATTAATGATAATATTTATTAGATATTTTGCTAATAACGTGTACTTTCAGTTAGCTGAAGCTCTTTTGGAAAAAGAAACTTTGAACTATGATGAAGTTGTAAATTTAATTGGTCCTCCGCAACATGAGTCAGCAAAAAAGAAAGTGGAACCGGTAGACTTCGAAGATTCACTAAGAAATTTATCTAGCGGGCGTTAATAGTTTATTTATGTCTTCTTTTTTAGTAGCAATGAATCGAAATGTAATTAATTAAAAATTATTTGTAAATGAGACAAGTTTTCCATGATTACGTTAAAACCTTCAGTAATATGATCTCTTACCGCCGATGAAAACTCCCTTAAAACAATAAACAGTCATGAAAATAATGATAAAAGTCATCAACATATATTTTACACGTAAATTGCATTTAAAGGTATATCTTGACTACAAAATGTTTCATTTTCGAATTCTACGAAAGAACCCCAGAGTGTAGTCTACAAAAATATGAATCGGGGTGAAAACTTTTTATTTGGCTATTTTGCTGCAGCGAAATTTGAAAGTAAGATTGAAAGACGATTAACTTTGTTTAATAACGAAGTTAACAACTAAATTTACCTGCTTTATAATTCATACTTGAAATCTGATCAAATAATTTATATGTTATGTACTAGCCTTCGAGGTTCCTCACATCTTTCTCTCCTTTTTCTGTACAGAAACTATAGGTCTTTCAAATAAAAGTGCCTGGATGGCCGAGTTTGCTAGGTAGGACCATAAAAATAAATTAGTGATCCCGAAAATCTCCAGGTACTAATTGTTATGAAAATCCATTGAAGTATAAAATTTGAAGAACTTGAATTCTGAATTTTCTCATAGATGAGATCTAGCTAGATAGATTTCGTGACTCATAAAGTCCTTATTCTGTAAAATTTATCAAAATCGTTAAAGTTGTTTTCAAGAACGCCATTACATATGTATATGCATGTATACATAGGTACGTTACCGGCCAAAGTAGTTTGTACTGGCAATGTTTTATTAAATTAGCAAATACTCTCTGCATCACCAACTGACAATCACAATATAATGTATTGCTGACAAGCACGCATTTGTGTTGTAAAATAATAAAAACTAGCGCAAATTAGTCTAGGAAAAACTAGTTTGACCTGAAATCGGGTATTGCCGGTAATGTTATTATACAAGATTAGCTCGCTTAAGGGTGTGTTGGAAAACTTGCACGTTTTTAAAAAATCATAGCGGTTTTACACTTATATTAATGGCCAATATTGAGTTATTTAAAGATCAGTGTTTTGTGCGTTTTTTTTATAATTTTTATTTTGAACTTCGAAGGTCCTTAATCTTAAGTGCTCACAGAAAAAAAAAACTAGAACAAATTTAAAAAAACTGCTGCGACAAACATTAGATAATTTTATTTTTTTTTATGTTCTTAAAAGAAAAAAGGTTTTAAAAATTATAAATATTTTGAAATGATTTTGTATCACTTCGGGTAAATTTCTGAACTGGACAGTAATTTTGTGTGTCTAAGCTTTTGTAAAGATTTACGGGTAGAGAATTATTCTAGTACATTCACAAGCAACTGTCAGAAATTAGTTGGGGAAAATGGATATTCGCGCCTAATTTGTTCTGGGAAATAGCTTTGGAAAAATCGAAATTGCTTGATATTTGTGCATTCCCAGTTGTAATTACTTTTAAGTTAAGCGTGTTTTTCTCTGGACTAGTTGAATAGCCCGACATCATGTCGAGGAACGCTGATCAGATTGACATTTCGGCAAAACATCTGGACCTTTGCCGTGAATTAAACATGGATAAGGACACAGAGCGGTTGTCGTGGAACAGTTACCAGGAGATCTCTAAAAACTTTACTTTGGAGGTAATTTTCTACTTAATGTACAACTCAATCACAGCTAGATATGAGGCGGCACTTTTTCAAAAAAAAAATCAAAGTTTGTAAACAAATGTGGGTGCATGTTAACAAAGCAATTAATGCGCAGTAAAACGCTTGAGATCAAGTTACTTTTCAATTGCTGATTGGGAGTTGAATCGTAGACCTTAAACACTGCCAGTTTATTAGTCGATGCTAAATTTCGTCTCTGTTAAAGGGGGACCCCTGCCACTGGTTGTGCTGTGCACTGTATGCTGCCTGCAGGGAATCCTTCACGCCAACCGTTGGGAATTCGAATTCAGTCGTGAAGGGAAACTGTGTTTCCTTGACGAAATTATTACGAAGTTGTAATATAAGGTACCTAGTAGAATTAGTTATATTAGGAGATTAACATCTCATTTCTAGCATAAATGATTTTTGCAACAAAATAAAGAAATGGGTCGAAATGAGCAATTTATCTCAGGACTTTCTTTCGCAAATTGAAAGATTGGAACGCAGTTTTGGTGTTTCTTTAGTTCTGTATCAAAAATACACCGAAACCTTTGAAAAACTTTTTGTAGTTCGCCCCACTGAGAAGAAAACCAAGAAAGCAAGGTAAACATAATATTTATCCCCCTAATTTGATAAAATACATTCTTTTTAATTTAGACCCGGAAGATGCACTGCGACTAAATTGTATGAATTTTGCTGGTGCTTATTTCTCTGCGCCAAGGGAGAAGAGCCCAAGCATACAGTGGATCTGGTTACCTCATTCCACTTGCTTTTGTGCTGTATTGATCTTATATTTGCAAATGCCGTATCTGATAATAGGACTGATATTATAAATGCGAGCTTCAAGGGATTACCCAAGGAGTGGAACACTCCTGAATTCAAGCCAAACGCTGTAACTCCCCTTTGTATAATGGATTCGCTTTGCAAGATGCATGATGTTCACTACATAGAAGCAAAGAATATGAAAACTTACTCCTGGAAATTTATTGTCAGCAAGTTTATCAAACACAAAGTAAATTTTACTTCAACTGTTGCATATCTTTACTTAAAGACAGCTTTTAGACATTGCAGGCTTCTGACAACTTTATGGATATTATATCGAATAGCAACTTTGAGCCTAATTTAAAATCTTTGAATCACACCTATGAACAGTATGTGTTAAGTGTGGGGGAGTTCGATGAACGAATCTTCTTAAGTAAATCATTTTTAATAACTATAGTATGTACATATACTAATTGTTTATATTATAGCCAACGTAGGTTTCAGGAAGAATTCGAATGGTAAGAGAAAACTTAGTTAAATATTTAATTAATTAATTGGTGTCATTTCAGATCAGGAGGTTGAACGGGAAAAGCAAAATCAATTGAGTGCGGTATGTGAACAATTAATTAAATTGAATATCATATATTTTGGGCTGTTGACGTTTTTATTTAAAAATGTGAACACGGAATGTAGGAAATTGGAAAGCTGATTGTAAATTTTAAAAAGCATCGAGCTATCTGACAGTCAGCCTGCTTTAGAATATCCTACATTTCGAACGAACGCCCGATTATCTTAGTAAAACTTCAATTAAGGAAGTAACAATTAGTTTTTTTAATTTATCAAAAACATGGCCATAATTTTGAGTTGCAAAGACGACTAAGTTCGTAAAACAAAAAAATAGAATTTCAGATTTTTAGTTGACTACGGCAAATCCAAAGTTTGTTTGTCATGACTGTGTCCATGTTCATTAGAACACCATAAGGATACCAAATATGTCAATCACAATTAACTGATTTGTCTGAGCAATTTTCCTGATGGTAGGCTTGAATATAATTGAATACTTATAAAGTTTCACATTTTACCTATTAAATCAATTAAGCCTTCAATTTCTTAGAACTAAAGGATAATAAATAGAAAAATTTATTTAAAAAACACGAGTAAAAATAAATTATTAGTCTTAAATCTGAATTGAAAAGTAAAAAACACGTTTTGTATTTTGTTTGTATAAAAAGATAATTTTTTATTCATTTAGATACTGAGAATCATAAGCAAAGAATAGGTATAATAAGAAGTGACATTCGTGACGTATATCCTTATCTAATTTCGACCTTGGTGCAGTTACTCAAACGAACTTGGAGCTTTTGCAAGAACTAGATATAAAGAAGTTATGTGCAAGAGAAGGATAAAAATTTGAGAGGAAATGAAATGAGAATTGAGACACTTCTGCAGGGTGCCTGTTTTACATTTTATAAATTTTCTATAAACGCATCGCAGTATTATGTATCTCTACCCAAATTAGTTAAAACAAAAAATTGTATTACTTAAGTTCATAGCAAATCATGCACGTTCTAATTTAATAATTAATTTTTAAATGGTAAAACTATTCGAATTGTAAAATTTCTCGAACAAAATCAAAATCATCCTGTAATCGCCTGCTAGAGCCACACACAAAAGCGCCGGAAATATGAAAAACAAGGCAAAAACAAACGCATCCGTATTTAAGGCCTGTGTATGCTACCTGCCTCTTCCCCTGGTTTAATTGGGATCTTCCCTAACCTGAGAGATGGGGAGGGCACTAATATCATGCACGCATGCATACGTAAGCGTCAGCGAATCTAAACTGTATGTAAAAAAATTGCTGCACATTATTCTTTACCATGTAAGCACTGTGGGTGAGCATTTTGTGCTGCTTATTTTTGTCTTTTTCGCTCTTATTGGAATTTACATAAGGAATGGTAAGCAGTAGTTCTTTGCTATCTTTAAGGGATATTTTTCTCGATCTCGTTTTAGGAATTGCATATGGGTTAGAGCTTTGAGGTTGTCGTTGAGTTGTATGCCTTATGTAAGGACCTAATCGATAAACGAAAAGGTTTCTTAAGGCTTATAATACTTAAATATAAAAATTGTCACTAGTATTATAAATACATTATTTTACAAATCGTTGTATAAACTTTCGATTCAGGAGTACTTACCTAAGTACCTAAATAGAATAAAAATTCTTTTTTTACAAACAAAATGAAAAATTTGTTTCTTATTTTTTAATTTAGATTTAAGAGGTTCTTTTTACTAATTAACTTTTTTATTCGAATTGAAACTACATGTTTCGTATTTCAATTGTTTTCAACGTCACTTCTGCCAGTTCTGAAATAAACAAATAGTTTTTAATTTTGTTGTTTTAAAGTTAATGTACCAGTTTTAACCGCTTCGAAACCAATTTAACATCATTTTCCTTTTTCCAAATTTTGAATTGACTTTTGATCGAACTTGAAACACTTAAACTTCATGACCAATTTCCAAATTCACAAAAAATGAGAAAAGGGATAAATTTACCTATCAGTAAGAAAATGATGACATGTTTTCTTAGTTCCGAATTCAAAATGTAATTTTTACTTCGCAAAGGACAAAGACATCACTTTAAATTTTTCTTAAAATAGTTTAGAAGAATAAGAACACAGCTTTTTTAAAATTTGCCAAAAAAAAATTAATAATAGTGCGTGTCCTAAATTTATATGCAATTTTATTTAAATTTCTAGAGTATTCGCTCATTGGTTCCTGGTACACCTTTGACCCGGAGACATCATCTTCCAAGTAAAGATATTTCTGAACCGGTTGCAAGTGCAACGCAAAACGTGAAAAAATTGCAACTTATAGCAGAAAAAGAAATTCCAATGGAATTTTTAAAGTATTATTTCATATAAAAAGCAAATCTTAAATTAAAATCGTTTTTATTATATTTTAGAAAAGCTGGGGAGTCAATATGTGCCAAATTGGAAGAACGATTAAACTCAATGTGCGATACCTTCTGCGAAAACTATCCTATTAGAAGTGAGGCAAAAAAGAGGTTTCGACTAGCTAGATCTTTGTATTATTATCTTCTTGAAAAGATAATTCGAATGGAGCTTAAAACGAAACCAAATTTGGATTTAAAGGTTAACTAATGTTAAAATTCGCTATTTATCAATCTAATTTTTAATATTACAGGTTTTGTTGGAAACTGATATATTTCACATAACTCTGATTGCCTGCTCTGCTGAAATAGTCATTGTGGCCTATAATTCACAAATTCAGTTTCCTTGGATATTAGAATGCTTCGATATACAGGCGTTTCACTTTTGTAAGATAATTGAAATAGTAGTTTCCCGGCACGATGACGCCCTCACCCGTTCTATTATAATTCATTTAAACGCAATTGAAGAAAAGTGCTTAGATTCTTTGGTGTGGCGGAGCACCTCCCCGTTGTGGGAGGCAATTAGACAATGGAATAATCCTCTTCCATCGTGGATGCATGTAGATGGACGCAACAACGACTCTTCTGAAGGCTGTCTAAATACGAGGAAAAGTGAGGAGGTCAACTTGGAAAGAAATTGTATATTCCCTTAATTACTTTATTGGCCTTTGTTTTAAAGTAAAACTACAATTTTAGTGCTTCAGTCGCCAGTTAATTCAGCTTATGATTGCTTTAATCAACCTTCAACTTCAAGTGAATCGACAAGAAGAGATTTATTTAACGCAGGCAGAGGTAATTTTTGGTTGTATATATTTCTTTATGCATATTGGTATTTTTTTTTTTTAGAAAAACAAGTAACAGAACCTTTAAAGAATACAACCGATTCAAACGGTCGGAAAAGGGCTGGTTCCCTCTTCCTATTCTGCAGAAAAGTGAGTTTGAATAGTTTAATACATGCACTTTTCTAGATATAACATTTTATTATCGTTTTAGTTCTACAAACTTGCATATATGCGGATATCTGAACTTTGTAAGGAGTTGTCTATGAAGAATGATGAATATTTGAAGCAAATATGGACTTTATTTGAATACACAATTGTTCATAAAACGGAATTAATGCGGGACAGACATGTTGATCAAATTATAATGTGTGCAATATATGTTTTTATAAGAGTAATTGTACATGTAATATGACTATTTCAATTCTAACGTTTTACCTTTTCAGGTCAAGGAAATCCCAGATAAAACTTTCACTGATATCATGAAATTTTACAGAAACCAGCCACAAGCCACAAGTAATATTTATCGAGAAGTATTAATTAAGCCTGCGAGTAAAGGTCCTGAAGGGGAAAGTAAGTTTGCCCAGTCTTGTTGAATAATAAAAGTAAACGATTTTTTCTTCAGTTATTGCAGCAGAGTATAAAGATATAATTCAATTTTACAATTCAGTTTACGTCCAGAAAATGTCTCCTTATATTTTGAGTTTTGGGGACAAAACCAAATCGGTAGGAAATTAGTTGATTTTTAAACTTTTTAATTATATATTTTATTTTAAGCCTTTGAAATTACTTCTTTCACCACATCCGCCTGAAAAACTTTATTCTCCAAAGAAGATTTCTAACAATCACCAGTTGTATATTCAAACGCTAGAAAAACGAGATATTCCACAGTCTCCAAATCAAATTACTTACGAGTTTTGCAAAAGCCCGGCTAAGGCATGTATTTAAAATTTATAATTCAATATATTTAATTTAAAATATACGTTTTTAGGATCTTGACCTTATAAATCAAATTGTGAAAAACGGGAAAAGGACCCTTCCCTTCAATGATGACGACATTACTAACAAGACAATAAGGGCCACGAATTTACAGAACGGACAATCCTACATATCTCGTAAAATTCATGGTGTAATACGGGATAGAAGAGAGGAAGAAATAAAATAAGTTAACCGTCGATATAAAAATAGATTAGGGTATTTTTTTTAAATTATTGGCTTGTGATTGTGAAAATCAAAACAATTGCATAAGATGTAAAGCTTTGAAGGTAAATATTTATTTTCAAAATGAAATATGATAAGAAATAAAGCCCCCCATTTTTTAATTAAGATTTGTAGTTAGAATTTTCGTCCGCACTTTACTTGCTGAAAGTCCTGAAGATTAACCAAAAATTTTAAAAATTCGTTCAACAAATAAAGAAATCAACAGATGTTATTTTCTTTTTTTGTTCCCTTTCCTTAAACGAAGATAACAGATCCGGCTCTCTTCCTTTGTTATCTAGAAATATGTTTGCTTGGAAATTCGAAATTATGACCGAAAATTTTAAATTTCAATGGATTACCATTAAAATTGTAAATTTCAAAATCCAACATTTATGGATAACTTAAATAAATCTATCGAAATTTTATACAATAGTTAAACGATTAAACTGATTTTAATGCAATTTACTTCTTCAAGTCAAAGTTCAGATTTAATATGTGACTCTGATAACGAATAAAAATTTTTTTATACAAAAAGGTCTTAAACATTTTTTCTTTATCCAAGCTTAGCTCTAACTACAAAAGGGTTGAATGGTAAATTTTCAAAACTTACAATTTTTATGAATTACTTAAATGATCGAAGGAAATAAATAGCCATAACGCAGGCAACAAATTTTCACTATGCCTTTTTATTTTAGAGATATTGCTTTTGTGGCCAGGACATCATATGTATTTCCTTAATTCCAATTTTTCCGGGAATTAAATATAAAATTTCTTTAATTTCCGCAAAAAAGTATGAAATATGAGCTCTTGACCACAAAAACAATCTGCAATATCCCAGTGATTTTCTATTATATTAAGGCACCAGAACTAGGACCCAAGCAGTCATTAACCCAAAGATATGTTGAAAATTAGTTACCTCGCATAATTACAAAGAATGAATCGATGAAGCCATTTTCAGGATCTGCAGCTCTTATAGTTTGTGAAGGGTAGACACGCACCGACGGTGAAAATAATTGTATATTATTATGGTTTTTTAAATGTGATACTATAAATTTGTTTACCAAACATCTCTGTTTTATGTGAAAATAACAAAAAGGTTGTGGTTTAACTATTCTTCTTTATAGGTATATAGTAAAAAAGCGATTTGAGGTAAGATATATTTTATTTACTTGACTTAGTAGCATATATCACTGATAAAATTTAAGATTTGTATATTTTGATTCTTCCGATCACATTCAAATATCCAATCTATGGAAATTATTTTCACTTTATTTAATTTATTTGCTAAATATTTATTTAACCACAATTTAAGTTCGAGTTTTTTAACATTAAGTATATCTACAAAAATGAAAGAAATACGTGATTGAAAATTCATTGATTGACCTCCACGGGACTCAAATATTAGTTGTGCTAACATAGACATGTTGCTTAAAGTTTCTGTGGAAGTATAAAAATATCCGCAAACACCGCGAAATAAATTAGGGTTATTACTCTCGTATAAATTTTGTTCCACATTAATTATTTCACTTAAAAGCAGTGGATTTAATTTCTGCAAAAATTATAATTAATTAAAAATGGAAATTTAAAATAAAGTTTCATACTTTTATATCCAGATCATTCATAATTGTCTGCAATTCTTCTTCGTCAACGTGGTCGGTAAAGGAATCTCCAAAATTATCGAAAAGCTCCTTAAGCTCGTCTTTCATGTCTGGAGTCACACTTATCATATCTCTTGGCTTTGGTCTCCATGCATTCATATTTACTGCATCATCTTTAAATACTCGAAGAATCCAGTCCAAAGAAACTATATTATAAATCCCAGTTTCTTGAAGTTTTTTTACGCGAATTGTTGTATCGCCAGCAATACAAAAACATGACTTTGAATTTGTGGTGGGGTTTTCTACAATTTTTCCACCATGTTTTGTTATAATCTCTTTTAATTTATGAATTGAAAAATCCTCTTTTTTATATACGCTAAGAATGCATATGCTTAGTCCACTAAAAATTTCGGACACTTTCTTAACCTTTAGAATAAAAATTTTATATGCTAATATTGCTAGATTACTCTATATAAAATTACCTTTTCAAGATTACATGTAGAAGAATAAGGGTTTTTGTTGAATTGTTCCAACTTTAATTTTTTGACTGAGTCAAGATCTTTCGAATTTAATCCTCGCTTTGTTATCTTATTTACATTAGAACCTCCCTAAAAAATTAATTAATTGAATGCAATGCAAAATGATTTCCCGGATTATACTTTGCACAATTGTTGAAACTCCTCCAAAGTCATGCATTCAGACCATATTTTATCCCTTCGTATCGCATCCACGCGCGGAAATCTTAAGGTGTGTGTTGTTCTATAGGACGTACTTCCCACGATTTCAGCTGCTCTAATTTGCAGAACAATGGATTTCTCCGGATCAATCCAAACATCAGGTTTTGAAGTGCCCCATTCCAAATTTGTTGGCCAGTTATCACGTCTCCAATGCGGTTGTAAAATTGAGTTCAATAAATCATGATCTGCTAAAGAGAGCCCACTGTGCACAGTGCAGACGGAATAAAATGTGTTTTCTGAAATTAATGGTATGTAATATTACAATTATAAATAAAGAAACTGACTATCTAGAGCAAATTGCTGTTAGTATTAATTAGTAATTAACTATGCAGAGTGGCAACAAGGTTCAACTGTTTAGAAGTTATTTGAACTTTTGAATTCTTTGAGGATTTTGCCACTTTTATTCACAAAGATTCACATTGTGCCTCAAGTACTCAATGTATTGAAATTAAATCTAGCATATAGATGTTGTGATAATGTAAGTTTGACTGCAATTATAGTTTTTGTTTAGTGTTATTCAGAAAAAGTATACATACATATTTGTAAATTTGTACGTCGCATTGAGTTCCGGACAAAAAAAATTTAAATTTAGAATTAAAAGCCCGTAATAAATCCCAACATTTAAAATCAATGGTCCTAAAAATAAAAATTTTTATTCAAGGACAATTCTTTATTTCCGATTAATCACCTCTATCAAAAATTCGAAATTTTCATCATAAATTTGTCTCAATAGTAATTTAAAAAAAGCTGTACAACTTTAAGGGCGTAATGTTGAATAACTTTTCAACTAACCAAATAGAATGCATATTTGGTTAATTGGTTAGTTGGAATATTTTCAAAAAAAAATTGCAACATTATTAATGTAGACAAAATAATGTACCTATATGCATTTATAAAACTGGCTACGCAATCGTTTTAATTTATCGAAAAGTGTGTCCTGAAGTTGTGAACATCTCGTGAACTAGACGCATATATATTTCTTTCGGGAACTTTAAGGCAATATCTTTCCTTCACTTTCATTTTATTATTCCAGGTTTCGAATTTTCTATTTTAAGACTAAGCTAAGACCCACCTGTGTCTTCCAAAGACTTTGCAAAAACTCCCAATACATATTTTTCCACAGTCTTCCTGTGTTTTTTGAGGAAACCACCGATTATTAATAGATCAAAATCACAAGTAATACCGTCTATATACTGTAAAGAAACAGATTAATTAATTTTTAAAAGTATTAAATTTTCATTTTAATTGTACAATACGAAACGAAATAACCAAATTTTTTTTATTTATAAATTTAATAAGGTGATTACTGAAACTCGTGTATTTTATATTTGGAAAGGAAGGAAGGTTTATCTGAAGATTTATAACTATTTTTCATTTTGCGAATTTATAATCTATGGAAACAAGTTTATGCTGATCAAAGTTATTTATTAACTTCCAGTTATAATTATGAAACAGAGCAAATTACCCTTCAAAGAATTTCTGAGTACATGCAAAAGACTTTAGGGATCATTTTCGAATAATTTTCATATAAAATGTTGTTGAAAAACAAAATATATAAGTTTGGAGACCGGGAAGGTAGAGCTGGGGAATACGGCGTATCGTATTTAGTATTTTTATTAGTTGTATATATCATCATTTAAAGTCGTTACTTTAATACTGTTAAGACACATTCAAATGAGTGGGATATATTTTAAAGATAAGGTTTTTCGCATATTTAGAAATAATCTGCACGTGGAGCGCAGTTTAAATATTACGCTATAATTGAATTTAAAGGCTATACTTACATCCGGTTTGATTTTGTACCAGCCACCCGTTCTGGATCCTGGTTTATAATTTGAAATTTGATTTTTAATAACAACACCCTCTTCGCGATTTGTAATTGCATTATTAAATAAATTTTTAAAATGTTCTAAATCTTGTACTTTTGTCCTTTGACACAAAATAAAAACTCCTTCCTGTTGATTTATTAATTTCTGTGAAATGTTGGCACGTTCGATATAAGCACTTTCCAAATAAGATTTGTCGTTTAAATAAAGTATATCGTAAACTACAAAGCATGGACGAAAAATGCCGCCGCTTGACAAAGATTTAACATCAATATTATCTCCTTTTGTCCGAAAAGATTTTGTATTCATATCCCAAACCATCATTTCTCCGTCCAAAATAGCATTATTTACTTTACTTCGAAACAGTTTGGAAATAAATTGGGTTATATTGCCTTCTGAAGGAGTTCTTCCGAAATTTTTAGAGTAATCCTTTCCATTTCTTGACATGTACTTATATTCTCCATCAAATATGTGAATGTGGAATCTTTCACCGTCCATTTTCGTTTCCAAATAAAATGTGCCTCTTTGAAGAATGCCTTCCAATTGTACTATATCAATTCTTTCGCACAACATTGGTCGAATATGATGGAAACGAAGAACTCCACCAGATTCTACTACATTTTCACCGCCTTCTACTGCTTTACACATTTTATATAAATCTGAATGCTGCACGAAAAGTGATTTTGCTTTTGGGTGGTAAATTTCAAAAATTTTTTGCTCGCCTAGTCCTAAATGCATTCTTTTTAAAATAATTCTTATGAACCATTTTTGTTCCATTGCATTTGTGGTCTGAATGAATTTTGAAAATTCGGCATCCATTTCTGCAATAATTAAATATACAAAGTCGATCCAATTTTCCAGATATACATATTATAAATTAAATATTATATGTAAAGTTATGTTCGTAAAGTTACTTACTTTTTCTATCACTCACGGAAATAATGTCCAGCAAATTGTGAATTTCTGCTAAAGTTAATTGACTTGGTTTATCATTACATCGATGTTTCATTATGTTATAAACCACCTCTGCATAGTCCGATGCATTGTTTGCTGTTTTCTTTTTCTGTAATTTTTGAGCGTCATCACCTGCAAGAATAATCTATATTTTTCATTTTTTTCCATTTAGTAAAGAGTCGTTAGAACAGATATTTTTCTAAAATTTAATTATGAATTAAAATGCAGTTATACTAAAAAAATTAGCATATTCAAACAATCTTCAGATGGAGACGGAATATGAAAATTCAGTACTAAGTTCAACTGTTATAACGCCCTATTTCATCCTCTTTTGCTGGAGCAAATTTAGATATATATTGGTTATTTTTTCAGAAACGCCTTTTTAGTTCATTTTAAATTGAGAACACAACCTTGAACTTTAACAGAAAGATATAGAAAAACTACTGCAGTAGAGAGTTATGTAAAATTATTTCCGCTCTTGTATAACCTTCGTATTTCACATCTATACTAACAAAAACAGCCTGCAGGATAAAGGTCAGAACGTTCATCCACCTGCTACTGGTGGTTTCTATAAAGGATCGCTCGATTTGTGCGTTGCAAGCGGTCTCAGAACAATCCGCAAGGCCGTTGGACGTCGTATATACTCCCATAAGTAATCGCGGTTTGGCAGTTTATACAGGATGTAAATATCTACGGAAGGTAACGTGCTGTTTCGCAGCTAGGTTAACGCCTCTTGTCATGACCCTGCTTGAAATACACTGCAGTGGTCCGGATAACGGAATGAGGCTGTAAGATCTAGGCGTTCTGAGTAGACACCTTCGCCTACTCTACCATCCCTTTTGGAGCGCGGTCTGTCTGCCGAAGAGATCTATCGGTATAACGTGAAGAATAGTATTCAGAGCCTTGGGGGGGAGTTGTCCTGATGGCACCTGCGTGTGGCACTTACGGATTAAGGTCCCTACAACTCGGTCGACGAGGTCGGGGCAGCACAGTGAAACTGCATTATCTCGCATACAAAACTGAATTCCATTTCGTAGCTCTTTCTTTCGCATTCAACGCAAAGTCGGATAGTTACACTTACCGTTCGGCGATAAGTTTAATATTTTAACGTATAAAGCCCCCATCGTCGATGTTCTAATATTGTAGCTTTTTCTATTGTTGTCAGAACTCGGAACAAGAATCCTCAGAACGCAATAAAAGCTATCATCAGAAATCTGAAAATATAGCTCATTATATACTGAAATAATAATAATATTAGTTTACTTGTACTTCTTTATTGCTTTGACGGAAATTTTCCCTTAAATTATTGAAGAATTTAAGGAACTCGCGTAAAACTGCCTCTTTATTGCTTGTAACAGTCGCTCTTTGAATTTTCTCAAGAACTTGGCATATTTGAGCGAATTTTATTTCACCCGCTATTGACTTCTGAAATACAGATATTAGTAAAGGTTTTGTGATTACTTTAAAGCCACAACCATTTTAATAATTCAAGCAAATTAACAAAAACTGTGCAGCTCCTCAGCTCCTATCAAATTAGTTTACAAACATTGACATTAATCTTTGCGGTGTCCACTTGTATAGTTCAGTTCAGTGCCTCTAGTCAGCTGATAAAAAAAATATATCCCATGTAAACGTGGTACAAAATTTCAAAATGAATTTGGCGCTAGTGTGAACTATTTTTAATATAAAATGACATATGTCAATTTGTCAGTTGACTAAGCATCATTTTTCGGTGTGCCGGAGTGAGCCGGGCTTTTAGATATAATCGGAATTCAAGTGTAAATTAACTTTATTCAGACCGAAAAGAAAAGATTTATACTGATTCTAAAATGGGGGAAGGTAAAGTGCTAAGAATTTTTTATAGTTTTGCTTTTGTGCTGAGCTTTTCAGCTTCGCTTAGGTTAGGATATTGCGGCGCCAAAAATTTTATTAGAAGTTTTATTTACAGCAACACCAGAAGATATGTGGACCCCCTATAAATATTTGTACCATGCCGTGGAGAGATCTCTCACTAAACCCTCGAAAGCGAGTTTACCCCAGCTAGACATGCTTTTAAGAAAATATAAACAAAACTTTGCAAACATCATGCGTAATCCGGTAAATCTTTTTGAATTTTTTAAGGTTATTCCTTAACAAATTTCAATTTGTAGCCAAAAAATACTAAGAACCGGGCACAAATCAAGCAAGGAATTACTGAGGGAGTGACTATACCTGGATCTGGGCATGTGGTCCTCTCGAAAGAACTTGTAGACGAAAGCATTATTCTGTCCGACATGTACGACTTGGACGAATATGTAGCCTTAGAGCTTCTTTGCACCGCTCAACAGCAAATGGCGCACCATCCGGGTATTTTGAAAACGATTTTAAAGATTTAACAGATATTTTTAATACACATTAATTCAGGATTGCCAAGGGGACTTGTTGCAGTTTTGTTATATTACGATGGAAGAAAGGCTCTTGCCTGCACTCTACGAGATTTGTTTCAAGCTAGAAACGGTGTGGCTTGGTGCACTGAGGCACTCAAAGAGGTATTTGATTTACAAATTTTTTTATCAAAGCCTCAGTATATTGTGTAAAATTAATTTGCATTGCTTTCAAAATACTTTTGCAAGTAAAGCAAACAATATGAATAATTATTTAAAACTATACGAATAAGAATTCAAAAAATTTGTCTCGCTGTAGGTAAGTAATGATTTAAATTGTCATATACACTGCGCAAAATTATTTATAGCATAGGAGTTTTAAAATTCGTAATTTTATTGAAATTAAATAAATATTTTACCCTAGAATGGATAAAAAGAAATGTTAACGATTGAAGAAAAGTTGAAAATAACCACTCTCATAAGGTAGGGAACTCAAACCGACCGTAAAGATTACAAGGAGAATTAATAATTCAGAAGGAGTCATTCCTCAAGTCAAAAGAAAATTATAGCAAAAAATATCACTGCTTAGAAAACAAGCTGATTTTTAGACAAAAGGGTAATTAAAATCAAGGAAAAGGCAAACAAAGAAAAATAAAGTGCAGTCAAAATTTTCGATAATTTGAACTTAACAGTCACTAAATAGAGTTTGAAGTAGAATTTTGAAGTATGTAGTTCAAAAAAAAAAAGCTCGAAAACGTCCTTTGCTGAAATAGTATCATAAAAAGGCCCGTTTAAAATTTACTCGCAAACACTTGCAAGGGGTTGAAGAGTGGAGAAGGATTTTTTTTCGGCTGAGCTATCTAAATAATCCGGACGGTTTTAGTTACTACTAGCATGACTTCCTCAAAAATAACCCTCTCCAATGAGCAGAAGGTATTCTAAACATGGAAGTGTAAGTGGGGAGATTTTTCTTATGGAAAACTTCCATTGCGCCACGTCGCTTCCCCAGTAACTTCAGAAGTGTGCTCTTCTGTTAGAAAAGACATTTAATTCCTTATTTTCAGAATATCGTCGGTGAAGTGGGATAGTTCATTTACCAAATAGTAAGGGCGCGTGAATACAAAGATAACGCTGCGCAGCAACTCATCAACAGTCGGAAATAAAAAATGTTACATGCTTACTCAATCTGAATGTTCATAACGGCGATACGATTGTGCGAGGTGCTGCGGCACGCTAAAAGAATCAAGCCATACATTCTTTTCAAGTAGCGTCGCGCTGAACTCTAAGTCTCTGAATTTTCTGTGAGGAGTTGCAATTGGCGTATACCGTGAGAATTAAAGCATCTTTGTGAACGCTTCTTCGCGCTTGCCGCGGTGTGGCGCATTCTTGTGCATGCGCCCCAATGTCACGTCTGCTCTATTCTTCGGCAGTGGTTTAAGAATACACTGAGTTGACTAACCATAAGTCCCCTTTAGTCACGAGATATCTACTTTCAAAGCCGTTATCAGAGCGTCTTCTCTTCCCTTTGATTTTTTACCTAAACAAAAATAAAAACATGTGGTAGCAGAAGCACTCGAACTTTTGTAAAATTACTGTTATTTTTAGAATAAGTACATTTGTCAAGGTAAAATCGCTATTAAAAAATTCTACATGGATTTTAAGATGAATTCCCCATATGGTGTATTCGAATGGTTTTGCCTGGGAATCTTTGCTCACGGAAAGCCTCCAAAGGAATCCATTTGTGGAACAACGTATGTTGTGGGAGTTAATAGAATTTAATTTTAAAGAAATTAAAAGATATTAATGAAGTAAGTTGGATACTTTTCCTGAAAACTCTTCGTAAGTTAACATCAAGTTTTGGAGAGGTTGCGTTTGGTTCCTAGAATACGAGAATTGGTTGAATAATACCTGTGGATTCTTATATGAATTCCGTAAGTTAAGCAGCGGTAGCCGCCCACGCACGTTGAAAAAAAATTGAGTTTTAATTATTTCCTGCTTAATCCACCCACGGAGCCGCAGCTGACGTTCACGGAGTTTCATGAAATAACTCTCTGAAGCATTTTATAAATTATCGCCCGAGAGGGAATAGCTCGTGGACTACGCACCTTTATTACCTGATACCTGGCTAAGGCACCGTTAGTCAAGGTTTCTAACCCCCCAGCATTCTTACCTACTGTAGTGAGAATGCACACAAAAATTTCTAGCCTTTATACTTTGACGTACATATGTCTGGCAGGCCCTGGCTCTCACTCTATTAGACCTCGTTATCATCGAAAACTATGTTAAAAGATAAAAGATAAATAAGGTAGAAATGTTTGTACATAACTTGTTTCTTTTTTACTTTTTAGGTTACATATTTAATAACGTCTTTCACCGACAGCCTTGTAGAAGATTCCAATATCCTCAATAGAATTATAGACTTGTTGGGAGAACTGGATATTTCAAAAGAAGTAAGGAACTTATATGCGGTTTGATAAAACTAAACTAGACAAAGCCATTAACTTTTTTAGCTAGAGATTCTCACTACTAATCGCGCTCTTGGTTCTCCTAAACATCATCGGCAAGTTCTTGATCTTTTCGGGGACATAAGGCTAGCCCTAGCAACTGCGCTTTTCAATTGGTCTGCTCAGTGTGGCTTGCCGAAAGTCACAACTGGGAAACTTTTGGATTATTTATCAAAATATAAGCCAACAGAGCCCCGAGGAGGTATAGACGACGTAACCGTAACATTGCTACTGGCTGCTTTATACGCCTTTGATACAAGCATTCTTCAACGACATGAGGATGGTGACGAAAATGTGCAAAATCTTCCAATTATAACTGAAGCTGGCTATGCTCAGTACGTTTACGAGTCACTGCGAGGAGAATGGCAGTGGGATGAAAAACTTAAGTCAATTATATGCTTGGGTTTTGGTCTCGCTATGGCTTCATTGAGGCAAGCACCACAAAGCCTGCAACAGAATTCAATAAAAATAATTGATAAAGACGAGCATTTGATAGACGAAGCTATACAATATCACGTTTTTGATTTCGTATATTACTACTTATTAGAAAATGACATTATTTTTAAGTAAGATTGGTTATTTATAGGTATGCATATATAAATATTTTAATCCTCTTATATTTTAGGACGGAATTTTTTTATCGACGCATACATGTATTGTTTACAGATTTTATCGAATTAATGCATTCAAAGGTAGTTCCTTTGTTTTTTTATAATATTTAATTTAATTCAAAATATATTAGGTAACTGAGCTGAGAGGACGAGCTGATGAAACTGCTCGCACGGTACAATGTTTTACTCAACAAGGTTTAGACCCACCTCAATGCTTGGATCATAATTTTGAAAATTTAATGTTAGCTGTTGGAAAACTCTACGAAAATGATAAGCTTGGTCTTGATTTATGTATGGATTATTGGGGACCTATAGATATTCCAGCAAATTATTTAAAGACGCCTACAAAATCCGTGTCTCTTTTTAAATTTATAAGACTTGCCGGCGAACTCCTTCCACCGATTCTTTTTGTACCGTATCTAAAAATGTTGACGGGACTTTCAAATTGTGAAAAATCAGCAAGAAATACTTTTAACTTGTTAAAGCAAGGATCGAGTTTGGTTGGAAGCACAACGTTATCATGGGATCATTTTTTTGCATCTTTAGCTCGATATTATACGTAAAAAATTTAGCTTTTTATAATATTCCTTATTTATTATACCTTGTAATTTTATAGGAATTTAAGACAAGAGCAGCATCCAATAAGTGATACAATTTATAGGAATAGAGTGCTAAATCGAAGTATAAGCCCACAAGAAATAGAGGGACTTCATGCAGTTTTAGGTATCATAAGGACTGTTGCAGATCATGATGATGTTGCTCGGGTTGCCCTTTGTGAACACCCCAATTGGGTGCCGTTGCAGATTTTATTAGGTATTGTCTTTTAATGTAAGAAATGTTATATATATAAATTGTATACCTATTTAGGTCTTCTGAGTTGCTCAGTACCTCTATCCTTAAAGGCTAACATTCTAAAAACCTTAGCAAGTTTGGGTAAATCTAAAGAAACCGCCATACACTTATGGAACAATCTGGAAGCATCGCAAATAATTACTACAATTCCGACAACAACCACCTACGGTATTTTAAATAATTAGAAACTAAATACGCATTTAAATACCTATTACTTTTAGCTTCAGGTGGCTTGGAAGCTGAAATTGAACAGAATGAGAGCAGATCTGAAACGTACCCCCTTTCGCAAGCGACTTTGGATATTTTGTACACCTTGTTTACTACAGCGATCCCAAAAAACCTTGGCGCTGGACCACGTAAACCAGGGCTGGATCCTTATGTTACTTTTGTAATTGATAAAATATTTTTGCGTTTTTATAACAGGTATTGTGCATCTTTTATATACAACATTTAAAATTTATATTGATAATTTATAATTTTAATACTAAATATTAAAGGAATTACAAAAATGCGGCCGAAAAATGGGAAGTTGGAGAAAAGTGCTTAAAGCTGCTACACTGTTTTGTTAAATTCTACGAAGTTAGTCCAGCAGATTTTATTGAAAATAAGGAAGAAAACTCTCCACCGGGTTATCATGTTTTACAACAAATGCACACAAAATCCGAAACATTACGTCTTATCCTACACATTATCGATGAAGCTCGGTCACTTTTAGATGCATATTCCCCATTTCCGGGAAAAAATAAATTAGAGGATTGTGCTCTGTATTGTCTTAATATTTTAGAACGATCTTTGTTTCTGCAAGATCTATACTTTGATGCTCATTCTATTGCTAATTCATCTAGCCTTCTTTCTGGTTTGAATAAACTTTTAATGGATTTGAACCCTCGTAGTGGAAGACCAGACCACATTTTAAACACGACAAAGTTTGTAACATATAATCACTGGCTTCCTGAGCACGCTTTACTTGCTGTTAAGATCTTAACAATTGTTTCGCATCAGCCGAATATCAGTTCTCAAATATTGGGCATGTTCACTGTTAATGAAAAAACACAAATAGAAATTCGACATGGTTTTGTGGAATGTTTGGAAAGTGATTTTTCAATGACGCACTTGGAGAATAACTACGCTAATAATGGAGAAATTGAATTCAATATAAAGGTGCTAATTAATAATTAATTTCTGTATAAAAATCGAATAATGTGCATTTTAGGAAGCTATCATTAATTTACTTTATGAATGCCTTACACAACCAGCCCCAAATATAGCTCATTACTTACTTGGCTTTGATGTTACAAAGGACAGTCGGTTAACTCAATTGCAGAAGCCAGGTGTAATGGATTTTCCGAGTAATTGCGCAAAATCTCTTGTCTCTCTTTTGGACACCAATCTGGACGTTAGTTAAAAACTTTGTATAGAAGTTGATTATTTTTATTAAATCTTTCAATTTGCAGCTTCAAAAAAATGGTATTAACAATGACGAAATGCAAGAAAGGATTATAAGCAAAGCCTACGAACTTGTATACGCACTTTGTTTCAATCAACGCACTTCAGAAGTCTTTTTACGATTTCTCCGATCATGTAATGACTTCTTGTGTAGGCACATATCAGCTTTGCCATTTAAGAACTATGAAAGTGCTCAAGTTCTCTATCAAATGAATTTTCTGCTAAAATGTATTGCTATCGAATTAAAAACTACATCCGCAAATAATCAAGTTAGTCAGTTTGCTCATCTTTGCAAAATTTTGCTTGGTAAGTTGAAGTAAATTAGTTAAATTAAAATTAAAATAATTTATAATAATAGGAGTGGTTCACAACAATGTTAAGGATAATATACCAATGGAATTGAGTCATTATTCAAATCCAATGGGAGAATTGCTAATTGGAGAGACATCAATGATAAAAAAGAAATCAGAACAAGTTTCAAAAATACTAATTTGTCATTTATTGGATTGCCTTGAATTTGAACCAGCCTCTTTATCTTTACCCAAGTGGGACTTTTTCGACAATTCACTGACTGATCAAATTTTGAAGGTATGTCAAAAATTTTGTAGTGGCTTTTAATAACTTGAGTTAAATTTTTAGGAATGTGAAATTAAAGAAGGAAGTTACCCAAACCTAATTAATATAAAAAAATTGCATGATGTACTACAGGAAGAGTTAAATACTGTCCAAAGTAGCATAGCTGCAGGCCAACGTCATCTGATACTTGAAGAAATTGAATCTGTTTTGACCTATGCTTTGAAAGTAAATGCCCAGAAAAATAAACTTGCCGCTACTATAAAATTCATGGACGCTTGGGGACAGGTAAAGAGTGTTAATGACATAAATAAATTTCAAATGTTTAATTTTCATTTGACTTAGGTTGCCGAAATATTATTTAGTGTAACGCCAGCTTTCGCACTATCACCAGAAACCAAACATGAGCTCCTGATTGAGATTTTGCAGTGCCTTTTAAGCAAAGTAAAACTACTTACAAATAAATAACTCAGTAACCGTTTCAAATTCTAAAATGTTTCTTAAAGGTTGTTCCAAGACAAGTAGTTTTAGAGCTGGCCAATTTATCTTCTGGTTCAACGTTACTATTTCTGGTTAATTTAAGATGTTGTTATAGTCAGAAAGCAGCTCCAAATGAATCAGGTAGTGTAAATTTATTTTCGTAAAAAACCAATGCTATTTATAATTGCAAATTTTGCAGAGAAATTATTTTCATCATTCGCCGGTAGTTATCCCCAAGCAAATGTATTATCATTTTCTGGAAAGAATTTTATTAATTCACCTAAATCACACACACTCAGTTTGAAGTACATTTTAAAAAATCTTGTGGAATGGATTATTACCAGCGGAGTCAGTTCTCAAAAACTACGTATAAATTTATACACATCGTTATTGAACTGTTTGCATATTTTAAAAGGACGTGTTGGAGATAAATTGGATCAATCCGAAGATGAGCAGTAAGCATGAATTACCTTTAAAATTTGTTTTAAAAATATAAATTTAATTTATTTAGATATGTTTCTCGGCTTGATCGGTCAATGGGTACCACAAATTACAATGATGGCGTGGAAATTAATTTGATGCAGATGGCAGTTGAAGTGCTTGCATCCTTTGGCGATAAATTAATTGATATTCTTTGCCATGATTCAACAGGAGGACATGATATTTCTAAAATGTTAGCTTTATCATGCATAAATGCGCTGCTAGATATGGATTCATGTAGAATTTTCATAAATTTCATCGCAAAAAGAGGTTATCTGTCGCATATTATCAACAGCTTATTGAAATCAGACGAAAACTTATGCAGAGTTTTAAAAAATTCACCAGAAAATATGAGAAGCTTGTACGTGTACGAATCAAAAATGGCAATGTTGTGTCGAATAGCAAGCTCATACGTTGGAGCAGAACTTCTGCTGGAAGATAAAATGTTATGCATTTTATCTAGTATGAAAGTATTTGATCTCCACCCTGATTTCGAACTGAATATATATAACATGCAGTCCCAAACGTCTTTTATACCGCCTGTTGACGCAAGATACCAACAAATTCTATTTCCTGCATTGAACCTATGCCATATTATAATTTCCACATTAGGACCCGAGAACCATTCCGCTACAACACAAATAGTTAATTTCTTACATTCTCATGCAGACATGATTGAATTGGTTCTACGTTCGGGAACTCCATTCTTTCATTTGGGATTATTAAAGGAACTTTCGGGCATTACAGGCTTAATAGCCAGATCAGCTAATCAGGTAATTTTTTGCTACATCGCTCATTTAAATAATATTTTATAATTTTACCAGTCTTTTTCGGTGTCAATTGACCCAAATGTACCGCAAGACATCAGCAGCCATTTATACAGATTGCAGCGTCTTATGTTATCATTATTTTCGAGATTTATTGTCAGCGATGCGACAGTAAAGGAGATGCTTAAACCGGAAAATATTACGTAAGAAATAATCCATAATAATTTTATTTCGCTTACATTGTTTTATTTTTCAGATATGAATCAAACAACAACAAAAAGGCTATTCATATAAAGTATTTCTTGGAAATTGCTTCAAATTTAGCTTTATATTGTCGAAATGCTATTGCTAATCACTCTGCTGATCATCGTACTACAGGAATCCTATTTTCTCCGAATATAATAGAACCTTTACAGAGGTGAGTTAATTTTAATGTCAGTGTTAGAAACATCTATACGTCGAAAGTGTGTGAAAACTAAATGAAAAATAGGTTTTGATCAGTTCCATAAAATTAAAGAACAATATACTACAAACAATAAAAAAATGGCGAGACAGCGTCTAAACCGCATTAATAACGTGAATAATAATTTATAAAAAATACACAAGCATCATAAACTTCGAATGGTGTGCACTAAATCTAGAAATTAAAATTAAGCATAACACATGAGGATGTAACCTTGGTCGAGTGCCATGTATAACATTCGTAAACACGGATCAATAATTCTATTATTTATGATTGGAAGCAGTAATAATTGTATAACTGATCAATTTATTATTAATGATCAGTCGAGTTCTGTTCGCTAAATCAACTCAAAATTCGTTTAGTAAAAAAGATTGATGTGCAGTAAATAGACAAGTTTGTTGATTTTATTGTTATTGTTTTCAGACGAGAAACCTATTTAGTTAAAGAGAGTGACAATTTTCACCTTAAAACGTGAAACCAGAAACCAGAAACCAGAAAAAATAAATTCATTCAAATTACAAAATGGCTATTAACTAAAGATTTTCCTTTTACAAAATGCCTACTAACTAAATATTTTCCTTTTGCAAAATGCCTACTAAATAAAGATTTTCCTTTTACTGTGAATTTATTTTTTCTGGTTTCTGGTTTCTGGTTTCACGTTTTAAGGTGAAAATAGTCACCTCCTTAGTTAAAAAACATTACATTCAACCGTCCGAAAGTAATAATATTGAATAAAAACAACTGAATGATCGTTTATTAAACAAAATTTTCTACTCACCGAGAATTTTCAATTTGACACTAACAAAAATTCGATCCTTTATAACTCTTTTTTTAATCTCTCCAGATTTTCATTCTTAATGAATTTATTGTTTTCAATCATTAAATCTCCAATCTTCAAATACCCAGTGAAACATTTCCTGCTGATATAGGATTTGTAAATTTAAATAAAGCTTTCGTGGTCAATTTACAGAAATGAATCGAAAGGAGCTGGTTATCTGGAAATATCTCCAAATTTGGGCATCGTAGTTAGGCAGTTAAAGAGCACTGTGGAATATTACAATCGGCAAAAGTTGATTTATGAAGGCTTGCTGCGACAGAAAAACTCATTGCCGAATATGAGTTTGGATACATCAGGTATGTGTAAAAAGTTAAAATTAAGTCATTTTGTAAGGTATCAGATTTTATTTCGTTTCTTACCATTGCCTTTAATTCACGGTGTTTTACATCTGCTTTACACTTTTAACATATTCTACTTATGTTTCATTCAGGCAATGTAAAAAATCATAATAATTTAAAAAAGTTGAAATTTCTGACCATTTTGTAAATGTTACAACTACTTTAGTGATGCGGTAAGAGACATGTATATTTTTACAGCACGCCAACAGTTTGTAGATCTGTCGGAAGGATTATCAGAGAAACATAATGAACTGTCTCATTGCGTTTTCATAAGTGAACAATGTCTGTATTTGCTGTGGACGCATTTAGATTTTTACATGCGGAGGGCCATTCCAGCTAATTCTTTTCAAAATAGAAACAACTTTCCTTTTTCTATAGATGGTAAATTATTTTAAATCTCAAGAAATACATATGATTACATTTTAATTATTTCAGGCACAGAGGCGGGATGGAAAGTAGCATCAGACGAAATACACAATTTAAAGAAAAGCTTGGTATCAATATTTAATGAGACATTCTGCAAGCAGCTCATAGCCACTACGCAGACACAGGCGAGCTCAGATAAAGGGTTTACCGAAGCCCTACTTCGGCGAATAAAGTCCCTCATACAATTTGTTCCCGCAGACTGATTGCGCAAGTGGAAACTTAAAACTGGGACTGACAATTTATTGTATTTATTTAAATAACATGGAACTAGACTAAATGTATTATCAATAAAGTTATTTAGTTTTCACACCTAATTCCCTTAATTAAATAATTCTTATTTTAAATGTGTATGCCCTGTTGTAGAAATCTTTTTCGAATTTTGAAATTTAAAAATTGTACTTATTTTTAATTATATCCTGCACGGTTAAATCAATTTCCCTATATGTTTTACATCAGAGAAATCAAAAGTGGTATGTAGAGCGCGCTTCTCGGTTTCTATAATTTTTTACCATTATTGTCTGTCTGTTTGTCCGTAGTAATTTTGGAAACCGATTTCGATGGGGTTTCCATTTGAAGGTAGAGTCGGGTATGATTTAAACTATTTGTTTTAAAATCTTGTATCAATGTTCTTCAAGTACGCAAAAGATCATAGAAGCAATTAAAATTGCAATTGTTTCCATCACGTCACGTTTTTGAGAAAAATAGGATGACATCTAAAATAAATCGTATTTTGAGATTATTGAAAAAAAAATAAATAAATTACGGAACGCGAAAGGTTTCATAACATGGTTCAAATGAAAGCCTAAACCCTTATCTATCTAGATATGCGAGCATATTGGGGAAACTAGTTTTTCATGAGCGTGCACTATTTGTGATTTACTTTCACTATCAATTGTATGAAGTACCTAATTGGTTAAGGAAGAAGAGTGAAATTCATAGGGTATTTCGGCAAGTCTTAAAGACTACGATTTTAATATAATAGCTGAAGGTTCAGACTTTTATTTGAGTTATATTACAAGCTCCTACACGAATTCGTAATTTTGTAACGAATTTTAAAAAATTTTCAAAACACGATATTTGTGTACTTCTTCAAACCTATTTTTCTCAAAACCATGACGTGATGGGACATTTTCGTTTGTGAATTTGTAATCAACGGAAAAAATCCCATAGAAATTATATTACTTATTATTTAATAATTTTCTGTGGAATTACTTGATAAAAAAAAGTATACAATTTTACCTGCCCCAAGTTTTTATTTGTTTTTTACTGATACTAACGAAGTTCTTTAATTTCCAATTAGCCCTCATAGTGGTGGCTTGGCTTTAACTTTACTCTTGCTTTTCGAACCTATTGGTAAGAGGTTCATGAATTTACGGTTCGAGTCTTTGATAATAAATTCAGATTTGTATGTTGAAAATGTTTCTAAATTTAACATATCTGAGGAAATAGATGGCTTCAATTTTTCGCTTTTGAACAATTTATGGTTCTAGACCATTTAGTAATTGATAAATGAGCGTTCAACCTCAATGCTGGGTCATGCATCGTAAAAGGCCGCTACTCTAGTTGAAAAGGAACGCGTTCACTTTAATTGATTTGACATTTTCCGCAATCAATTGAAAGTGAAGTGGTGAAGCGACCGACGGAAGGCAAGTTGATCGTCATTGAATTGCAATTGATTTGAAAAAGGAGATCAGAAAACTCAGAAATGTTTAAGCGAACCACTTCTAGCTTTTCAGAATGTCGAAGTGGTGCGATATCAGAGTTATCGAGTTCCTCGATATTTACGAGAAGCACGAGTGCCTCTGGAACACGCGAGTCGAATCCTACAAAAGCAAAATGCTGCGGGAGGAGGCCCTGGACGCGATCATCAAGGAGCTCAACTTGCCCGGACTCACGCAGAACGACATCAAGCTCAAAATCAAGAGCATCCGCACCACCTACAAGCGGGAGCTGACCGCCGTCCTGCAGGCGGAAGAGGGCAGCGACGGTAGTTGCTACACCCCGAAACTATTTTGGTTCAAAAGGGCTGACTCCTTCCTGAGGAACGTTTCCCTCTGCAGGAGGAGCGCGAGCATGGTGCGTAAAATTATATTTCTGGGGTAGCTGTAAAAAAGTAAATTATTTAAAAACAACAAACCCGACTGCTGCAATAACTGAAAAAAAGAAACAAGCTCTAGAATCTCTAATTCTGTTTGAGCAATGTCGAATGCACCATGAAAGGTTCTGTTGTTCGATGACTACTTAAAAAGCAAATATTAAAATATACTATGTAGGGTGAAGTATTAAGGTCTCAACGGGGGTAAGGAATGATTAATTTTAATGTCCACTAAATGGGTAAATGATTAACTATCATTATCCGCTATTCGTAAGGAAAATTTTCTATTACAAAGTAACAAAAATCACTGCATTCAATAACTATTCGAACTTAAAGTATATTGCTCTTTTCAAGGAACTTTTTTTTTTCAGGGATTAAAAATAGAAAATGAAAAGAAATATTCTCCTAAAAATATGTCAACTTATACCCAAGCACCATGCAAGCGAAAAGCAACTGATGATTTAGAAAACGCTAAATCTGAATCCAATGAGAAAGCTGAAGAAGTTTTCTGCAATGACTCAAATCACCAAGATGTTCTACAAGATGTGGACCTTTATAGCTCAGCAGATCCAGCAGAATTGAAAGTTGCTGATCAACTCCAACCGAATTTACAATGTAAGTCCCTCGGCGATGATGAATTTGTCATATTTTGCCGAAGCGTCGCCGCGCAGTTACGTGCGATACCCGATTCGTACTCCCGGTCAGTAGCAAAATTTAAAATCCAGCAAATATTATTTGAAGCTGAAACAGGACATTATCGGAAAAGTGCTTATATAACGATTCCAGTTGCACAAGAAGTAAATCACTTGCAACACACCTAAAAATTTTTACATTCAATGCATTTTTATTACGTTAGCAAATAGATTATTTCCGCTTATATTTTACCTAGCTTATAATAATTTGTGTACGAAAAATAAACATATAATAAAGAAGGAGAAATAATTTTCGCGGCTTGTTTCATTACAAATTGCTACGTAGTAAATGCTAATATTGGTTCTTTTAAATCTAGCTCAAAAGACTTTTACTTCATAAAAACCAAATTCTTCAGCAGCACTGCAACAAACAATTAATTACGTTAAAAATGCAAAAATTACTAATTTAATAATATAATTTAAAAAACTACTATGTCATTTATAATTTATTATATATGTTTAACACATTTCGTTTAATTATATATTACCTAGTTTTAACCCAATTTTTTTCTTATAAAACGGATTAATTGGGCTTGGAAGCAGATTGGGTTTTAACAATCCCTTCGATGGCTTTTTTTGTGAATCATAGGGCAACTGTGGAGAGCTTCTAACTTGCTGAATGTAATCGCTGGGTTTTTGCGACATATTTTTATGCAATACAATTTTAACCCTCTTTTCCTTGGAAATATATGAAGACGGACCTTTTCCGTTTAGTTGTTTCTTATCTGAAATTTTCTTGCTCTTTCCAAGTAAAATTTTTTGATTTGATTTCCCTTTAATTTTCGATATTGGAGTTGATAACAGAACATTATTTTGAGCATCATTTTGCGAGGCTTGTGCAATTTCTTTCAGTTTTTGCTTTCGAGATGGAACAAAATATTCAATTTCCCCATCTTGGAGTGGTTCATCCCATGATAAAGTAGGCATGTTTTCAACTTTTGCATCAGACAAAACACGCTTGGGCTCTTCCGAATTATCATTCAATTTTAATTCAGGTGAACTCTCTTCCCATTGATTAGACTCTTCCAAATCTGCTTTTTTTGATTTGACTTTTTTAGATTGTCCTTCACTTTCAAAGTGGTCAGATTTTCTCTTTTCAGGCTTGGATTTTTTCAAAGGTGTCTCAATCTGTTCTTCTACCCAAGTATCTTTGGATCCGCAAACTTTTACTGATGATAAAACATTTTTTAGTATTTCATCAAAATTTTCTTCATCTACTTGTTCAAAATCAACTGAAGCCAATAATTTCCTTCTTTTCTTCTTGTTTAATTTTTTGAAAATTCTTTGAGTCGAATAAAGTTCTTCATCTAAAATTTCTAAATCCTGTACTTTCTGCTCAATCAGTGGCTTTAGTGGCTCCAATTTTGGTTTTGGTATTTTGTTGACCCCAAGGGGAAAATCACCAGATTCAAAAATTTTATATCTAAAATAATAAAATTTCAATTAACAAAACCTAGAATTTTAAAAATGTACTTACTTTTGAAGAATATTCCGTAGTATTCTTCTGCTTTTAGTATTAGTGATATCTTTAAACATTATGTCTTCAATTAGTTGGATGATTGGTGATACATTAACTGTTAATTCAGGTATATACACGTCAACGTTTCCAGCTCTTGGGTCAAGCTCTGAAGGTTCAGTAGCAACCTCTTCTGAAACAAATAAGTATAAACCAGATTATTAAGAATGAATACCTATAATACTATATGCATTTTGTAAAACGATAGTGACTAAATGACTGGCTAAATATAAAATAAAAAAATATTAAATTGTAAATATCTCACTTAACGAGTTCTTATGATTTTCTGAATTTATTTTAATATGAATCAATGTAGTGAAATGAAACTTATCTTGGTATTGAGCGAACACGGTCTATACTTGAGCGAACACGGTCTATACTTTAGCGATCACAAAGCATTTTCTCGCCATAAAAATTAAACAATTGTGAAAATAAATCTACCACGCTCCGTTTTCGGTGGGACTTCGAAGGACCTTAACGTGATGATAGACAACAAGCTAACATTTATCCAATATATTAATGAGACCGTCAAGAAAATAAATAAGACCGTAGGCTGCAGCTCAGGATAATTTATATGAATTTAAGGACAGATGAAATTATTAATTTAAATATTTTATTTTTACCTTTATCTGTGCTGTCCTCGTCATCTTCAATTTTTTCTAAATCATTTATGGATTCAGTAGGAAATCCCATCTAAAAGTTTTACATATTACTAATAAATATATATATGAAATTGTTTGTGAGCTTACCTCCTGCCAGGCTTTAAATTTTTCTGTATGTTCTCGTCCTCTTTGACTCTGCCAAAGCCAATGAAATAGCACCCGTTTTTGGATGTATCCCATTAGTTTAAAGTCTTTTTGGTTGGCAATGTAGATAATAAAAGGTTTAATTAATTCTGAAACAGAATGCCCAGGTATATTATTGCCGGCGACTTTCCCTAATTCCTCTAAAAATATGTCCGAAACATGCAGAACTAATCCCTCTGCTTCGTGTTCAGAAAATATTGTTGATTGTAATTGAGAATTGAATAATTTGATACATTCCGCAGACCAATTGTACTTCTTCATTTCGTAAAACATATGCCTGAACATTTTTCGTACGAGCTGGAATTGAAAAAAAAAGCGCTTAGATTTGAATAAAGTTATGAAATTAATAAATTACCATTAGAAATTTATCCATCCGCCACTGGTCTATGCCGAACCACTCCAACACCATCGTTTGAAGAAATGCTCCAAAAAATTGAATACTCGTGGGAATATCTGAGAAACTCCCAACCAATTTCCCCAAATCTTCTGCCAAATTTTCCTGATTTAAGGGCTTATCCGACATCCACATGCAGTAAAACAATCCTTTCCAAATCCGCATTAAGTCAGCGTCAGAGAACGCTTAAAATAAACAATAGCAGTTAAAGTTGTAAATGATGGTTCAAATTTCGCACTGCCGTTAAGAACTTCAATTTTATGTAAAAACTTACAAAATGAACTCGTCGACCGTAAACTGAACCATTTTTTCAACTTTTTCAATTGCCGCTCTCGTTGTTTTGGGTCGTTGCTGGCCAAAGCCTTCACCATTTTCACTTCTTGTGCTATCACATAAACTTCTTTAGGTAATTTACTTTCTTGGCCCTCTTCCAACGAGGCATCTTGAACCGTATTTTGCACTTTAGTCACCATTTTAAGGAAATCTTTCCTCCTAGCAGCTTCCCTAACCACGTGTTTTTCTCCTTACAAATGGCAAATGTCAAACAAAATTGCATATATATATATAAATATATATCAGTCCATTCGTCGAAATTAGACCAAATTGAATCTATGCCTCTACTTTTCTGCTTCGAAATGGGAAGATGACAGCTGTCATATGTGTCCCGGTTCACCAGAATTGGCAAGTGAGGAGATCGTGGATTTAACATCAGGAAAAATATGGCTTTTTTTAATGGAGCAACCGCTGTCAACCTCTTTAGAAGTAATTTATTAAGAAATTATGAAGTCATGCTATTTCGAAAACATCTTTCAGATCTTTACAGACCACATCGGAGTACTACAGCAGGATTAAAATATTTCGCACCACCCATCAAATATGGTAGACAAATTTTGTTTGAACGTTTTCCACAATCTACTGATTTCGTATTATGCAGATGTGGAGTTCGCTGAAAGACCAAAGTTGAAAATTATGGACAAAGTTCCCCAGTTCCCGCCTAATATACGCCCTCCAAAAATGCAGAAAAGGTTGAAGTTGATGCGCGGCCCAGAGCTGGTCCACAATTCCCTGCTGCATAAACAATACGGCGTAATGGCCACAGGCGGAGGCAGGCTCCGGTGGGGCCACTTCGAAATGCTTCGGTTAACAATTGGTAAGAAGATGGATGTCTCCAGGATGTTCGCCATCTGGAGGGTTCCAGCGCCCTGGCAGCCGGTTACTAAAAAGGGTCAGGGCCAGCGAATGGGGGGAGGAAAGGGCGCGATAGATCACTACGTCACCCCAGTTAAAAGTGGACGGGTGATTTTGGAAATAGCAGGCACATGTGAATTTGCCGAAGTTAAGCCTTTTTTGGATATTGTATGCGCCAATTTGCCATTCAAAGCGATGGTCGTGTCCCAGGAAATTTTGGATAGTATGGAAACGGAGACGGCAGCTAAGGAGCGTGAAAATCTTAATCCTTACACTATGAAGTACGTTATACAAAATAATTTGAACGGATGCCACCGATGGCTTTCTCCAGTAGACCATAAATGGTTTGGAAAGTACGTGTAGGCTTCCTATGTAATAAATAATTAATAAAAGCAAGGTCTAGTTAAGAATTTTGTAGCGAAACTATTATTTCTACATCTGAATATCAATTTAATCAATCTGTTTTTGGTATACATATTTAAAAATAACTGCAAATAATCACTTGTCCTTCAGATACCCGAGTAATGTAGATTTTTGTGTCGCACTTCTCAGTATGTTACAGGAAATATTAACCCAATTCTATACCCCACCCCGTTGGCGCTAGAACCTAGGCTCTGTGGATTTTTACACTTTTGTATAAACCTAAACAGTTGTTTTTTATTAATAAATTAATTCAATTTCGTACTTCCCACACAAATAATAATAATATAATAGCCGATAGATTATAATTTTCCATCGTTCTTTTTCTTGTATTATTGCAAAATTTTTAATTTAGCTAAGATCACTTACGACCATAAAATGTATATTTCTTTTCTAATTATGTTTACACAATGCCTTTTAAACGTGTATTTTTATCGTTGCCATCAAGAAAGACACGATTCAGTTTAAACTCATTCATGTTTTTTAAATTAAAAATCGTCCTCAGACATTAGTTCAAATTTCTACTCAGATATTCGGGCAAAATGTAATTTTTTTTGTAAACACCAAGCCGTTCAACGCTATTCTCTCATTCATGTTCAGTATATTCTTGCTGCAAAAGAGTCTACCGCTCAGAATATATAGCTTGCTTCTACCGTTTTTGCGTCATTCTCACCATCTTTTTGTTAGCAGGACAATCGAATAGTACTCACAATTCGATTTCGTAATGATGTTATAAATATGAATCGCGGTCGTTATTGTTACTATGTTTTATTCTATTCTTTTTTCCAAGCTTTTTACAAAGGTCTACATAATTTTTAAAAGTCAGTTTATTGTCGGTAACTACGCCTAAAAATTTAATTTCGTCCACATACTTTTTAGGTGTCATCAATCATTTTAATACCATATTTGTCAACGTTCAATTTTAGCTTTATTAATCTTCAACCAACCAACCATTCATTCACTCTCCATAATCAATAATTAAAACACACAACTATTAAAGCCGTGTCTCTTCAATCAATCAATGACTTGGCATCTTCTCTATCTCTGTTAGTTGCTGCAGATTTAATTTGTGTCTACTACTTTAAAATCCCTATTATATTTATTCGATTGTCACCAGATATCAACTTTTGAGAACTCGACAACCGAATATAGTGCTTAAATTTTTATTCGAATTACGTTTTAGTTCCAGCGATTAGTTACTACTTTCTTTTCAAAATTGACCAGAATACAGCTTTTAGTTTATAAATTCAAAAAGCCGTTTTGCATAGTATTGAGACTAGACATCAAAGGTTTTATTATGATTATACATATGCTCTCATAAGATCTTTAAAACGCGTATGTAAAGCAATAAAAAGTACACTTTATTTTACTTTAGAAAATAATAACATAGTTTTCATATTAATCCTAAATATTAAAAAATATAAATTAAAAAAAAAAATCTATACAGAAATATAAAACAAAAGTACACAATTGTTTACATTAGACGTTAATAGTATACCACATTTTTATAGCAATATTATTCACAGAAATACAAAATGAATGCAACAAAAACGCTCTTGAAATTTACTGGCTATTTTATATGCCTAAATTTCTTATTTACAATTTTAACCTTGTATAGATAGTATAAGCCAACATTCATAATGAGATTTTTTTTGTCAGTTACTCACTATTTCAAGAGCTTTGTACTTTTTACCAAAATATATATTCATGCCTTTATTTGACTAAATTTCCATAATAAACCATTAACGCAACTGTTCGTCGATCCAAAAAATTTCGTTCAACTTGCAGTTTGTTTCCAATACCTGCAGTTTTTAAAACCTTTAAAATAAAAGCTATAATTGATTAAATTTAAATTATATTGCTATCATACTTGTTTCGTGTCTACATTTCTGGGCAAATATAGTCCAATGTCAGGTGTTATCGTTCTACACTTTTCCAGAAGGTCCAAAATAGGAATTGGCATATCTTTTTCAATATCATAAGTTTTGTTTTTTGTATAATCAGGACCACCCCAGGGAGGACTCAGAAATATCACATCCGCAAATAATTTGTGGTATATATCAAAAATATTTCCAATTATGAATTCAATTTTTTTTTCTACACCATAAACTTTTGCATTATTTTTTGCCAGTGCTATTTTTGCAGGATCGATATCGATTGCAATTACTGAAAAATAAAACATGAAATACATACTTCAATAACTCAAAAACTTAAAATATTTACCTTTTTCGCAAGAAAAGGCAAATTGAATTGTATTTCCACCACTACCACAAAACGCATCGATTACAATGGGACACTTAAGCCGTTTTGCTATATGTTTTGCAACCTTTTCTGGTGTCACGGAAAACCAGCTTTCTAAAATAAAATAAAATGTAATTTTGTGTTTTAAATTTGCTTGAGGTTGCGCAAATCGTATAAACAAATGTTGGGACTAAATAAAAAAAAAAATTCCTTACCTCTGTCAAGCTGAATTCCTTCGTCGAATCGCGAAAAAAGCGAAAAACGTTTTTTCCAATATTTTAGTAGAATTTTGTCTTTTGTAATAATTTCAGGTTTGGAGTTTTCAATCTTATCCGATTTAATCTGCTAAAATAAAAAATATTTTTCGAATAATTTCGAATCCTGTTTTGTATTCCTGGGGAAATGAGGTATCGATCTTGAATGATTTTTACGGATTTAAAGACTTTTCTAAAGCAATGCCAAACATGCAAGGCGGTGGCGTACTAGCAAATAAGCAAACTACTCAAAATTGATGAGGAATTTCTGCTTATATAAGAGCTAAGTTCAAGGTTGAAATGCGAAAAAAATTTGAAAATAATACTGTTTTGTTGTCGCCGCGAATATCTAGCCAATTTTTGGAGGACCTCTACTATACGTTTTTAATAAGGTACTCCAAAATGGTACTATTTATTATTTATGTACTTAAAATACATATGTATTAACATTTTGTTAACAGAAAAAAGTAAATTTTATTTTATATCTTTTTACGGAAACTTTTGACTGGATAGCTCAATAAAATTGTATTACCTCAGCTGATAATCCAGAAGCCGAATTTTCTTCAACGTGCAAATCGAAATGATGTTTGTCATCGATATCAAACGATTTATTTGATTCATCATTTCTGCTTGTTTCATCGTCTTCATTCATTTCTATATAACTTTAGCTTTTGTTAGTAAGTAATCGTAGCTTCTTTTAATAATTTTATGTACCTTTTTTTCGATTTCTTTTTCCGTCCAAATGATGCTGGTAATCCAAGTAGCAGCAATTCCTCTGTATCATCGAGACTAATATATTCGACCTGTGGCATATTACTGGGTGCTTCACCTATAAAGAAAAGTTTAAAGTTATATTGTCTTATAGAAAATATTTCATTTGGCTATTGACAGTAATTTCCGCAAAGATCACACAAAAAGTTATAAAGCTAATAAGGGAACACCTACTTGTTTCTTTGTATTCAATACATTCGTGGTTCCGATTGCTGACATCTATTTTACTTAAAGTTGTTAATGATAAAAATATTTCCTTAAAAATTGAATAATGTAAAGTGTATTGTGCCTCATAATGGTTTGCCCAAAGGACGTCCCAATCAGATTCAGACACGGGATTCAAAGTACAATTTTCTTGGTCACCCTTTAATTGCATTTCAAGTATATTTAGCAATTCATCCAGATTTACTGAAGCACAGAAACACACAGAATCTTCGGTATTTGCATTTGAATTTTTGTAATTTTCAGTCAATTCCATATGATTTTTGTATTTTATTTTCCAAGTATTGAGCACCAAATTATCACTCCATTCAGCCCAAAAAGCATGCCACATGTCATTAATTTTAATATCAATATCGTCTGATAGCTCGTCATAATTGAAATCCGTGGAGTTGAAATGTTTAAATGTTGGTTTTATGCGTTCTTCCAAGTAAATCTGAAATGTTAAATACGTATACGATCTTCTATACTTTCTTTTTAAGAAAATAATCAAAAATATCGCGCTGTGTCTATTAATTTCATAAGAAACGTAATACTTAATTAAAATTAGCGTTGATGCGTACAGTCGGAGGTTGAAATAACCTTTTAAATGGACTTTTCAGCAATTCAAATCAACACAGCGGATCAAATATGAAAATCCACAGGATTTTTAAGATTCCGATGCTCTTAAAGAGTTAGAACATTCTTCTTTTGATATTAAAAATTTAATGTGAATTTGGAAAGATTCAGTCAGTCTAATCTTTATGCCTCTTAACTTAATGGGCCAAGTCAATAAAAGCTAGCAAATGATTTTTATCCATAATGAACAGTAACAGAAAAAAAGCCTATCCTGAGCTCAATATTATTAACAAAACAAAACAAAACTGCTGTTTTTCCGTGGCCCTGAGTAAACGTATCGACAAGAAAAGTGTTTACCGTGGATGAAGGATGAGTGGAAGTGCTTAGCGAGATTTTTTTACCGGCAAATTAAGCTTAGACTTTAGAGATTAGACGATAAGAATGTATGAATGTACCCTTTAATAGCTGCGTTTTTTAATGAAGTATACAGTTCTTAATACGTTTTCCCCATACAAATCTGAAAACTCAGGTTTTATCTAGGTTTCTATTCAGGTTATGGGGAATTTTTGAAAATTTGCCACTTTTCAGAATGATGCAAATTTCACGACAGAAAGAGAAATGTCAATTTAATTGTAGTTATCTTTGCCTGAAATTAAATTTTTCAAAGTTGAATGAAACACGCTGCCTCTCCGGAGCCTTCTTTGGCTATATTTATATCATGTGAAAAGAAAGAACCCTAGTGGACCTGAATATACTGAAAATTCAATATAGCTCGATATACATATTTCGAGTGCAAACTGCACTATACCGGCTTATACTGAAATTACACAGTGCATTTGTGAAATGTTTGCACTTAATTACACCATAATGTAATGCGCGTTTAAATCAATTTACTTTGGGTGCAATTCTATTAAATCTCACTCAGCTTAATTTCGCAGCAAGTCTCTTTTTTTTTTAGGTTTCATTTCGGTTTGAAATATTCTCAAATACCCCATACATTTGTGTATAGCATATTCTGGTCTGCTAGAGAATGGAAGAAGGGTTCTCTGGGGTCTTTTGATTTTTGCAGGTCCCAGGATTTTTGGGAATTAACCCTAGCTGTCTTTTGAGTTATTTAATTTTTCAATTTTTCTGAAGCAATTTCCTAGTGCATTTCCTGCTTAGCTGATAGGCAAATAGTAATCAATAAATATTATTTAAAATGTCTAATTCCTTTACGCGCATATGTGCCTGTTCTAAAATTTACCTAGTCGTTATTTTAATGAATTGAAAACCCAGTTCTTAAAAAAGTCGGACAAGTGCGAGTTGAACTCGCGTGAAAAGGGTTCCGTACGATGTTACCTATCATGTTTTTTGGAATCTGACCCAAATTTGTTTGTGGTAACTAAAAAAAGTATGAACATGAAAAATTAATATCTCCTAAAATATTTGCCGTAGAATGCCCATCGTGGGCTCATTTTTTTCGTTGAATATTTATCTACAAACCGATTCAACAAAACTTAACATTGGAGTTGAAAAATATGTTCTCCCACACATTCCAACTGCAAATGTAAGTTACACAATATTGAGTGATTTACCACGTTATTTTAATATCATGGACTTCTTATAGGTTTTCCCATAATCTATAAGTAGAAAACTAATTTCTGTATTTTTTTCAAAATTTTAGGTTTAGTAGTTTCGGTGATAAGGGGGGGGAACGGTCAATTTTCGTCTATTTTCTTGAATAACTTGGAAACTATTTATTTTAAAATTACAAGAAAAATATATTTGACATCCTCACAACAAGCCCTTTCATTTGATATGTCACACGATGCAATTTGCCAAAAAAATTTTTTTAATTTTCCATCTTGCCCCCCAAAAGTGACCCCCATATTCAGATCTCGTCTATTCACGTCACACGTCTGCGTTTGCGTCATAGAAATTGATATGTGTACCAAATTTCAACTTAATCGGTCTGGTAGATTCGGAGAAAATTGACTGTGACAGACGGACAGACGGACACACGAGTGATCCTATAAGGGTTCCTTTTTTCCTTTTGAGGTACGGAACCCTAAAAAGAACACGGCTAATGAGTAACGGCCAAACTCGGCGCCCAAGAGCTCCCAATGCTCTTGCAAGAGCAAGTGAGCGAAAAGTAAGGGTCCGTATTGCACGGTATTTTCCAAGATTTATTAATTTATGATCTTTTGTCCCAAAAATCCCATTTTCATGGTGCATATGCGTACATGAAATTATCACCTAGTTGTTAGTCATAAAGTTCCAGCATTATTATACAAGATTGAAGATACTATTATAAAACTTGTAAGTAATACTGACTACTTATGTGAATAAGAATTAAAACTCTTACTTAAAATTCCAGCAAATGCTTTTACCAGAAGCATTTAGTATGTAGTTTGTTTTGATCTAATTATTTCGTAAAAGGACCGTAGGCACTTTAGGCTAAATTGTTATAGACCCCTCAATAGGTATAGTTGTTTTTACTCATAATCAATCAAATGGATAAACCATATCGTAGGTTTTTCTTTATTATTCTAATTTTGATTAAATCAGAGATATCTGGACGACACATGATAGACATGTCAATTCCGTTCTTAAATTGAAAAATCTCGGAAATAATAGAATCCGAACGATAGCCGAATATTTTTATTGTGATATTTAAAAATAAATACCACAGTTCACTGATTAACTCAGTCTTTGCTTCATGTTTAGCAATAACCGGGTAACAACTACTTATTTCTGTAAGTAATAAATACTTATTTGCCTTATTTGTCAAATAAAAGACAAGGTTATTCACACAATTTCTAGCATTTACTGGTACAGAGTGCTTGTACAAGTAAATGCTTTTGCTGAAACCATTTACTTTCAGTAAATGATTCAATTTATTCACTTGATCCAATTTGTAAAAAAATTATTGTCCAGTCATTAGTTTTAGAATTTACCAAAGTACTGACTAACAAGCACAAAATAAAAAACCCTCCAAATAGTAAAAACTCAGAAGTTATACCGTGTGATATCTCGTTTCTCTCCAGAAAATGGAAGTAACGAAAAAGAGCGTTTTTACTTACCGCGTAGATGATGTTTTTCTCAGATTTCTCAAAATAACCGTCCGAACCTTCTGCAATCTGTCTAAAAATTAACTTGTTAGTACATATTCACTCAAGAATTTAAAAAAAGCAGTACTTATCGAATATGATTTTACATGGACAAGAAATCATTGTTTGTTTACTTAAAAAGTGTGCCGTATTTGAAGTTCTCTTCTTCTTTCTCTTAATGGTTATTGCTCTTCAAGTGTTTAGAAGATGTGTGGACCATGTTTATACTGACTGTAGTACTTGGAACTAAAAATGCTGCAACATTTAACTTAAGAGGTAAAAATCCCGAACGAACAATATAAAAAGGAATCAAGGAAAGCGTTCTACAAAATTCCGGAGTAAAATCATCGGCAAATAAGAGTTATTATTTTTAATATTTCTCTCCATATTTACTTCTTCTACTAAAGTTGAAGCCTGTCCTTTCAGTTGTTTACTTTAGAGTGGTCGCTCTCTGCTTCTGCCATTTTCTCAATTGGTCTGGTCGTACCATGTGCGGAGGTGTGGTGTCAAGTGAATGAGCGCGCTAACGTGATTACAATTTATTTGTAAGTTATAAAGACCGTGCCGTAAAAAGGCAAATTTCGGCTTTTAAAGAAACTTTAAAAAATAATTACAAGTAGAGCTCTGGAAATATAAGACGAGTATGTTTGTTTTATATGAAACCCCGGCGGGGTACGCAATTTTCAAGGTATGAACATCTCTCTTTAGGTTAGAAAAATGCACGTGTACGAATCTTTTTTTCAGTTATTGGACGAAAAGAAGCTGTCCGAGGTTGATAATTTGTACCTGGAATTCGAGACTCCGGAAAAAGCAAATAAAATGTATGTATACAAAACGAATTCTAAGCAAAATAAGCGGGATTTGTAAGCACTTGTTAACTTAAAGCCTACTTTAAATGACAAAATTTGTTGAGACAAACGGGCAGAAAACCTGACAATTTTAATAATAGTTTAACTTTCTGTTGATTATAATCGACGTTTTGACTTGAATGCCATTAAACTATAAGAATTTACTGTACTTACGTTAGAATTTCAATCAAACAGCATTCAGGAATAGGGCCGCAGAATGGACAATTTAATTTGTATATTTTGTTTCCTAAGGATTTAAATAGAATAATTTTTTAAGCGCGGAAGAACATGTTAAAGTTTATTGTCTAAGCAACGTTCACTTTTCGAGCCAACATTTTGGAGCTCAAATGTGGTATACCTTATCTGGTTTTCTTGTATCTTGATTTTGTTATAGCAATGCCAATTTTTCGCACTTAGAGTATAATACAAAGTGTATATTGTATACAAGCTTGTACCAATTTAATTGGTTCAAATTTAGCGAAGCCGTTTGTCCCGACTAATTATGTAATTTCTAGCAAGCTTTCTTGTACCACTATAAAGTGAAATTTTGTTCCATTTCAGAAGAAAAATCTATTCTGGAATTTTGAAAATTTCGTAGATTGAATTGTACATTTCACATGCCTAGGTCTTAAGCTTGAAATAGGCACTTTTGTTGTTACATACAAACTCACTAAGAAGACGTTTTTATGTAAAAGGCAAGACAGTAATATTAGGATTAGTTAATTTTCTGTGGTACTTCGAATAGTAGTCCTTTTTTGAGTTTTTTACTAGCATATTTTTTTCTAGACTACAAAAATACATACTCATGTGCTTCTAATCTGAGATGAAAATTTTCCCGTGAGAGTTAACTCTAAAATTTTGGAATTAATATCTTGCCATCCCAATTTTTTGCAAATTTTATAAAATCATAAATAATTGAGTGTACAGAGATTAAGAGTGTGGCGCAAATATATAGTAATAATACAATGAAATTTTCAGAATTAAACTAAAGCATTTTGAGAAGTTTGCTGATACCACGGAGGCTTTGACTGCTGCAACAGCTTCAGTAGAGGGGAAAATTTCTAAACCTTTAAAGAAAACTTTAAAAAAGCTTGTGAGCTCAGATGTGCAGTCTCAGATTTTAGTAGCTGATTCAAAACTGGGAAATGCAATTAAGGAGAAGTTTGATGTACAGTGTATTTATAACACTGCTGTACAAGAGTTGATGAGATGCATCAGAACACAATCAGAAAATTTGTTATCTGGCTTGCCTAAGAAAGAAATGACCGCTATGGCACTCGGCTTGGCGCATTCTCTTTCTAGATATAAACTTAAATTTTCACCAGATAAAATTGATACTATGATAGTTCAGGCCCAATGTTTGCTAGACGATTTGGACAAAGAACTAAATAATTATATTATGCGTGCAAGAGAGTGGTAAGTAATTTATATCGTTTTTTTTTGTTAGCAACCTTATTTAAAAAATAAAAATTGGTGTATGTATTTTGAAATTCAGACACTATTTAGAATTAAAGACACCGTGTTACTTTACATATAATTTTTTAACTGAGGTGGTTGATAAATATTAATTTTTACTTATATTTACATATATGATTCCAAATGAAGATTTACAATTGGTTTCGAAAGTCATGATACAACATGATTAGATACCCTTAGCTGTCTGATGGAAATTATTATTAAATGTTATTTAATAGCAGGTTATATTACTAAAAATAGGTTCTTCTAGGTATGGCTGGCATTTTCCTGAATTAGGAAAGATAATCACCGACAATATTTCATTTATTAAAGTTGTTAAACTTGTTGGTACAAGGGAAAATATGACAAAATCTGATTTATCCGATGTGTTACCTGAGGAAATAGAAGAAAAGGTTAAAGAAGCCGCTGAAATATCGATGGGTAAAATTCTATGATTCTAGACATTTCAAAAACGATAAACTATTAACTATTTATAGGTACTGAAATATCGGAAGAAGACATTAATCATATTCAGGGGCTTTGCGATGAAATTTTATCTATAGATCAATATCGTACACATCTCTACGATTATTTGAAGACTAGAATGATGGCAATGGCTCCGAACCTGACTGTATTAGTTGGTGAAACTGTTGGCGCCAGGTTAATTGCTCATGCTGGTTCGCTAATTAATTTAGCCAAACATCCAGCTTCAACTATCCAAATACTTGGTATGTATTTAAATGTACCTGCTTTAGTTGAAAATTAAATAAAATGTTCATAATTTCAGGTGCTGAAAAGGCTCTTTTCCGAGCTTTAAAAGCTAAAAAGGATACACCGAAATATGGCTTAATATTCCATGCAAAATTAATTGGACAAGCCAGTCTTAAAAATAAGGGTAAAATTTCACGATCACTTGCTGCTAAGGCAGCATTAGCAACTCGTGTTGATGCCTTCGGAGAAGACGTCAAATTTGAATTAGGTGCAGAACACAAGGTAAAGCTAGAAGCTCGCTTACGGTTATTAGAAGAAGGCGGTCTTCGCCGGTTATCAGGCACAGCAAAGGCAAAAGCAAAACTTGAGAAATTCCACGTGAAGAGGTAAGATATTAAAATTTATTTATAGAATGACAAGTACATCAAGTCTTATTCATTTTAGTGAGGTCTTGACGTACCAGCCTGAAGCCGACAGCACGCTGTCGACAAAGACTGAAAAAAGAAAGAAGCCATCTACTTCAAAAGAGGAAACCGACGATGTGGGGATCGAAGAAGCAGAAGTAGAAGTTAAGGAAAAGAAAAAGAAGAAGAAGTCCAAAGGGGGAGAATCTGGTCCGCCAACGAAAAAAGTTAAAACTGAGGAAGTTGAAGACTAATAATATATAATCAATAAAATATGGGTTAAAGTTATGAGTTTAATCGAAATGATTTGGACCTTAGATTCAAGAGATTCTGCAGTTTTATTTCTTATCCAGTTGATGTATTAAAGCTAAATTTTACCGCCCAGCAACATTTTATCAATTCAACATTTTTAGGTGAATTAACAAATTTAAATTTTGAATATAACCACAACCTGCTCTGTATACAAATTTAGATATCTTAACTACTATAACACATAATGGACATTGATATTCTCTGATTAAAAACAGTAATAGTGGTAGATGCTATCCTTTCTGGGTTATTTATTTATCTTTTACGCTTGAGTTAATGATAATTTGAGTAACCTTTTAAATAATTACATATATTAATACACAGGTCGGAAGCATTCGCTTAATTATGATAGCTACATGCTCCGTTGAACCATAAAAATTGTGTTTTTGGAATGTAAATATCTAACTATTGAACTTTTCAAACAAACGGCTCCTCGGGGCTTTTTCGCTCGAGACGAAACTAAACGAAATAGAGGAAACTGCATGAAAGGCTCTATATCTACCCTTTAAAACGATTACCAGATATCTCCGTAACTTTTTTCTTTGCAAGTCATATTTTCCTGTCAACAAAAATTGTTATTCTTGGTGGAAAACTTGTTTCAGGAAAAGAATTGAATTGGAGACTTCTACCAAACAAAAAAGGCCCATGTTAAACTGATTTCAATTCTAATTCAAATTAACAAAATTATTAAACTAATTATTTCAGTCTGTGTAAAGGCAGCTTAATTTCAAAGTTGAAAAGAAAAATATATGCACAACCCCAGACGTTGCGATTACAATGTTCGTCAATTAAATTTAAGTCGAGTAATTGTAGCTTCAGTTGCGAATCCCGCAAACAAAAATCTCGAGTGCGCAAAGAGAAATACTACTGGGTGTAACTTTTTTTTGACCTACACAACCCGAGTTAAATAAAAGCGTTCAAAAATATATGTAAAGATAGGTTTTGCGTATTTATTTATTTATTTATTTATTGATAAGCAGAAATACAATAAATTATTAGGTTTTGCGTGAAGAGGGGTTTATAATGAAACTTAATAAATCCATTTAGTTTGAAGCTCAATTCTCCAAGATTTTAATTATTACCTTTAGAAATATTTCCGTTTCAATTTAGAGAATTAAATTTTATCCATATTAAGGGGTTAGGTGGGTTTCAGAGGTTCAAAAAAAGGGTATTTTTACTATTTTTTTTTTAATATATACAATCATATATTTTATTTAAACAATTCAGCATATCAAAGATACGTATTTAAACAGTATTTTGTGAAATTTTTTATTTAAAAATTCCGAAAACTCAGCCGTTGGTACCTCATCTCCCTTGACCCTTCGAAAAAAAATGCTCTTGCCGTGGACAGCATAACTCATTATTGGTTCATCTAAAATCAAAAAACCAAAAATATTTCGGTAGTACATGGATAAATCTCGTTAATGAACGAAGGAAAAAAAAAATTAAACTGAATTTTTGACAGACTTTGAAAAAAAAACACATTTTTTGGTCAAATTTTCGCCATGTTTTGGCTCGAAAAAATTAGTTGTAATAAAAAAAAAAAATCCTTCGTTCAATAACTAGATAATGTTATTTCAAAGATGTGTAAAAAATTTGAACAAAATCGCTTCATAACTTTTCGAGAAATCGTGTCCACCGACTTAAAAAATTGAGTTTTGAGATAAACGCGTTTAAAGTTGCCCTATGCAGCTGCTTCCGTATTCCGTGGCCTGATGGGCGGAACTTCCAAAGGGTCTATCTCTTAGAATTTTACTCGGATCGATTTGAAATTTTAGGAGAATATTTTAAAGATATTGTACTATTTAATAAGATAAAAAAAAAAAAATCGATTTTTTGAAATTTTCAAACCCACCTAACCCCTTAACAGATAAGGTAATTGTATTTCTCATAACATCATTGTGTGTGGAATAGGTAACACGAGCAGCCTGAAGAATGACATCGCTTAAGAGGAGGCTTGAAGGATTTTTGAAACAACAAATAAATTTGTCTAAAACAAAAGGACTGATGATAAGGCCAGTCACCACTGGATTCCCCATCCTTAATTTAGTTTACTCAGCTCTAAAAGCGTTGAGCGCGGGATATCTCAGAAACCAGATAGGTTAATGAGATGCAGATTTTTTCAAATTTAGCGGATTGAAATTATGAGTCGTTTTGATAAAGTTATAGCCCTTAAAGTAGGTTTAAGGCGGTTTGAAAAAAAAAAACGAGTTTGTCAAGGTTTGAAACCTGTAAACTTAACGATGGACTGTATAGAGTTTGTGGTACAAATTTTACCTGTAGGGGTAATGATTTTTATAAACCTTGCGCGCAAGATAACAAAAACCTTAAAAACTCATATTTTGAAAAAATGATCCCTGAGGAGAACCCGAGTGGTCTTTTCAAAGTCGCGCGTAATTCAAAAAATGATGTTTCTTTACTAGGATATGTAGGTAGAGACGAGGTTTTTAAAATTAAAGAAAGATCGCTCTGTTTCAAACTGTAAAAAATGAATTAAAAGGTACACAACTAAAGTAAGTTATTTTCATTACTTATATATTATTCTTAAGGATTATTACATAATAAAATATAAACATTATAATTCATATTACATAAATGGTACACATTTGTTTAGCAGCTTAGTCTGTACATTCCCCTTCGTCGAGGCTTTATTATTAAATATAACAGCCATGTTTTCACTCATACTCCCCAAAGAGATCTTACACAAAATTTTCAAAATAACTTCAAATTCATCCAAGATAACGATGTTTGTTCATTTATGATAATTTGTTCGTGTGATATTGGAATGGGAATGTCATCTTTAATGTTTTTTCTTTTTTTGAAATAATATAAAAAATGTAAATCAAATAACGATTCTTTTTCTTTCTTTCCTTTTATTTTTAGAATGTTTCTCATGGAATATATTATCATCCATTGAAAAGTTATAGTTCATATATTTTGCGTTCATAGCCATATTAAAAATACCAGCACTCTTACTATAATACAAAGGAACTTTTGTGATTTTATGGAATAAAGGAGATAACCTTTTTCAAGAATTTTAATCCTAAAAAAGACTGTCTGCTCAGAGAATTAATATATACATACATAAGATTTATTTACCAATATAACATGCATTTAAAGAAGTACGAATATCTTAAAATCAAGGACCTCTGTCTGATTCTACATTCTTGTAAAGTTAATATCGACCTAATATTGGGAAAAAACAAATAAGTTACCTGCTTTACACACTACAAGTGGCAGTGCTTTACTTCATAAAAAAAAAAATACTATAAAACTTAATTGAGCCAAGAATTATTAAATGAGGTTTTTGCAGTATAACAAATTTAAAGTTAATAAGACTAATTGCTGATTGTGTTTTCGATTGGCGAAACTGACACTTTAAACGCAGGGATTAATGTCATACTACAATAATTTAATTTTTCGATCAAGTATTTAAAAATAATTACAAAATAATTTTACGGTACAATGCACCAAGCGAGCACAAGACTTGAATGAAAAATATCTATAAAATATGAAGTCTAAAATTATTTTATATCAAACGAACGTTAATTATATTGCTTTATTTTATTCTTTTCAGTCAAGTATCCGCCTTATAAATATTTAATTTAATTCGTATTATAATGGTTATCTCCTTTACATCATATCTTTATGTAAAAAAACAAATTTTGAAATAATTTCATATAAATAAATAAATTGTTGCAATTCAAAAGGATGAACAAAAAGGGTGTAAAAAACAAAAATCACGGCTGATGTAAAGTTCTATAAGGATTAAATAGCCTTAAATTTATTAAAAAAAAAAGCGATAAAATTATATACATAAAATTAAAAGATTATTCGTAATAATAAATGAAGTTACAAATGTAAATCTAAATCTTATTCGTAATCCTCTATCCATCGGGCCAAGTCTCGGGCGACGAGTTCTTTATTAATAAACATAACATACTAAAATTGAAGGTGTGAATACCAAATTGGAATTAAATAAAAAAATAGTCATTGTGCAACTTACGTTAGGTGCAAGTTTTGCAAATAGATGAATTTCTGGAGTACCATATTCAGTGTACCCTATTACTTGAGCTTGCAGAATAAGTCCTTTTGTTAAGTTGAAGAGTTCCTCCGCAGCTTCAGGAGACCACTCCTTTTCTGTTTTTAGTTAATTTTTGAAAAATAGAGTTGAATTTCATAACTTTTACATTACCTTTGGGTGCAATGTTTGAAAGTAAGCATTCAGAAGCTTGGAAAGGTGTAAACATAAAATCTGTTCTAATTTGCCTTAAATCGCACGTGCAAACCGATGCAAATCCGCCAAAATCTAATAAATTTACTAAACATTGACCTTCTTCTTCGTTATTGTTACTGATAACTTGCAGTCTGTACCACGTGTCTTCAATCCTACCCACGCAAATAGCATTTGCAATTATCTCTGGCAGCATTGGAGCCTCCTTAAGGCTGTAATACTCATTAAGATGAACTTGTAGAATACTAAGCGACGGATTTGACGGGTGCAGAGGATGTTGCACAAATAAATGCCCGCCGGAAATGACGACGCTTACACTAACATCGTTGTTTACACCTTCTATTAAACGCAACTGAAATAGGGAATTGTTAATAATAAATACCACTACGCAAGTAAATATTCAAATTACCTTACTTTCCATAAGATTAAAAGAGTATTTTGAAGGAATTATTAAATCTATTTTCTCCAACGTTAAGTTAGGATAATGATCTTTAGGCAATCTTGCACGTATTAGAGATAATGCAATTTTAATTTCATTTTCAGTGCCTTCTATTACGCAAGTTTTCAATTTAAAGTTTGGATGTTTTTTAAGAATGATATTAGTTTTGCTTTTAGATTTTACTTGGTTCAAATAAGAACCTTTTTTGCCACAAAGCCTAGGCAACAAATTAATTGGAATTAAGAACTGGTATACTTTTTTTACGGAATCTGATTGGGGCAAAGGAGCATTTTTTAGTGCCTTTTCAGTAGTGAAATCAGAAGAATTTTGTGAATTTACCGACTCTGTAGCAATTGTTTTCTCATTATTAACACTCGATTTATTATCATTAACATGCGTTTCTAAAATATTTTGATCCTGTTCTGTATATTTACTTTCCAAAAATGAATTTTCCGGAGATATTTTTGCATTATTCGTAGCCTTGATAATAAAAGGTTTCTCAATATATTCATCACTGCTTCTTACACTCTTTGGAATCGTGTTTGTTATCTTTAAAGTATCCGGAAGATCAACGGAAGGAGGTAATTCAATATCTTCGTTTATAGACTTTAAAAAGTTATCATTTGGAAGTATTTTTAGATTCAAAATTTCGGAATCAATTTGTTCATCTGTAAGATATGTGGAACATCGTCCATTTTGAATATTAATTGGAGCTGATTTTCCCAATTTAAGTTCACCAGTGTCTTCGTCTTTAGGCTTTCTGTCTATTTTGAGCGAATCAGTTTGTTTCTTAGCTTTCTCTTGTTTGTCAGCAATTTGAGTCTCTCCAGCATTATTGTTTTCAATGGTCTTATGTTTTTTACTATTTTTGCGGTGCAACCAACAAAGTCCTATTACCAATGCCAGTCCCGGCAAGGATAAATAAATTAACGGCCGATTTGAAACCATTTCTCGTCAGAGTTGAATCTAGAAAAAAAAAAAAACATTTTCAAATTTTAGTATAATATTATGGTAGAGATAGTAAAAGCAAATATGCAAGAAATTATTTTGCCATAAAGCATTTTAGGTAGATTTCATATGAAATACTATCTATTGCAGCGTATCTGATTAAAAGATTTCGGTAAATGAATGATGCCAAAACTCGTTGTAAAAAAATAAAATTTACTTGTACATATTACATTGCCCTTTGAAAAAAGCATTTTTAACACATTGAAATCTACCTCTTCTTTCTGGATACCGCCGAAAGGTCTTTTTTAAATATATAATTTGTATCGCAATGTTTTAAGCATGAACTAATGCCTCACCGGCACTAAAATAATTATTAACCCTTTCGCGACGGGTGCCGTCTTTATACGGCAGCCACTTGACGCATCACAGCGGTTGACGCCGCTTACATACGGCACTCCGTTTTTGGTTCACAGTGGCTGACGACTACATACGGCAGAGATTTTATCGTCAAAGAAATGAAGTATTTTTCTCAGTAATATCCAAGATACACGGACACGGTTGAATGAAGATCCGACGAATGAAAATTCACTCGGATTTTAATTAATGAAGATCACAAAGAATTAAAAGTAATAAAAAAAAAAAAAAATGTTGAACCGTGTTCTTAAAATTAACTACATTACTAATATGCCACTTCTGTATCGTTTGCCACTCGGTTTTATTTTTCAGTTACAGTTTGACACTGGAAATCAGCTGATTTTTCCTGGCCTTCTATCTTCATTCGCTGAGAATTAAGTTGTCGGAACTTCATCCGATTACGTTCGTATGAAGTTAACGGATGAAGATTCAAACTTAATCCGCGGTGATACACGGCACAACCGATGATGATCCGTGCTGGATCTTCATTCGACTGTGCCCGTGTATCTTGGGTATAAGAGTCTTCTACGCGAATAAATTCAACACAAAATTGTTTTGCTAAAAATTCCTTGATACGAAAAAAGTGCATTTATTTTCTGTAAGTTTATAGTGTACCAGATTTAAATAATTTATAATCATAATTATATTATTATTATTTTATTTTAATAGCGAACTCAAAATAAAGCTAGTACAGACATTAGGCAACGCAAATGAGATACACAGTTTAACGAACCATGCGTGCAATGGTATATTGCAAGCATACATTGGTGGCGATGTATGATCAGTCGCGAAAAGTGGCGAAGTATGGTACAGGTGCGCCTTCGCGAAAGGGTTAATTGTTTATTGGGGTGCTCAATGAATAATCTGTTTTCAAAATCAAAATTAGTGGTTTTTTTTACTATTATCAATACTAATATTAATTACTAATATTAAAAATATTATATAGAGGAAAAGTTTGTTTGTATGTAGGGGGTAATAACCTTCTGAGTGTCATTTGACAAAAGTGAAGTCGGCAACGTCATATTTTTATTAAAGTTTAGCTTTATTATAGGGCCGACAACACCGGATACGGGTCAGCTAGTACATGTACATTTTTAAATATAAAAGCATATTCCTTAAACGACTTCTTTTGTCTTAAAATAAAAAGTTTCTTATTAACACTAAGAAGAAGCACTTTATTTTCTTGCGAACGAAATACAACGGTGGGATTGGTCGCATTTCTCATCAGTTGGCTAAGTTAGAGCAGCGAAGCGCAAATTCGAATGTCGCAAACTCGAGGCTTCCTGAGCTCACCAAACCATGAAGAATGCTGTTCTTAGAGACACAGTATCGATATTTTACTCATGTGTAATATCGTATAAAAAGCATTGCTATTAATACAGTATCGGATGAGAAGTTTCGATAATTCATGGTATCGATACTAATTTCATATACATGCATACCGATTTACCGTAAAAAATATACTAATAGTAATCAATTACACAAAATTTTGAGCACATACTCCGCGACACAAGATAGACCTTACCCTCGTTTTCTCAAGTTTCCAGACAACTATTTCTGAGAAGCTTGATCATAATAGTTTATTATCACCTATCTAAAATAGGTCGGTCTAATCGGACGGAGCGCTATCTATGTCTAGATGTCTAGTGGCCGACTGAATTGCAATAACTATTTTGTGTAGTCGTTCTGTTTTAGTACTGTGTAGGTAGAAGAAGGATCTACGGGATAAGTTCTGATGAGGTTGAGCCGCCTTGACATTTTCAAAAGCAAAATAACATTGTTTTCTCTTTGTCATATAGATAAGGTAAGGCGTAAGGTTAAAAGAATAATTTATGTTATCATTTATTCAAAATCCCAATAATTGGCCAAGTTCTAGCAGTTTAAAATCAGTCAAAATGTCCGTTTATAATAGAAATAAGTAATGCTTAGGTTTTTATTTTTGCGATTTGTTCGAAACTGTTTTTCCCACATCGGTGAAATTAATATCTCGAAAACTAAATAGATTTAGTTTGCATTTTACAAACATGTTATCAACAATATTATCTTCGATGTAGCGTACAATTGATACAATGTCCCATTTTTTAAAATATAGTTTTTAATTTCCATTTTTCCATAGAAAAACAAATTTTTTACTTCAAAATACTTTCATTTGATCAGAACATTTGTTGAATTTTTTCGGCTACGCCACATCATTAACAAAAAAAATACGTCAACTTTGAGCTCGTCACGGAGGGCGTGTTTAGCTATGGAGTTAAACCTAAGAATTTTTTTAATATACTGAAAATTGACTAAGTTACAGATGATTAAGTGAGAGCAGGCAGCACAACCGAAACATATGTATACGGGTCGTTCTACTTTTCTACCGACAATGACGTGTCTCCTCTTGAAAAAAAACCGGTATTCGTCCAAAATTACAGTTTCTCAAATTTTATTTATACAAGATTTTTTTGGACCATACAGAGATTATAATAATACTAAAATCCCGTTTTTATTTTTTTTTGGTTTTTACAAAATCATTGTGACAGAGTAGTCGAAATGTGTGACAGAGGTGTTTTACATACAAATAAAATGCGTCTCTTTGCGCCGCCTAATGAATGTTACAAAATGATCTCGCTTAAAAAAATCATATAGAACCCTTTAATATAAAATTATTTATTGAACTTCTGCAATATTATCATTAAATTAATTAGAATATAATAAACGTAAAGGTTCATACTATTAAACAAAAAAATATTTTATCGTTGGGTCCGGCTATGTATGTTTTTTCTTGCTATCCTCGGTCACGCATTTCGCAAAACAAAAAACGCTTCTTAGCTGTTTGACCTTCAACACTAAGCAACAGTACAGTTTCCTCTTCCCCCTTGGCCTCACGCCTTGAGGCCCCACCCGGGAGCGAGCCGAGTTAGTCGCGGAACAGAGGTGCGTGTGTTTACTCGGCAACCACTCTGTCACGAAAGTTACTACTTTGAAATTTTATTGTAATTCCCATTTATATATGAGGCTATCAGCGCAGAAGTGGTGTAACCCACATTTTTTTTTGGGTAGGGTTTTTGTGTAAAATAAATTCGTTAAATTATGATCTTGCAATATAATAGTGGCGTAAGCCATCTTTTAGAATTATCAATAGATGGCAAAACAATTGAAATAATGTTCACAAAATAAATGCAATTCAAAAACGATTTCACCACATTTTAATTCCTCATTATCTCCTAAGAAATAGTCTGGGGTTACACCACTTCTGCGCTGATAGCCTCATATGTAATATTTTTATTTCCCAGTAAAGCTGTCATATTCACCCACTTTTATGAACAATTCGTAATTTTGTGAACGCTAAAATTCTCGAACACTGTTATTTTACACTTCTGTTACGAGGCACCTCTGTCACAAAATTTATCACTCAGATTGTCGGTAGAAAAATAGAACGCCCCATACACTAAAATTTTCAATCGTTTTTTTTTAAACGACTTCTCGACCTGGCCGAAATCATAACTCTAGTTATAATTGTCATATTTCCAATTTAAAAAATAATAATAATAATAAATTCGTAATTACAGTAGTATGCTGCCTTTTTTTTAGGTAGATTTCATATGAAACACTACCTATTGCAGCGTATCTGATGAAAAGATTTCGTAAAATTAATGATGCCAAAATTCGTTTTAGAGGTCGTAGGCTTCAAAAATAAAATTTATTTGTACATATATAAATGCTGCCGGAAATTTTAGGACCAAACGTTGATTTTGGGTATATATTCTATTCCCTAGCCCTTCACTTGTTGATAAGGAGAGGAGGGATGGTGACAGCGAGTGTACATGAAATCTTTATCTTCCTTAATTATTTCATAAAATTTTGATTTAGTTCGTGTGCTAATTTTAACAAAAATAAACAAAAACTTAATGCAATTGTGTTCAAAATTATAGGAACAAATTGTCTTTTATCTCTCCTTAAATGGAAAATACCGTTCTTCTCACGATAAAAATTAAAAGTTTTTCGCAGAAGAGTTTGTAGTTCAAGTGTGTCTGTGTGATTCACACCGTTGTTATTACATGGTGAATTTTTACTAAATAAAGAAAAAATTCAGTCTTCCCTAAAATAATAAAAACATTGTTGAATTGTTCCAAAAATGGTAAACAAAAATCAGTTGAGGTGTCCAAATTATGGCAAGTAGGGAAACTAATATTGAATTTTGATAGATCTAACTTACATTTGCATTTCTAAATGGATTTATATCCAACTTTGCGTATGCATTTATTGGCTCGATATCTAGGTCATGTTAAAAAATTGCGCGGTTTGGGGAAGGAGAAACGGACATTCACGTCGCCATATATTTTAATTTCGATGTAGACTGTATATTTCTCAATTTTGATTAAAATTGGCTAACATATTCTTTGTGGCTCAGCTATGTTCGCAAATAGGGTTTTGTTTAACGTGTTTTAGAAAAAAAACTAAAGAGTTATAGACCAACCAAAAAAACATTTGCAAAAAGGTAAGTTTGATGTCATAGTCTGCTTTTCTATGACAAATTAAATTTATTGGCTAAAATTTGCCCCAGACCATTTAAACTGGTCCTTAGAAAAATGGAAAGCAGTACTGTTCAGCGATGAGTCAGAATTCAATTTAATAATCTCAGACCACTGACATATACCACTGACAGCTGGTCCTGTACAAAAACTCACTGCAAAAATAAAATCATATTTTGGCCGAAATCTATCTCTGCAGACAGACAACTTAATATATATTAATTCTAATATTCGAATAAATATGGCGCAACGCCGATAAATGCAATTCATTGCATAACACTTTTTTCTTCATATTAAATTGATTTGTTTTAAAAAAAAAGGGAAATTAGGCAAAAGTAATAGTACAAAAACCAAATTACAATCACCTGTTGCAATAGTTTAACGATAACCAATAGACGGCTACGGTAATTTGTACCGCATCTTTTAGATTATGTTGGCAAATACGTGAAATATTATGCTAAAGTAGCAACAATAATTTTTATATCTCTCTGTTGTACCTAGATTCTCAGTTTGTTAGTGTCCGGGACATTTTTATGGAAAAACCCCGAACTAATGGAAACAGTGTAAAGGAAATGGGAAAGCATAATAAACTAAAAGATTGCTTTAATTTCTCGTACACTACGAGTAACATGTACCGATGTTTGAAATTTTTTTAGTTTTTTTTAATTAAATTGAATTGTGAATTTGTTGCGAATTCAACTATTTCTAATGTTTCCTGAAAGGAGAAAAATAGGATATAGCTTTTTATTTCACAATAAATAAAATGAAGAAAAAAACTACAATGTTTTTCTTTATACTGGAATGATTGCTATTGTTTTACATTACACAATACTGAATTTTTTTCATTACTTTTCCCTTTTTCTCTATAACAAAATATTTTAGAAACTGTACTAAAATCTAAAAACATGGAAAATGATAGAATCCCCCAGAGGTTCTATTAAATTTGAAGACCTTTCTCAATTTTTGATTATATTTATTATTATACGTTGGTTCTAATCCCAAATAAAAAATGTAATAGAAATAAAATAACTTGGAAAAAACCTTTTTACAGTCCGTCACAGTAGTTCTTTCTCTCAAGAATTCAAAATGTATAATACGTACACAGGCGGTCGAAAGGACTTGATTTGGATTGTATTTCGCCATCGCTGAATCGCTCCAGCTCATCAAAAAAATTGCTTTTAAAATCTTGATGAAGTGACATTGTTTTCACCGGTTCGGACTATGAGATTTAGGTAAGAAACGAAATATAACTACAACTAAATAAAATTATACTCCTCTTAATCATAAGAAAAGTTTCAATTTAAACAGACCCTTGCAAAAATATGAACCACAAGTAGTCCTGTTTTTGCTTAGAAATGCACATTAGATTGAAAAAATTACACTGACCCTTTCTCTTATATGTAATTGTCTTTTATTTAAACGTGTTCAAGAATTTATTAATATTTAATTTTAGCGCAGTGACAAATTTTAAGTACTACAAAATAAACTTATCCCAACCTTGCACATATTTGCTTCAGAGCAAATGAATCGCATGCCACCGATTTGAATGAGTTGACGATGCAATCGAGACCCTAAACTAAACCTACGTTTGACTGCAGGGCTTGTTCATAATTAAAATTTCCAAAAAGGCCCATCGCTTTAAAAGTCGCAAAGGTAAAACTTAACATTTCAGTAAAATTGTTCATATTTTCCTCAATAATAACAAATTCTTACTCCACGGCTTCAAAAATCACTGGTACTTCACAAATTCGACCAAAACATTAAGGTTAGGGAACGCGCCTCTATCCAAAATTTCCAACTTACAGCATAAAACAGTAAATAATCCACATAAAATTAGGAGTCTCCACGTTCAGCTTATTCCACTTTTCAGTTACAATTCCTCGCACAGCGCGGAAATTTTCAACACACGTGTCAACTTGTGCTTCTAAACTCAGATCCAGTCAAAAACGAAGCAAAAATGGACACCGACATCACACAATACGCAATATCGAAGGATACAGCATAAAAACTGCGCAGGCATTACCAGCTCTTGTCGTTTGCTTACACAACAAAGGTCTTCTTCTTCTTGCCCAGTGCACCAGTAATCTGCTTACCTTAGAACAAGAACTAAAAGAGAGGTTTGTTCGATATTCTTTTAATAAAAACTTGTAAATACCAATGACATATAGAAATGGACCACTCGTCCTATATAAAGTTGTGCACTTTTCGTTCCCTCTTGCTCACACCATTATCCGATTTTGAGCAGTCAACTGTAGATTTGAATTATTGTCAAATGTAGTTTTGAATATTACAATGACATAAACCCATCAAGTTATTACACCGAAAATTATTAAAAAACTCGTTTTGTTTTTTAAGTCCCTTAAAAGGAATGTAAAAATGAAATTATTCCATTTTGAGATACAATTGAATTTCACAGTTTTCAACTGAAATTTGTTTTATTAAATTGTGAGAACTAGTCTTTTAATATCCCACATTGCAAATTCTTCTTATTTTATACCTGATTTACCAACGAAAATGGCACAAAAACCACATAAAGCTTAAGTGGCGTAATGCAACGAATTAATTTGGATTTATTTGCATTTATGTCCTTTTACTGCAGCTAAAATTAAGTGGGGATTATAGTTAAAGCACAGAAAAGCTCTAGTTATGATTTTTGAGTTTTTAAAACATTTGTTAAGCAATATAGACCACACTTCCAGAAGGAAGCATTTCGACGTTTTCGTGAGTTATTCAATGAAAAATGCGTTATTCCAGAAACTTCTCACTGCGAAATTATTTGAGATTTGTTTCTAATTAATTTTTAAATTTTCCGCCTTTTCAAGGCACCTATTTCGCCTAATGCGAAAGAAATAGACAGAAATATGCTTCCTATATCCGAACTCTCCTTAACTGTCAAAAGAGTGCACCATTTGAGAAATTAAGTGGTCTATTTCTATATGTCAGTAGTAAATACATGATAAAAGGGTAAAATTATCGTAGTTTTTATAACCGTCATTTCGAGTTTTCCACTAATAAATGCTGATAAAGTGCAGAACCGGGATGAAATCAAATTCTCGCCTAATTTAGTACTAATACTCGAACGCTTTTGTGTAAAAAGTATAACAAAATGAAGATTTTACATAAATAGGAATTTGTGCAACTCCTACCTTCAATTCTGACGCTCTATACCGGAAAAAATTAATTTTTCCCTGAGATTTGCTATAGACAAAGATAAAAGCTGGGAAACGAGGTTGGTTGAGTCAGTGGCGGCTCGTGGAAATTATCCTTGGTGGGGCTAACTACTGAAAAAAAAACCAAAAGTAATATAATGAACTCATGCAGGTTTCCGCTCTACCCAAGAGGTACCGCACTCAGAGCGTTAACTGAATTGAAGTGTTCGGTTTCCCTAAAAGGAGTTTTACGTTTCAGGAGAGAGTGTTTAAATTAGAAAATACGAGATTTCTTATAGTATAATAATTATTTTTATTTAGGTTGTAAAGCTCCTTTTAGGCCTATTCCACTTACAAAAACAAAATACATACTTCGCCAAGTTTTGATAAAAACTGTAGTGATAATACATTTACATTTGTATTAACAAGTCTCTCTCTCTCTCTCTATAGTAACTTAGAACTTAAGCTATAAAATTGTAAACCAACTAAGATTAAGCCTCTTTTACAATAAAGCTGTTTAAAGGAGCACATCGTTTCAATATTACAAAAACTACGTAACAGGGCGAATTTTTTTACCCCTACTATTAAGAATTTGTTTTAACCCCTACCTACATGGTATCAACTCAAAGCGACGTAGACTGTATGCATATGAGTTCATCGACTCAAATCCTTCGGGGCTATCTCACGTTAGCCCCTAACAGCCTCTTTCACAGCTATCTGTGCACGCCAAATCGGTTACGAGTGTTAGAGGATAGCTAGCACACACATTTAACCCTCTCTCATCCGCGGGGCTAGAAAATTTCAGCCCCCTGCGCTTTGAAAGACACTCAGCCAGAAGAGAAATATCTAAAATTTATGTAAGAGAAAAGCAACTGTGTGCGCACAGAGCCAGTTCACGGCTTGTAAATGCAGAAGGTTTTGGCAGGGCTAATTTGTTTGAGCCCTCACGCATAGAAACGCAACGGAAAGGAAGAGAAATAAAACTAAGGTTATCAAGAAAACAAGACTTAGCAGCTTTGTTCTCGCTTATTATTGTTGACTTGGGGCTTGTTCTCTTTAGCCCTTTCTTATTGTAGCTGCATGGAATATACGATGTTTTCTTAATACCTTTGACAACAAAACTGCAATAACGTTTTAAGACGCTTTCTTTAAACTCGAATTTTTAAAACAATTTTGTTTGAGAAATTTATGGTGGGGCTAAGCCCCATTAGCCCCTAAGGTAGAGCCGCCCCTGGTTGAGCTCTGATCAGATCCAAATAGACCAACTTAGATGAGCTGTAAAATAATTATCAGGAAAGATTATATAAAAAGTGGAGTGGTATTTCGAGAAAAAGAAATTTGAAATTGTTGAAGTAAATTATTGTAAAAATAAAAGTGTAATCCTTGAGTATGCACTCACAAATAAAATTACAATTGAAATACGTGTCAGTTTAAATGAAAAACTTGTTTGGCTGCGTCTGGATTACATTTCACGGTCACATTATTATTTCCACTACGTCAAACTAATATCTAAAACAAGCGGTAAATTTATTTGTTTTGCATACACACGTAAAGTACTTGATTTTTAACTTGGTACTTGAAAAAAAAAGGTGTCTAAAACACTTTACATCAACTTGTAACGGTTAAATACCACAAATTTATGGTAAAGGCAATAATAGAGTTATCTGTTTGCACTTGTGTAGATTTCAGATCCTTTTTTATGTCTTGTTCTTAAAGACCCGGGCCCATAGAATCCGCCAAGTTTTCTTTGCGTTGCGGGCTTGTTACAAACCCCACGTTTTTTCTTAAGGCTGGTCTCCAACGCAGGGACGAATCCACCACGAACCAACCAAAATCGCGCTATCGCGTTCCATTTCCTTATTTTCGTCATCTGCTCTCTCGCTCGTGTTTTGGTCAACACGGCTAACTTTTTCATGTGACCGTTTTAACCAAAAGTAATAGTCACCCATTTAGCAACTATTTTGTACTAGAATAGTGACAGCGCCACAGCTGTCGTACCTATTATCAAAACTTCATTGCACTAATTATAACACAAGGTGCTTGTAAAAATGTGTGTGGTAATTCCAGCCCAGCACTAAAAGCAAAATTGAGCAGTTTTTCCACTCAAAAAGTGGTAAAAACTTTTCCAGATTAAATATTTGCCGGAGGATGTTTTTACAGCCGGCAGGCACAACTCCATGCAAGGACTTTTACTTTACACGGAACTCTTAAATAATCTTCCTAATTTTCCATGCGACACGGCGACTGTGAAGCCTGTCTGTTTTTATCTTTACGTAACATTTAAAGAAAAAAATAAAAAATTAAGTATGCCATGCGCTACTCTTACTTGTCGGCTGCAGAACTGCTCCCGTGAACTCAGCATGCTTTTGCACGTGGTTCTGATCTACGCTCGAAAGTTTTTCAATCAATGCTTATAAGCCTAGATCGTGCCGAGTCCTTTAAAACAGCACTCTCCACTCCTCCAGCAACCCAAGCCACAAGCGGGAAGGTTTCTGTTCCTTCATTGGTCATTGGTTGCGTCGCGCTTGGTAGCGCTTGACATTTGGGTGTTGTAAGAGTGACGTTTTAGGATTTGTTTGGATCTGTTTGTAATCGCAATCTAAAAAGAGAGTCGGAGTTTCACGCAGAAAAAAAAACAAAGCTACATAATGAGGAAGGTAAATGCCAAAAAGAAGCAGAGGAAGGAAACGGAGAGGAGCCAGGACATTTCAGACTCTGCTGCCGATGAAAATGAATACCAAGAAGACAGTAAAAATGGCGGAAGTGATGGGAATTCTGTTGATGTTGCCCGCGAGAAAAAGGTGAAGAAGGGCAACCGGGAACGCGCTCAGAACGAAAATAGTGCCAAGGAAAAGGAAAAAGAAAATATTGAAGAAGTGGAAGAATATGAGGCAAGTTAATAATTAAATGGGCAAACAAATAAATATTCGCTCGTTCCCCGAAGGTTGAGGATGTTGTTGACCACAAAACAGAGAAAGGCGAATCTTATTTCCTTATTAAATGGAAAGGATACGGCTCTGAGAGCAACACTTGGGAACCAGAAGACACATTATCCTGCCCTGATTTGGTCTCTAAGTACAAAAAGGTAGGATATGATTTTTCTTCCCTAAAGGCAGAAATAAAATGTATCGTATAAGAGGGCAAAGGCGCAAAAGCCAACGAGAGAAGCCGTTCCGAAGAAAAAGTTAAAAGTGAGTAATGACGATCAAGCCAACTCTGACCCCAACCAGGAGTGGGAAGTCGAGAAGATCGTAGATGTAGAATATGATCGCAATGGGGCTCGCCTGTTCCGAATAAGATGGAAAGGATATCGTCCCTCTTCCGACACCTGGGAGCCAGAAGAGCACTTGAACTGTGGCGATCTGATTGATAAATTTCTCAAAAAACACAATAAAAAAGGCGAACTCTCACAGAAAGAACTGCGCGAGGCCCCGAGGCAGACAAAGCGATTCGTAACAGGCACTTTTGGCAGGAGATCTTCAAAACGAAATAGCGGCCGCGTAAGGTAAATCGAGGATTTAAAAATGTATTGAGTTTTATACTGTTCTCTAACCTCAGGACGGTATACTATGATGCAGAGTAGGAATTTGAATGATTTCAAATGGAAAGGAGTGAGCAAGAAAAAGCACATTCTACGATTCTCTACAGATTTGTGGAAGGATGTCTACTTATAGAATATCAATGTTATTAATCTTTTCTATTAAAGAATCTGTTCAAATGCATGTAATGAAATTGAATAAATCTAAAATGCTTTCTAAATACCTAAGTACCAAAAACTAATTTCATAAAGAAGTTTTAAGTTGTAGTAAAATTTGCTAAATTGAGATAACAATTTTTAGCTGTGCCTTTATTTAATTCGACGTTAGGAAATTTTAAATAAGAACTTCTTAGGAGAATTCTACAGAATAAATCAGACAAGACGAGAGATCCGTTTGAACCCAAGAAATTTTATTTTATGATAATTGGAATAACGTTCTTTTCAGTCACGAAAGCAAAATCAACATGCAATATTCAGACGGAAGGTAATGGTACATACCCAAAAACCACACTAATCAATGCGTGTAAAACAAAGCATTGCGCTAAAATAGCTGAGGTTCGGAGAAAGTGATATTTTGATTATCGAATGGTTTTCAAAGTCCCCAGATCTTAAAATTACAGAACACGTTTGGGCCTTGCTTTAGTAAAAAGAAGGTTAAGTTCCTTCCCTACTGCACCATAAAATCAAGTTGAGCTTTGGAACAAATAAAACCATCGAGGCAGTTTTCAAGAACATATCGAAGAGGATTCAAGAATTGAATTATTTTTAGTATTAAAAAAGGTGCACGGAAATTATTGTTGCAATTTTGTCTTAGTTACTTTCTTATTATTTTATATAATATATAAATCAAAGAAGATCTTATCTTTTTACTTTGTTATATGTGTAAGAGTTGATAATTTTGTTACGTATAAATAAAAGAGAATAAGTAGGTAAAGTAATCTGACAGATATCATAAAAAAATCAAAATATAACGAACAATGCAACACATTTTTGAGTGAGTGTATTTTAAATCTATTTTCACAAACGGATCCGAATCTGATTTACTTAGTAGTAAATTCTGCACTGAGTTGAAATTTATTAATAAAATAAAAATTTGATTCATATCCCCTGCGTTAAAAACTTTAATTAAATATTTGAAGGTTGAATGAGTAGAAGTGTTCATGATCTTTGATGCACTTTTCGTAAATTATAAAATCTTTATAGAGGTGACGATTTGCAAAATTCAATTTAATGAAAAATAACCTACCTAATCTGATTCGGGTTCGATTGTTAAAAAAATTAATGAATTTATTACGAAGTTGATTAAATTTACGACTCATTTACGTGTTGACAGTTTTATTTCTGTAGAGTGTGATTTTGTGAAAATGATACCAAAGCAAAAACAAATTTACGCTGATATGGTGTATTAATCTCTCTATTATTTGTTCCTATTAAAAATCGCAAGGTAAACGCAATCACCAATTTTACTTCAAATCTAAATTTTTCGCATTTTCAACCGGAGACTTTCACTTCCATAGAAGGTAGAGGTAGTAAAGCAGGAGTAAATCCGCATGCAACTAGCTCCAATTTACGGTATAAAATTGGAAGAAAAAGGGAAATTTGCGCCGTAGACGCTAATTTGTACTGCATTTACGTCTATTTTATCGTCTTCAAAAGTGAGTAGTTTGAAGATTAAAGTAGGACTAAAATTTCGATCCGGGCTTACAATTTAATAAGTGCAGAATTGAGTGATATAAAGTAAATCCGCCTTAGCTTCGATATTGCGCATAATGTACCATGTATTGTAACATCTTAATGTATTATACATATATCGTTTTAGCTACATAAAATACCCCTACAAGTTTCATAAGTTGAAAAATGCCTGAGATCTTTCTGAATTTACTAGTTCTGCTCGAAGATCTGCGCTAGGAGGAATAATTGTAATGATTGAAATGATGTTAAAGATATCCATGACTTCCTATTCCTGCTAGAAACACACCAGTGGAAGACAGTGTCCACGGTTGTGGATCTGGAGATTCTTTCCGTTGAAAACAAATATTTCGAAAATAGAAAAGTAAAAAGAAGGGTGTACGAAGTATCGAGCTTAAAAATGTCTCCATTTATACCGTAACTGGTACGGTTACTCAAGATTTTGCGCAGACACTAAAAAGAAGGCAAATAATTGGGTGACCTACTCAGCACGCACATATATAAAACATTTAAGAAGAAATGCACCTCGCAACTACTAAAATAAACTTAGTTTTAACTTTCGAGAGGCTCGCGAATGCGCATTAAAGTGAAGAACACGTAGGAAGAATGTAGAATAGTGGCCTCGGGTGCGCTTTCACTCGCTTTGTTTGGGCTCTGTCCGAACAAACCTTTCTTCCAGAGGTCATCGGCCTCGTGTTCTTCTTTTACCACTTTTTGTTAGGTGGTGCTTCACCGACTTTCTTCATTTGTAGTTTCGTATTATAGCGTTGCGGGTCTTCAAGATATTTTGCAATTTTAAGAAGCTCTTTTATTCCAATAGTTTCCTTGTGTGCAGTTAGAATCGCAAAATATGTACTTGTAATGAAAAATAATTGTGAAAGCATTTTTTTAGTGTTACCCACCCTAGCTTAGTTAAATCTATTTTTTTGGTTAGATGATAAATACTGCTAGAAATTACGGTATTAATTGCTCAAAAAAATTAATGAATTCAACCAATTTCTTTATATAAATTAAAATTTATTGGGTTAAACGGCAGTTTCCATACATTTACCAATCTTAAGAAAATGTGGAAAGTAACGTCTTTTATTTGTATTCATTGTCTTATTTTATGTTCTGTGACGGTAAGCCAATCGCAAACCGAAAATGAACCTTTGATAGCTCCCCGTTTAAGCGAAAACGAAATTGATCCGAATGTGGGTCCAACAAGTGTTAAAATAAATATAACTGGTGTGGATACGGTTGCGGATCCTGTCGACAATTTAGAAGAAACAAACCCAGTTAATTTCGACGACGCTAATCCCATAAATAAATATTGCAACTGCACGGACACGTTGTGCAACTGCTGCAGAGATTTTCGAATTCCCCTTGTGCCGGTAACTGGTCCAGGATGTGCCAGAATTCACTACTTAGGCGACGAAAAAATGGCTGTGACTATCAAATACGGGGACATTATTTTGGCAAGCAGAACTATTTCAGGTAAGCTTATATTTTTTTTTTAATTATTTCCGAAATTATATATATTAATAAACATTAGTTCCGTATATATTGATCGTTAGAAAATAAATTTTTGTTGCCGCTCCTAAAATATAATAATAGTATAATTGAACAAAATGAAACATGATTTCTTTTAGGGCGCTCAAAGCCGTAGCCGCGGACTTTTTATTAGGATGAGAGCGGGCACGTTATACGCATACATATTAATAAAATGATAACTAGGATTTTAATGAAACTTTACTGTCTTATACCTCAGAGGTTTAGTCGACATGTCCAATTAGTAATATGTATCACTATATTCCTCTTGGGAGTTAAGATATTAAAAATATTCATCTTAATATAAATAATTGTTATACAGTGAAGAATAACTGCTAGAATGAATTAATATCATTTTTGAATTTTTTTCTGTTTATGCACGCAACACGTTAACCCAATTCGGATAGTTTTCAGAACAACAGAGCTCAACTTGAAGTAACATTTCAAAAATTCACTTACAATTGAAATACAGCTACTACTAATTGTTGTTCTTTTTAACTTTGTTCAAATGAATGGAATTGAATGGTATAAGGTTAGGACTATACTTATAAAAAACAGCATCGGTACGTATTTCATTGTTCTGCACGGTCGAAGTTGCGGGAACAAATAGTACCTATCATATAAAATCAGTCAAAAATAAAACCATAAATCTTCCTCATCTCCTCCGGACACACACGGTGTTATCCGAAAAAGTATTTCAGGTCTTCGTAGAATTTGAAAAGATTTATCATAATGATAATAATTTAATAAAAAAAAAATCAATAAATTTAAAGTGATCTCCCGGAAATACTTTTCTCGCGCCACAATAGAGATCAAATCAAAATGATAAATTATCTGCGAATATTAAATAGCTACAATACATAGCAGCTTTTAAGGGAGATGATATCAAATTCGGTGCCCAACATTGAAGATTTTAAATAGTGTATCTAAAATAGTATTATTTTTGATACTAAATTTATTATAATATTTAACACTGAATTTTAAAACTGCAACATATTGACTTCAAAACGGCATAGTTTTATACAATGTATGTACTGTAGATCGTGACCAAAATCTATATCAAAGCTTAGGTACCTGTACAAAATACAAAGCCCTAGACAGGAAGATTTATGGCATATACGATATATGTATAATACGTATGTACATATGTATATAAAAAAAATGAGTTGTTTCTCAAACTAGAGAACTCTGCTACTGTGCATAGCCATTATTTTTGCTTTATTTTTACAAAATTATTACTACTTGAAGATACGTTTGAGCGTTGTGCTCCAATGTTTTGTATTCATGTTGATTGAAAAGTAAGTAAAAGTAAAATTGTTTTCTGTTGGCACAATTGTTATCCAATTTGTCCATGCCAACATTTCCTCTATCGCTTTCAGCACCATTTCTCTGAATTTCGTAAAATATTTCAGGGCTAATGAAAAACTTAATTCCAAAAAATGTTTAATAATTTTATAGTTACAGGTAAATGCTCAATTTTCTTTTGAGCCACGAAGCGTGCTTGTCACTAATAAGCAAAACTGGGTCATCGCTTTCATTATTGGTTTTGAATTGAAATGTATGACTTTAAAAATTAATTCATTTTATTATAGTATAAATTATCTTTTTTGATGTTGCGATGTTTAAATTTTTTTTTTTTTTAACGGCGTTTACTTATGTCCCCTTATTTAATTTCTCATACTTTAATTAGTATTAATTTAATATATCAATTTAAAGGAGCAAATACGAGGCCAGTTTGTATTGGTCTACCTGGAGGATTTTCTCAATTTTGCGGAAGAGTTTACGGACTTTCGAAAGAAAAGGAAAACTTCAAAGCATGCTTGGGACTTGAACTGAGGGCTGAAGAGGATGTTGAGGCGGCATTGAGAGTTTCGTGCTTTAAATTTGGCGCAAAAGGTCTTTCAGTAGCAGAAGCCGAACCGCTGCCCCCACCAAACGAAAAAGACGAAGATGATGACGATGATTTTCTAGACTTTGGAGGTAAAACATTATTAAAATGGCTCTTCTAGATTTTTTATATTTTCTGATCTTCAAAGGCGACAGTGACGCAGATGATGACGACGATGACGACGAGGGTGGTGCGGACGATGGGAGCACGCAGTCTGACTACGGTGGAATTGGCAACTTTTTAGGAGGATTATTCGGTTCAGGAACGCGTGTATGAAAGTGACTATCCAAGACTTAAGATCAGTGACGCTATATTTCGGAAATTAATAATTAATTTATTTATTTATTTATTTATTAAGCACATACATAGATACATAGTCATATATATTAAAAGATTTAATTGCTTTTATTTACGTCCACTTCCTACCTCGCGTGAGTCGAATCTCCAAAACATTAGTATTATTATCTTTTTAAAATCCGTATGATTCCATACATTTGTACATATATTAAAAAGCGTTTCTCATAAAAAAAGAAGGGTCTTTACAGACAGACAGACGGATACTCATAAAATTATTATTATAGCAGGGAAAACATTTAAATATACAGGGGTGTTTTGTCAAGGCTTGAAAAGGGTCACTAAAACTTGTAATGTTATTTTGATGACAAAATAATGTTGATGCCTGCCATGTTGTGGTATATAAAATATACTGTTTAATAAACAGTCGATTTTGAACCTGAAATTTAACTTAAACTTATACCAAGGTTCTATAATTTTATATGGAACGTTTTACATATTTGTTAAAGGGCCATGGAATTACATATGCGTTTTAGTGATCAAATTATTATCATCACTGCATTGAGATTTAGTGAAATATAATTATATACCTAATACAAAAATCATACATAATATGATATACATATACAGGGTGGTTCTTATAGCGTATGCCAAAATGAATGGGTTGAAAGATCTGACCTAGAAAAAAAAAAAAAATTATATGACGGATGGGCATATCAACCGTTTGCGAGTTACAGAGTGATTCGTAAATTCCAATTTTCTATGGTATGCATATAGTTCAATCTTTTGATCTACTCAACGCAGCGTCATCTAACTCACGCCAAAAAAACTACGAAATAAATAATAAATGATATAAATATATTAAACAAAGCGGAAATTTTATATAAAGTGTATAATGAATAATAATTCTAACTAAACTAACTAGAGCAGTTTAGAAATTATTAGTAGATTTCTTGCTGAGGTTTGGCTCTAGATGATCAAGCCGTACGTAACAAGCGATAAAATGTGGGCGTTATAAATTATGTTCTTAATTTCAGGTAAGACATGGCTATTCCTTTCTAGCAATCCAATTATTTCTGCTTAAACGTTCGTGGGGTCTCCTTCTAACAAAATTAGCTGCTTCCGTGACAGCCTCTAAGCGACATTCGTCACTAAAGATGACCTAAATTTAAAAGAAAAAATGAAAAATCGTAACCCTGACAAACATAAGCGTCAACGGAACCCAAATGTTCCAAATTTAATTACCTTTTTCCAATCATCGATGGTTAAGCTCTTATGAAGTTTTGCCCAAATTAATGTCTTCTTCTTCATTTTTTCCGTTAATTTCGGCTTCTTTGCAGGCCGCCTACATTTCAGACCTGCCTCATAAAATCTTCTTCTAACTGTCACCGTTGATATGTCCACTCCCTGCTCATTTAGATCTCTAGCGATTACGCGTGCTGGTGCCCTGCGTTGTTGTGCCGCCCTTCGAATAATTTCCCGGTCAGTTCTCGCCGTGGTTTTTCTCAAACCCTTACAGTTTTCCCGTTTATTACGTCGAGGACTTAAGCCAACTTCAATATTTTTTGAAATTCTGCTCACTGTAGCCGCCGAAACATCAGCTATTGTTGCTATTTGTCGCACAAAAAACTTTTGCATTCGTTATGTCTTTTCGTCGTCCCACTATACGAAATTGACAAATTAAAAAAAAATAAATCATACACAACCTAAACACATACTTTTTCACTTTTTTTTTCACAGGTCACTCGCAGATTCCTTCGCTCACAGTTACTGTTTATTATTGTTTGCAAAACCACTTCACTTCCTCTATAATAACTTCACTCGATAATTGCCGTATTGCAAATGATTGCATTTTTTCTGAAATCGCCCTTTTTATACCCTTTGTATACCTCCTTTTTACCCTTTCTAAGAAGGATGTTATAAAATTTACCTGCCTAACCCAATGTGGGAGATTCCGTTACTTGTTTCATGAAAAAATTTTTTTATCAGACTTCATCACCAATGCATATTGCACATTATAAATTGAAACTGTGTTAATATTTTCAAGTGTTTCTAATTCGTTGATCACCTACTGTATGTATTAAAATAGAAATTTGAAGCATGTAAGTAAATTCACGCATTATGAATTAACTAATAGGAGTAACTTCAGATTAGAAAATAACTAAACAAACGAAGAAATAAGTAAAACATCAATCAATACCCGAACAATTGCTTTTTAATCGTAGTAACGTCCACTATGTCCATTCAAAAATCACCTTTCCGGCAGTTAAGAAAACGGTAAGTTCTTCTTCTTGTTCTTCTTAACCACGACAAGCTTTCGCTAATGCATCACAATAACACTACGCTTAAATCTTTTCTCTCATAAAATTCTTGACTTGTTATTTGATTACTTTTGCACTCAAGCTGTGATTTCTTGGCTTCAGTTCAAATCATTTCGACAAATATTTCAAGTAAGTCGATGGGCGTATGTTTTTCATTCTTCACAGCACAGAATGATCTTGCAATTATTTGACTCTTTATTCGTAGTTCATTCATATAAACAAACCGAAAGCCGTCAGTGTCAAGTTGAGTCGCAGCAGAGCGCTCGCCAAAGTAAAGAACTTGGGAAACCGCGAGAAGTTCCAATTTTAAAGTGGTAAGCAGCGGCTCGTGTGCTAGAATGTCGGACACTTCAGAAGGGACGATTCCTCCTGGCTGGGAAAAACGTTTGAGCCGCTCGACTGGTATTGAGTAAAGATTTATTAATGTAAAGAAATTTAACACGATTTTCTGCAGGAATGCATTATTACCTAAACGTTTATACAAAGCAATCGCAGTGGGACATGCCTAACGCGCCGGCAGAGGTAATGTTTGAATTTCGATTAAATAATAAATATAACAGGAATTATCACATCCACTCAACAGGCTTCGCAAGAGCCTGCACAAATTCAGTGCTCGCATTTGCTGGTCAAGCACAATAAAAGCCGAAGACCAAGTTCTTGGCGCGAAGAGAACATAACCCGTTCAAAGGAGGAAGCCAGGGATTTAATTGAGGAATATCGGAAAAGAGTACAAGAAACATATTTAAGACACAAAAAATTATTACATCCTCATTTTGCAGATTGAATCTGGAGAATGTACTTTACAGGACCTAGCTAGAAAATTTTCTGATTGCAGTTCAGCTAAACGAGGGGGCGATCTCGGTTTATTTGGGAGAGGTACATCATATTAAATGTTAGAAATTAAGAAGTGCTTCCCCTTAGTTTAAATTCTTAGACTGAAAATGGGCTGAAGCTGCTTACTCCATGCCATTTTTAATTAAGAACTCTGCTCCGTGCAACTTGAGAAAAAAAAATCGATTTTTCCTCTTTGATTTTCAGAAAATGGGTATATACAACAGCAATTTTTTGCAACCCTTTGCAATGATTAATATTTAGTGCAAATAAACTACATCCTTCGTAAATTATGAAAAAGGCTGTCATGCTCCAAAGAAAAATTCTCCGTGATCACGTTGCTTTTTCTGACGAGTTGGGAGAGGAAACTGATAGTCCTCGAATGATCCCAAGGAGTCGGAATTGTTTTTTATCATTAAAACGCAATGGTCGAGGTGGTATCGGGCTTCGAGGTTATAAACAACGATGTTCCGATACTATCGACCATCGATGGCTATCCCTAGTTATTGTCTTGTTGAAATACTAATAGCTATATATCTTAAATAGTATATATACCGGTTAATTAGTATTTGTACACTTTCTATGCATAGATTTACTGGATCATATTTTTAATGAGAAATTTTCTTTTCAGGTGTCATGCAAAAGTCCTTTGAAGAAGCAGCATTTAATTTGAAAGTCGGTAAGATGTCGAAAATCATTGAGACCGACTCTGGACTACATCTCATTCTCAGAACACAGTAATTAAAATTAAAGTATATTTATAATTCTTCTGCTACTTTAAAAGACAGGTGTTTAATTAAGATTGTATGTATTTTGACAAATCAAATTAATTAAAAAATAATATTATTTGTCACTTAAATTCAATTTTTCTAATAGTAACTTTGCGCCAGCGTGGTTTTGCGACTTTAATGTTGATAAGTTGTCATCAGCTGTTAAAATATCTTTAATGTGTGATTTAACAGATTCTGTTGAATTTTCTACCAAATTCACGAGTATAAAACATCCTCTATTTAACTTGATCCAGTACGATACCTACAATTTAGCGAATTTAAAGTTATGAAATGTGTTTAGATAATAAAAAAGGTAAAAATCTACAGATTTCATCTTACATTTTCTGTTGTTAAAACTTGGCTCAGACAGGAACTAAAAGTTGGGATGTCCGAAATCGCTCTTTCCTTATCTTGCTTTATAATCTTTTTTAGTGCGATGTGTAAACCGGCATCTTCAATCCCAGATATCAATTTAGTTTCTGAAATCTAAAATAAAATAATGTTACATCATCATTTTTTGACTTTTACATAATACTCGCTAACTGGCCTAAACCATTCATTTTTGAAATAAAATGAATATAAATCAAAAAAATTAGGCCATAAAAGCAACACAGATAAATTATTTTAATCGAAATCCGAGTCTGAACCTTCCGTAATAATAAATAACTGCCAGTTTTTATTTTCGTACTTTCAAGAATGCGCTCAGACGGATTTGAATTAGTAGGTTGCCTATTTTCGTTATTTATACTATTTTTAAAAAGCTGCATTTTGCTTGTATCTTACCTTTGAAGCATTCTTCTTGGCTACAGGAGGTTGTGCAGCTTGAATTTTCCATTCTGGGTCCACAACCAACTTTGCTATGTTTTCAGATACTTTAGTAAAATATGTTGAACTCACTAGAGAAATAATTATTTAGAGAATTAATGTTTCAAATATCAAAACCTACCTTTTTTTAAAATGCTCGCTGTTATTAGTCCTATATGACCGTCACTAAACCAGAAGGGGGTATTTTCACAAATCTGCGTACAAAATGTTTCTTCTACTGAATCAAAAATTTCCTTGCGTCGGAGACTCTTCTCTTTTTTGCTGAATTCTAATCCAGTATCCAAAAACGATATTAAAGAAGGATGAAAAGTCTCGGTATCAGCAGGTGAGATAAACCATTCAATGACTTTCCTTCCTGATGTACTTTGCATTAAACTTTCAATGCAAGTGATTACTGGATCAAAAATAACTTTCTTAATGGCTTTTGTATCGTCCATTGAGTTTACGATTGCCAAAATAAGAAGATATCCGTGTTCATGTAAGCAAATTTTTTCAATGTGCTCTTTTAAAGATTTCACAATTGCCTGCAAGTATAAGCACATAAATATTTATTTTCAAATTACCGCACGTCCTTACCCTTCTTTCTTTTGTTGGTGAATACCAGAAGCAAAGAATTGCAGAGCGACAACCCTCTTTAGTTGTAACTAAATGTGGTATTAGAGGTGCATACACAGAAACAATTTCACCCCTTTCTGGTTCTTTTGATTCCTCGAGATATTCTAGCAAAACGGCATGGACCAAAGAATTATCTACGAGCTTTTTGTTGGCTATATGTTCTAAATTTGATTTAACAGCACTTAGAGTGGCAACTTGCAAATCTTTTGCATCTTTGTATACATCAGATAAGTTACAAACAGAGGAATCTTTTTGCTAAAAGTGAAAATAATACATCAAATATTAGTTGCATGAGAATCAAACATTAGATCAAAGAGTTATAAAGTTATAATTATAAATGCTTTAGTTTAATGTAGCTCTATGCGCTCAAAATAAAATATAACAGGCGCGGATTCTAAATTACTTTACGATGGAGCGAATGCAATAAGGCAATGCCTATTTTCCCTGATTTTTGTTCACTAAGATTATTCAAATTGCAAATACGTCACACGTATGATAAATGAAAATAAAAAATATATTTACCTTTTTATAAATGTCACCATAGAACTCTTGTTTCATTTGTGCCTTTTGCTTGGGACTAGCCAGATTTAAGAAGGCATGATCGATAATCTTGCTGGATATGGCATGCGAAGTCAATCGAATTATATTACCATAGAAGCTATTTATTATTTTATCTTTGGCAGAAGCATCTCCATATTTAAGTATCCTCATGACACAGAAATGAGCATATTTTGATGTTGCCATTTCAACACTCACTGGTGCTAATTCCTGTAAAATTGAACATTATTATGTTTTATTCATTTCCATGGTATATTTAAGTGGGTCCGTGGAAATAAGAAAAATTATAAAATATCTTTATAAAAAAAAGATTAATGTGTTTCGTAACTAGATGTTCTAACATGTACAAATCGACCCTTTAAAACATTACGACCAGTGCTTGTGAGAAGAAAAGAAAGCACATTTTTGCACCAACAACAGTAAATTTAGTTCAAACCAAAGAAAACTTGCAAGCCTTTGGAACGATTTTACCCATTTTTTGGTATCATAGGATCATCAACTTAACTAGAGCTTTCACATATTGCGTTTATAGTTTAATGAGGGTTTCCACTCGAATTACAGGCAAGGCATTGTTTTCTGTTTAATAGTTTCGTTTAAATACAAGAAAACGAAAATATATCTCCGACTTTCCGTTTTAATTTTGCTTCATATACCCGGAAGTAGTGAAGTTCTTTACGCATTTTCTTTGCCAACTTTTGCCTAGCATATCAAGCGTAACTATAGCCACGTAAGCAGTAAATATTGAGTTTCCGAAACATCGGTGTGTATGTAGAGTGATGTCTATACTTTTAGACCCATTGGAAATTTAGTTTCCGTTAAAATTTAAAAAAATACCGTCAAAAGACAATTCTTGCACAGTTCTAAATAAGAAAATTCTGAAAAATTTACCTCAACAATTAACTTTTTTAGTTCCATCGGCGAGTGCTTGAAGAGGCATTGAATTATTCTGGCTGTATCATGAGCCATTACAAACTTCTTTAAGCAATCGGCTTTTTTCAACAGGTTGTAAAGATCCGCCGCTATTTGAAGTTTCTTAGACTTTTCTATTTTCTTGCTAAAAACAAATGATTTAGTACTTTGCATTTCGGTAATTATTTTATATTTACTACCTGTTCAATTCCTCGTAGAGTTTCTTTGCTTCAACTGAAACCTCATAGCTACTTTTGGACTTCTTGCGGGTGATTTTCAACTCCTTTTTCTCTGCTTTCAACTTGCCCCAATCAGTTTTAACTGGTGCTGTTTGCGAAGGCTTGCCTTCAGTTTTGTCTGAAGTAACTTTCTTAAATTTTTTCTTGGTTTTTTCAAGAGCAGAATTTTCGTTCTTGCGCTTAGTGCCCGCTATCATCTTGGCTGGAACTTGATTGAATATTAACAGGAATTATAGCCAAAAACAACTCCGCGCTTTACAATTCAAAGCACATGCACTGACAGATGTCACCAAGCACGTGTGTTTTGATCGGAATGACGTTTAAGTTACGTTTATACCGGCGAGAAATATACTTTAAAGAAAAGGCCTAAAGAGCAATCATTATATAAGACGTTTTATATTAAAACAATGTAATGGTACAGGAAACCTTGGGCATATAGCTCATCATTGTCGTATTAAATAAGCCTAACTCTGTATTCTAACATGTATATTCTTAGTCGAATAAACTTGAGTTGAGTTGAGTTGAAGGCCTAAAGGCCCGAACAGATAGTTCCGCCTCCTTCCGTTCGTTCGCCACCGTCCGTTTTTTCTTCTTCTTTCGTTTTCGTCCGATGGTGCACTTTTCGTTCCTTCTTGCTCACACCATTAACGGATTTTGAGCAGTCAGCTGTGGACTCAGTTTTAATTATATAAACCCATCAAGTTATTACACCGAAAATTATTAAATAATTCGTTTTGTATTTCAAATCCCTTAAAACTAATATAAACATGAAATTACCCCACTTTGAAAAACAATTGAATTTCACACAATTTCTAAGTTTTGGCCAGAAATTTTGTTATTAAATTGTGAGAATTAGTCTTTTATTATCCAACATTGCAAATTCTTTTCATTTTACGCCGAATTTATCGACGAAAATGGCACAAACCACATAAAACCTAGGTGGCGTAATGCGACGAATTAATTCAGATTAATTTGCATTTATGTCCCTTTACTGCTGCTAAAATTAAGTGGAGATTATAGCAAGATCACAGAAGAGCTTTAATTATGACTTTTGAATTTTTAAAACAGTTATTTAGCGATGGAGACTGCATTACCAGAAGGAAGCATTTCGACATTTTGCTAAGTATTATTCAAAGAAAAATGTGCTATTCCAGAAACTTCTCACTGCGAAATTTTTTGAGATTTGATTCTGCGTTTAGGGGAATTAGATATAAGAGTGCAGGATACAATTAAAAACATATACAATTTTTAAATTTTCCGCCTTTTCATCTTACAAAAGTAATTATTATTGTTAGTTTTTGAAATACCTCTTATAATTTCTATATATTTACGACTGTACTGTGGACCACTACCTACACAGCAATTTCGAACACATCAGAAAATGTGGTATGCTCAATCCGGCTTATAACCATTCCGTGTTTAGTTTATATTTCTATGATCTGAACTCTCCTGAGGTGAGAACTGTCAAAAGGGTGCACTCTATATGTCAGTGAATTCGATTCAATAGGTCTGTTCGATGAAAATAACTGCCAAGTCGCGAAGCGCCACCGAAAATCGCAAACAACTTATCAGTGCTCTACTTTTCTTCCTTTGCTCTTCGATTTACGTCCGATGAGATACCAAAACCCAGGCGCCGCACGGCGCTCGACTTGAAGTTGATCCGAGATTACACGACTTTCGAGTCTACTTGAATGAGACCCACTTTTCGGTCGGATAGTGTATTGGGCTTTAGTAACGACCGCCCTGTCTGTAAATGGCAATGCCCTGGGCGAACATGACTTCGTGTAGTCGGTGTAGTCCGAGGCTTGCGGCAGAGTTTCCAATTTCCATTCATTCGCGGCAGGTAGCAGCACGCGCGGGGTCCATCAGCTGACGAAATAAAAACAACCTTTGTGCAGTGCACGTGCAGATTTGCAGCAATGTGCTTTGTTTGGTTCAACGTGATCGGGTGGAAAAATGTTTAAAAATCGTTTTATTAAGTACATGTGCTACGCCATTTGCGGTGCAATCGGTTCTGAATTGGTTTTCAGATTAGTCATAATGTGGAAAAAACGGTTCTCGGGCGGTGAAGAAGTAAACGAGGTTTTATGGACGAATGATTTAACGCAAGTATGTCGGGAGAAGCATAAAACAAAGGTGTCGCCGTGCAAAACGCCTTACTGCTTTATTCGCAACTTAAAACGCGTCGTCGAAATAATTGATAATGCCCAGCACACGGTCGACCTGTCGATGTACATTTTCACAGTGGTTGATCTAGCCGAAAGTTTCTTACGTGCTCACAAAAGAGGAGTGAAAATTCGGATAATTTGTGACGAATCGATGGTGTACTCTTCCGGGTCCCAAATAATTAATCTAAATAAAGTTGGTGAGTATCACACTTATTTCATCATGCAATTTAGGTTAGGACTCATTCTCTTTGAAAACTCTTTGCAAAATAAACTACTTAAATATGTTTCCAGAGCGAGAAACAAAATTACTTATTACCCTAATCTCTAAATTTCGTAACACTTGTTAGGGCTTTTCAAGCAATAAGATTAAGGCAGCAGTTCCTAAGGAACACGTGCTCATGCTCCAAATAAAAAAATTATATTTTCAGCTAAGATCACAGCAAAATGGTTCTATTGTATTTCAGAAAAGAAATTTAATATTCAGCATATCTTTGCGAATTATTTTCAATCGGATTACTCGTCTACCATGTGCATAAAAGTTCAATGAGGTCCGAACCTGTCTTGTAAATTTTTCTAGTGTATTCCTAAAAATTGCAATTCATAGAAAATTGTTGACATGGCAATAAAAATAATTTCATCAGCTATTTTTAATCTCTTATAATTTTTTATTTTTTAATAAATATGTTTAGTGCAGGTAAGGCATTAGTTGCACTTTTCAATTGAATGATAAGATTTAATTTAGCTTTTAAGACTGCGATATGCCACGTGGCAATTACGAAAAATGTGATATTGATTAAGGGGGAACACACCTCCAGAATTTAAAGAAGACAGATTTTTTTTTTATTATTGATTATTATTCTATATAATTTTAAGAATATTAAAAAAAGAAACTATCGGAAAATCCCATTTAGTAATGAAGTTATAAATGGCAAATCGAGCCACAGTAGAGGCTGGCTAATCTTTAAATTTAAACTTCCATAAACGTACAGTGGCGACAAAATAAATAGCACGCTCACTAACAATTTATTATCATCTCTCAACATTATGAAATTTAAGCAGAGTAGTAAGCATTTTGTAATTAAATAACATTTGTTTAAGTGTAACATAGCAAACAATATGAAAGAGATTTAAATTTATTATTCTTAGAAATAATAACTAGACTGCGGATTATATGCAAATGCATATTATGCATTTGTTAATGTAAACAAATAATTTCACCGTAGAAATTATTTATATCATTAGTAACTTCAATTTATACATGCACAATGATATAAATAATTTCTGCGGTGAAATTATTTGTTTATCTTAACAAATGCATAATATGCATTTATATATAATCCGCAGTCTAATAATAACTCACTAAAAATCACATATTCGATTCACTTGAAAGAGTAAAATAAGTAGCACACTTCCAGAATGAAAATAATTAAAATTAGTGCGCCGTTATTTCGGAATATTGCTATCTTAATATTTTGTAGGAAATGCCTTTCCATCAATTACATCCCTGCAACGACCAGAGTGATCGCATACCAGGCTTTCTGAATTCAAGTGCCAGTCGATGGCCTTACAATATTGCGGCCAACTTTATTCCAAAAGTTTTTAGTTGGATTAAGGTCAGAGGGATTGCCGTTTTAGCAGCATTTTCCCTTTTTGCAAATGGAAGTACAAAAAACTACATCTAGAAGAATAATGAGAATTGCTAATGTCATCATAATGGAGACCAGGCACTGCAAATCAAGAATACCAATACATACTTAATAAACTATGTATTAGCATCAAAACACCTAAGGTTAAGATACAAGCTACACTCAGAACGAGTGACGACGAGTTTCGATTAATCAAAAAAATCGTACTATGTTCACTAGATGTTGGGATATGTACATATATAATACATACAGTAGACTTCCTTATAACCCGGTTATATGTTCCGCGTTGTGGAAAATCGTGGTATACGAGAATTTTCTTAAGAATTTTCGTAAGATAAAAATAACATGTTTCGTATGTTTTGGTTATTGGATAACATCAACTTTTATAATTCTCATCAATAATAAGAGTTATTTCTCAATTTTTTGCTTTGGTTATCAGCTAACTATTATTCAGCAATTTATTCTTTTCTCACCAATTTGTAGATGCAGTTTCTTCCGCAAAATCTGCTAGTTCTAATTATCACGCGATTTCCACCTAAATTGGTATTTAGAGGTTTTCGGAGTCGCTGATTTTAAATCGACTGTCAGAATTTACGAATTCAATATGGTGAACTGTCAAATTTTAAAGCTTAAACGATTTCCACCAAAATTGGTACATGGGGATTTTCGGTGTCGCTGATTACAAATCGACTGTCACAATTAACGAATTCAAAATACATTGTTTTTTTACCTTAAGATTTGTTCTTTCATGTGTACGAAACAGAATATCAATAAATCTTTTTATTCATTTTAAATAAATTTGAAAATATGACTCTTGATTTTCTGAATACAAGGTAATATTACCCCTAAGGTTGCAAAATTAAGTATCTCAGTTTGTTTTAATTAATCATATAATATTTCTTTTCCTAGTTTGTTGATGAAATTAGGGAAAGAAAAGAAGTTTAAAGTTGAAATTAAAAATACTTTTTTAAATTGCAGTTTCGAAAACGTGCCTTTTCAAGCAAGCTTACGATACGAACACCCGATGAGAAAATTTCCTTTTCAAGCAAGCTTACGATTTGAGAAAATTTCAACATCTTTGTAAAAATAAGGTGAATTTATTTGTTAACTAATATTTAAATTCATCTAAAAGATGTGAGCATCGCATTTAAGATTTGTGGAATCGCAAAATATTCTGAGGCAGTATTACTATCAACTTATAAAAGAGTGACTGTACTTTGATCCTTTAAAAATTCGAACCGTCCGACGCGAGAACGTGTTAAGCAGCTTTACAAGGGTATGCTAAACTGTAAAATCGATTATGGTTTAATAGTGAGCACATACAGGATAAGATAAGATATATGTATATAAATATATACAAATTTACTTGGTTGTGTCCTCACTAATTGATCACAGTGGATTTTACAGTTTACTGTATTCATTTGAATTCCGTTTAAACCTAAGCCTCGTTTGTGAGCTCGAAGAGCCTTCTAGGGCATTAATTATGTATTATTGGTATTCTCTGGTATTCAGGTGGCCTATCACCTTTCATATTGAATAAAACAGTTAACATATTTATTTTATTATTATTTTTGCAATTTTACTCTCTTTTTTATTTTATATTTCCGCGTGATTCGGTAAGTTCTATACTTTTCCGACCAAACTAAACTTTAAATCAGACGACAGTGAATAGAAAGTGACTAAAAAAGTCTTTAAAATGCACTTATTAGAGTCGATTTGTAGGCTTCGAAGAAATTAGTTTTGACGAAATTTTAGTCACAAATCGCACACGGTTCAAAATGGTGATCTTGATGCTGCATTTAGCTAGAGTCTTTTTAGGATTGCAAATTTCAAATCTGGTGTTAATTTTTTTAATTCAGTATAGTTGGATCTATTGTGCGAAATTGAATAAAATTGTTCCAATATCAAAAATAATATTAGCTTTTTCACAATCAGATGCGGATCAGATTAGTTAGGTTTATCATTGAATTGAAGTTTATAAGCCCTTACCTAAATAACAAACTTTTAAATTTGCAAAAAGCGTTTTGTAGAACCTTTTGTATTTGAGTACGGATTGCATAGCAGCCTGTGTTTTTTAGAAGTTTTGGTGCTTGCGATATGTTAACTTAAAAGAATAATACCTTGTCGATCATTATTTGCTATAATATTATCTTTTTAAAATCATTGCTCTTAAAGGAAATGAAAGCCATAGAGTGCTCATTATAATTCTCTCTTTTCTTTAGGAATTCCAGTGCGGTTCCAGACAAGTGCATCTATTTTAATGCATCACAAATTTTGTATATGTGATGGTCATACAGAATTAGGTATTTTCAAAATGCATATGAAAAATACTCCTCCTATATTAATAACAGGATCTACAAATTGGACCTTCCAGGTAAAACAAATTATTCATATATTTTCGAATACATATTTAAACATTAATGTGTAATTTTAGGGTTTCGCTTCAAATTGGGATAATTTAATAGTTACTTCCAATCGAGTACTTGTGAAGGAATTTCAATCCGAGTTTGAACGGACGTGGGAGTTATTCAACAATAATAAAGATTGGGCATGTGAACCTAAAAATACAACTGCCTAAAGAATTTTTCAATAAGGTAATACATTATAACTATTATAAATTACAACAAAGGCGAAACAATTAATTTTACATTTGATACAGTTAAATGTAGGACAATATTCAACTTTTTTGCTTTCTATTAGAGCATCTATAGATTTAAAATTTACCTTTTATTTTTGTTTTATCTTGCATATTTTTTAATCACATTCTACGATCAGCACAAAATGATACAGACGTACTGAAATTAACAGTTTATTCGTCAGAGTAGTTAACCAAAAGTAATATTGTAATTAAATAAAATAAAGAAAAAGTTATTTTGCTAAAGTATTGATGCAACAATAAAGCATATTGTGACAAAAATGAAAGTATAGCTTTTAAAACTTCAATTGTGTGGAACCGGGATATTTAACTGTATTCAGCTGAAAACTGCGATTTGGAATTATAAATAGGGTGTTCGGGAATTTTTTTTTTATTCCAATTAAATGAATGATTAATAAGTAAGTTAACAAACAATAATTTAATTTAATAAAATTTCAACTGATGACAAAATCAGGGTTTTTCTTTGTTCCTCTTGATGTCATTTTTCGTGGCATCCGACTTTATGGAGAACTCTTCCAGCACCGATTATTTTAAATTTTTTAAAAATTCTCTATATTATAGATTTATTTATGTTATATACTTTTCACATAAGTCCTTTTTACTTAAACTCTTTTTAAAGTCACGACTGATGCTATTATTCGTAAATTTGTACTTAATTCTTGCCATCTTAAAATTCTTCTTAGTGCTCAAGCCTAAGATTGTTTAATTAGAACACAAAATAAATAATTCTTGCAGAGCAACTTCGTCTCAGTTGTGCAAAGTTTATCGTACAACTCGCAAGACGAAACGATCGGTAATTAATTGCAATATGATGCTCTTCACTTAATTTTTTTGAATTGCCATCTAGTTGCTTTTGTTATTCCAGCCTGTTGTTATTATGTGCAATGATTTTATCGTTTATCATTGTGATACATTGAAGTAGTTGTAATTTGTTGTAGGTGTTATAAAGAAATATAAAACTGAGTTATTTAGAAAAGCGTTCACTTATTATTATTAAAAAAAAACGTGGAGTTAAGTTGCTTTAGTTTTTTCCAACACTATATTAATGAATCCAAAATATTTAAATATATTTTTAAGAAAAATTGCAGAAATAGCGGATTTAAATCAATTTATGGAGAGGCCGGTAGAGTGGCAGATGTTAATGATTAAAATTTTGAATACGTTTCCCTTATTAATTCTTTTACCTGGATTGCTAAGTTTAACTACAGCGATAACTTGATTAATTGATGATCAATGATTTAAGAGAATTTCACGAATTTCACATGAGGTCTGTATCTTAAAAGTTTTTGCATATATGATCGAAAGTTTTGCAAAGCATATCCATCCGAAAAAAAGTAGTATTCAATTTCTGAAAATTTGTATATAAATGTAATGATCTGTTTAAATCTTCTCGATTTCAGTGGATACAGGTTCCCTTTTAGAAATTTGTTTGTTTGAATATTTTTCTTGGGATTTATTATCCAGGATTTTCAATCGCCTTTTGTAAAAAAAGATTGAATAAAGCTAGTTCAAATACCATGCCCAAATTACTATCCCCTTCCACTTAATTAAGCTATTCAAAAACAAATTTTTTCTTCTTCAAAGTATGCCCTTCTTTTTTAAAATTAATTACACGTGAAGTGAGTATTTGCGTACCCGTTTGTTGAAATAAGAGCTAGCTAATTAGCACTTTTCACACGCACAGTGAAGAAGTTAGAAGAGTACCCATTTAATATTTCATGAAGAAGAAACAATATTCTGGTCAATGCGTCGAAAAAGTGGCAGGTGTGTTTTATAAAATTCATTAGATTAGATAATTAAAGAACTCTGGACTGAATCTATAGAAAAATGCCCTTTATCCAATTTTGAAAAAAAAACTGTGGCGATGAATAGTTTATGAGGTGCCGATCAAAAATTTAAATATCGTTATGCCCTACTACTTTTCGTTTTATATATATTATGAATTAATAGTTTTAAGATAAGCATTTATTAATCAGTCTGTAACTTGCTATTATACAACCTGTAAACTCAATTTGAACATCATTCCAAATAATACTCAAGCTTTTTAAACAACAGACTTTGTTCCACTTCTGTAGATGCACAAATATTATCGATTATGGTACTCGTTTGTAAGTTTTTCCTAGAATTTATTTTTCATTAATATAAGTCGTCATATTTGTATGATATGATACTTTTTAAGCATTTTCCTAGACCCCAGTAGCGAACGCGTTAAACTAATTTACAAGTTTAAATTTTAAGCTGAAATAATGCCTAAATCCTTAACAGAAAATTATTTTCTCCGTGTAATATAAAAACTCTTTAGAAATGGGATAATTTTTCCGTAAAAACAGTGTATGGCACAAACTTTATGTATATTTTCTTTAAATTACCCTGGTATGAAAAGGTGGACGCATGTATTTGACAATTATTTTTTCATAATGCAATTTTACCGGTAACAAAAACGTTTAACTACCTAATTTCGTGCAAAGGATTCGAGTTGTAAAACATTCCCTGAATTCGTAATGCGCCTTACCTAACTTACGCCATTATTCCTAAAAGTGCAACTGTCCTTTGAAAAAAAAGCAGCAGATGTTTCTTTTATCTCTTGTAATTGCAGGTAGATGTTTCGTGCCATCTTTGAGCCTTCTTAAATATTTCCAGGTACTACAAAAAGATCCTTGCAGCTACCTGGATAAATCTTCCGGTAATTTTAATTTTTGCCTTGGCAAAATTTTCCATTATGTGTGTACGAAATAAATTTGAAGAGTTCCAAAATTTGGAGCACGATAACTAAATTTGATTATTTTAATCGCGTAGTAAAATTTCATTAAAAATTCCATATATAATCGAATCATTATTGGGAAATAATAAAGTCTAAAATTTTTCCTCGTGCGATTGATAAAAATGTCTGGCTTCGTTCGAGGAGAGCAGATGCTAACTAAGAATTGATTGTTTCTTTAAAAAAAATCGACAGATACCGTCTGAAACCGGCATGCATATTACTGCATTTGCCAAGAAATAGAGAAAGATAAGCTAAAGAAAGAACTTAATAGCAAAAAAGAAAATTAAATTCGTACAAAAGAAAAATTGAAAGTCAGTATATTATATTACAGAGCGGATTTGGTTTATTTTTAAAATCGGTTCGTTTTATATCAAATCCACCTAACGGAAATGCAGCATTGTGTACTCTGCGTAAAGGAATACGCAGGGTAATATTGCTGCACAAATAAATATAAGCAAAACAAATTCCTCCGAAGGTTTACTACAATTTCAAACGGAAATACAAAATGCAAAGTCATTTAAAAAACAAAATTTTATTTCACTTGTTGCACTAAAAATCAAACAGGCAGCTGTTAATAAGGAAATCTGCTAGCTATTGGTTTATTAGGATTTTGTTTGAGTCAGCATGTATAAATTTGCTGCATAGCGTTTTTACCACTGCTATTGTAGTCATTACTTTACCAACGAGAAAATATTTCTAAAAATTGGCATGGTCAAAATATCAGTTGACCTCTTTGGAGACGAATTGTTTAAAGGTTGATAAAATGGTGTTTGATTACGTATTTATTTATATATATTCAAATATTAAGTGTTATTTAATTTAAAAAAAAAACACTAATATTACGAAATCTGGTTCTAATCTAAACAATCAGTAAAACTGACCATATTTTACACATGGTTTTTTATTATCATTACTCATTAATTAGTTTGTGGACAAACTTCTTACATAAAAAATTTATAAATATGTAGGTACAATATTTTCTATATATGAGCCGATTACTTTGAAAGTGGTACAAGTCCAAAAAATTATAAGGCGATTTTTCTGTATTCTTCTAAGGTAAATTCAACCTTATGACATTTTGCACTTGAGCCACTCTCAAAAACAGCTCATATATTAGTAAGGAGTAGTTGACCATAGTTCACTTTAAAAAAACCATACTGCATTTAAAGCGAAAGATGTTATTTTCCTTGATATGCGAAAGTACTAAATTATTATAAAATATCCTTGCAGTCCGTCAGTCCATTTGACTTCTTATTTTACACAAAAAACTTATAATTGTAATTTTTAAACAGTATTGTTTACACCTTGTTCAAATTTTAAAATTTTATCAATAGTTACACCAAGATATTCATTTCTTGCTCAAGTTTTGTAGCTTCATTATCTACTCTTAAAATTTATTTGCATATTTAAGTTGAAAAGAATCCTTTCGTTTGGCTTACATTTAATTTTAGTTTGTTTTTATTAGTTAGAATTACCTAAATGCTGTGTTTGTATTTTAAGTATAACATGAACGTAAAATGCCTCATAAAAATCATGTTACTAAATCAATGGTCCTCATGCCGATTTCATATACCTATAGAAAAATCTTAGGATTCCAGGTATATTATATGTGGGAACCGTCACGGTATGATTTTCTTCTTCTTTTTTTTCTTATTAATTATCGTTTTTAACACAAAATTAAATGCAAAGTTAATTGCCAAGACAGCTAGACTGCCGTGCCAAGGAAAAAAGTGGTTAACTCCAATCGAAGTGATTTCGAGAAAAATGCAAAAGAGTTTGGAGTTAAAAAAATCGTAGTTAAAAACATTCTTTTTTTATGAAAATTAATATGTTCATTGATAATGATATTTTTTATCTGAATATTAAAAAAAAATTAAAATTTTTTATGAAAATCTATGCAAAAAGGCACATACGATTTTTTTGCCTTTCCAAATACAAATCCAAAAGACCCCTAAAGTACCTTAGTAGCTATGAATTTGTAATGAACATAGAGAAAGTCGTCGCTTTACAAATCAAGAAAAGTGTTAACAACCAATGGAGCGCTTAATAAAGATATTCTCAAAAAACAAGTAACAAATAAATTGTTCCAGTTGCATAGATTTTAATATTCAATTTTTTTTTAATATTCAGATAGAGAATTATGCGGGATATTTAAAGTCAAAAAAACACGTAAAGGTCTTTTGTTTTTGTATTCGAACCTCGAATCGCTTCACTTTTCAATTTTTCGAGTTACTTAGCATCTTTTTTTATCTACATTAGATTTCTTAATCATTTTTATTCAAATAAATATTGTTATAAATCAAAATTGAATCGTGATAACAATTTTATTGAAGATAAATTAAATAGAGAATTTCCGGACGAATCGAATGATACCAAAAACTCAATTTTGAAAAATTTGGCGCTTAACCACTTTTTTCCTTGGCACGGCAGTAGACTAGAAATGTGTTTGACGATCTTTGTCGCCTTTACTGGCTGCATCACAACTCCTCACCGCCTTCTAACCGCAATGCCGATTATCAGGACTTTATCATTGCCGGCCAAAAAGACCGCTGTCGCCGTTCTAAGTGTTGCACGTTATAACTCAAACAAATTTGAAGATAATAGCTCGAAACCTCTTGACGCTCATTCTCTTTTTGAGGAAAATTTTGAAATTTTACACCCAAAGTGATATGCAAACAATTGCGGAGAACAAAATTGACCGCTTCCGCCGATCTAGCGTTAACCGCCTTAAAAGAGGAACTCAAGAACGGCTGGGTCGTTTATTAGGGAACTATGAGAATCGTTCGATCGGGGTTATATCAAAAATTATGCGCCAGGGTAGGAAAAATTAATTTTTATTGAATAATATGTGTAATAGACCATACGAAAGATGAAGTTTGAAGGTGTCAGGGTAGAAAATTAAAAGAGTAGAAAATTCGGTTGAGGGTTAATAATAAAAGAGATGATAAAAGCATAAGAAATAGAAATAATAGGAATCCGTATAGTGAGTGCAAGCGCTTGTTAAATTTGATATTTAACATTCAAGGTCATTCATTTTTATCAAAAAGGTTTCTTCACTATTTTCATATGTTTGTCTTCTAACTGCGACTCTTGATTTTCAGGTTTTAACGTATTATAACGAATCTATGCTCTCATTTAAAACTCGTTAAAAATTAACATCATACCACATTTTGTAGCGCCTGGTCCTCCTTAGTAACTGCGAAATTAAAATATTTATTAAAGTATTTCGCAACATCGAAAAATTCACATTTGAAATTTCCAAAATTCATATTCGTTACGGTCAAATCAAATATTACACACTACTTTCCTTTCAGCAGACGGTTTTCCAGAAATGGAAAAAAGGAACTTTTATATTGATAGTGAGACTTCGTATTTACCTCTGTTTGTCTGTATGTCGCAGCTTTTCTCAACAAACTTCAACTTGAAATTTGATTACGTATTGTTATCAAACTTATGTTACTCGCACCTAACCCAAGCGCCAGAAGAAAAAAATGTGTTCTACCACTAAATCGAATGGGGTATCATATGAAAGGTCATCATCACATCATTCTTTACGCATTCTAAGACTTTTTTGTTTAATTTGCGCTAATAGAGAATTCTTCTAAAGATTATAGGAAAAATAAAGTGATATGCCTATCACTTATAAATTTGAAGAAAAAAATGTGACCCAAAAAATTCGGAAATGATGCACACTGATAAGGAATTTATTAATTATTATAAATCATGTCAGATGCAAGTGGTGTGATGCGAATTACAAGAGAATTTATTAATTAAGTTATTTATCATTTATTTTTCAAAGATATTTTTAACAGTGAGCATTTCTTTAGTTTCAGTTGTATTATAAGGAACAATTGTCTCATTTCATTCAGGCTTGATCGGTCATTTTGAAAAGGTTTTATAATAAATAAAGTGTAAAGTAAAGAAATAATATTTAGGCTACACTTCACGTAATTATACTCTAAATTTCAGAATTAGAATGATCTGTGATAGGATTATTTATGTAATAACTGACTATTGCACAGAGAAAACTGAACTTTTTTTTTACCAAATTTGTAACTTTGCCAATCAAAGGAAGATAATCAATTAGATTAAAATTTATCGGATTCTTCAGATTGCTTAAATAACGCGAATTAAATACATAGAAAATTGAAACTCTGTAGTATACATGAGCAAAACTTAGTTTTTTACAACAATTAGTTGAATAGTTTACATTTTTTGCTATGCCAAAATGCTCATCAAAATGAATTCGCAAGAAGTTAGAGTTTTGTTTCAAGGAAAGGGAAATTGCATAATTTTCGTATGACCAATATGATTACATTTATTCTTTTTTAACTAGAATAGGAAAATTTCACATTTGTTGCAATCACTTTCAAAAGTACAATTAAAAATGCTTTGTATCATTGCGTTGTTCTAAAACTGATTTTCGAGGAAGCATAATCTTTTCTAATCAATTTACAACGATCTCTTTAAATTAAGTTTTTAATTAAATCACCTAACGACAACTAATTTTTAAATATAAACTCATCCAAATTCTCTAAATATCCACTTTTCTTTCTTTATTTCACTAAGAATACGAATACCACGAAAACCAACAATATCGCTCCGGGAAGTAATTCCTCGATATTTTTGGAATTCTTAAAAAAGACAAAAAATGTGTTTCTTTTTTTGCGTTTCTGTTCTTTAGTTTTTTCTTTCAGCGTTAAAACTAAAGAACTGCAAGGCAAAGAAAAATATACTCGGCGACATGAAAGCTGCGATGCTTTCCCACATTTGAATAAATCTAAGAGCTGCATCTATGCATCTACATATAAACGATAACAGCAACCGGTCAATAAAAAAACCTTTTTTCCAAGTAGGAGGTAAATTGATTTATACGAAAACTGATATGAACTGAAATACGTATTTTAAGTTCATTTGGATAAGTAATAAAGAAAATAATAATTCAATATAAAGTAATACTCGTTTATATTATTTGCGATAAGTACGAAGTAAAATAGATCCTTTAGTCAGTTAGAGCACAAAATCTAAGTCTTTCAGGTAAACCGACATTCCTTTGGGACGATGATATTTTTTTATCGTTTTCTTTAAAATTTGTCACTTCCACCAAAATTCTTAGATTTTCCTATACATTTCGAAAACTGTAAAGATCGGATTTCAGTGGAAGGGAGAAAAAAAGTCGAAAATTATTAATTTATTTAATAGATTCTTTTATTTTCATATGCTTTTTGAAACTCCTAATTGACAATTTATTTAATTAAGAAAAACAAAGGATTTAGAGAGAACATTTATTATATGATATGGCAGGGATTTCGAAAAAATAAGTTTATAACTTACTTCTATTTGAAATAGCAGGTTTGGGATGCTCGTTGCTATTGTTCTTGGCTAAAAATAGTTTTTCTTATATTAAATATAGAAAAAAATCAGTGGTTCTGAATACTTTCATATACCTATGTATATAACATAATAAATTTTAATTAGATAATTGATCAAAAATCAGTTCAAATTGACAATTTTCAGTCTATAGATATTCGGAATCTTGAATTCTTTACGAACCCATTTACATGGAAATACCTTGAAACTCTTCATTCGTTCTAAATAATACTATGTAATTGGATACTGCACGTTTTCTTGATAATACAAGTTTCTTTTTTCTGCATGATTGTATAAAAAACAAATGTTTTTCGAAAATTAGCGATAATATAAGGCTGTGCTAATATGGTGCTTTAAAGTATACTATATCGTACCAAATCGGATAAAACTAGCTTTTCCCGCCAAAATGTCCCACTGATAAGTGGGTGTTTACTACGTATTGCTGCTTGTATGTATTGTTCTAAGCTATTCTTCTTTCTTAAGAGAAAAATGCATTGGAAGCGGTAGATAATGATTTTGGCGGGAAAATAAAAAACCGTCTCATGACGATTTAACAACGTAAAAGTGAAACCAGTGAAACAATCACATCTGTTTTATGTGTATATTGTGAGATATTGGTGATACATGCGCTATGAGAAAATAAAAATAAAAGTTGAATAATAAACACAGCTCAGAGGTGTATTTTGGCAGGAAACTCAACGATTTATCAATTTTTTTAAATTTAATAGTTAAAAACTGGAGATGGGGGCGGAGTAGGAGACTGATAAGAGATTCATTGTAAGGAGTAAACGGTTTTTTATTCAATGAGACCCCTGTAATATTTATAGAGCGGTTTTTAAGGAAGTTATAGGGTACTTAGTAAAGTACATTAAAAAGTTACATTGTAGCCTGAGCGTCCCAGAATTTTGATAAGAACGGAGTACGTATTTATATTAACTTAGCGCCAAATGCTGAGATAATAACAAGTGCTTGCAAACACTTTCTTTATTTCAAGGTTGTTCGCACTTAAATATTATGTGAAATTCATGCTGCACGGGTGTACTATAGTTTATTTTATAATTCTAAAAATTCCAACTAGTTTCTATATCTTTAATTGGAAGCCAGCGCCCCTTACGCGCGCTTCTTCCCAACCAGACCCCGATTAACGCAAAAAAACGCACCGGGCGACTAACCTTGACAAGTGAATTCTAATTTTACGATCAGCTCGTGATTTTAATCGCTCACCATTGGACGCAAATATTGCCGTTTCTCACTTTTGCGTGATAAAATCCACTTAACAATACTTGAGAGGTCTACGTCGTTATCAGAAGCGGCAGGTTTATCTGATCTCCCCACGGAGGCTACTACTAAAAAGCTGATAAAAGGCACATGTGCCACATTATGTCGATCAATAGAACCGGAAGACGAAAACCGAACCGGCACCAGAAGTTGTAGAAGTAGAAGCCGAAACCGAGCCGTCCTCCGATACTGAATCGGGCTCAGAGTGCAGTGCATGTTATGTCACACCCACTTTTACAAGGATTAAAGTTCAGTTATAGCCGGTATTAATCTCTGAGTCCCGCTGAAAAGAAAAATTCAAGGTCTGCCTAGCGTGGCGTGGCGGGGCATGAGTCCGTAGTTTCGCACTCGGACGTAATAATAGAATGCGACGCAAAAGCCGGCCATTGCCGCCTGTTTTACATCGAAAGCATACTTATTTTACTCAAGTATATAAGTTTAGTACTCTTTTTCTGAGAGTGCCGAGACATTTCCTGGATTATTCTTAAATGATTAACCAAAATGGAACGAACATTCGACGCCTGAAATTACATATTTTCTGTATACACACGCTACGCTACCCACCAAACCGAACCGAACCAAAAGTCGGCTCGGCGGCGGAGGCAAATACGACGAGACGACGATGGCCATGGCGGCAAGAATTGCGATGCGAAATTTTTACTTCTGCACGTGTCCACACACCACAGCATGTGCGTTTCCTATTTCTTTGACAAATCGTAGCCGGCCAAAGCCGGCACGTTTTTATGAATGTATTTCGATGTCATCAAAAACGCGAGTAGTTGCCGGGCGATGTGCGGAAGGTGAGAAGAAGAAGAGCATAAAAGCGGGAGCGGGCTCATCGAACGTGGTAAATGAGAAAGAGATAAAAATTTTCGGAATTTTGTAGTACGCGGTGCGATGTTCGTTCTTCCCATGGTCCTCCGGCGTGGCACCGCCGCCGCCGCTGCAAAACGTGCAAGAAAAAGAAAAGAACCAAGCCGGTATTTACTTGAAATGAGAGTGTGTTTGTGTTGTGCACAAAAGAAAGAGAGAGGATTAGTATATCATTGCGCTCAAGGAAGTAGTTCACTTTATAATTTTAAAATGAATTGCGTAATTAAGCCGGTAAAGGTGAAAAATTAATTTTATTGCGGTATTGTTATGGAATTTGTAGTCAAATTAAAGTTTCAAACTATCTTAAGACTGATTTTTAATGCAAATTGTGACAGTAACGCCTTGTGGCGGAAAAGAGATGGACTCAGAATCTCTACCTACATTGCTACGTAGGCTTGCAGTGCGGTTATATATCACGCCTGCTTCGTGTGACAGAAGACGCTCTCCTTGAAACTATTTAGCTGGCAAGGTAGATAGAATTTTTATTATTATGCCTTCTCGGTCCTTCGGTGTGGTGTTACCATTTTAACCTTTTTAAATGTTTACTCCGCTCTTGATTGCTATACAAAAAAAAAAGTCAAGAAGTGCAACTATTTTGATGATAATTTCGATAACAAAAAGGTTTGTTTCAGAACACGCCCCGTTTTACAATGTATTACTTTTTAAGTGCCTTAGATACTTGGAAAGTGTCAAGAGATTTATTTAATGATAATCAATAAACAAATCACTTTTAAATATACTATCGTATTTTTGTAAATAATAAATTTTATCTAATGTTTTCCTTGCAGGTTGAATTAGAGCAGAGAGGGAGCAGAATTTTATAGTGAAGTTTAATGAAAGTGAAATGCGAAACGGATACATAGGCGAGGAGACACATAGCTGAGGTAACACGTAGCATATGTAGTAAATGGAGACAACGTGGACAACCGGCGTACTATATTTTATGTACAGTGAACACGAGCCGCCTTGCGTCGCACTCCGCCGCACCCGCCCGGCGCGGTACAACTTCTTGGTACAACGCGACAAAATCGAAACGCACACATGCTCAAAGTCTGTGAATGCCGGCTTTATGTACATATAACACGTATAGTTTTGAGATATTTTAGAGATAATACATAAAGAGAAAAATGTTCGCGCCGAGAACGGTATTTGATGAAACGTAATCATTTTGCTAAAATTCAGTTGCTTTTGAGACCGCAGCTGAAGAGGATACGGAGCGGAGTCCTTCTGCTAAAATTATAAGTGTGTGAAAAAGTGGATTCCTAAAGAGTTTTTGAGAAAGTGATATATAATAAAATATCAGTAATTTGTGAATTATTTTCTTACTACCAATTATTGGATATAATTTCATTTTTTTTGTAAAAGACAGTTGAAACAAGCTTTTTCTTATTAAAGTAAAAGAGCAAAAGAAAAAAAAAAAGCAAAGGAGAAATATTAGAACAAATATTTTAATTGGTGTCATGCCTGCACCAGTCAGTAATATTGTAAATTGCTCAGAAGTGGAAAGTGACCAGTGCGTGAGAACTATTCTTTCTACCTTGCAGAGGAGAATAATACAGTTAAAGCGAAATAAAATAAGACATAAATAAGTTTGTTATAAAGCCAAAGAGGCGAAAAGTGGAGCAAGTGACTTTAAAATCTTTCTGTTTCACGGTAATAAGAGCTTTTGAAGACGTTGGGCGGAATCTTTTAATTGATTTGCAAACGGTGAGTACATGTTAGCTTTTTATATTTCTGGTAGTTACCTTAATAAGGGAATTTTGTGACAATTACGCCTATTATTAAGAAGTGAAAAGCCCTCTTTTTTTTTTTCTTTCCAAGAACTCGCCCGGCAAAAATGTAAATTGTGTGAGTGGTCTGTGCTATGTGGCGGTTTTTAGGTTTTATAGTGCTTCACAAAATGAAGGTGCACTCTCGTGAAGCCAGGCATGCACTTCCTTGCAGTGACTAGAGTAATAAAAGTGAATGTGATAGAGCGAGACAAATTGTGGCCACCACCGGCTTTATATGGCTGAGAGGCGGCAAACATTATGTGAAGCGATTTTCTACGTGGCACCACCAACCAGTGCATATACATTTGCATTGCTGCGGCAGTGTCCCCCTCCCCGCCAAATGAAAAATCCTTAGCTTGAATTGCAACATATTTCGAAATTGTAATTCCTTTGTAACTAACAGATCTAAATGAAGAATGTTGCGTAGTGCTCGACTCAATTAAGTAGTGAATGAAACGAATTCCTCTCGGCCTGCCACAACTGCAGCAACTCATTTTTCATATTTCGATTTTCTTACATACGTATTTATGTATGTGCCTCACCAGACTTATTTTAGCACTCAATTATCGCGCACAAAATATGCAGCGGCGGAAATTTGCCACATCACATCGAATGCGCGTTCACAAATCTCTCATTAAATTTTTTACTAAGCGAGTGGTACTGCTCCCCGTCCTCGCATTAAAATTATAGTATGTAGTTATAACTGACCTGTTTTTTTTTGCACCTAACAATTTTGAGATGTTGCGAAATTGTTACTAAAATTATATACTATTAAAAGTTATAATTCTGAAATGTTGCGAAATTGTTGTTACCTTCAGTTAGAGTATGTCTACTATTCAAAGTTGTATGCGATGATGACGCATTCGCTCTAGTCATGTTCCAGTTGGCGCCATTCGGATTTCTGGTGAAGCGGCGGGCAAGCTATTTTTGCAGCAGACTGTATTTTTAGTGGCAGAAATCGCGATTAAGGGGGCTGCCCTGCATCTGACCGAAATCCGAAATGAATGGGTGTGTTTTCTGCAGCATTTGCGACGGGTTTCCCAGGCCATTTTGCTCCCCTTTCTGGCTTAATAGTATGAATCATTTATTAATTAATACGGGTGTAAGCGATCCGCTTTAATGAAACTATTTCTATAGCTTGTTTTCTGAGAATTGTATTCGTTCAGAAAAATATTCATTTGCATATTGAGACGGAATCATGGAATTTAGTAGGTAAATACCTAGTTCCGGGGATTTACTTGCATTTTATTTATTTTTTCCCCTGAAAGGGTTGGGCTTGAATTTGTATCTTCAAAGAATGATTAGTTTACTCGTAAGCAAATTTATAGAGATCTTACGTTTTTCATTTAGTAAATAAAACGATTAATGGCACTGTTCTATTAATTTATTATTATTTTTAAAATTTGTTTATGGGTTCCATACCTGAAAAACAAAATCTGTCTTTCTAGCATTACTGTGTTGTCTGTCTGCCGGTCAATAACATTTTTCTCAGGACGACTAGAAGTATTAAGTCGAAATAAATATCAAGTTCCTAGCTTAATGCAATAAAAAGTTATGGCCATTCAAAAGTGTATTTTCATACTGAATTGCCTAATACCTATAGCCGGTTTTAAAGTGTAAACTTGAATTCAAAATAATATTAAAACGATATTTTATATCGAGATGGTTACTCAACTGATTGCAAAATGATTAAAAGGAATTCATTCCAAAAATCACCTACTTGAGAAAAACACTGCACATAAAAATAATGTTAGGGGTAATTTATTATCAATTCTGCCGGATGGGTGTGGGAATCACAAATAATTTTACACAGAAAATTTAAAAGCAAATAAACTAATTTATCTCTTTACAAAAATTTTCTTACAGGAGCTGGAAACCGCAAACTTGTGATAAATATATTTGTGATAATAGGCAAAGATAAGAATCGAGGTAATATACGCCGTTGAAAACACTGAATTTGAATGGGAATTAAACAGGAAGAAATTAGCAGCAACATGACCTCGTTTCAAGCTAATATCGGCTTTTGGGGTGACGTAGAACTCCTCAATAGTTACGAGCTAAATGACAGTTTTTTTGATAAAGGAATGGAATTAATACCTGATGATCCATTCGATTTGTTTTTGAACGTTGAAGATAACGGCATATTCCGTAGTATACATTCAGACTGTAAAGTAATCGAATCTGGAGGATGCACCTCTGCATCTGATGAAAGTGAAACATCTGAAATTTTAGAGTCTCCGAATAAATATGAAATAAGAAATCATGACTGCATGTGGTCAGGAAATTGTGTATTAAATTCAATAGACGGTACATTCAGTTGTGGATACCGGCAAAAATCAATTTCCTCGCACCAAAATAAAGGGTCACATCATAATGCAAAGTCAAAAAATACAATGCAAAACATCCCCCCGGGTGCATCATTGCTACTAAATCAAAGGAATCAAATGAAAAAATTGGAAAAATTCAAAATTCCAGACCAAACGACATCTGATTTTCTTAAGGAACGCGAAGCTTTGCCACCTCCACGACCAGATACACCAGTCAGCTTGGATGACGATACTCCAGAATTTAAACATTCTGTTGATATATCAGCTTGCGTTATGGGCTCAAATAATATTCATTTGGAAGCAGACAAAGTTTTTATAAACAAATTAAAAGAGCAATTGGAGGACACATCATCGCCAAATTTGGATATTGATATTATTCCTGGGAACAAGAAAAGGACGCTATCAGAAGTACTAAATGTTATAGGAACAGTTGAAAACGATAATACTCTATGCCTGGATAACGACTCAGACTCTGAATCAACTTCAAGTTCAACGGCTTACAAGGATTCACCCTCGAATCAGAGGAGCAATTATCAGCCCGTAATGCACAGTGACCATAGTTATACGAGAAGTAAAGGGGGTGTGGACATCATAGGACTGGAGACTCCCTCAGACTCAGGTGAGATAGCGTTTGTTTATTTTCTTATATTTTCATTTTCACTACATAAATAACATATAAACATGACACGAATTAGGATTTTATTAAAAGATTTACAAAGAGCCAACAAAATTTTCGGTAGAGTTTCTAATATCGAGCTACGCCTGCATTAGTCAGTCGCCTGCCTTTTCGAAATCGATATGAACACGCGCTAGGTTTTCCCACTCGCGTTCATATAAAATAAAATATCAGCAGCGATGTGACACAGCAGCAGCAGCAGCAGCAGCAGTGGAGGTTGCCAGCAGGGGCGAGTGTGGCGCAAGAAACTTTTATGCCGTCTGGTGCTGCTTGTGCGCATGAGAAGAAGTAGTGATTGCTTTATTTCCCGAAGTGGTTAGCAATTCTCTTCTTTCCGCTGAAAAAAAAATAAATAAATTTACTCGATTGGATATGGCTGTGGCCGCAGTGTACCGCAGATCCAAGAATCCACCTTTTCATACAGCAGAGCTATGCTAACCTCATTGATGCTAAAGGCTTGAGAGTGTGGGAAACTCGCCTTTTAAGATAGTGATCATAATTAGGCGAGTGTAGTAGGGATGACGTCATTAGGCGAGGTTTCCGACCGTCGGATGTGTATGCGCAGTAGGCAGCATTTGGCGGGAAACGGGTAGATGTAGAGTCTCTTCAATAATTCGCAAATGGTTTGACGAAATAGTAGAGGTAGAGCTAAATATTTCCTATGAGACACTCAGGTCATGCAATGCGTTCTTAAAAATACAAATAACTCTGTAGCTAAGCTCGGAGCTATTAAACTCTGGATTAACAACCTGATTGAAGGCCACGGCCGAAATGAAGAAGTCTAGCTCGGTATTGGGTTGAGAATTTGTAGGAAGCTTTACCATGCGGCTTCAGCTCAGCGAGCGCCCAGTCAATGGACACACGTGTAAATACTCTCAAGGTCACTCAGTTTGATGATCCCTTTATATAAAAGGCATATAAGACACACCCAGAGGTTGAATTAAGGGATGCGGAGCTTTTTATTGCCGGCCAGGGCTTTACTGCATAGGGTTGCTAAAGTGGCCGATGGTTGGTACATAAGGGGAGTAAGCTTTCCATGACGATACAAAAAGTACGCGATTCTTTGGCCCCGTCGTCTCGACAGAAAATTATTGTTCTCTGCAGACATGCGACGTTGTACTGCAGCAAGTTTCTTTTAGTGGTAAGGGGATGCCAATGGCATGGTAATTGAAGGGACTATGTCTGCAAGGGGATTTAATGCAGACAGAAAAATGGACAGTAAGAAAATTCAAAGAAGTTGGGCTCATTACTAATTAGACATGGCAATAGTATTTCATTAGCATCAGCCGTTGAGCAACATTTTTTTAATTGTTGAATTTCAAATATTTTTTTTATTGTACACATGTACGAATGGTATAACAAATTCGTGTTTTTTTTAATGGAATTTTAATTTTAGAAATTAATTCAATTTTTTTTTTTGTATTTGCTACTTTTCATGTATTGCCTTAATGCGCATTATCGCCCCCTTTTAGTAAAGCTTTTGTTAAATATATTCCTCTAGATTAAAGGTAATATCTTCCAATACCTTAAATTAACTTAAATCTAAGAACATGTTGCCATGCGGAAAACTTGATACCAATTTATATTGTATTTTTAACTTAGCGACACTTGGATGTGTGGGATTTAAAGATATTTCTAAAAAAAGAACAGCAGCTGAAGAAGGCAAAGTGTTTTATGCTGGAAGTTCGTGTGAATAGAATGAAATGGTGCATCGAACTTTCTGTACTCGCCAGACAATTTATTTAAGACGTCTAAAAAAAATTAGAATATTGAGCAAACTATTAGTATGTCTATAATTTTTAATATTTCCAGTATTAAGTACTAAAGACTTCTATACTTAAATTAAATGTTTAGTTAATATTTTGAAAATTTATTGATTAATAATGATTTTAAACTAGAAATATTGTTAGAAATTGATCGTGCCAATCGGTGTGTAAAATCGCATCAACCATAATTCACTGAAAACATTTATATATTGCTTTTAATTTTTCTCTTTATTAAGTAGAAATATTTACTATTCTAGATGAAGAAATCGATGTAGTTTCAATTGGAGACAAGAAACTTCCAACAAATCCCTCTGACAAAGAAAGGCGAGTTATCCAAAGTAAAGTTGCTCATAAAATCTCTACACGAATGGTAAAAATGCCTTGCGGCATTAGGACAATCCCACCAAGACGGAGAGGTTCTTTTGATCCATCGTATTCTATCTCAGCTTTAGCCTCCCAATCAAAATCGGTGGTAATGAAACATTCGCATCAAACACCCATTGTACATACAAACGGTGGATATTCAAGCATAGTTAACAAATATGTTCACACCGGTAGTAGAAAACGCAACACTGCTAATGCTTATAAAGACGAATATATTCCGCCAAGTAAGCGTTATCGCAATAAAAATAAAAGATCATCGATTAAGAAGCATTTTGACGCGGATGAAGCTGATACTATTGAGAAGAGGAACCTGCATAACGATATGGAACGTCAGAGACGTATAGGCTTGAAGAATTTATTTGAAGCTTTGAAAAAACAAATTCCAAGTATAAAAGATAAAGAGCGTGCACCTAAAGTGAATATATTGCGGGAGGCGGCTAAACTTTGTGAGCAAATGACCAGAGAAGATCGATACCTTACAGCACAGAAACTTCAACTAGAGGTCCAGCTGCAGCGAAGGCAAACCCAGTTAAAGTCCTCTAGGAGTATTGAGTAAGAAATAGTCGTAAAAAATTCAAAGTTGTACTCCGTCTAAGTTTCCTTTTCATATATAAATAGTTGTAGCGGTTAATAAGTAAGTACTAGTCAGAAGTTATGTCTTCTGGCTGTTAACTGTCGATTTAATAAGATGATTAGTAAGTTTAGGGTAGCGAACGCCTATGAATATTTTCTGTATATGAGTATGAAATTGATGAATTATGAAAATGCTAACATAAACTTAATTTTGAAGAATATCTAGATGTGTAAGATAAAGCGAATTATGATCTATAAGGTAAAGTTCGTTGTAAAATTCTTATACTCGATAAATTTTTAGGGAATGCGTATATATGGAAACTGCTGTAGTATAATATTTCAATGTGACAGTCTGTCAACGATTTGTGCATAGATTGGTAATTACCCTAAATAGCATATAATTTATAAATTGTTATGAAAATTCATACAGCAGGTGTAATAGGGTCTAGTCTGAATGGGGGTCACAAAAGGCTGATATTTTCATTATTAACGGTGGGGTATATACGATTTCAAAAGTGGTTCTGTTTCCCTTTATCCCAAGGAGTTAAATTCAATATAAAATGTAGCTTTGAGTATGGAAATTTATTAGAAACAAACTCACACTAGAAAAAGTGGTTTTGACTGAAATTTAAATTGGATTTTAAACCCATTTGAAATATATGTATATATGATCCAATTTAAATTGAATCGTGTAAAATTATTAACCACATGAATTTTATGACAATATAAGAGTTTTTTTAAAAAAATGTTTTTTAATTTCTCTAACGAGAATTTTTTTCAAACCATTTACGACTACATACATATTAGCAAGTTATTTTCAAGACAAGACATTATTGCACTAATATAAAGTTGATTTTTATTGCCCTTGGAGAATGTTTATGTGCAAGAGCAATTGTTTTCTCTTGCTTAATTTGTTGAAAATATTTTATCTTGAACTTTTCCAATGCGTGCATTTCATGCTTTTTCATTTAAAATTAAATAGCTAAAATCAACCTCTTCACTTGAAGCTACTTATCAGACAATGAGCCTCTTAATTATCCTGTTTAATATTCACAGTACAAATTGTCATTTAAGCTAGCAAAGGAAGTATTTCACGGAGTAAAATATAGGAATATGTAATCTAAAAGCTGGAAGCAGGTCTTCCAATAACCGGTGGCTAATGGTGGGACAGAAATCACATTGTAGTGTTGTAAAAACGAAAAAGAGAAGTGACTCTGGCTCTGTGCACTTTTATAAATGTACAGTTATATTTTTTAGATACATATATATGATATTTGTACAATCAATGCAAGTAATATTAAACTATTGAATACATTGAATTTTAAGGTCGGGTAGTGGTAGTGTCTGCCATTTGGCGATTATTGGCCCCTTCTATTATTAATTATGTGAAGTATATTACCCATTAGCTGTAGTGTGTGAATAATTATAATAATTATCTGACTATTAACAGCAACACAGAATTTGAAGATCATATTAAGAATATTTATATATTCTGGGGACTATTTTTTAATACGAGCATAGATCATATTAGTGACTATAAATAAAGAGTGTCTCAATAATTCACTATAAAATTAGGCGTACGCACTAATCCACACACTAGGAATCGCTGATTTGTTATAGGGTTATATTCGTGGGAAGAGAAGCGAAGTGGAACTCTGCTATTTATTATTTTCGATAGCTTTATACGTTAAAAGGTTTGTGTTCTCCCAAAATAAATAACACGAACAGTGTGGTCTAAAAGCAACTATAGAACAACTCAAACCACCTACTTGCAAGGAGCATCTTTGTGTTCGATGAGTATCGTTATTAACTATATACACTTAAGAATACTGAATTCTAGTAATCCACTATGGCAAATTCATGGTTACGTTTTTTTTTAAATAAGTTTAAGTCTATGGAGCGCCTAATGCAAAATATACATTTAACTTTTTGTAAATAAACTTTGATTTTTATTAGTTTTCGTTATGTTAATTTTGATTCAATTTTGTTACTCTTTTGTGCTCTTATGTTTACCCAATTAACAATGAATTACAGCTCACTTTACGTTTCAAGCAGAAAACCAAGTTGTGTAAACCTCGGAGGGCACTTCAAATTTAAATATCAGAGTACTTAGTTCTCAATAATATGATTATTTCAAAATTCACCACCCAACTAAAATAGAAGCTGCGAAATAATGAGTGTGCCTTTGAGCTGAAAAATAATTTTCTTTTTCAGTTCGATAATTAATTATTTTAACTACCGAAATTACTGTCTAATTTTAGGAAGTATTGTAGAGGAAGTGTTCAGAATATAATTCTTTTACATTTAATATTTTTTTTTTTATATCATTAATTTTGTACATATTTTTATTGTTATACCTCGCAGAATTAAACATCTGAATTGTTTGTTATACATTTTTACTTTTCAAAAAATATTAAAAAAAAATAAAGAAATATATCCAATGCTAAAATTATTTTGGTTTTATTCCGCAGTGAATTGCTTGCAATGTCCAAACTAAATATCAACTTCCTTTTATGTAATTTTTCAGGTGAAAGGCACATTCATATTTGCGAGTTGAAATATTGCAAAATTGTATAAGGAAGTGAGTACTTCTAATTTTTGTTAAGTTTTGCGGCATTAAATTTCATTTGGACAACTCATTTCGTGTTTTATTCATATTATTGATAAACCTCTCTATTAAAAGACTGATTCCGAAAAACCCCACCACCTATGAATGATGAAAGTAACAAGAGAAACTTTTAATATTTATTAATTTATTACTTAATCATCTACATTATTTACAACCGACATGCAATAATTACTATGTGCTGTAAAATTGGTGAACTTTTTGCTTTGCGTTCTTCACTAAATTTTGTACGGAGACAGTAATCGGACCCTCTTTTATGCTGCCTCTTAAAAGTGTCTGTTAGAGGTGTGTTCCTTCGTTTTTTAGGTTTTCTTTTAATATTAGCCCAATATTTTTTGATTGGTCTTAATTCCGGACAATTTGGAGGATTCGCTTGTTTTGGTACTACAGGTATGTATTGTGCATCGTAGAAATATCTCGCTTTCTTGGTGTAATGGCAAGTTGCAAATCCGGCCAAAAGAAAGCTGACGCATCATGCTTTCTAAAGAATGGAAGAAGACGCTTCTGAAGTCACTCCTTAACATATGCACCCGTGGTGATTATGCCTGTTGTAACGAAAGGTTAAGATTTCTGACCACGTACATATTGCTTGACAAACTAAATATTTAACGGAAAATTTCATGCATTGACGATTCTTAAACTTTGGATCTGCGTCACACCTCTTCTTTGCCGCATAAAATTCCCTGTCCTGGAAGTTGATTGATGTCCGCTTTCACGTAAGCTTAATCATCCATAATGCAGCAGTCGAATTTCGTTAGAAAATTTTCATATTGTACAAAATCCGCCTCCTAGATTTTGTAACTGGGTTCTTTTCTGATGTTCTGTCCGGTGTTTTCTGAACATGGAATCTTCGTAAGCCTTCTCTTCTTTTAATTCGATGGAGCAGATGATGATCCAACTTTGTCAGCCACATATTTCAACGACAAGTTAGGATTTCGTTTAAAGTTGGCCAATTTTTGGTCTGCCAATTTTTGTTCGCCAATTTTTGGTCTGCCGAACCAGATTTCCCTCCCGACCCTGACTTCTTCTGGGCACTACAAGGTTCCCGAAATTTACTGAGCACACATTTTGGATGGTCGTCTTCGGGATTTTCAACTTTTTAGCTGAGTCCCTTTGCGACATATTCGGATTTTCCATATGTGTGGAAACAATTAATTGGCGACGTACTTTTAGGCTGGCATCAATCTTCACTACAAGCTACAAGAGCTTTGCACACCCTTTTATAGTTGCAAGGCTACTTGCGCTCCCGAATTTTGTTTACCTGGGGGTGAGTAGTGGGAGCGGATAGGTGGTCAGGGTATCCGCACTCTATGTGATCTTGATAAATAAAACAACGGAAGCTATAGTGATAGTTCAAATGAAAGAATCTTAACTGGTTCAAAAATTTAATATATTAGGGGTAAGTAGTAAATTGATTCGAATTTTTTAACAAATAGAATAAAAACATTTTGTTGTTAATCATTTAGAAATCTTTATCCTAATAAAGGCAAAATAAGATTCAACGTAAGGTAAAGGTAAGATTGGTTTAGTAGAGGTTAGCTTTGCTGTCTGTTTTGAAGATAACTACTTTTTTGTAACGCTTTACATTATCAGGATATATTTTTCATCTCGAGTGACGATCCTGGATAGAAATGGATCGCTTAGTCTATGTAATCGAAAAGCAATGAAGTTTTGCTTATCAACAATTTTTGATGGCCTCGGAAAACATTGGTCTGCAAAATGTTTATATGTCTTAAACATTTTCTGACTGATTTTAAAGATTTATTTTTTCTGTAGATTATGAATGCAAACACGAAAATGTTTCATTACATCACATTTTCGAGAAACATTGGGTTGAGAAGTGAAAACTTCTTAAATACAACGGTGGTGGTCAAAATAATAGGCACGAACAATGGAAGTACATAGCTTCATTAATACAATTCGTTTATTAACACTTCTCATTTCGTTTATCTCGCTTTACCGTTACTTATTCCAGTGTTCACACCTATTATTTTGACCACCACTATACAAACATACATATATATATCTATAAAATCAGATGCATATTTATAAACTTGTAATTTGCTTACGAAATAACTTTTTCAAGAACCTTGTCCTAAATCCTGTGAAATAAATAAACTGGGGTCATAGAAGGAGGATTATCATGAAAAACTTTTGGCGAAATTCTGATAGACCTAACAAATAACCAATGATTTTAAAACTTCACCAACAACTGATCGTTTACTAAGAGGTCTATCAAAAAGATCGAAACCACTAGGAGGAAATCAGCTGAACCAACGTTGATATTTTTTTTGGACCTTCAATCTTCATGGGTAAGACATTTCCCTTATTATTTCTGTTACATTACTAAAAAGTCGTCAAAAAAATTGAAATTATGGTGCTCTGACCTCAAATAAAAACCGACTGGTGCTTCCGAATTTTCGATTCCGATTTATGGTAGATGGAAATTTGTTGTATAATTATAATTAACTTATATTAAAACTTACGACTCAACGGAAGTCTTTTATGATCCACAAATTTTATTGATCATTATTTTGAGAAGGCTCAAGGTTTTTGAATTATTCCTACCTTAACGGGAGGGCCTCTAACTCTTTAATTTTGAAGTTGATCGGTTAGTTTTTGTCTGAAAGGCATCTAGATGAAATTTAATTTGGAGGCTCGAAATCCCTCAAGTCATTTCTTGTGTGTTTCTGTAAAAATGAAGGACATTTAAAATAACAAGAAAAAAAAAACCTCAAAACTACATATGGGAGTGTTGAACTTCAGCACCTTTTAAGTTCGTTAAATCAAAGAACATTAGCAAAAATTTGAAATTAATTGATTAATCGGTAATTTAATTATTCGATTATTGCACTCATCTAATTAATCTGTAACTAAAACAATTTGAGCATTTTGAATAAATTTTGATTTGTTATTTAATTTTCCGTTAATCAAGTTAATAAGTACGGAGGTACCTCAATATGATCATGTGTAATTAGTGAGGAATCGAATACAATAAATAGAGATACAGATTGAGGAAATGTTTAGGTTTTTATTTATTTAATTAACATAGGAACCTACTCTAAACACCGCAGCTCGGGAATCGGGCCCATATGGCGCTGTTTAGGATTTTAACATAAAGTTCTTCCCTTAAGTAGAGACGAATAAAACAAATTTTCTTACACACAAACCTCCCCAAAACTTTTTCAACGCTGCTGCAAAAGAGCACCCCTAACCGTGCGAAGTCAACGAGCGCCCATGCTACTTCGCTCTTTCCCTCTCGTTGATTAAAGTCGCATTTCTTTTTCTATGGGCACCCCCGTTTTTACTACGCTCACGTACAGGACTTTTACACGATACAGCATTTCCTTAGGCTTTGTATTTAAAGTTTTTTTGTTCTAAATGTTTTGATGTTCAGTGACAGCAGACAGTTCGATATCGTTGTGACATTTGCTCTTAAAATGCTGAGGAAAATTCCGCTTGTTGTTATTTTCGGTTCTACCGGAACGGGGAAGACGAAACTATCAATAGAATTAGCGGAACGCTTCGGCGGTGAGATTATTAGTGCAGATTCTATGCAGGTAAATAAATGGTCTTTTTACATTGCAGAGACGACGTGAGGTTGTCTCGTTCGGCGCACGAGGCTATTCGGCCGGTGCACTTTCAACAAAATTTACAAAGTTTTGTGAGAAGTACGCATATTAAGTAGATTTCATGTCATCGTTTTTGCTTTGGATTTAACCCTTCCCGCTTCACGAAACTAAGTCCTAGTCGACTTTTAGTCGGGGAGCCCTTAACCAAAATTTCGTATCATCACGGCATGGCTTAATCCATGAAAAATATTTAGTTTTAACTAAAATAAATAAATTTTTTCCTTGCAGCAAAGTCTCGAAGTGTTGTGAAAGGGGTGAAAACTCATTTTCAGTAGATCAAAAACATCGATGTCATTTAGTTGCAGCCAGTCAGTTCTTGATAGAATTTAGTTAAACAAATAAAACATCACGAATTTATCAAGAACTGACATTTAATGCGCTGCAAACCATTGATAACATCCTTATCAGTTGTTGAAAAAAAGGGCTTGATAGAATTACAGCGGCACGGATGAAACCTTCATCAAATGATTCCTTAGGCTCTCAACCCTCCATTATAGGAAACCGAATCGAGTCGCATCTCATGTGCTCTTCATTGGAGCCGCCACGCGCGCAACTCGAGACGTCAATAGTTCGCTTCGCTCGCAGCATCCAGTACTTGGTATACACGGAATGTATATAGCATCCTACCATCTTTCTTTCGTCACATTTGAAATTGCAAATACTATTATTATTTTTGAAGGCCAAAGCCCCGTTAGTGGAGTAGATGATTCGCTACCCTAAGGAAAGTCAGAAGGTCACCCACACAAGAATTACGGACCTTAATCGAGCTTAAAAACTTACTGCAAGGCTGAAAATGTCAGTGATCATTTTCCCAACCCTTTGTGAGCATTATGAATCATCTGAAGTAGGAAACAGACGTGCTCCTATAACACATCGGTGTACATCATATTCAGGGAAATATAAACTTCAGTTCATCTTCTCATGCATCAATTTGCAGCTTTTATCGTTTCCACTTTGGCAAATATTGCGATTTTAATGAGAGCATTCATTTCAAAGGTATCATGCACGTTACAGCACGATTTCGATCTTTCGTAGCTGACGCAGTTAACTAATATGAAATGGTGTCCGGCAAGCTAATTCGTATTTTGAGCAAACAGTATAATTTTATCTTACCCTAAATTTATTATCTGCACATTCGTAACTCTAACTAATTTTTAAAGGATTGAGTTTAAAACAAGGAAGCTATTATTAAATAGCTATCTGGGGGCACAGTAGACGAGCGAACGAGCGGGGAACACTGTCGTACCTTTTCTTGAAGTGACTGCGTATTAGGTAGATTTCATATGAAATACTACATATTGCAGCGTAGGTATATGATGAAAAGATTACCGAAAATGAATGATGCCAAAACTCGTTTTAGAGGTCGTAGACTTCAAAAATAAAATTTATTTGTAACGAAATTTGTTGACACGATAGAGGCCGTATTTCTTAATCGATTTTGATCAAATTTCACCTGTACGTTTATTCCGCCAATATCGGCTAAGTTCGTAAATGGGAGGAGTCGGTCAAGGGGGTGGGAATATAGGGCCTACCTAAATTATTTAAAAATGGTTTGGACCCCAAATATTACGTATTTCTTAACCGCTATTGACCAAGCTTAACATACACATTGACAGCATATATGTAGTTCTAAGTCATGTTGCAAAATGTTGGCGATCGAGCAAAGGGGTGAAGAGCTAAATTAGTTTCCTAAAAGTGATTTTGTTACAGCGATTGCTGCTGCATTTCTTTCGTAAAATGCCGTTGTGTCCCACAGTACAACACTTATTCGACGTGATTTCACGTCGCTGTCCGCGAAAGGTTTTTAAATGATTATTCTTCTTACGTAGCCTAGAAATGATGTTTTCAAATGAGTTCATATCAGAACTTTACTTTCAAATTATTTAGAAATGCTGCAAAAAATCAGACATCAATTTTCATTCAGTTTGTCCCTGGTGTTTTCACGAAGAATAAACTAAAACAGAAAATTTAAACCTCAAATATATGCTTCCACACTTTTACATACTTTAAGATTCTTGGGTGTGTTTTTATAAATCGTCTGTAAATTTCGTGTTAACCACCTTATGGACATGGCGTAGGTCACATTGAAAAGTAGACACTTTGGGGTTTCTACTGATTAACCGAATTTTATCTCACTCTCAAATTTATTAGTTATTATAATAAATGTTTTAAAATCCTTAAGGAGAAGGTGTTGGGCCTCATGTTTTAAGACTCTAGTATCTAGTAATATGAAAGTAAATTTGTTTATTCTATCATACATTAATTAATTGCAGGTGTACAAAAACTTAGATGTCGTAACCGCAAAGGCCACAACAGCCGAACAGGCAAGGGTTCCTCATCATCTTCTAAGTGTATGTTCATCTGCAGAGCCATTTACTGTTGTTCACTTTCGTAATGCGGCTTTGCCAATTGTATCCTTTAAAAAATTTAAAAAGGTTTTCTGAAATTCTATATTACGCAGCTTTTTTACTTGAAGGAAATTTAATTAAAAGTATAGAGAAGAATATCGAAATATCTCTAAAATAATAGAATAAAATACACAATGCATACATAAATGGGTTCAATCAATAGATCCACTGAGCAGTCTTGTCATTAGTGTATAATATTTATTATTATGGTTTTAAAGTTTATATCTAGAATTTAAAAAATAGATATCGTTAATTTTCCTTTCAAAATTATCTTGAAGATTGATAATTTATTATCCAATAATAAGATTCCAATTATAGTTGGTGGTACAAATTATTACATAGAGAGCTTGCTTTGGGATTTTGTTCTTGGTTCACCACAAGACGAAACACCTTTTCATGTTTTTAATGAAGTAATAGAATTTAAAGCATATGAAGAGCGATATGTGTAATTTAATTTATTTGTAGGCAAATGAATATATGTTTGAAAAACTTCCATTAGATGAGTTGTACAATCGGCTCAGAGAAGTTGACCCCCTTACAGCTAAAAGGACTCATCCAAATAACAAGAGGAAACTTGCAAGGTAAAAAAAATATTTAATTCTTGTTTAAGTTCATTTGTATGTCATTTTAATTGTAATATAAAAAAGTGAAAATATCCATTTTCAAAACAGAGATCATTATATATATAGTTCAAAATCAGTTTTTAATGTGTGTGATTATTCTAAGTGAAGCGTTTCTGAATCTATAAGTTCATGGAATCCTTAACAAATAGCTTTTGCTGTGTGCAGTATCAACTCCAACCCAACATAGTATACAAATAGCGCTTGTGGACACAAATTAAATTTTTTGTGACCATGTTTGAGGCTGCAGTTTGAACGCAAAGAATGAAACTATTTTATCGTTTTAAAATTACAGAAGAACAAATTTAAAAAAATGTTTAGGGGTAGAATAAGACATTTCTATAGTATTTTTCCTCCAGATTATAAATCCCCAAACGAAGGTTCTAAATTGACTACCGATTGCAATCATAATAGAGTTAAAAAAGTACAAAACGTCGCATTTTAGTAATTTTTGAAAACTAATTAAAAAACAAAGATTATTTACAACAATTTTACGGACAAATTTTAAAATTTGTTTGAATTTATGTATGTATGTTATGTATATAATATCTGAACATTCAACTTCTTGTTTAAGTCACGCTCTTAGAACAATCTCCTTTAGAAGTGATCTGCCATTTGTTCGGTCACAAAGCAGGTGTTCACCTGCGTAATAGTTGACAACAAACAACAGTAACAAAACCAAAAACAGTTTTATGAGAGAAATTTAAAGATTTGCTAATCTACACGTGTTAACCATTATCTTTGTTTGTTTAAATGTTTTGCCTATTTCTTCAAATTAGATAGAACATCTGAATTTTATCACAAAGAAATCCGACTATGGTTCGAGAAAAACAGAGTTAAAAAGTACATAAGACCATAGTTTGGAAAAAAATCATTCACTAAATATTTCAAAATATTTTAAATATTTTTGTATTTTTATTTTAGCTATGATTTAAACAACATTATAAACCCCTGGATTAATCCATTATTTTGTAATAATTTTCCAAATGTAGTCAAAATATGGTCTTTTGTAGTTTTTAACCTAATTTTCATTTACGAATTCGTAATCTACGGAAAAAGCTATAGAATCGGAAAAAAAGTTGGTGTTGACCAGTGTTTTAGAAGTCAAAAAAATTCAAAATATATTATATTATTTGATTGGTACAATTTTGTGTGAATATGATTAAAAGAAACAAAGGAATTATTATATAATTGTGCTTCAAATATCATAAATAACAGGAAGAACGTAAATTTCCGCTTCTTTAATTTAATTTAATATTAATATTTTTGAAAGTATTTACGACAGAGCCGACACCTGGTGCCGGTCTGCTTATCGTTTTATTTATTTACACTTGAATACATATCGCGAAAAGCATTTCCATTGAAATGCTTTGATTACTTAATTGATTAACGTGTTTGTGAAAGTCATTCATTTCAATATTTCAACTACTCGTGTACTCGTGTCCATAAGTAAAGTAAATACGATTACATTAAGATTAGGAAAACGTGCGCAATACTTACTTGAAAAGTTCACATGATATATTTTTACCTTAAAACCGCAGATTAGAATCGTGAAGTGAAGCACTTTGAATTGAACAAATTTTATTTATGTTTTGTGGCGCTAGCATACGTAAGCGTTGTAAAAAATAAAAAACTAAGCCTTTATGATAAAAACTTTTTAATCGTTATATCAAATTGAAATATAGTAAGTGATAAGAAAACTTTTTCTTTCTGGGCGTGTGAATATTTACGAATTTTACTAATGTATGAGGAGAATTAAAAAAATTGCTTACAAAATATGAACTTATAAAGTTTAGTTTATCCGGAAGTTAGCACTGCAAATTTGCACAGTGATTCTACTTGATGCAATCAACGTCATAAAGAGGCGCCTTGTTAGATACACTTGAGTTATGAAATTCAAAGAAATTAGAATTGCTACGAGCAGACGTTTGGATGATGCTTGAGTAGAGCTCAAACGGAAGCAAGATAATACAATTTTTATTTTATGCAATTTAAGTTCATACGTATATGGAACTTTTAATTGGCGGTTAATGATGAAACAGCATTATCGGTAAAAAATTCAAAAATGGTACCTGTACTGTAGAAAATGTTCTGAAACCCCTTAGATGTGAGCTTCTATGTATGAAGATCGGTATTAAACTTCGGTAATTTTTCCATCTCAAGCGAACATCGGTCTAATGGTAAAGTTCCGTTTTTTTAACTGAAAGTATAAATCAAAGCTGTACCCAAATTTAAAATGGCGGATTTAAAATAGTAACTTTTTGATACTAAATTTTACTAAAACCTCATAAAGTACCAGGTTTTTGGTATCGCTAAAGAGATTATAAAATTTAAAATAGCTTTCATTCCGGAATTCTCCGTTTCTATTTACAGTATAATATTGAAGCCGGTTCTATTATTTTAGAATAGTTTTACTATGCAACCGTTGTACGATTAATAGAACAAATCGTATGCATCTATTCGACAGTTGCTAGTCTTTTACGATTCAAAATGTTTAGTTTTATGGCGAAAAAAACCTGCTGTGTGATTGTAGCGCGAATTCGATTGTACGATTTTTTCCGTAGATTACGAATTCGTATATGAAAATGCTCAATCAGCTCTTTGCGAGAAAAATAGAGGTAAACATACAAAAGATCGTCTTACGGCAATTTGAGAAGGCGGCGCCGGGAGGTCACTTCCGGCATAAAATACCTAGGTATGCTTTCTTAGCTTTTGGCTTAGTTCATGTCCTGAAAATATAAAACTGATTCCAAAATCTATAATTTTTACTCCCTCTAGCTGCTTAATGCTTCAAATTTGATACTAATGTCTGTCAAGCGGCTTTTAGCATTTGGGGCCTATCACGTGAAGCGGACAGCCCAAAAATTAATGTTTATTTAAATTTCTGATTCAGGACATTTCCTGGATATCTCAATATTGCCCGTTTCTACCAATCTAAATAACACAGATATTTATTTATACTTTATATGCAAAGAATCTGAATATTTTTTGAAGTTTCTAAAAAGAAAATCCGTCCAGCCATTTTACCTGAAATGTACCGGGCATGTCCGCCGAATTCACTAAGACAAAATACATAAAGTAAAAGGAGTTAAATGAGGTGGACAAGGTAAAGAGTAAAAAGAAACCGAGGATCGAGGGTTTTTATTAAGTTTTCCAATCTAGATCCGTCTAACAGCGACTTTTGGACATAATCACTTCATGGTCAATGTTCAAATTCTTTGGGCAGGATGTTGCTCTCTGCCGATTTTCAGAGATTTACTTTTATTATTCATTTCATAACATCTGATCTTGATTCTAATGTCTTAGCAACATGTCGTTTGGCTACTTAACATTATAAGATCTAAATGGGGCAAAATTGAAATGTGCGCTGCGGTTTTCCTCATTGCGTAAGCTATATGATTAAATATATCGCCAGCAATATCTTAAGCTAAATCGGAATTCTTCAGCTACCAATTGTTGAGCCAACTACGCATTTTTATCTGAAGTAATTGGCATCAAGCGGCATGTGTCGTGATTCAGTTCTGACATATGGATTAAATGAAAAAAACTGGGTCTGTTATCGTTTTCTGATAAAAATAAATTCAAATGTAAAGAATGTGAGATCGCTGGGTCTCTAAGAGCGCCAAGAGTTCAAAGCTGCGTGCACAGTTGCACCGTGAGATCACCGCCGCCGCCGCCGCCGTCGCCGGCAGCAGTCTCGTCTCAGCGTGCGATTCGCGGAAAACTCGTTAATAAGAAGAGCCGCGGAGCTTTCTCGGAAGAAGGGAGAAGCCGCGCAGCTAGGGGCATAGCACTCGCCGGAGTCTGCCCGGGTTACTATGAAATTCATTCACATGACTCACGTCAATTCAGCCCCGGCCCTGCTCCCGCCTTCCGGTCGGCACATAGCCATGCTTTTTTGTGCCAATTCACACGAATGAGATGTCGACCGCGATCGCCACATTTCTTGGGTATTCCTCCGCCGATTTTTGGCGCGAAACTCAAGACCACTGTTTATTATTTTCAAGGGGCTTTCGCTGGAGGCGCGTGTGTGATAATCGCGATTCGCAGATAGCACTCCGCAAACAGGAAAGGAGCTCGCTAGTCGCTTTCCCAACTAAACTCAAACTTATACATATTAATGTTTATGGCGAGGTGGAACAAAGGAGCCGGTGATTGCACTTTTACTCGGAGTGGGTTCACGGATTAACCGTGTCGACGACTCCTCGATCTGTAACGCACTTCCACCTGTTTTGACTCTGCGCTTAACCTTGAAACTTTTGCTCTGCAACAATTACTTTAACTACATTTTTTTGCCAGGCTTTGCTTTTTACCATGCTTAGAACTTAGGAAAAAGTTGAGGTGAATGGATCTTCATTTGGAATTATTTAAACCTCCTTTAACCTTCTGCGATTGAGGCAGTTATTATATTATTATTATTTTACTCAGGTGATGCAATCGATGTAGTTTTTCTACGTGTTTTTTAAATTAATAGTCCAGTCAAAATAGACATTCAACTTTGGAATTATTCGTATAGAACTGAAAATTGGTACAGACCTTAAATACATCATCACAAATGAAATGTCAAGACTCAAGAGTGTTCATCGACCTGTTACGGTTAAAATTCTTATTCAAGGTCAAAGGTTAAAAAAATCGATTTTCGAATATATCTCCTAAACGGTAAGTTTTATTGTAAAAATACTTTATGCAAAGTTTGTAGATTATGCGATTCTTTACAAAAAAGATCTAAATACGTTTTTTCCTGCGAATTATCATTAATGAGATATCGCAATTTTAAAAATGAGAATTCATATTCTGCATTGGCAATTTTATTTTACGTAGTTTACTCTGTACGCATAATTCAAGATCTATTATGTTCAATCTTGATCAAGCAGTTTTCTATTGATTAAAAAAAATGGTTGTATGGTTTATCATATCAGAATTAATAATATTTAAATGTTACTTTAATAGTCACATCTTCTTCTTCGCGTACTAGTCCCGGGCTTCCGGCCCATATGACGGTTACTCATCGGCATCTCCAATGTGGTCCTTGTCATTTTTTGTTTTTTGTGGAATATACGTACTTCAAAAAAATGCAAAACAACAATTAATTTTTTGCCAGCAAAAATATGACGAATTCAAATTTTTTGTTACTGTTATGAGATGTTATGAATTTTTATTACTATTGTTATGTTTTTGTATTAAGTAAGGAAAGTCGAATTATAAAATGTGTGCTTTATTACGTTAAGCTCTAAAATAAATTTGTTATAAACAAAAATCGAAAATTATAAATTTGTTGCAAATGTTTCAGCCAATACTGTACATATGTTATTTATCCGGTTCTTGATCGAAGATCTACTTAAATAGTTCCACAATATTCTAAAAGAGGCGGTGGTGTCGAATTTCGTTTCGCAAATGTTGCCGCCCTGACATTCTGATTGGAATTTTAAACTGACAGAAAAGCCAAGGCAGGGAATCGTTACTTAATTTATCACATCATCCTCTCCAAATTATGAATTCGCTTTTAATTCAAAGCAGAATTGCTTTTCGCTCGGCGTTCTCCGCAAACAGACAGAATTCTCAAATTGTTAAACAGGCAGATATACCAACTTTTAAATCACAACGAATCGCTAACCCAGATCATTCTCAAAATTTTGTCATTTTGAAGTTAAAAAAAAAAATAAGGTGTTTCGCTAACTTCACATAAAGTTAGCGGAGCACCTACATAAGAATTAAAAAAAATAAAATCAGATATGAATTTGCCGTTTTTTTGTAGTAAACGATTGGTTATAAGCATTTTGTTCTAAATATGAAGCTGTTTCCGAACAAATGCAAAACTCACTTCCAAAAGCAATGTCACACCCTCAGTACCACGGGCCTCAATAATGCAATATTAATGAGCATTTTTAGCAGTTTCGCACTTGAGTGATTAATTCCTGCCCCGATAAAATATCGATTTTTCAATAAACAAATGTGTTTGAGCCTGCATCTTGTTAACTTTTATCGGACCCAAGCCCAAATGTTTCTTAACAAATAAAAACGTGGAGCGACAAATTCGGAATTGGCACGATTAATTCAAGCAGACCTAGCGGCTAATTCCTGCACGATAAAAAATAGATTTTTCAATAAACAAATAGTTTTGAGCGCGTGTCTTGCTAACTTTTATTGGCGCCAAGCATAAATGTTTTCTAAGAAATAGAAATGAGGAGCAACAAATTCGAGATTCGGGGAAATGAAACTAGCAGACTCAAACTTGACCAGATTCTTAAAAACCAGTGGTTATCATTCGAAAATGAAAACCAATTTTTCAAGCTAATTACAATTCAAAGTGCTGTTGTAGGACAAGGAGACCTTTTTTTTTTTAAGTTTCCTTTGCTTTCTCCCGTGCAAAATTGATCCCAAGCTCGCCGAGAGCGTTGAAAAGATATACCAAAAAATCTCCAGAAGCAAAGAGAACTGAAATTTGGTGAACATAAAATTTAAGTAAATAGGTTAGATTATTTACCCAGGTTATGGGAAAACAAATTCTTATGAAATCTGGAAGTCAACACCCTAAACCGTATGTACATCAACGAAGAAAACGCGACAGCAAAAGTTTATTTCTCTAGGAGGTGGGGTAGCCGAAAGACACATTAAAATGCACCACCGTAAACCATATTCCAAAAATAAACATTTCAAATTCGCAAGTTGTCCCACATAGAGCCTGTCCCTATTCATTCGGTGAGGTAGGCAATGGTTGCGGACAGACCTTGACCTGCACATCATAAATGCTTTCTTGTCACCCATTTTAGTAAATAAACATTTGATGAGCTGATCAGAAAATATGTACATATTTATATAAATGTGCAAAGAAATGAAATGCGCTAATGTGCGTTGTTTACCATTTTTCCAACCATGAATTTGGAAAAGAAAAACACAAACACTATACGGAGCGAAATTCTGTTGGGTGGTTTAGCGGGAATTTGGAAAGCAAATTTTTGAGGTAGGGTCTTTTTTGAAATTTTTTTGCAGGGAATATATTGGGGAAAGGGTTCAAAGATCAAGCTCGTGGGGGTCTATCATTTAAAATTTAGAATTGAGAATTGGCTAAGCGTGGAAAAAAGTGGCGAAAAAGCGGGCCCACGAAACGAGCGCTTGCATGTATTGTGACGTCATAGGGCCGTGAGGGAAGAACGCTCGTGTGCGCCCCGCCGCGCCGGGCGGCGGCAGGATCTGCTGATCACGCAACGGGTGCGTGATGGCTGGGTTTGTGTGGGAAATTCTGACGTCACAAGTCGGTCAGGCTCGATTTGTGAGTGGTTGCCGCTATGCGAGGCATCGAGCGAACGACTTCTGGGTAATTCCTGGGATCGCACTGAAAAAGTGAATTTCTGTTTGAATTTAAATATGTACAGTGGGTGATCAAGCAATTGGAACGCATGGAAATATTATAGACATTTCGATTTTAAACTTTTCTGCAATAAAAACTATTGTATCTCTAACTACGTCACTTTTTTATTAATATGTATTGATATAATAGTGGGTACATAATATGTATTATAACAAGGCCCCCTTTCTTTAATACTTAGTGCATTCCCCCTTTGCCTTAATGGCTCCCTCCTTTGATAAGAGTCAAAATTGTTTTATTTTCTCATATATGAATGTACACACCCTGAAAATGTTGGTTATTTTCCAATGACAACAATGTCGACAAAAAATTAACGGTGTAAATAAAGAAATTCACAAACTAAATATTTATTTTTCGCCACCTTTACTTGTCCAAATATCACTGCGAACTGATATCACAGATAATTTTAACTCCTGAACCACGATTATAGCGGTGCTTCTGAGGGTTAACATGCCGTTAGCTTTGAAGAACTCTGTGACGAATCTCTCGAAAAAAGAATAAAGTACACCCTCATTACTCAAATGCAGAGCTGGGCGAATTGGGATATATAAATGTAACAAATTTGCGGAGCGTTCCAATTGTTTAACCACCCACTGTATGTATTTGCATGCCATGAGCAACAATCGCTGAAAACATATTTTTATTAAAAGTTGTATGAAACTGGGGCGAAGGAGGTTCATAATCTTTGTAATGATCTTGCGTATAAAAGAAAATTGAAAAAATTATGTTGAGTGGTTTAGCCGGAATTTGAAAAAAAAAATCTGAGGTAGGATCTTTTTTAAAATGTTTTCGCGGGGAAAGGGGCAATGGAAAATGTTGGGGAAAGGATCCAAAGATTGAGCTCATGCGGAGCTATCTTTTAAAATTATAGGATGAAGATGAGCTGAAAGACGGCTGAGCACGGAGCGTAGGAAAGCGCTAGGAAAAAATTAGCTATTGAAAAAGTGGCGAAAATGCGGCCTCGCGGCACCTTCGCTAAACGAATTGCCTGTGGGTAGGTAGATTATCTGGGCTTTCTAATGAATTTTATGGGTTTGGATCGGTTTTAGAGATTGAAGAAAAATAGCAAAAAATAGAAGACATGTTGGAGAACCGTACAAAATTCGAATGGTGACATTCCGTTAAAAATTTGAATTTTGCATTTGTTTGGAAACAACTTCATATTTAGAATAAAGTGCTTATCGTGTACGACAAAACAACGGCAAATTCATAGCTGATTTGTTTTTTATTTCTTATTTTTTATGTGAGTTCTCAGCTAAGTTTATGATAAACACCTTATATTTTTCAAAAATTCAAAACGACAAAATTTCAATTTTCACAACTAATTAGCGGATAAAAAACGGAGAGTCGATTCGCGAATGTTGTTGGGCTAACTTCATGTACATACCAGAGCCGGTATCCGATGAAAAAAACGCACCTAATAAGTCCACCCTATAGGTAAAGGGGTTTGTTCTTTCGAATTCCGGCGTTATTTTTGAGCTACCACCACTCTTAAAATTAAAACATCCATGGACAAACGTATGAAAAAACTTTTTTTAATTGCTTAAAAACTCAGTTCTTTTGATGTAAAATTTGTAAAATCAACAACAATTTTTGCGTATACCAAAATATGGTTGAATAACTAATCCCTCTTAAGGGGTGAAAAGAGGATAATTTTCCGAAAAACCAAAAAATCATTATGTCGAAATGACTATACCTTTACCTATAGTGAAGTTATTTTTCCTCTAGTTTTCCAAAAACACATTTTTTTTTCAAGTGTCCATATGTATGAACATACATACATATTAGCTCCGGCGTTATTGAGTTAAGAACCTCAATTTCTAAAGATCGCAATTTTATATTAGACAAAACCTATTTGACTTCATATTCATAATAAATTTAAACAATAGAGAAGTTTTATCAAAAAATATTATTTTTTACATTACCTACCAGTTATAGGCTGAGTATTTTTTAAATAATACCAAGTAATGCTGAGTTATGCCAGGTAATGTCAAGTAATGAATCAAATTATTATATTACTAGCTGACTGACGCGTACCCGTCGTTGCCCGGCCGCAACTATCCCTATAATAAAGCTAAACTTTAATAAAAATATGACGTTGCTGATTTCAAATTTGTCAAATGTTACTCAGGAGGTTATGCGCAACATGCCCATAGAAGCTCAACCCAGTTCGATATTTCCCCTCTCTCTCCTAATGAGAGAATGGTAATCCATTCCAAGAATAATGCATTATTTTAAAGCACTGATAATATCCTAGTTTGTCTTATCAGGCCCTGATATAATCTTCTGATTCCGGTCCTCATTTATCTTGTCCGGCCTTGATGAGGTATGATTCCAGCTTTTTAGGGTCAACTCCAATTTATCTGTTCAAGTTTTGATGTAATCTCCTGATTAGCTTCTATTTAAGGTTATTAAATACCAATTACTTTTGACAGTCGGATGAAAAATATTATAATTTTTGGCAGTAAGAAAAACCGGAAAGGTAATTATGCATTTTTTTTTTTTTTTATTAATAATAAATACATATTTATTTAGATAGTTTATAATGGAACACGCCAGTGATGGAGAACATTTAGGAAATAAATTGGTTCATTAAATTAAGCTGACCAATAAAAATAATAATAATAAAACTTAAAAAATAGCCTGATCAGTGCTTAATAAAATAGCCTAACCCGGTCCCAATTAAATTACCCAATCCGATCCAAATATACTTTCTTAATCAGGGCCTGATGCGGTAGTCTGGGAACGACTAGAGCTGCCATTCGGCTGCGTTCCGGACCAGAAGTGGCGTTACATCTGTCTGACCTACTCTAGCCCTAGTGTTTTTAGGATTCCGTAGCCAAATGGCAAAAAACGGAACCCTTATGGATTCGTCATGTCTGTCTGTCTGTCTGGCTGTGTGTCCGTCCGTGTGTCACAGCCACTTTTTTCCAAAACTATAAGAACTATACTGTTGAAACTTGGTATAAGTAGATGTATTCTGTGAACCGCATTAAGATTTTCACACAAAAATAGAAAAAAAACAATAAATTTTGGGGGTTCCCCATACTTAGAACTGAAACTCAAAAATTTTTTTTCATCAAACCCATACGTGTGGGGTATTTATGGATAGGTCTTCAAAAATGATATTGAGGTTTCTAATATCATTTTTTTCTAAACTGAATAGTTTGCGCGAGAGACACTTCCCAAGTGGTAAAATGTGTGTCCCCCCCTGTAACTTCTAAAATAAGAGAATGATAAAACTAAAAAAAATATATGATGTACATTACCATGCAAACTTCCACCGAAAATTGGTTTGAACGAGATCTAGTAAGTAGTTTTTTTTTAATACGTCATAAATCGTAAACCGCAATTTACCTTTCATTCAATCAACTCAAATATAAAAAAAAAAACATTTAATTTCATAAACATAAACCTTATGCATAAACCGTGAACCATTATTTTCTAATAATAAATCTGTAATAGGTGCCTAAGTAAATAATAATTATAATTCGCGCGGGGCGTGGCTTGTTTTATAATTCAAATTTAATAGATAATTATAAAGTATAACGATACGGAACCCTCAAGGCGTGAGTTCTACTCGCACTTGTCCGTCTTTTTTTTATAGTTGGGAATTTAAAAAAAGAGTAATAACGCGAATCCCCGGATGATACGCCGATTCATTGTGCGCCACGGCTTCTTTTCTGATATTAAGTTGGAAAAAGTACACAAAAGTATCGCTTCTTGGTTGATTTTGAAAAATATTACTTTTTGTAGAAACTAAAATAGCTATTTATTAAATGGTTAATAAATTTAAAATAATTTTCTCTTTTACCGTGGTGTCCTTTTTTAAAAGACTCATTTCTAATCTTAACGATCATTAATTAAAATAATAAAGGAAGCAAATAATGGGATATCACTGAAAGTTTGTCAAATAAGATAAATTTATCGTATTATCAGCTTTAATTAATTCATATGGCGACAAAATATTTTGATTAGATCAAAGTGGCGAATATTTTTGCCCATAACATATGAAGTACAGTTATAATTTTTTTGGTCTGCCAATCAGTGTAAACAGAGGGTGTAATATGTTGAGCGTGATATCGCAGTATTATAAATGTGGTTGAAAGATAAAAAACGAAAGCATATTTACACAAACTCGAAGGTATTATATAATTAAAAATTTTCTTAGAACAGTTTAAGGTAAACCACAGAGAGTGGTAAACTTATAAATAATCGTAATAATATAATTCCGCTGAAAAATTCCGGAAAAACCTCGAATAATTGCCTTGCGTGCCTCCGATAACACGTACTTGAATGATAAAAGTAAAAGAAATTGCATTTCGTGCATTTTCTCACTGATGAATTTTATGGCATCGTTAGATCAATCATAGTTTAGTTCTGTAGGCGAAAAACTACTGTTCGCTTGAAAAAGCTACATTTTCAAAAACGGCACAGCAATGATATTTTATCTAATCGCTTAAGATTCTATATAATTATAAGGTCTCATATAGTCTCTACACCAGAATCATTTATTTCTAATTATTTTTAAATTAACTTTTAATTTTCGGACAAACATTGGTAGTGGTGAAAAGTGATTGCAATTAAAAATAACATTAAATATATATTACACATTTTCCTCCTTCTGAAGGGGAAATAGGTTTTTGAAGACTTTTTTCGTAGATTTCGAAACTGAATTTTCCATTTTCGAGGAACCGGCGAATATCTGCAAATGTTTTAAAAAAGACAGATTCGTAAACGGACGCAGCAATTTTTTTTCTTTTGACTTCCATCATGCGGAACTGGAAATTCCCAAAATAAAACGTTTATTTATGTATAAATCAAAAATTGTATTTTAATAAAAATTCGAAAACGCACTAAAAATCGATATCTCAATTTACGATAAGCGATATAAATAATAATAATCTGAGTTCTACTTTGAATGAAAATTATCAGGAGTATACTTACAATAGATAACTTTTATATAAATAAAAGAGAAAGTTTTTCATTCAAAATAAAGTTAGAGTACGCAGTAAGAAATACTTAAGCCGAAGATTTACTAGCACTTCACCGCTTTTTTTAAATATATGATATAAGAATTACGACATCAAACAATCATAACTTTGTTGTTTACTTTTGAATTAGAAAGTTTGGTTTTTAAAATATAGTCTTAAGTTTGTTTGCAGTCGAGCAGATTAGAAAAAATCCCGTCGAATCCATTCGGTGGCTTTTACGTGAATTGTTATGTTGACATAAATAGTATCTTTTACGAATATAATACTTGATATTAATAATTGTAGTAGTTGATATAAACGTTTTGCAAAAAGATGTTTGTGTTCCGATTTAAATCATTTGAAATAAAAAAAAGAAATTGTGTATTCTTATATAATATGTCATATACTTTAGTCTGAACTCTGACGGAACGATTTTAGGAAATACATATAGATTTGCAGCTAAATGGCGGACGTTTAAAAATAAATGAGACGATTTTTCATGGGAAAAATGACACTGATTTTGAAAATGTAATTCTTAGAAAAACGCAGTTAAAATTTTATATGTCGTTCTATACCGCCGTAAGCGGTTTTCTGGAAAATCAGGAAACGTCGGGGAATTCCAGGAAATTTTCCTTGAAATCAGGGAATTTTTCATGCGTAGTATTAAAATTATTTTCTTGTAAAAGTCCCGTGGGAGAAAGAAAGAATTTAATTATTAATCGGTTAATTAATTATCGGTTTAAAGAAATAGAATATCATACTAAACCTAAAACTTTAAGCGTTTTTCACGAAATCATTTTTTTAAAATTTCTTGTTTGCATTATTTGGAAAACTTGAGAAAGTCGGGGAAATTGGGTCTTGAGGAAAAGTGACACTCTGTTATAACTCCGCGGATTTTTTATCGGATCAACTTTAAGTTTTCCAAGAAAGTGAATACTATTAGAAACTAATCTACGGCTATGCGTGGTCCCTCAATGAAACCGAAAAGTAAATAAATTTTCTCATTTTCTCCCTTTGCAACGCGTCTATTGCAGAGCAAATGAGGGTTACAATTGTTTTACTCTTTCACGTACCCTCGTATAGAGACAAAACACGTCAAGTGGGCACCCCGAAAAATCACTATGTCATCGATTTTGATGAAACATAGATCAAATTAATGCCTATACAAATATTAAACATAGCCCCAAAAAATTTTGCGAAATTTCAATTTTTATTGTTTTTACGGATGTTTAAAAATTTTGATCATTTTTAATTAAATAATTAATTTCTCGGCCACTTTTCAACGAAACGTTATGAAAATTTTATGAGAGATTTTTCGAGGTTTATATTTTCAAATGAAATGAACAATTTTCGTAATTTTATTTATTTATGTATTTATTTATAATAATTAAATAAACAATTGAATTTTTAATAACTTTCTCATAAGTACTTCGATTATTTCGTAACATAACACAAAATGTTCCTCGGACCTTAAACTAAAAGAATACGAAAAAAAATTTAACTCCCCGATAGTCGTTTGTTTACAAACATCGATACATTATTAGGCTGCATACAAGACGCAACCGTCTTGTATGCGTCTTGTATGCAGCCTAGTAATGTATCGATGTTTGTAAACAAACGACTATCGGGGAGTTAAATTTTTTTTCGTATTCTTTTAGTTTTAGGTCCGAGGAACATTTTGTGTTTTGTTACGAAATAATCGAAGTATGAGAAAGTTATTAAAAATTCAATTGTTTATTTAATTATTATAAATAAATAAAATTACGAAAATTGTTCATTTCATTTGAAAATATAAACCTCGAAAAATCTCTCATAAAATTTTCATAACGTTTCGTTGAAAAGTGGACGAGAAATAATTTTTTAATTAAAAATTATCAATATTTTTAAATATCCGTAAAAACAATAAAAATTGAAATTTCGCAAAATTTTTTGGGGCTATGTTTAGTATTTGTATAGGCATTAATTTGATCTATGTTTCATCAAAATCGATGACATAGGGGCCGTCCTTAAATTACGTAACGCTAAATTCGATGATTTTTGATACCCCCCCACCCCCCTGTAACGGATCCGTAACGGGAAACCAAACCCCCCCTGAAAAATTACGTAACACGCTAAACCCCCCCCCCCCCCATCTTATATTAAGACTGTCAAATTTTCTAAAAGCGATTAAACATAGAACAATAGAAAGTTCTTTTATGATAATGGTTAGAAATAGATACAAATATTTTTACACAGAACATTCGAATTTCATAGATCCCACATAATTATCCTTTTTGTGTAGAATTCTTTGTATCTATTTTTAACCATTTATCATTTACAAATGACCATTTTCTGGAAAATTCTGTTCTTTCCACGGTAAAAATTTTTACAATGCGATTATACTAAAATATATTTTTCCCTTATGAGCTGAAAAAATATTTTTGGCGTTACGTAACTTTTAAAAAGACACCCCCTCACCCCCCTGTAACGCTTCATAACGCTGCTACAGACCCCCTCCCCCCCCTCCGAGCGTTACGTAATTTAAGGACGGTCCCATAGTGATTTTTCGGGGTGCCCACTTGACGTGTTTTGTCTCATAGCGCTTTATTAATATAGTTTCAAATATTTTTTTTTTTTTTATAGAGCCCTAGAAGTTTATCATAAGTGGGGCGTCTCATTGAGTACAATTCTCGCTGAGCAGAGAAGTCAACCTGGCGGCAATCGATTGGGTGGACCCTTACGCTATCAACACGTTATTTTATTTTCGCTGCAGTGCGACCAGGTTTGTAACTACCTTTTCTAAATAATATTTAATTGGTATAAGTAATAAATACCAAAATAATGCTAGTTTGCTATCTACACAGTTTAAAATCTGATGTTTCTACTGAATGATGCCTAATCTAACTAACTTTAAATGGTGCAAATCTGGATGTAATAAAAACTTTTAAATCACGTCACCTCTGTTCTCCTTTCTTATGACGTGTTCGGCTTGGGACGGGACCACCCATTCTACTTTCAAGCTTCCTCAGCTCAATTACCCTTTTTTGGGGTCATTGCACGGCATTTGACTTGCTTTTTAGAGTCCATTTTATTCTATTGGAATTATTAAGAAATTACTTTTTGTTATCTATAATCTTTATATGTATTTCTTAAAGTGATTTTCTAATAATTGCGTTTTATCTCAATATGACTCTACCTTTACATAAGCTAAAATGTTTGCCAACTTTTCCTGGCCAATCTCCAATTTGATTAAACAAGTGTACTTCGACGTGGCTGCAAAAGAAAAGAGTAAGGCATCACAATCAGAAAGTGACCCTTCGAGTTATATATACTATATATATATATATATATTTATATATATGTAAGATGTGGGCCTGGCACGTGATAACTGAGATACAACCTCGTTGCAGAATTGCCCCAAGAACATGGGAAAAATATAAGAAATTAAAGCGATGTAACCAAACGTCAATGACTCGTGCGATGAGCCACTGAAGCTCGGTTACGAATTCCAGGCGAACCGCTTTTAAGAGCAGGACGGTTTTTATACAATCAAAATTTTCGAGTTCCCAGTTAAAATCTCCTTTCACTTTGCATTCCATCTATCTGAAATTGCATTGAACCTGATCTTGAATGGAATGCTAATTTGCAGTGTGTTTTGATGCCCCCCATTTGAGCAACTTCTTTGAGAGGCAAACTTTTAATGAAAATGTTCGAGTAATAAATATTTAAAATGATACATGTAATAATGATAACGAAAACTAGATTACATACAATGAACAATTAAATGTGAACCTTAGTTTGGATTAAAAGAGGTTTTTTAAGAGCATACCTTTTTATTTGGGTCGCCACGCTGTCTAGGCTTTTTGATTACTTCTTTTAAAATCTGAAAAATTGTGCAAGTATAGGATTGCTTTCATTTCGTGTGTTCTTCAGGGAGAACATTTAAGAATTCGATGGAAGTTTCTGGTAGATATATTAGTTTTTTCTTTCGAATTCTTCGTTAAAAAGCTTGGAATTTTTCAAGTTTCAGTTTGGTGACTAATATTTCTTTTCAGTGGAGATTTTCACCAAGAAAATTAATTAAATTACTCCGCAGACCTGATTTACTTTAGAAGCTGCCGCCGTCTAGATTCGTTTCTGAACAATTTGGTATCTGTCCTCAAATTATTCCAGCATGTGTTGGTTTCGTCTGAACTATCAAGATTAAATTTCTTGTCATTACTTTTAAATAAATTTCCGTTGGAAAATATTGACGTCATTTTTTTCAAAATTACCGTGGTAAAGTAAGTGTTTATATTGGCTTCTGCAAACTTAATTTAGTCAATTACATGTCGATCGCTCAGCAAAAATAATTTATGTCACACTATGAATATACGACTGATTTTCTAAGCAGTTTCTCTAACACCTCTCCTTTACGATTTTCAATCTTTTTCAAACTCAGTCAAACTTTTTTCCCTTGCAAAATATTATTTTAAATAAATGAATCATGTCCGAATAGTTCAATTTATCTTAAAGAAAATATTAAGTAAAATTTAAAACTTCTCTTCTTTGAGTGGATTTATAATTTTGCAACAGAGTACATATTTCCTTTTGCAACATGAATGCTTCTACTATTGAGTTTTGAGGATTTATTTAAAATGTTGTAATAAAAGTCATCAATCGATTAAAGTTATCTATTAACATTACGCCATACGGGTTTTATAGGCTCGTGATTTTTGGGGTCCCTAGCAAACATGCGGGACAATTCGAGGCAATAAATATCAAAAATCTAAACCATTTTGCAAATTCACTCGTTTGCTCCGAGCGTCTACATATGTGAGTTGTTGAATATCGTTGTATCGTCAAGAAAGACTAGATCTGTAGATTTTCTTAATGTAAAGTTATTTTTATCGTGACAGGAAATTCTTAACAGTGTATGTGTCCGGGTCCGTTCATTTGGTAGAGATGTTTCTCCAAAACCTTATTTGTGATTACCCTCTCAAGTATTTTAGCTAAGGTATTTATTATGCTGATGAGTCGGTAGCTATAGAAGGATCACACGATAAGTTGGCGGGATTTAATATCGGGAAAGTACTGAAGTTTTAGATATTTCTCCAACTACTTTCATAAAAGGAATATAAAAATAAATCCAAATAAATCACAAGCTATGTTTTTCACATTAAGGAAAAAATCTCTTTTCTTTCTAACGTAAACTGCTGAGTGGGCATTATATTATTATTTTTAAATAAATATTATAGAAAATTTAGTTCACACAAATTTTCAACAAACTGTTATTTTTCAGGAAATACTGAATAATCGGCTGAATCAAAGAGTGGATTGTATGCTGGAACAAGGTCTTTTGCAAGAAGTAAGGAATTTTTACGAAAATGCGAATGTTCAATCAGGGTATATATTCTAAAAATTTTAGAGTATCTGTATATCAACATAAAAGTTTCATATTTATTAATGTAGGTCGAACACATTTACGAAAGGAATATTACAAACTATTGGCTTAAAAGAATTTTTCCCCTATTTGCAAAAATTTAACAGGGAACAGGACGTTGAAATTTTGGAATTTCTGCAAAAAAGATCATTTGTGCTTTCAGGTATGTAGGTATTTAAAAATTTGTAAAATCCTTATTTAGTTCAAATGTGTTTTTAGATGAAAAATTAGACGATGAACCAGAAGGCCTGGATTTATTGAGGATGTGTTTAAAGGATTTGAAATTAGTTACCCAAAGATATTCTAAAAAACAAATCAAATGGGTTAAAAACAGATTTTTAGGCAGCAAAGACAGACATATTCCGCCTTTATATGCTCTAAATACTACGAGTGTTGCCGAATGGAATGAAAACGTTTACTTACCAGCTGTAGATGTTATAGAATCTTACATCTATGAAAGGACTCCGAAATTAGAGCCTTTGTCGACAATTGAACATCCAAGTGAAGGAATGGACGAAGATGTGAATGAAATTAATATTTAACACCATCTGTTTTTATTGACTAGTTTTTCTTATAGACCTCTTTCTACTGCGATATCTGCAAAAGACATTTCGTTGGAGAGTATCAGTGGAACTTGCATTTAAAGTCAAATAAGCATAAACGAGTAAAAGATGGTCAACGTCGAAAAAAGAATCGAGAAAACTCTGAATTAAACACTAAATAGACTTTATTTTTACTTTAATACAGTAAGTGAACAGTCCACGAAATGTACAAACGAGTTTGTAACACACAACATTTACTAGAATAAAATATTTTATGATGTATGAGTTGTTGAAATAATCAGTTGCAATAGCTCAACTGTATTCATATCCACAGTGAGAAAATTATTGTCAGTATCAATTGCATTACACAATTTTAACCTCTTAACATTGCGAACACATTTAAATTACTATAATTACATGTTCGTGAAATATTAACAATTTCTTCAAGTATACATACATACAATCCACAGCAATAGGACCATGGTATTAGGTATTTTACATTTTACATCTTTTACGTTGTATTGCTTAATTAATTTTTATCTCCAATTTTGAATTTCAGGCTAGTTAGGCATCGACAGATTGTCGGCACCCCAAGCAAAGATATGTAAATAAGATATGTTCTCTAGTGTTAAAAAAAGGAAATTTTTGTTCAAAATTATTTCCGCGATAAAAATAATCTTAAAAGTAATATACATACTTTGAATTTAATCGTTTCAGCTTGGGTTGCAAAAAAATACAAACTTGCAAAATATAATATCATTGATTCTATGTTAGAACACAAAAAGAGGCTTATGCCAGTGTATAGCACATTGCCCTCGCATTTCTTACAGTACGTTTTGATAATTTAGACGCTTAAATCTCGGTGGTTTATCTATTGACTCTATATTTATATTATTTTACACTTTTACCGTCGTTTGTATTACTCCTCCTCCTCAAGGGCTTTTTCCGGCAGGCCATACGAAGGGCAGCACATGCCTTCGGTTCCATCAGAATTATAGCAAAAGAATAATCTTTCAAGCTCGGTTGGTTCATGCGGCACAATTCCATGAACTTCTTTCAACTCAGTGGAGGGGAACCAGGCAGGCTCTGTGTCCTCCAGTATGTTCATGCCAATTAACCTGCGTAACAAATAAAAGTGATTTAGTTAGTTAATTAATAATATTTGCATGTATCAAAATCACTTTTACAAGCTGTCTCATTTGTATAATAATAATAAGCGACATTTGTAATTGAAAGCTTGGCGCAATTTTCTTTCTGTTCCGCTCAGTTAACAAGAAATACCAGTTTTAGTTTTTTTTTTAAATATTCAGTGCTCTCATCAATTGTTTCGGTCACAACTTTGAAACCGTTTTCGAAACACAGGGTAATAACTACTATACAATATTATATTTACTAAAGATATGCGAAAAAAGCTCCTTGAAAACAAAATATGTATGTATTATTGTAAAAGTAAACTAACGAGGAAACCGCCCGAAGTGTGCCCTCCCAATCTTGACATGTTGTTCTTCATCAATATCTAAGAGACATATTTTTTATTTTTGGCGCATAAAATTTTCTAGCCCACCAACTTTTACGGGAAAGATATTCGAATAAGTGAACTGGAAAGTATGTAATCTTCATGGTGAATGAAAATGCAATTATACTTTGATTTTAAAAGAAACAAAATCACCAAAAGTTGTAGAGGCTCAAAATTGCTAGAAGTTACAAAATGTATCCCTTTACTCTGGTCCTTTTTATCCGACTGCTCCAGAAGAAGGGCGCAGGCAGGACGAACAAAAGATACAATATATTTTGGTTGTTGGTTTATATTATATATTTATATTTATATAACGATGCAATGGCATATGCAAGGTCTATTTGCACCAAAGCGAGAATATCCATCTATCACATTAAAGTGCATGCAACTTTAAGTGGTAAAGACACGTAGATTTTGATAAAGAATAGCATAATTAAAAGAAAAACAGAATCGGAGAATTTCCGTAATACAATTAATATTCATTTGACTACTTTTAGTTTTTTTGGAAGGTTGAAATTGTAATGAAATGTTGGTCGGATAATATTTTGCAGACAATGTAGTTTTTGAGCTTAAAATCATTTGATTGTCAAAAATGGTTTCGGATAAACTTGCTTTTGGGCTACAAACAGGGTCTTCTTAGGCTACTTAAAATGTTTATAATTTACCTGCAAAATGCCACGATCGGTATCCAAAGAATTGATACAAATATTAAGCAGCCCGCTAACACTAAGCACCAGTGAGGCCAGTCCATCGTCTCCGCGACTCCTTTTGTCGAATTCCAAGCAGGGTAGCTGCTACCGTTGGTTAGGAGCTCAATGAAAGAAGCGATTAAAATTATTATCATGGCAATCGGAGACAAATATTTCCAGCAAAACATCCAGTACATGGACGGTCGAGATCCGGTCATAAGTTCAATATCATCGGCAAATCTGCTCAGAGAGGTAATTATTTAATTCATGTTGGTAAAAATGTATCAAGTTTCGTACCTTCTAATGCCGTAAACGTAACTTACAGATAAACATTCAAATAATGCTATTATAAGAAGAGGAAAATTTCCTGCGAAGCTATCCATGAGTTGAAATATATAACTTCCTGCACCGTGAGCGAAACACATTGATAGCATGCAGCAGGAAAAGCACAAGCCCTGCGTTTTAAGTATAATTATTTAAGTTAGTACAATAATTTTTATTAACTACTTTATTTATACCCCTATAATGTACTCCTTCGGTAAGTTTGGAAAGAGTTTCATATCGACAAGGGAGGTGACAACTCCTTCTATCGTCCCGAATTGGGAATCTATTCCCAAGGTGAACAGCATAAGGAAGAATAAAATAGCCCATATATGAGATCCAGGGAATTGATTTATCGCCTCGGTGAAGATTATGAACGCCAAACCAGTTCCAGAAGCACTCTATAATTTAATAATTAAATGATTATACATTTTCACACAAGTTCACTATTCTTACATTAGCCAGCTCCTTCTGTAAGTCGCATTCTGTTATATCTGTTTTATTCTTTGAAATTGCAATTTCCCTCTCCACTAAACACCGATCAAAAGTCGCATGTGCTTTAAAACCAATCACGGAAAACACAACGACTCCAGCAAACATCGAAGTTCCGCAATTAGTAAGAGAAACTAAAATTGCATCTCGGTAGCAATTGTTGTTCGCCGGGTTATAGGAGCTGAAAATGTTTTAATAATTCATAAACATATTTATCGATGATTTATAGTATGCATTTTTTCATTTTGCTGTTTGCCTGAGTGAGAAGATTTTTCGTAAATTTAACCGTTCAAAAGTTACAAAAGAGTTGTTGATCACTCCGTGCAGTCTCCCACACGTACATACAATCATTACATTTATCATATAATATAATACAAAAATATAACATAATAAAAACTAATAATGTGATTTAATAATGATTAATAATAATTAATTAACCAGTAATGATTAATATTAATAACAATTTAGTTTCTAATTGCGAGTATCAAGTCTTGTGATCCAAAAAACTTCTTTGACGCGCAGACAGCAAATTGTCTCAGCTAATTTGGTAGTCAATATTTTGAAAAAGTTCGCCGTTTTCGAGGTATTTACAAATAATATTATTTTATAATAGAATTCCAAAACCAATATACAAAAATATATACAAAAATTTAGCCTGTTACAAATTATGTCTAACATTGGATACCGTTATGTCTTTTTTTCCCAGATTATTCCGTTAATTAACAAATATTTGTATAAAAGTGACTATTTACATATTTCAAAATTTTTGTATTTGTTCCAACTTGTTAGAATCTTTGAATTTTATTCATTTTCAGACTTTACAAAAAGTAGCGGCTAATTATTCACGCAAATTGGCTGTAAAATTCTTATTTTTGATATAAAGTTAGCTATTTACATAACCAAAATTTAATTTAAAATGTATGTCTTACAAATCCATAGCAAAACGAGATATTTTACGAGCTAATTTGTGACTATTCTCTTTTGCTTCAAAATGGAGCTATTTACATTCTATGGCTATAGGTGATGAAACCTTTATGCAACCTAGCAATTTGCTAAAACTAGTTATTTAAGCCAAAGTAATAGATAATTTACAAAGTTAATAACGAGCCTTAATTGTATTAATTTTTGAGAAAATTCGTTATTTTTGGAAATTTGAAACTTTTATAACTCTACAATAAAACTAAAGTTTTTTGAGATAATTGGTCAATAAATTCATGAAAGAAATGTCTCACGAAAGGCCGTCCTTATAAAGCTCAAGGATGTGTTGCTATTAATTTAAAAAAATCTTTTAGCCATATAAGATCAAAAAACGAATTTAAATGACTGTTCAACAGATATTATTCTCCTAGTTGGTGCAGAGTTCTAAAGCTTCTTGATTTATATATTTATATACAATAAATAAAAATCTTACCTGAAAGCAATAAGGCCTCCAAATGCCAGACCCAAAGAAAAAAATATCTGGGTCCCAGCTTCCAGCCAAACAACTGGTTCGAGCAATGTTTCCCATCTTGGAGTAAATAGATGTAATATCCCATCAGAAGCACCTAAATATATAAAAAATAACATATGCAATTTAGTGGATCATTAATTTTATTTATTTTACCTTTTAACGTAATTCCCCTTACGAAGAATATGATGAGGACGATGTAAGGGAATATGGCGGTAATGTACACAATTTTGCCGGATGAAGTTATTCCTTGAACCATGCATATGTAAACTAGGAACCAGGAGATGATTAATGCCAAGGCCATGTTATAATTGAATGTTTCGGGCTCATCTACACTCGGAGAGCACATCAAAGTGGAACGGTACCAATAAAATTGCGTTGGCGAGGAGGCCACACATTCAGGCTCATAGTCATAAGTGAAATTGGAATAAAGTCGAGTGGGGCACTCTGCCCAAGGCAGCGGAGACTCAAAGCTATGCAGGAAATAAATCAGACACCAAGCAATGATAGTGTTGTAATACAAAGCAACAATATAGCTGACTACTGCTGAGGATATTCCAATGCCACCTAAGAATGGAGAAACCTAAAATTGAATATGTTTAGTACGAGAAAACTTTGCAACGATTCGCAAAAAGTACTTGGCTCCAAACTCCTATAGCACCTTTCCGCAGTCGCTGACCAATTGCCAATTCTAGATAAAAGATCGGGATCCCCTGTACCGCGAGCATAATGAAGTATGGCACCAAAAAGGCACCACCGCCATTTTTCTGCGCCAAATACGGGAAGCGCCAGACATTGCCCAAACCAACAGCATAACTAAAAAAAATATGTGCCATATAATTAAAATTCCTTGAATTTAGAATCTTATAACTCTATTCCTTGTCAATTAGTAATGGGAATCAGCAATGCAATTACCGAAGTAATTGAAAATAATTGCTTTGGAATTAAAAATAGATTTGTTTTTGTTTTACTTGTTTATATTAAAAATACGAATTCTTAGATCCAAGTATCCTTTTAAATTTCATTAAAATGGTAACTGCCTTATTGATTTCCATTACTGATTGAAAATAAATGAAATTTGAGGGAGAAGATCTAATAAGATTTAAAAGCCTCAGATTATTTTTACCCTATAGTTGCTAGTAAAAACATAAGTTTATTATCCCAGCTCTCTCGCTCATCTTCTGGTTTGTCTTGAACCATTTCATCTGCAGCAACTTGCGGTATTTGTGCATCTTCAAGAAAATGCTTGCCTCCCTTAGTTTCAGGGGACACATCGGGAATAAATGCCTGATTTGTGGCACCGTAGAGAGGCGAATTAGATCCATTATGCTCTGCTCGCACCAAGCGTCCCTTTAATTCCTTAAAACAATAAGATATTTGCAATTAAACTTTAAAATTGTTGAAGTTGAACTACTTATGATTGCTGTATGTATTTAAGTACATATATAATATTGTAATTAGGGTATTATTTGGATATATTTCACAAATTAAATAATGTGCAAAAATCACATTAAGTAAAGGTACCTGTGAGTCCGTCCACTTGTACATTTAAGTGTAAATCGTTCAAAAAGTACAAAACTTAGGAGTTTATTTCGCGAAAAAAATTAATGAGTTTATTTAAAAAGGGTATCATTATTACATCAAGATTACCTTTTATGGAGAAGGAAAAATAATACAAATTGGTTTGGTTACTTTTTTTACAACAAAATTGCAACAATCTACAAAAATGTTTAAACATTTAATTGTATCATATTAAGCCAATAGAAAAACAACCTGTGGCTGCTGTTTTCAGCGTATGAAAAACCCGAAATCTTTAGTATCTAGTTGTAATTTCAAAAATTTATATTTTTTTTTTAAATTCAGGTGTTCATAATCTTAGGCTTACATAGGTACTGTTATGATATAATAACTCACAACTTAAAATTGTCGAAAATGCCTCGCCTTTAAATAAAATGAAATGGGGTATCGGATTACAAATGATGCAATAATATAAAATTTAGTACGATTTAAACTACATAAATATTTAATAAACTAAAAGTTAGACAAATCTAAAATCCGACTACAAGAGGGAAACTACCGTAGTTTTACCAACAAATCACGCAAAACATCTGCAAGTTAAGTCGTTAAATAGTATTTTTTCGTTATTCTGAATAAAAAATGGGATTGATCTTGGAATCCAAAAGATCCAGGTCACCCAGGTTTGATCCGGTTAGACCCACTTTTTGGGTGGAATATGAAATTTATGAATAAATGAGCGGTTTAATGTGCCCCCATATTTTATTATCACAGGTCTAAACTCTGAATTCTGCAAATGTAAAAATGTTTGGGTATTCTAAAAATAAAAATTTCTGTAATCAGGCTTCAAGCTCCATGAAAAAAGAAAAAAGTGGCATGAAAAATTACACATAACTGGCTTTTTCTGCAATGAATACTCCATTTTCGTGAAAAGAAAATCACATAAAACTTAGAATTCAACAGTATAGACGGCCACAATTATAAACCAAACGAATAATTGGTCATTGTAATTGCTTAATCGCAACGAATTAAATCACAAAGGCATAATATGGGATTAATCATGATGACTAATCGTAAGTTGGACATTGGCAACCGGAATACATTTTTTTTTCTTTTGGGTTCGACGATTTGATATGATTTCGATATGACAAATATCGAATGATTATTCGATTAATCGATTATTGTAGCTATTTGTTTAATAGTCATCCTGATAACTAATTGAAATGTGTGCCGTCAAAAATTCCAATTTATTTCTTTTGTGAAAATAATCCAATGTCTAGTATTTGGCAGTCCGCTATCTTGAAACTATTCATCCGATTGTCACCACAATGAACAGGTCTAGGAGTCAGTCTTTATTAAGGTGAGCTTTTTCTTCTTATTTCAACGACAAAATATCCCCACAATATCCAAATTGCCCACGACAAAATATCCCATTACAAAAGCCATACTTGCGTGTTTTTACTGATTCATACGAATAATTCCGAATTCCAGGTTTGAAAAGATAAGAATATTAGCTTAAATATGTACCAAAAGAAAATGAAAAGTGTTAAATTTACAAGTTATAGGCGACTTTTACTGTTATTTCCTCGACATAATCCTCCAAATTTTTTTAAATATAAATATTTGTGCAAGCGGACTTTTTTCTCTGAATATTATTTTAAAAAGTTTGGAAAATTATTTTGTGAAGTATTTTTAACCGCAAAATTGGATGCAACATACTTTTATTCACACTACTATAGATCTCGCAAATTCTTCGCTCAATATATGAGCAGCATACTTTGCATAACTAGTTAGTAACTAGAATTATAAATTTTTTCAATGAGGTGCCCTAAGAGTTACTAATTCCAAAACTGATAATTCCCCTTTATTATATGAATAATTAATAAAATAAGTACTATTTCAAAACCAATGATGAATTTTTCCCATCCTATAAATCACATTTTTATTTAATTACAACATTTCATCTTATCTAATCCACTTACCTTCAACTCAAGGCTATCTAAGCTTTTCTGAGTCTTAACAGGCAAATCCCTAGAGCTCTGACGGCGAAGAAGCTGTGCAGTGTTTGCCATAATCGTTAAAAATATTAATTAATGTAGAACCCTGGTGCAGTTAGGACGTTGATTTAATGCTACGTGCAGACATCCATTTGTGCTGTTTGCCTAATGGTGCAAGTGTATTTTGTTCAATTAATAGTGCAACATGCTTTTCTACTGCAGTGTGCTGGGCTAGATGATCCTTTTATACCTACTGCATCACCTTCAAACGATTTTTGGAGACCTCCTCATTCCCCTAAACTTTTTTTTTTAATTGCAACGTGAGAAAATCTTAATCATTAAATTATTAGCATGCTTATGTAAATAATAAAAACTCAACAAGGAATGCATACGTCTATACGTTCCCTGTAACCAATAATACTTTCAATTCCATTCGAATATGAAATATTAAATAAGTTTGATATATTTACTATACTTTATTAGGATGGCTTTTGCTCTACGTATAGATCACAAATAAAGACGTCACCGAAAACCACTTCTGTGTCTGATTATATAATAAAACTTTCAATAGTTAGTCCAACTACCATCCCTTTAAAATTTTTAAGTCGTACTCAACACTTCTTCGAGAATGAAGCAGAATCACTCGAAACTCTTCGATTTATTTCACTTCTTGCGAACAACAGATTTTCTGTCGAGAGCACTGGGGGAACATGGTGTCCTTATATAATTCCTCCCACAACTACTTAAGGATAAGCAAATCGATATTCGGTGAAGTGCTAAAACTGGCGCCAAACTCAAATTCGTTCCCGATAACGACGATGTTTTCGCAGTAAAGGTATTATTTAGTGTTTTTACAAGTTTTAAAGGATCTTATTAAAAAGAGAAATAGAAACATTTTATTGAACACATTATAAAGCTAATGAACTTGTTTGATTTAGGTGCGGAAAGTATTTTTTAAATTTCTTAGCAGCATTATTTCAGTTTTTAAACAAGTAAATATGCTAGAAGGAAATATGTATGTAAATATTTAACATTAAGCTCACAAAGAACTTGGCGTAAATTGGTGCAATTTATTTGAGTGAAAATTGGGAAAACGAATCAATATGAGTTATTCTACGTTTTCGCCAATAAATATGGACTAATAACATTTTGTTTATTAAAAGATTATAAAGAAAGTCACTTTGGGCCAATAAATTATTAGTTCTTAGATTAATATTTAGTCAATGAACTAATATTCATATGCAATGCATTTCCGTTAATTTATTTAAGAGGGAATACCTCTGTAACTAAATTATTTAATTTGGATTTGAGAAAAAAAGGCATCCCACTACAAACATAAATGTGTAAAAGATGTGCGAGATTGTCCACTTTGCCGATAAGAGAATTGAGAATTGGTGCCAAGTTCTATAGAAGTTCCTTAAATCATAGCTGCAGGAATACAACGTTTTTCATTTGCTTTAAAAGCAAATTTGTTATGTTCCTTGTTACTAAATATGTAACTTGACAAGTTTTCACACACAAGTCAATTATTTGTAGTATTTATAAAATAATCTTAAGCTTGTATTATATTTCATGTTAAACGTTATATGCAAATTATTGACTAAAAACTTGCCAAGTTATACAACAAATATGCACCTAGTCTCATACTGAAAGTTTTATACTTAGTGTTTGAATATAATGGCACTAATAACTATGTCTGCAATATTAACCCATGAATCGTTGTTTTCAGATTTGTTCCTTTGTATACGCCCTTTTCTTCGTTACATGCTTTTAAGAGTATGAACTAATTTCAGAAAATGCAAACATAAGAAATTGGATTTTTGGATCCGTCACAGTCTCCCCCTGAAAGGCGTTTATAGCTTCATAGGAAACAATTGTTGTAGTTTTGTACCAAATTTTTTATTGCTCTGATAATACAGTATTCTGTATGTAATATAAAATTTCTTAGTAAAAATATGAACTTCAAAATCATTGTCCTCACCATTACAAAATACTTCCATCCATGTTTTGTTTTCCGAGTGAAATGTAATCTAAAAGAGCTTAACAGAGTTCCTTTTGAATTTAAATTCTTTAATTCAATTCTTAAAATTCTCACGAATTCATTTTAGTAACCTTTGATTTCAATTAATTTTTCTACAAAAAAAAATCAACATTTATCGATTAGATCTGCCTATTGAATCATTTTAACTATAATATAATACTTTGAACGAAAAAGTTAATTCACTTCATTTATTTTTCTTACGCTGTTCAACTGTACTGAAAGAGAAAAATTTATTACATACACACATCAAAAGTATTAAAAAATAATTAAAAAAACGCAGTTATAACTTCGCGAAAATGAATTAAATTTTAATGATCCAAAGCATTTTTGAAAGCTTGTATGTTCTAGTTTATGAATCAGAAGCTTAAAAATTTTTGTCATCTTCCTCTCCTCTGTGCTAAACGTTAGAAGAGTTAGAAAAATTATATCTTAATTTGTTAAGAACTTTGAGGTTGTGTATCGGGTCGAAAAAATTTTTTAAAAGAAATCTGACACATAAACTAATATAGAAAATACAAGCTTTCAAAAATGCTTTGGATCATTAACATTGAGTTAGTTTTCGCGAATTTATAACTGTTCAAAAATTTGAACAGTTTTTGCATTTTTTTAATTATTCTTTAATATTTTTGATGAGTGTATTTAAAAATTTGTTTTTTAAAACTCGTTAACTACTCCTTTAATATATTCTGTTTTTGTTGAACAAGTGGCAGTTTATTTCTATTGGATTTTTTTCGTACATTATGGATTTGTAAATAAAAATGTTCAATTAGCTTCCGTTTTCGAGCAAAAATTAGGAATCTGAAATACCATTAATCTCTATAAGTAATCCTTTGTAAACATATTGGCGAACAAGTTTCTCATGAGATTCCGCCTGCCATGTTCTTCATTCACCATCCATTTTGTATGAAATAATTGGTTTGAAGTCAACTTATTATATAAAAACGACTCTCCATAAGTAGGGGCAAAGAAATTTTTATGCTAATTACAAAGTGAATAAACTCGACAAAATTTACTGCGCAATTTTGGAATCTTGTTTTATAATATTTTACAGCTTTACATTTTATTTATGCTGGGAATATTCAAACGAAACGAAACGCCTCTTCAGATTCCGGTTTTGCAAAATTTGCAAGGGCGAACACCAAAATAAAAAATTTGGTTTGAACATTTTTAAGTTCTATTTTCATAATATTATCTAGTCTAGCAGATACAAGTATACTTTTCTTATTGCTTGCTTGCGAGAATACAAAGCAGATTGTGCAAAACTCTGTATGTCATGAGGATTACGATAATTTTAAATTTACAAAGGTTGCATGCTTTGAAGGCCGATTAATAACTCTTTTGTAAACTTCTATGCTTTTAGGGTCGGTGTAGTCGATAAATCTTTCTCCAAAAACGAGCTTAGCCACGGTTTTTCTTAAGTAATAGTAGACATCTCGCAGCATGTCGATATAAAAATAAATAGGCTTGCGATTGCTGTTCCCATCAACAAATGGGCTTCCGCAACGTGGATCTACTTTTTTCAGGGCGATCTCGAATTCTAAAATTTTCTGTTTGACTTCTTTTAAGGACGTTAATAACGCAGCACTGAAAGCAAAAATAAATTAGTTAGGGCTGCAGAAATTCACAGAGATCCCTACTTCGATTCTCTGATATCCCTTAAGCATTCATTTATTTTGTACAAGATTTCCTGTTCGACACGTCTTGTAATCAGTTCAGGGTAAGTGTTGAAAGACGGGACGGCGCTGTAAAAATAGTTGTTAAGTTACGCTAATAAATCTTAGGAAACCTACCGGTGGAGGAGCAGATAACGTTGGCTGAGTTCCCAAAGGTTGTCTATAACACCTACTTGTTTTTCAATTTCAGAAGTTAGTTGTTGACAGAAATCCTCGCAAACTCGCTTCACAACCACCAAAATGTCGTGGCAGTGCTCCTCTTTACGAAAATCCCATTCAGTGTACACAAACGTTCTTTTTTCCATTTGTAGTAGCTCCTAATTTCAATAACGTTAAATTTGTAAACAAATGCACATTGCAAAATCCCCCTGCTTCGAATGTTAACTGTCACCCAAAACTCAAAAGCCCGAGATCCAATCCAAAGTCAACAGCTTTAAAATAAATACTGTAGAGGGCTTCCGGAATCGTTTTATGCCCCAAACACATTAAGAGCTTCATGAATGCATTCCCGTGTTTGTACTTCGATCGGAGTGCCAAAGGCGGTCGCGTTTATAGCTTAAAATAGATGCTATCCTTACTAATATTATAAGTGCGATCAAAATTGAGACCAATTTTTGTCAGACGATTCGCTATATTGTTTCCCCTCAAACCTGCAAGCCGCTGACATATAAAAATTGTTATTTATTATTATTATTATTTTATATCTCTATTACATTCAAAGATAGATTGTAATTGGACTAAGTCTGTGTTCTATTGTATTAATAAAACAATTCATTATTTGTTTAGTTATTTTTCATAACTGGTCTTTATAAAAACTATATTTTCAGGATCACGAGTGAAACCAAATCCTCAAATTACAAAGCCGTGGAAGCCTTTTCTAAAAAAAAGCATTTTGTAATTTAAAAGATTAGTCAAAACAAATGCTGGAAACATGAATCCCGCAAAAATAAAATTTTTACGAGTTATTCAGCTTTGAATTCTCAAATTACCGAGTCGAAGGACCGATCTCAACGATATTTGAAATTAGCAGACGGTGGTTTCTAAAATAAACCCAATGGGGAATTGGAAATCAGATTCGAATCTTGCTTTGCTGTCTTCGTGAACTTTTTGTAAAGTTTCCGTGATGTGCAGAGAACCGTAGTCCGATGTTAATTGGATTTCACCAGAGTAAACAACGTCGAAAAAAGTTATCATTTCTCTGAATTTCGTGATGTAATCCAGTTCCTCATGAAGCGTAATTCTGGAGAAATTCCTTCCATGAAATAAAACTGGTATTGATTGAATATTATTTCTCACGAAATAAATAAATAAGTAATCTTTATAGTTCAGTGAAATATTTAATTCAGGATTATATTATAAAACTATAAACATTTATGTTAATTTACCGCAGCATGTCCTGGAAGTATTCAATCATCTCATCGTAAATGGAATCCTCCTTACCCGCGAATACCACATCCAAATCACAGTACAGTTGAATAAAAAGCATGGAACCCCATTTCATTGCCGGAATTTCTTCGACTTTATAAAGGATTTCGAGCGCTTTCAACACCAAATCTACTTTATCCTTGGAAGAAGTAATGGATTGATCATTAAAAATGTGATATGCTTTTGTCCTTTTCTCCAGTTCCAAATTTTTAAAGAAATTGTGCCGATTGATGATGAGGGTGCCCGGTGGACTCTTTATGTCCGATTCTATGTACTCCCTGTACGTTTTAATCTTCTTCCGGTTCAGCTCCTCGAACTCTTTGGCCATCTGATCCACGGAAGCAATTTCCCTGGACGTGTCAGCAGCTGATACCTAAAAAAAAGTTTAACATTATTTAACATTACTTGTATTACTCTATATTACTTGCAATTACTCAAAATTATGCCTAGTAATGGGGCGTAATGCAGAGTAATGCTTGCATGATCTTAGGTAAAGGTTTTATTTTTTGCAGGACTTATAATAGTTATGCCGCAGAATCTTGAATCTGCAAGGCTCACTAGCCAATCAAAATCGAAGAAAACTCAAAATATATGGGGGGTACCTTACCTGCCGGATGATTTTGATCACCTCTTGAGCGGCCAACTGCCTGGCCGCCTTTTTCGTTGAAGCGGTGGCATATTGCATAATCGTGGCCACCCTGCACTCAATCGTAAACTCCGGAGCCTCCGGTGGTCCTGCATGTTGCACAAGTTCAAAACTTGGGAGCGGATGATTGTCCCGGAGACACAAATCCCTCAAATCAGCGACCGCATCCGAAGTTGGAATTGTTTCGAAGTGCGCTTGCGGAATGTCCTCGATGTCGGGGCATGTTTTCTTCAGCTTCTTAATTATGTTCGCGGCCGCATCATGTTTCGCTTCCCGCTTTGACCTGCCCACGCCCTCATCCATTTCGCCAACTGCACTCACGATGCAAACAAAAGAGTTTGAGCCATCCGTTGCCCCCCGCAACTCGTAGTTAGGGAAAGGAAGCGATTTTTTTGCACAGTATTCCTGCAGAGCTGTGATGGGAGTTTTGCCAAACATAGAACCGCAGTTTTTTACACTTCGATAAAATGCAAAAATCAAGCAGACTTCACAGCTGATTCCACGAATTATTATCGACTTGTCGAAGGGCAATTCACCAAAGCTGATGATTATGAACACTGTTCACTGACGTATAGGAATGGACTACTTGTCCCAAACAAATGCCGATATCAAAATGGTGCACTTTTCATTCCTCTTGCTCACACCATTAACGGATTTTGGGCAGTCAGCTGTTGGTTTGATTTATTGTCAAATGCATTTTTAGAGTATATTACTCTGGCATTATCTGGCGTAATGGGGTGAATCAATTCGAATTGAATTGCATTTACATATATCCTTTTACTGTAACTAAAATTAAGTGGGAATTAAATGCAAAATCACAAAACAGTTTAGCGATGTAAACCGCATTTTCAGAAGTGAGCATTTCGACGTTTTGCTGAGAATTTTTCAATGCAAAATGTGTTATTCCAGAAACTTCTAACTGCAAAATTATTTGAGATTTGATGCTTCGTTTAGCGGAATTAGATTTAAGCGTGCAGGATACAATTCAAATAAATACAATTTTTAAATTTGGCGCCTTTTGAAGCCGCCTATCTCGTCTAATGCGAAAGAAATAGACAGATATTTGCTTCCTATATCTGAGCTCTCCTTAGGTGAGAATTGTCAAAAGGGTGCACCATTTGAGACAGCAAATTGATCCATTTGTATATGTCACAGTCCAAGGTTACCCCTTTACAAGGCAAAATGCTGTAGCCTATCAATAGAAAAAAGTTTTTACATGGCTTTGTAATAAAAATTGTATAAATAAAATTGTATAATACAGAAAAATAAAAGAATCTTAATCATGAAGTCATTCCTTACGAATGTGCAGTAAATAATTGAATCTTCTATCAGCCAAAGGCGTCTGATCAAATTAGGCGCATTTTAGGAGGGGACTGATAAAAAAAAATTGAAAAGTTCTAAATTATCGAGCGGTGACTAAGCTTTAAAGCTCGCCCGATGCAAAAATTAGAGGCCACGCATAGATACAAATTTAAAAGTTTGTAGCAGCATTACAAAATTGTATGAAATTTTCATGAGAATTAGTGGGTTGCTAATACTATATACAATACAAATTTAAAATGAAATAAAACACGTAAAAATAATGTTAATGGCCATGGTGTTGGCTTTATTTAAAAGATATTTTTATGCCATTAGTGTTTAAACATGAATTCCGAGCATACATATAGGCGCCACGGCTGGCTCGGGCCTAATGAAGCCTAATCGGGAAGTCCAATTTTCGACCACTGTATCGAGCAAATGGGACCGTATATCGGCAATAACGCCGCGAATGTTGACTTCCAAGTGGTCCAACGTAGACGAGTGACTTCGCATATCCCCAAAGAAAGTAATCCATAGGTGTGAGATCACACGATCGTGGAGGCCAGTTCACAGGTCCATTACACGAAATTATGCGCTCATCGAATGTTTCCCGCAATAAATTGATGGTGTCGCGCGCTGTGTGGTGTTATATTAAAACCAATTTGTTATATTATATGTACACAACTTCAATGTATTTAGATTAATTTCTTCCTTATTTCACAAACTACACGGGATTATCTTATTATACTCTCACAATTTATACTCGCCCACGGACGGTACCTACTTTTTCGATTACCGCGGTTAGTTTTCGACCCGTTAATAATTCAACAGTAACTGGACTTTACTTTTCTGATCAAAAGTAAAGTTCCCAGCCGGCCGCTTTAGGAATTGCGCTGAGAGCGCCTCCCACGCTGAGGGTGCATTTTCTCAGCCGCGCTGCAGGTGTGTTTCCCACGGGCCGAGCGGTGGCGCCGCTGGCTCAGCGCATTTTTGCACGGACGAACCGAAACTCGATTCGCCGTCCGTGTTGGGTTTTGTCTACCCGGTTGCCGGTTAAAGGGGTTTGGTTGCGTAGCGGTACTCAACGTTAAAATTTGAATATAATCGATATTTATCGATATGTATCCCTATGCAACATGAAAACCCCTACATTGGCAATTTTTAAGAAATAGGTCAAGTCGCCACTCGTTTCCCCCATTAAGATATTGATTTTTATTTTTTGCATATTTTTACCTTTCTTCTTTTTTGCTTTTAGATTTTTTCATTATTCACCTTCTTTTCTCCCTTGTTTTTAGACTTTGTAAAATGAATTATTTGCATTTTTTTCTTCTGAATTTAGTTTCATATTTATTATTCTTAAGATTACAATCTCTGGCCATTGGTAAACTAATGATAACTTCAAAATTGGGGATGATTTTTTATTAATATGATTTTGCATCATTCTTTTTGGCACACTCTTAATAAAGCTGTAACAATTCAATCATACATGTATAAAATTAATTACCAAACTGTTCTCGGTGCGTAACAACTGAACTATTCAACGCGTATACTAAAAATTTTTAATTTTAGAGTTATCATTAGTTGACCAATGGCCACAGATATTATAGCTATAAGTTATATATTACTTATTACAACTCTAACTTACTCGTTTATTTTAGATCGGGAAACTTTCATGTACCATAAGCAGATAAACGCATTACAAATCATAAGATTAAATATGAAAAATGGGAATTTTCCCCGTAATTTGAATAGAAACCCAGATAAAACCTGGGTTTTCAGGTTTGTATGGGAAAGAATTGCATAGTTCATTAAAAAAACGCAGCTATTATAGGGAATAAAAGATGGGCAAATATCGTAGGCACCGTTGGGCATGCCAGAGACTTGCGATATTCAACATTTTAGTTATTTTAAACGGGATATAATGATTAAGAAGCTCTAATCCAATCTATATTAGAAACTTTATATTTTATTCATTTCCATTTAAGATGAAGCAAATAATAAAACTTTTAATTTAAGCCATATTTTGAAATATTTTAAAACTATGTATTTATATTTTCCCTATGGAAGAAATCTCTTTTTACTTCAATAAAACTAATTTCATGGATTCAAGTATCTCAAAAAATGGCAAATTTTCATTACTACATTATTATACCGGTAATAAGTTATCGCATTATTATTAAATAATTTTTAAAAGTACTTTTCACGATTTGCCAAACAGATCTTGCAACCATGCGTCACGGCGACTTGTCAAAATCTAGTGGGCGCCGTGGAGCCAATTCAGCTGACTTGGACAAGTGCTCTTAGAATTTTCTCTTTCGAGTAACTCTTTTGCTGCAATATATATTGCTATAAAAAATTCGCCGGCTGTCTTTCAATCAGAAGGTAGCAACTGTCAAGATGTCATTCAAGTGCCAGGAAGATACATTTTTACGAGAAGTAAAATAATAAACACTTTTTGGTGCACACTAATCTTACTAAGTTCTATTTTGCAGTATACAGGAAATGTTATTTCTTGTGAGCCATCCTCATTTTGTTCAACTACAAATGTTGATGACACTATCCACGGCTATAATGTAATTTTGGATGAAACTATATTCTTCCCGGAAGGTGGTGGCCAGGTAAGAAGATTTTAAATCACTTTCTGCTAATGAATACTCTAAAATGAAACAAAAGCAACAATAAATAAATAAAATTAGGATTTGTAATGATGACGAAATCATTGTCTATCAATATCAGCCTGACATAGAAAATAGAGGCTCTTTAAATCCATTTTTAGATACCAGACATGAGACATGTTTCGAATTCGATTTTCGTGGTAGCTCGATTCGGAAAGAAGGAGTCTTCAGTTAAAAAAAACGTTATGCAAAGATTTTGTCCAAGAGCAATCTTCAGTCAATAAAATAATTTGTAAAAAGGCAATCTTTAATCAGAAATCACAATTCGAAAACAGAAAACTTACAGCCTCACTCCGGTGTCTGTCCCTCACAAGTTCTCAGAGTCAAACGGCACAAGCTAGAGATTTGAGATTTGGCATAGTTAAAGCTTGTTATGATCCAATGATGTAGTTTATATATGTATAAATAATTCCGATAATTATGGGTAAAATTAACTACTATATTGAGTAGGGTGCCTAATGAAAGCTAATGATTCATTAAACATTAACTGTTGCTAAACTGCTCACATCATATGTAAGTTTCACTAGTTATTTACTTATTTTTAAAATACCTAACTATGTAGATATATTATTATTATTTAATGAAGTTAAGGGGCGGAACACCTAGTATGCGAGTATTTAGCCAGCTTTAAATTTAAAAAGAAAAATGAGTTAGTAGATATTTGATTTTCCAGCCTTGTGATTACGGAACCCTAAATGGAAAAGTCGTGAAAAACGTTGTTAGACGAGGCACTCAGGCTGTTCTTTTTGTTGATACGACCGAACCCTTTTCAGTAGGGCAATCAGTTGAACAAATCATCGATTGGCCAAGACGTTTAGATCACATGCAACAACATTCAGGTCAACATCTAGTCACTGCGTTATTCGACCGAGAATATGGCTTCAACACTAAATCTTGGTGGTTGGGAGCTTCTTCAAGTTACATCGAACTCGATGCAAAGAACGTTACGAAGGATCAGTTGTCTCATGTAGAAGAACTTGCAAATTCATTAATATTTGAAGGAAGAAGAGTTTATGTGACGGTCACCACAAAAGAAGATTTATCCAAGGTAGGTATAGAATATAATACAAAAAAACTACACAATGAAAAAGAAATGCATTTGTTTAATTAATTTTGGTTCTTTAATCACATTTCTTTTTATTCAAGACTTGCATTGCAGATTGGAATGAAAATTACGGAAAAATGATTTTATTTTTAAAACTTCTTTGATAGTGTGTAGAAGAGAATTTTAATAGTCTAAAAATAATTGAGAAATAGTGATATCTGTGCCAGATCGGTGAATCTGAAAATGTATGTATATTCATTTTCACTGAAATCTTTTGATTTGGCCGTTGTTTAGATTGTACATAAAATTTATAAATGTTGATAGAAAATTCGAAATCAGCGCCACAACAAAAATCCCTTAGTAATTTTTTTTCGTTCCAATCTATTGCATATTCTAACACCAGTAAAATAAATGTTAATTGATTTATTTGAACATTCTCTCCAAGAACGCTTAGTGATTTGTATATATTTGTATATACTTTGTTTAAAAAGAATTTTTTGTTATAAATTTCAACAGTTTACGGATATGCGCCCCCCAAGAGGATTACCGGCCGATCATACTGGCCCGGTTCGAATTGTAACTATTGATGGCATAGAAAGCAACATGTGCTGTGGAACGCACGTGAATAATTTATCCCAGCTGCAGATGGTGAAACTACTCAATGTGGAGCAATTAAAGAATAAACTGGTCGTGCACTTCCTTATAGGAAAAAGAGTACTTAAAAAATTAGGTGAATGCTTCCAACGCGAGCTCCAAATGAATGAGTTGCTAAAGTACTACTTAATTAATAATTACTTTACGGACATTTAATTAATTGTTTCTTTTTTAGAAGTAACCCAGAATCGCATATAGAGCTTATACAAAAAAGTCAAACTAATACTAAAGAGGCGCAAAAGGCTTTTAAGAAAGTATTAAAAGATCTTGCAGTAGCTGAAACAGAAAAGCTAAATGCAACGAGCCCACTACCTTATTATTACTCACTTCACAGAAACGATGGTGTAGAACCAGATTTTATTAAAACGTTTTTGCGGTCTGCTCCCACTGGAATTTTTTACTTCCTAACAGTCAGCGATTCTTCTGGTAAAGGACAAATGACTTTAAGCGGTGATAGCGCTGCGATTTTAAAGTTTGGTCATACATTTGATGAACTATTACAAGGAAAAGGAAACAATAAAGGAGGGATCTACCAGTCTAAAATACAAAGCGTGGGGAAACTTCAACTTTGCGAAGAAATGATGAAAGAATACTTTTTGTGAAATTAATAAATACATTTTGTTATTTATTAATGTACCAATATGTAAATTTATCAACAATTTCTATATAGGGGAATCAACCTGTTATATCTCAGCCAATCGGGATTTTTATAAAAATTCCCTCAAGTAACAAAGTTAGAAAGTAGCATGTTTCGATTTAACAAGTGTATTTGTGAAGCTAGCTATGTAAAATTGGAATGTTGTACCTTTAATACTGGCCAGCGGTTATTTAATTAAGTTCCAAGACGACATTTCGTAGGATTATGATATAACTGATAAAACCAGAGAGACACGTCGAACTGGCGAAGTGCGCCATCGAAGAATTAAAAAACCGCTTAAAGAATTACTTCCCTTTATAAATTTGCAATAGTGTGTATTGTTTGTACGCATCTATAAATTCATTTGTTTAATTAATTCTCTGATTACGGTTAGATAAGATCACTTTGCCGTTTTTAGAAAATCTTAGTATAGTTTCGCGGATTAAGTTCACTTTTGCTGTAGTCAGATTTCTTTGAAACTTTGTAGGAACGTCTATTCAAGCTCAAATAATACAATACACGAATTTACAGTAAAAAAAAAATCAAAATTTATCACTTTTCAGTTAAATAGTCGTTATCCCGGCCATTTAACATGACAATTGACAATTAAATCGATGTGAATCATCGAAATTTCAATAAATCGAAATTGTTTGGTATGCTGCGATCGTTCAGCCACAGCAAGTAAATAAATTAAAATTATGGTGTTGCACTTAGGTGTTTATTGCCTTGTTTCGAGTAAGAATTTTTAAAAACTTACAACAGCTCATATATTTACACTCAATTTTCTATAAATTAATTTCCATAGACGCAGTAATGCATTTTTTTTATTGAGATTACTTTATTCGATCGGTCATCTATGATTTAAAAATATAGAAAAAGTGTTTTTGGTCTGGCAATATTGTTAAAGGAGAAAAATTGCGATGTTTTTGTAGAAATTCGACGTCGCTCCACGTAATCTACAGTTGTCAGTTTTCTCTTTTCACTCGCTGCTGAGTTGACAGTTGATTTGAAGAACGGGTCGGGGTTCACACGCTACGTTTAATTGAATTGTGCGCGGTGTAGCCGATTGTAAGAATTGTAATTGAGGAGTTAAAATAAATTGAAATATGAGGAGTTTTTGGTTATTTTTATTAATTGCTCTCCCAGCGATTATTTGCTCCGTTAGTTCTCGTAAGTAAAGCTAACCTTTCCCCGTTTTTATGTCTCGTTATATACGTGGCACGGTTTTTATCCGACAGTTGATCGATTATTTTCTAACCCACATAAACCGAAAGCATAAAGGACTCTGTAATTTCAGCGCACCAATTTTTGGCATCAGCTGTGCAAGATGAGGTCGAGGACGGGCTAGACGTGGATACCGACGAGGGGGCTGTCGTGGGGGACGATGCGGAAACTGAAGAAGGCACGGAGACCACCACGTCTCCGAACGCAGATACCTTTTTATTATTCACGAAGCCCCTCTATACCTCTGGTGTGCAGCTTGAATTACCAGCAGGACAACCAGTGGAGTTCCTCGTCGGGTTTGCCAACCGGGGAGAAGAGGACTTTCTAATCGAAAGTGTCGAGGCCTCCTTCCGCTACCCCATGGACTTTAACTACTTCATCCAGAACTTCTCCGCGTTCCCTTACAACAAGGAGGTGAAGTCGGGACACGAGACCACTGTTTCGTACTCCTTCCTCCCGTCGGACACCTTCGCTGGACGTCCTTTTGGATTGAACATTGCGCTGAACTACAGAGACGCTAGCAACATGCAGTTCTCGGAAGCAGTTTTCAATGAAACTGTCCAGATTGTCGAGATAGACGAAGGACTCGATGGCGAGACTTTCTTCCTCTACGTGCTCCTTGCTGGAATCGTTGTCTTGCTTCTTGTTTTGGGGCAACAGTTCCTCGTCGGGTCCGTTGGCAAGAGAAAGCGATCCCAAGCGCCGCGAAAGACCATCGAAACTGGCACATCAAATAATAGCAACGTTGACTATGAATGGCTCCCTGCCGAGACTCTGCGAGCTTTGCGTAAGTACTTAAATTTCATCCTTTTGTAAGGTTATGTAAGAGTTTAAATTTCTTTTTTAGAAAAATCCCCACAAAAATCAAAAACTTCTCCGAAGCAGAAAAGTAGTCAAAGTCCGCGACAGCGCAAAGTTAAACGATCAGCAGGATCAGATGATTAAATATTAAGACTGCATTTTTATAATTATTTGAAGATATATCTTCGTTAGAAGAAGATGGGAAATTTCGTTGTTTTCTTTAATATTTATATTTTTGAGCGCTCATGTTGACGAACAATACCACAGTAAAAAGTTTGGTAAATATTTAACATTTTTCTGAATGCATAATTAACTCCACAGGCGTAACTGGAGTTGTTGTGCATTTATAAATTTACCTGTTCTTTAAAATAATGCAAACATATCATAGTTCATGGTTAGCATTCCACTTGTAAAGCCTTCGTAATAGGAGTAGTAATTTGCCTTCATTTTGCCTTTTTTTTTTATTGTTTAATAATAAAACACGAAATAAATTTATTTTGTTTAATTCAATGTCCTAAAATATTCGGGAAATCAGATTACAAGGAAAGGTATTATTTTTACTTTGGTAGGCCTATTCTAAAACTTTACTATGTCTAGGCATTTTTGTTGCCTGGTATTTAACAAAATTAAATTAAAACTAAATCTTTTATTACAGAAACTTGGAATCTACCGTTCTCGGCCTTATTTAAAGTCCGTATTTTATAATATTCAAAAATAAGACTTTCCAATCCAGAGTTATATGTTTTATATATCTTGATATTGGTCGATTTTCTATTCTTTATTATTCTACGATTACACTTAACAAAGGTAGTGAAAGACGTAGCATTTTTTCCAAAAAAAATTTATTTCCCACACATTTTTCCATGAAAGTAAATTATAAATCCGATCTTAATTATTCTCAAATTTACATACACCACGATTTACGTTGTTGAACCAGCATCTAGATTTTAAAATTAAAGAAACATAAAAGTACATACATACATATTTGCAATCCCGATAAGGCAGGGTAAGAGTCTGAGAGTCAGAATTTCATTTTTTTAAGTATGGCACGATATGTTTGATGAACCAATCAGAAGTCATATGCAGGTGATTTCCCTCGCAAGCCAGAAAAACAAGTTTTCCTTGTGCGTCCATGGATTTCAAGCCGAGTTTATCCTTTAAAAAATGTTCGATTGTAACTAACCCCTTTATCTTTCGTATGCAGAATGTACCTTAAGGTATATATCACTTTTCCTCAGCGGCGTTATTTCTCTGTCTTGTCCCGGGGTGTAGAATTCGAACCATTCGGATTCGCTGGGTTGAACTATTGTGTCATTTAGAAATTTAACCATAACGAATCTGTGAATTGAGTTAGACATGTAAAAATACGATTAAACCTTAGTAATTGAAATTTTCTTTCTGTTTTAGTGACATTGTTGATTATAAACAATTTTTTAAGAACTCAGAGTATATCTTTTTTCGAAATCAATAACCTCAAAAAACTCTATTTATTTATTTTCACTACTAAGCTCAAAATTTATTTCTTGGTTGTATATGCTAATCCGACATATTCAAAATTTTTTTTTTAAAGAAATTACCTGTCCAAGCTCTGAAGATTTTTAATATAAGTTGCATTTATCGAACGCTCGTTATTGATATCTGCCAGAAAGACGCTATGGTTCCTGTATTGTTCTTCATTAAATGGATCATGCCAATAACTAGCCTGAACTAGCTTATTCTGAACCCACCTAGAAACAGCTCATTTAATTTTAAATCATAACTGTTTGATTCACTTACTTTTCATAAGCCGCAGTTGTTAATAACTTTCGAATTTCTTCGCATGATTTTATACTCAAAGATGGGCACTGCGGTAAACCAAAAACGCCCTGGTGTTGACCGCCTATAGAAATGAGGGATTTCATTGGTGGTTGGGGACACCGTTGGGCTACAGCCCGCCTTTAATAAATTAATTATTACAAAATAATTTACTACGTTAGTCCGATATACTCACAGGAACTGGCCGCCTTGGGAAAATCCGATTGCGTTGTATCCATTTGCTAATTTTGGATCTTCCGCTAATTGCTTGCACACATCCTCAACCTGAAAAGCAATAACTTTCTTCGTGTTTGCTCGAAAAAGTGGTTACTAACTTGTTTATTTGGATTTATAAAAAAACCGCTTTTGTAGTCTTCTATTATGCATCCACCAATTTCCAACGATTTGACATATACGCCATCTATATTCTTCTTTATTATCTTACTTATAGCTCCTAAGCTAAATGGGAAACAGCAGGTATCACCTATAGTAAAAAATCTGTTTTAATATTTGTTAAATTTGCTCTAATATCTCAGGAACTATGACCAAATAAATAAAGCTGTTTAGTCCAAAAAGAATGTAGCAAATCGATCAAGTGCGAATTTCTTCTCGATTTTTACAATATAATGAAATAGGAAACACCTATATGTGAATATTTAACGGCTTTCAGTGGATATTTCTGCGTAGCCGTTGAAAATAGGCATTCATAGTCGAGTGTACACATCGTTTTATAATGACTTTGAATGAGCTATGGAAATTTTAAAAGGTATATCGTTGTTTTATTGTCGATAAATAAATTAAGAAATTTAGTCTCAAGATACAAACTTTTGAAAAAAAGAAAAGAAATAGCATTTTCAGAAGAAACTTCGAATCTTTTATGAATTACACACTTTTACCATTTTATAAATCAAAAAATAATCGAGGAAGGGCTTCTTCAATTCACTAAGAGTATAGTTCATGATTCTAATTATGTACAAAAACAGCTTACTAGCTGTGAAAATATGTTTTGAATAATGATAGAATGTTTTTAGTAAATAACGTTTTTCTTTGTGAAAACATATGTACATATTTTTTTCCAAAATATCTTACAGATATATGTATGTATCTGAAACCAGATGTTTTCTTGATATCTCCTTTCAGATATTTTATATAGTTCGAAAAACGACGCATAAGATATCTTTCCGATATCTTATATAGTTCGAAAAACGACGCATAAGATATCTTTCCGATATCTTATAGTCATCTTTAAAATATCTATGTACATATTTCGCGAATGAAATATCTTTCAGAGAACATTTTGCTGGATAGGAAATGATTTAAATGATTTACTCTCACTTTTCTTCATTTTAAAACGAATTAAATTGAAAAAAATATCATATTACTCTATTTTAAGTTGACAAAATTGTTTTACAAAATAATACTGAATTAAAGGTGGACACAAAGAATCGTTACCTAAGTGAAGTTCAGAGCAATGGGTTTAATTTTCAAATAATTAAAATTGCCTTGACCTTCAACCGAAATACTTAGTTCAAAAGACAATAAAATAACCATTCAAAATTACCCGTTGGCACCAAGATGTTAAGCAGCTGTTTAGGTCATTTGGAGCTTTTTAACTATGACAGGAGATTTAGTACTTAGTAACAGCACTAACTTCACTCAGTTGTACTGAATCGATGAATTGAATCGATATTGCGCATTCCTACCCTACACAACAAGTTTTGTGTTGTTCGGAAGCGGAAGGGTTTTATGCGGAAGATTTGTTTATTTACAGAAAAGTTCGTTATGAAATCAAGTGCAGGCAGTTTGTAATGCTACGATCCAAAACACCAAAATAGCATTTCTTTCGGCATGGATATAATGAGTGACCATTGGCCATTTATGATGTCATAATTTTTTGCTAAGGATGCTCACGTACCCATTCCATGCCACAAGACCACGGGGGCCGGAGTGGGTGCTCCGGCGGTTACGTAAAGGCAGAGCACAAGGAGGCTCTGCTTAAACATTTTGGCTCCGTAATTTCACAATTTAGACGTAACGTTTATCGCTGGAACTCCCGGGTTCGGCTTTTGTTTTCCGCTTCCTCGGACACTGCGGGCTGCGGAGCGGAATTTGCAGATTAAACCTGTTCAACACATTCAGTCGCGCGTTTATATGTAAGGAGCACGCGATGAGCTTTTATCTTTACGTTTACACTAGGCAGAGCGAAATTCAAATTAAATACTCGTCGTAACTTCTACCGATTGGCCGCCGCCAGTCGCTTTTATTTCTCTGGATGAGCCGGATGCACCCGTCAGCTGACAACTCCCGTGCATGACCACTGACATATAGAAATTTATGTCAGTGTGCATGATCGAATTCTGAAGTTAAAGAATATGAAGGCGAAGAAAATAATGAAAAGTTCGTCATATTCAAAAACGCAGATTAGCTATCCCTCAATTTACGCGGTTTTCAAAAATAACGGATTTTGGGTTATGTGAAGTTAAAGGAAAAGTCTCTGATTTCGATGAAATTTTGCACGAATCTTCCATTTGCTCTGAAACGAAAGGATCTAAAGGAATCCTGGGGTGGTAGGTAATTTCTTTTAAAATCTAAAAACCCGAAAAGGAAAACAAAATTAAATGTGTGTCACCTTACATACCATTTAATATTTGGTCTTGTTTTCAACTTGCACTTGATTGACTGCAATATGAGGCTGCGTCTGTTAAATTTAAGGCGTTACGATTGTAAGAAATTAAAATAGATAAAAAAATCATTATGCTTCACACCAAAATAATACAATGCGTGCTTGTTTGCGCACGAATATGTAGATACATTTGTTATTTAATAAAAATTTTCTTTCTTTAAAAATGCGTGCTTGCTTGCGTACATTTTAAGAACCCCAACGAATATCACTCAGATAGAATAAACTAATACCCATGTTCTGCATTCCGAGTGAAATAAAATCGAAAAAACTTCACAACACTCCTTTTGAATTGAATCCTTAATAAAATTCTTAAAGCTGTAACAAATTCGTTTCAGTTACCTCTGATTTCAATTAGTTTTTTACAAAAACTACAAAATATTTCGATTGGATTTTTCTATCGAATTATTTTAACTACTTTGAACGAAAAAATTAATTGAAATCAAAGATAACTGAAATGAATTTGCTAAAATCATAAGAATTTTATTACGCAAATTAAATTCAAAAGGATTTTTATAACCTCTTTTTGATTTAATTTCACACGGAATGAGGACTTGGGCGAAAAGCAGCTCTGGAATTAATTCCAGTAGTTTCTCTGAAATGCCTGGAATAAAACAAATTGATCTGTTAAGATATAATCACGTTGTTTCGCACTGATATTTCAATTAAACTTCCTACATTAACCAAATTAGCAGTAATTTGACAGTTCTCCAGAGAATTGTCAGAGAACATTTTTAACGGCAATTCAGCCCGCTGACAAATCTCTGACATTATAGACCGTTAATTTTACGTCATTTCACGAACTGTCACTGCCACAGCGGGAAAGAGAGGGAACGAAAATCGCACCGTCTGCTTATATAGGAAATCGTGTACGCGACCGGTCCATTGTATTATACGTCAATGTCCGAAACCATTTTTATATAACTTACGCAGCCCCTATATCCCCACCCCCTTGATCGATTACTCCCATTTACGAACTTAGCCGAGGTATTGGCGGGATAAACGTATAGGCGAAGTTTGATCAAAATCGATTGAGAAATATGGCCTCTACCGTGTCCACTATATTTTCGTTATATCTCATATATCCATTTATATATACATATATTTGTACATATATGTACAAATAAATTTTATTTTTGAAGTCTACCACCTTTAAAGCGAGTTTTGGCATCATTCATTTTCCGAAAGCTTTCCATCAGATATGCAATAGGTATTTCATATGAAATCTACTTAAAGAGCTAAACACTTACAAATTTTTGTTTTGCATAATTATATATATTATGTATGTACTATAGTTAGTATAACATATATATTTATTATCATTGAACAAATTGAAATATGTAAAACCTAGACAATTTTAACCAAATTATTTAGTTAACGATCAACAAATCCTTTTCTATTTTGCTGCTTAGCATAGTCAATAGACAAGCTTGATCGCTTACCTTATTCCTGGCACTTGGGTATGCAAAAATATGCTATTCTAGAAAATCGCCATTTCATTTTACTTAAACCCTTCATATGATACATCACGTTTTTATATTAAGTATATATTTGATGCGATGCGATATACATATTTAATTTCGTATTTAATATATATTTATAAGCATATACTTATGTATGCATGTATGTATACCAGGTACACTTTTGCGCAATCTTAAAACGTTTTCGCACCCTTCTAAAAATCTAAGCAATCACCTACTAAATCAAATAAATAGTATTTATTTCGTAATATAGTCGTATTCAATTTTTGAAAATAGCTTAATAAGATGCATGCTGAGTAATGCAGCTATTCATTTCAAGGAAAAAAGCAGGCATTTAGCTCTTAACATCATCCAATCTAAAGCCACCGTACTCTTATTTTACCCTTCTATAATGCATAAAAGCGATTCATTTTCTTTCCACCCACCACAATTCAATCAACAGAAGATTTCCTCTTTAATTTCGGTATTTAATCAATTCAAATGGTTGGAAATGTGGCATATGGCATGCTCGTACAAAGAATTTTTTTAATTACTGCATTGTTTGAAATTCGAATTTTACATACGTGTCATACATAGTTTTCGTATACTTATTAAAGTAGTGGGAGGAAAATAATTATTCGTATTCATTCGGATCTCGGTGTATACTTTTTTTTTTCTCTAATTTGTCTGTCACGCTTCTTAGATTATGATTACTACAGGGCTTGTGCTTATTCACGCTTGAAATCAAATTGTGTGCAAACAAAAACTGCAAAAGAAATAAAGCTTTCTCAAACAAAAACTTGTTATAATGAAAAGAGTACCTAATCATCATTAATCGAATAGTTGCCATACAGTTGTTTTGTTTTTTTAAAAAGGGTTTCCTTACACCCTTACATGTTCTCTAAAAGACGTTATCGTGAGATACTTTTGTGCGAAATAAAAACATGCCATGCTGCCGCACACACAGTGAGCTAATGATTTGTTTTTGTCGGACTTAATCAACAATTAACTTTAATCCACGCTAATCTATACATGAATGATTTTTTTGAAATTATAACCGCGGTGGACATTATTATCGATATGGAGACCAAAACAGCAAGTTTTAAAATTTTGTTTTTTCTGTCTGTTTGTGCACGCATCACGCGGAAACTACTGGACGGATTTAAATGGAACTTGGTATGTACAGGTAGCTTATATGAAGGGTCAACAGATAGTAGTACTTTTTATCCCAGTAAAAAAAGAAATTCCCGTGGGATAGTCAAAAAACTATATTTCCGGAATGACTCAATGGATCATTTTTTCATGTTTCTGTTACTCACCAATAGACGTTGCAAATGAATCTATGTAACAGAGAAGACTGAGCATTTCAGAAGTCTTTAACTAAATTAGTAGTAAAGTAATAACTTATGATACACCGAACTACTCAACGTGTATCACAATAAAAATTCATTTCTGTTTCTGTTTAGTAAATTATGAATGTTAGCCAGATGCTTAATGTTTACTTTTTCACATGGCTTTGATGTCACTGTTTTTACCCGACTGCCGAAGGAGGGTTATGTTTTTCGAGCGTATGTATGTATGTATGTCTATTTCGTTGTGTCGCTCTGCAGCCTAAACGGCTTGACAGATTTTAACATATAAGGTGTCATTCGATTCGTCTTAATTGTCGGAGTGCTATAGGGTATATAATATTTCAATATGGCTTCCGCGAAAAAAAAAATTGAGGGGAATAAAAAAAAAGTTTTTTTTATTTTAACAATATGGGTCTGAAATGAAAGCTAATAAATAGCCCATTACAAATATATATCCGTTATAACACTTTGATGCTACCATTTTGACAGGAAAATCAAAAAAAAAGTGTGAAATAAACTAAATTATTTAAAAAACAAAAAACCCGACTGCAGTAAAAATATCAACTGAAAAGCGAAAAACAAGCTCTATAATCTATAGAAAATTGTAAGAGCAATGTCCTTATAAGTAATGCACCATGCAATTATTTTTTGTTCGATACCTCGTTAACAAATAATACAATTTATACTATTATTTAAATATAACTTAAATATTGGAAAAGGTATTGCAGGCGGGGACCAATTAGTCCAAATGTTACTTTTTTTCAAGAAATATGTTTTGTCGTTCATTGCTTGTCTTATTTAAATATAACTTAAATATTGGAAAAGGTATTGCAGGCGGGGACCAATTAGTCCAAATGTTACTTTTTTTCAAGAAATATGTTTTGTCGTTCATTGCTTGTCCCCGCCTGCAATACCTTTTCCAATATTTAAGTTATATTTAAATAATAGTATAAATTGTATTATTTGTTAACGAGGTATCGAACAAAAAATAATTGCATGGTGCATTACTTATAAGGACATGCTCTTACAATTTTCTATAGATTATAGAGCTTGTTTTTCGCTTTTCAGTTGATATTTTTACTGCAGTCGGGTTTTTTGTTTTTTAAATAATTTAGTTTTTAATGATATTTTTTACCTTGGATTGAAGGAGTGAAGATTGGAAAACACCCTATTATTATATGAAATATGCAGAAGTAGTGGAAAATACTTATTTTAAAAGTTGGAGAATTAAATCTATTCGATATAATGGGAAAGGGCAATTAGAAAATTTGTTTTATATCTATTATTAAACTTGAATTTATTTAAAAAAATAAATAACAGATAACAAAATAATTTTCCTAAGTATGCAAAAATAAATTATATCTGTTAATACAAAATAAATGCAAGATTTCGTCTTGAGGAATTTTGTGTTGTTCCAGTTTTTTAAAACACATTAACGGATTCACAAGGTGCATATCTTTTGTTTCGTTTGATGAAATCTCAATTCAAAAATTGGAGCTATTTATTTGTCTACATTACATTAGAGGTTTTATTCAAAAACAGCATTCATCGAAAGTTATTGGGATTTAAAAGTCGTAGCTGGTTAAGTGTTGGTTCTTGTTGCGTCGAGCAAAATAGATTTCATTGATTTCCACAAAGTCCTTATGGAAAAGTTTAATCGAGTGGATATAAGAACTGGGGTTCGGTCCGCATGATCGTGGCGTCTGTGGCAGAGCCACTGGCTATTTAGCCACACTGAAGGGATCTGGCTAGTGTCCCGGATCGAAACGTCGATCACTTTTTGGACTCGTCTGTCTCGGCGGACGAGCACTGATTTTAATTCTTAACAAAAGTGTAAACAGGTCCCATATCTGAATTGCAGCGGAGGCTGGTCGTGCAATTTTGTCAACAAACCGCTCGGCTGACAAAATTGTAACAATACAATACATATAATATACATTTAAAGAATTAATGAAATGTTGAGATTAGTCTTGATATCCGATTAGCGGCCTTTAACCCATTCGCTGCCAAGAACGGGTATACTCGTCGTTGGCAGTAGCTGAATATTTAGCTGAATATGCTCTCAGCAGCGAATGGGTTAAAGCTCCCAATACCTGCTATGCCACAAATTTGGTCCACTGCAATTTTGAACGCTAAGTCTGGCTGAAACTGGACTAAGTTTGGCTCTGGTAAGTTAAGTTCAATAAAAAGCAATTTGAGACAATTATTTTTATTTAGTTCTTGTTAATTACATTGACCTTCATTTAATGTGCACCATTTTGGTGTGATGGCCGAAGGTTTTAGTCCTCTAGCTGAAAGCCTTTCCCTATATCGATTAAACCGGCCCTCCGCCGCATTCGCATCCGTTTTTGGATCAGCCCACAACCTCTCAGCTGCAGCTCCAGCTCGAGGCCAAAGTTTAGAATCTAGATACGAGTAAATTAGCAGTAATTATTTTACAACTTGAACAAGACCAACGAACCTAAAGAATATTTGTCAACGTACTCGCTCCACATGCAAACTTCGCCACCTAGAATTCCTGGATCTCTGGAGAGCCGATTTTGGTAGACTTTTCGCCAGTTGTAATATTCTGTTCTGCCCCAAAATCCATGGTCCAGGTACCAAGCGTCCTTAGTTGAGGAAATTATGCGATAGCCTTTACTTAAGAGATCACCGATTAATGGCAAAGATGATTCCACCCAAGTTTGAATAATATATTTTTCTTTTGGCAAAAAACGTTCAATCACACTCGGGTCAGTTAAATGACTTGACCAAATTATCACGGGCTTCGGTGAGTAATTTTTAGTTCCGGATGAGTTTGCTCGTGCAAGTTGCCAATTGTCGAAGTTTATTTCATGAAAACGAGACCATAGCGTCATAAAGCTCGTCGTACTCAAATTAAGACCCATTTTCCGTAGATAATTGGTGATTTCCTCTGTCGAGTTCCAGCAATCTATGAAAACCTGACAAATAATAATATTGTGTAATAGCCATTCATGCAAAATGTGGATTACATACATATTTTACAAAATTACATCGAATTTCATGCGTCGGTTAAAAATTTTAAAAAGATTTTATTCTTTTGGCGACGATAAATAAAAAAATACTTGATTTGGAATTAAACAATTTTTAAATTCGGCTGTGCTCTAGATGTTTTATCTATTAAAATTAACATTAGAATGGGATTTACCACCCCAACAAACATCTGAAGTGATATGCAACAGGCTTGTTTTTATATCTTTTTCACTTTTATAGGAACCGAACATTTTGAATTTATCGTCATATTTTACTTATTCAAAGTTTTAATATTTTTTAAGAATGTAAGCACATCGAATGTTTTGATTAAATAATTTTGAAATATACATAGTATGAATCCAAGAATACTACATGTATAGTATATACGTAGGTACGTAAACTATGTAAGCATTCAAAAAAAGTCAAGTAATTTCAATGTAAGCACAGCTTTGGATCGTTATGAATTTTTAATGCAGCTATGTAGATGTTTTATACCTATTCCTAAAAATATAAGTCGAAAGTTTTAAATTGAATTAACCGCCATAAAAAGTAGAATTTAATTTTTTTTTAAAAATGAAGCGTATGTTGTAAGGTTCAACCAATTTGTACGTAGATGTGTAATCGATATGTAGGAAGAAATTCTTTAAAATTTTATGACCCTACCTCATCTCCACCCATGTGAATTGTTTGCTCAAGAGGAATAATTTCATTTAGTTCTTCAAACACTTTTTGGAGTATGGAATAAGTGTTGACATTCACTGGATTGAATTGACCACAAGGCGGCTGGATGCAGAATTTCCGCCAGGGCTGCTTGTTGACGCAAACCGCCAGATCCCCCAGTCCAGCCGAAGGTCCCCACTGCCATCCATTTCCAGCATGCGATGGACCATCAATTTCTATTATTACTTGAATACCTCTGATCTTGGCATATTTTACAATACTTCGTATGTCTTTTCGGGAGTACACATCCTTTGGAGAATATGCGCCGTACCTATTCCAAAATATTTAATTTACTGGATTCAAACTATCAAAATGTTGTTACCTTTGAAGTTCTGGAACACGAGTTATTTCCAAAGGAAAACTTTGTGAGTCTGTTGCATGCCAGTGAAAAACGTTCATTTTTGAAGATGCCATGGCATCCAAAGTTAGTTTTATATTTTTAAGTGGAATGTAATTTCTAGCTGTATCCAGTAAAAGTCCACGATGCTTATAAATCGGCTTGTCGTAGATTTTTGCTGAGCCCACAGTTACAAGTCCATTACTTTGTAGGTCATGAAATATATTGGTTATTTAAGGTGATAATAGTTAATTTAAAAAGTTTTAATAAAATAAGTCGGTTAAGTACGTGTTAAATTCGTCCATCAAGTATTTCCTAGCTTAAACTAAGACATTACAAAAATGTTCTCTTTTATTTGTGAAGAAGTTATTTTCTGTAATGGACTCCTCATTATTTTGATAATAAGCTTTGGGATTTCCAAATTTTGTGCGGAATACTGAAAAAATTATCAGCAATAATCCATCAATAATAATTAAAGCTGCAGTTTTTAATTTTTAACTTTGTAAGATGTTATCAAAACTTTCACTTTCTTGTTCGGCGTTTTCTTATTTTAATACAAAACATTTTTTGAATATTTTGGAGTTAAGCAGCACCTTTTTTTTAAGGTATGCTCTTCTAATTTATCACATTGAGGACAAAAGTTATACATGTTAATTTGGATACTTTTGATTGTTTCTAAAGTTCGACTACTGAGGACAGGTAATTAGAAATAAATATCCTCACCTTACATCGCCAGTTATTAATTGACTCAAAGCCTCGAGAGCATGTCGAATACCGTAGATGGTTTCGGCTTTAATATCAATAAGGAAAACGGAGCCTTAAAAAGATAATGCTACAAATCAACCAAAGTACCGTATTATAGTGTGGTTTATATTTACCCATGTCCCGAGTTGTAACGTTGTAAGATTCATCTGTGTCCCAACTGAGCTTAGTACTAGCTGAGCTAGGATTAATCTTAATTAAAACTTCTGATCCTTCCGACGTGTTGCAATACTTAGGACATTCCATTAAAATATTTTTAAGAAATATGCGATTCATTTCTTTTAAGTATTTAGCTGTTGTATTATTTCGAACAACCACGTTAAATCTATCGAGAAGAAAAATTACTTATGAACGAAGGAAGGTTTTAAAAATTTTCTGAAAATCTTACCGTATTTTCCTTGGATTAAAGTGTATGCGATCATTTGACAAAACTGTTTCTCCAGTTGGTCGAGGCCATAATGATCCGTAGGTTCCACAAGAAAGTCTACATATTCTTTGTGATTTGAAATATGAACTTGTCGGATTAATGGCACCGTTTTCATTTACTTTTAAGCATCTTGACTCAATGCAGGTCCATTGGGGACTAAATTATAATTTTTGTATGTATAAGAAAATTTTGATTTTAGTAAAAAGAGATAACGAACCTATTGTCCTCTTCAGACGCCACAAATATAAAAAAAGTTATTAAAATGAAAAGATTTACTTGCATCTTAAAATGCAATGACTACAAAGGATTATGGTTTAATCGACCAGATATTCTGAAAAATAAACAATATTATTAGCAATAACCGTAAAGTTATAATTATACTATTGGTTTTATTTAAAATTTACATTTGATAAACCTTATTTAGATTACGAGCTAAACGCATGTTGTTAAAGTAATTTTGAGTTGGTCTTTTCATTTGATTTGCTTAGCTTTGAATTTGATATGAATATGAATAGGAAGAATAAATGAAAATGAAATTGTTTTGGAATGAAAAGTTTAATTTTGTTGGAAGAAATTTCACATTCAATCAAAGAATTCTTTCCAAAAAGTGGTAATTTTGAGATTTTATATTGAGAACTTTTCAAAAATTGTTGGAGTTCATCATCAGGCTGACTGTTGAACTTAAGTGATTTCATTGATTTCAATGATATCTAAAGATGAAGAAATTTGAATTTCGAAAATGCGAGACAAACTGGCTGCAACTATATTTTCTTTTCAAGCTATATGCTTAAAATTAATTGTAAAGAGTGACTCCAAAAATAGCCCGAAAATAGCCCGTTTTTGGGACCTCGAGAATCGTTCCAAATTGTTTATCACATCATTGTTTATCATTTGAACATGCATCTGGTAAATTTTTAGGAGGGGATCAGCTTTGGTTTTTGAGATATGGGAGATAATAGACATAAAAATGTTATCTTTAACCGTATAACTCGGGTTTACCTTAAGTCTTACTTTTTCTGCGTATTTTACCAAACCACTATATTATTATGTTTTTTAGGTCGCTGATTCCGAATCCGAGGTCAGATGACCTTCTCAAAGGACCGTTCAAGGTCATTTGAAGGTCAAATCTCATTGAATCATAGAAAATATCTGAAAACACCTTCATATAGGTTTTTAAGGTCGCTGATCACGAATTTTCTATAGTAATAGAGACGTTTAATATATCTGGATTAGGTACCCTTATGATATTATATTGACCATATCCCAACTACCATATAATAGTGGCAATGTGGCTGCAGCATCCAACCGTCCGAGAACCACTCTCACGTGTGCAAAAATATTCGACGATAGCCGGTCTGCCTCTCTTACCTCGATCAACAAGTACGAAAATATAGTGACTTTTTCCACTTCGATAGCGAGATTTCATATGTGCTTTTACGAGGAGTGGATCGATTACGTTAATGCTGTATGTAGAAAAATCCAAGCCTGCAGTTCTGTGCCTTGCATTAGGATTGAATTTCTGCACTAAAAATATATCTTCCTCTACATGTTCTGCGTAGTATGACATGGCATTTTTTAATTGATAAGGACCAAGACAAACTGCGTACAAATCGTCCAATGAAAGCTGAGGAAACTGCATTAGCGAATTATTTTCTTCGTTGTCCAAAGCAGTGAAAGCAGTGTCATCGAATGGAACTCTTTGTTGAGAAAGATTAAGATCATTGACAACTACTTTCAATTTATTCGGGACATTCAGTCTTGATTTCATAATTTCCCCAACATTATCGTATTCATCATCAGATAGAATTGGTTTGAGGAATAAATTAAGTAATGCGCTAGCGATTAACAGATAATCAAAGTCGTAGGACAGTGTGGCATTATGAGCTGGAACAGCAAGCAATTTGAACTTTTTTTTGAGCCGCCCAAACACTTGCTCGATTATCCATCGCACCTTGGTAACAAACCTTGCTAGATTAGCTTCATAGGTATTTGGGTTTCAGTGTGTAACGTACATATTGTTGGACAGGGTTTCAGGTTATTGGGTATCGGGACTTAAAGTTCCATGATATTAAGTTATAGGATTTTAGGTTATAGGATATAGGTTATAGGATTCAAAAGTATTGGAATTAGGATTTAGGGTTTCAAGATATTAGGGTTCAAGATATAAGAATTTGGATGAATTATTTCAGTATGTATGCGGAATTTTATAAAGCATGTCGGCCATTTTGAATCCGCCATCTATAATTTTGCAAATCTGACTTCAGATTCGTGATCAGCGACCTTAAAAACCTATATGAAGGTGTTTTCAGATATTTTCTATGATTCAATGAGATTTGACCTTCAAATGACCTTGAACGGTCCTTTGAGAAGGTCATCTGACCTCGGATTCGGAATCAGCGACCTAAAAAACATAATAATATAGTGGTTTGGTAAAATACGCAGAAAAAGTAAGACTTAAGGTAAACCCGAGTTATACGGTTAAAGGTAGCATTTTTATGTCTCTTATCTCCCATATCTCAAAAACCAAAACTGATCCCCTCCTAAAAATTTACCAGATGCATGTTCAAATGATAAACAATGATATGATAAACAATTTGGAACGATTCTCGAGGTCCCAAAAACGGGCTAATTTTGGAGTCACTCTTTACGTATGAAATTTAGACGACATAATTGTCTAGGAGAGGCTTTGTCTACCTTTTGATTGAATGGAAAAATTAGAGGTTTCGATTTATGTATAAAATAAATTTACGACCTGTGAAGGCAATACTTAATTTTTTTATATGCAGCTAATTATTCATGATTATGAGCGCTATAAATTTTCTGAGCACAATTCAACTTAATTGAGTAAAAACTTGAAGGTTGCTATGAATTTTTTACTTTACGTTGGAGCGCTGCAGTGCACTATAAAAAATATAGACTAGCGTTTTATTTTCCATATTCAATCATTCGTTCACATAAGGAAATATAAGGTAATCTACCTGTGTGAAGTATATTGAAGGAAAAAAGTGCCAAGATAAATCGCGCATCAATTATAAGAAATAAGATCACAAGCTCATCAATCAGAAGTTTGACTATTGAAAGGCTCCATATAACATAAACAAAACCACCTATGTACTTCGCAACATAGTCAGACATGATCAGTCATGTCATCACAATATGAGTTTAAATTACTAATATCTCGGGAACCGTTCTTCGTAGACGATTTTAGATTAAAATTTTGCCCTCCCACAGAACTAATACCCTAACTGGAGACACTTTTTAGAATTCATAGAAATAAAAAAAAAGTAATATTATTAACCTTAATTATATCGCTAATATTTAAAAATTCGTCTTGCTACAGAGCACAGACATACAATGACGCGCGCGCGCTCTTTCAAGACGTCACCGGTCTTCAAAAGGCTTCTAGCCGTAGACACCGAGCTTTGATACCGTTTTGAGAATTTAGACCCCCTGTATAAACCTTATGGGATTTTGCGCTCGGACCCCTATAGCTTATATATCTACTCTGCTCTGAGTCGTTGAGCGTAATATTACCCAAAGCATAAGCGCATGCTAACACTGTTCACGAAAAAACTGACTTGACTTGACACTGAAATATACATATGTATGTATGTAGCATAAGCGAAAAAAAACTACAAATATAATGTACACTATAGAAAATGTCCACATTTCCTAATCCATATTGTAAAAGTACCGCGTTGTAGTCAAATTTTCGCATTTCTACACCGCGTTATAGCTAAACCGCGATGTAGCTAAACCGCGTTGTAGAAGGTTTACCCGTATTTTACACCGAAATTACATCTTAAAAAAAAGCGTAGTTAAGCTTAGGTACTGCCAACTTATACTGAGTGCGATTATACTAGAAAAAAGTATGTACATATATTGAATTAGATACTAGGTGTAATTAAGTGTAACTATTTTAGTATAAGTCGGTATAAAGCATTTTACACTCGATATACAGGTATCGAATTATCTTTACTGAATTTTACCATACATAAGTATAATCAGGTAAAAATAAATACAATTAAAATAAATTCCCGCAGTGAAGTTTCCAACAGGTATTCTAAAAAGTAGTTAATTTCTAAAATTTTCCACTAACTTGTATAGAACCCCAAATAATACCTAGGTTTTCAAATTTTTATGGGAAAGAGCTGCATAGTTAATTAAAAAACGTAGTTATTTCTTACACAAATCACCGAACAGAAACGTTTGCTAAATTTTTTTAGAATATTTTACGCTTTTTTAAGTTCTGGGGGTGATTTTGCTCTTTTCTAAGTCAAAGCTCGAACATTTGAGACTACGAATTATTTTAAATTTTATTTTCATAGTCACATTTACGGATCAAAATTCTTTTTTTGTTTCATAGTTAGTTATTTTATCTAACATTCATACTAAAATTTAAAAAAAAATAGAACCGATTCCAAAAAATCTCAAGCTCTAAAAAGTTTTAAATAGTTTCATTTAAAAATCCAACATTGAATCTTAAGATTTTACTAGATTTTTGAAGTTGGTGCGAAAACCTAACTGGTATTAATCCAATTCTTAGTAATGAAAACATTCAGTTTGTCTGGATTATTTAGTATTTTATTAAAATCAGTTAGGTTTTTGCACCGACTTCAAAAATCTAGTTAAATCTTAGGATTCAATGTTGAAAGTAGTTGCAGAGGATTTATAAGTGAAATTATTTAAAACTTTTTACGGTTTCAAAGTTTTTGGAGTCGGTTCTATTTTTGTTTTAAATTTTTTTTATTTTAGTCTGTTTCAGTGCCAGTTCTCTACTTTTTTATGATATTTTTTAAATCGGTTAAGAACCTTCCTTTTATTATACAATTGGTTTAAATTTCGTACGCCATACTGAATCCGCCATTTTGAATTTCCAAGTTTTAATAGCAAATTCGAAATGATCATCTCCAAAAAACCCCCCAATTTTGATTTTTATGGCAATCCCTTGAAGTTTAAAAATTTCGATCGCCATATTGGATCCGCCATTTTGAATTTGCAAATTTTTCTATAGCAAATTCACAATCAGCGAATTCAAAAACCCCAAAGTATTCAATTTCACTGCAATCATTTGGCATTAAAAAAAATTCGGTCGCCATATTGAAGCCGCCATTTTGAATATATACACACTATTAGATACTAAAACCTCCTCAGAAATATATAGATTATATCAGCGAAAGAATCATCAAACTCGGTCAAGTGGTTTTTGGGAAAATCGCGTACAAACATACATAAGGGGGAAACACAGAACCTCGTTTTTTTGAAGTCGGTTAAAAACAGTCTAATATATTTATAGTTGACATCAAAATAATTAATTTATTTATGTAAACGTAAGTCGTGTAGGTATGTTTATTTGTTACACAAATTTTGTGTTATTATTCCACTATATAGTTCTGTTGTGCGGTTTGCTTCCCAGGGGGTGGAGGTTGCGCGACAAGAAACTGAAATTAATCATCGCCACTCAATGCAATTGTCGCCGCTGCGGGGGTGCCAAACTTTAGCGGCTCCCGTGTTAATATAAACGTCTTTTATGTAAAATAGTTATTTAAATGAAGTTTTATTTAATTAAAACGTTTTGGGAAAAAAACAACGCTTTAATGAATATATGTATGTATGTATGTATGTCAAAGGTAAAAAAGGCAAAAGTGTATTGACCTTTTTATAAACAATTAACTCGCTTTCCACTTTCGGATAAAAATTATTAAAGTGAATCAATAAAGTGAATTTAAGGCTAAGGTTATCGGGCTACCGTTTTAACCGCCTCAAGCTCTACACTTATTAAAAGGGAAATTGTTCCTACTTTCCATTTAAATTTGTTGAGCATTCTATTGTGTGACTTTAAATAACAAACAAATAGTGTCATGCTATGCATATCTAGTGTGCGATTTACAATTTTACGTTGATAAATAAATATTTAATAAGAAATTTAAAATAAAAGTATACCGAATTTGTTATGAGTTGTTTGATTCGAATATTAAAAAAGCTTTAACCATAGCGGATTATAAGCTTTTAAATGTTTTCATGTAAAGTTTTATGGTTGTTTTCTTACTTGTTGAAATTCTGGTTTGTTTTTAGACGGTTAGGATAAGATTTCGTTAATTAATTCCGGTGTTTTTTACTCACAGGAAGGAAATGATAAATTTGTAGCTTTACCTATGCATCTATAAAATGTTTACACAAAAAACAACTTTTAACTTCGACTCTACGGTCGCACTGTCGCGTCAAGTGCCAGTCGATAAACTGAAGGCGGTTTTCACGATTCGCCTCTCTGAAGGAAGTTGAAGCAGCGGATTGATAAAGACTCTTAATTGACTCGACGATTATGATATCTGAAGTGTGTTGTGTTCGCATTTTGTGGCTCTTGTAGTTGTCAACTGCTTAAGGCGTTAGGGCGTATGCTCGAAAATTAAACGAGCATTCAATAATTTGCAATTCGTGACCGGAATTAAAACGCCGAAGAAAACTGGTTTACTAGTTTTCATTTCAATGTTCTGAGAGACTTCAATTGCATTCTGCAAGTTGCTACAAAATTATTGAATAGAAACGTTCATCTGTATGTACATATACTTTTGAAAAAAGCTCTATGTTATTCTGAATTTGGTGAGTGTCGGAGCTATCCAGTTTTTATTTATGTAATCCGACCATACGCATGATCTTTAAGTGCGACTGAATATTGAAATAAATACAATGGCTCTTTGGTTTAAATAATTAGTTCTCTTAAAGCAGAGTTTATCTTAAAGCAAGTAACGTTTCATATTTAAAAAAATAACGATTGGAGTTAAAACGTCGACAGTTAGATTTAAATTTATTTTTATGTGTGTCGGTGTATTGTACACACTAGATCTGTTCGTTGACTTATCTAGATCAGGAGATCCGCGTTCGATGACAATTATCACTGCTCTTTTCTTATCTAAACTAATCTGCTCCGCGTTCATTGAGCCCGATCTAGGTTGAGAATTATTGGTCTTTTCTGATCCACCAATTTTTGTAGATCAAATTAGAATAGAGAATTTAACAATTTGTTAGTTAGTGGTAGTTAATCTTTAAAAAGTGATTTGAATTGGTAAAAGGTAAAAATTAATTACTTTATGTAGAATAAATAAATTTATCTCTTACTTTATACGGAAAATATTCAATTAGCTCCACCTAGTGGAAATAATCATGCGACCATGAAACTTTTGATTTACAATAATTTATTTCAATGATAATTTCAAATTTCCTTTTCTCGCACCTCCACTACTCACAGCTGACTTTTGATGATTTTAACTGGTCGATTTGCGTTTGTTGAAACATCTCCTCTGTTTTTATCTTATTTGAATTATCTTACGACTGATCTAAGTTGATCTACTTGGATTTGATCCGATCGAGATCAGAGCTCAACCAATAGATTTTTGTTGCAAACGCTTTTGTTTAAACATTTTCGATCACTCAAAAAAAAAACATTATTAACTTGTAATACTTTTAAATTTTCCAATAATTCTACATAATGTGCATACTTTGGTGTTTTATGACAGAAACGAAAATGTTAAGCTAATTTGAATTAAATTAATATCAAACCCAAAAAGAAGGTTTATGAATCTCACAGGCTATATATTGTATGTACATATGTGAGATAGTTTGTTATCTCTTACAGCGTAAATTTCTGAACAGATTTCAACAAATGAGGTGTCGTTGCATTTCTCTTGATCCAGAATGTGTCCTAGGCTATATGACGTCACATGAAATTCAATATGGCGGATGTTAGACGTCCTGATGTGAAATCATGGGGCCATAAACTTATTAACTATCATTGCTAACGTGTTTTTTTTACAAAAATTTTCGGTGTTTAACTATGCAAAATTACTAGTTTTGAGTATGAACTGCTTATATAAATCAAGTTATGACATGATCTGATCATTATGATAGCATGCCGTATAATAAAGTATTTATGTAAGTAGGCACCTATAGGGAAAAGCAAAAACCGATTATTTTCTTAATTTAGATTTTATGACACTTTAAAAAGATTTTAATTATCTTGATTATTATTGTTTATTTAAGGGACCTTAAACAATTGTTAATTTCAAATTTTGGAAAATAACGCTACGTTTACACTTATAGCTACTGTTATAACAAAAGTTTCGTTTAAAAATATTGAAAATTGGACTATTATTATTCGAGTTTTCGTATGCGTATAAGCTTCAAAAACGTCGTTTCGAGAAAAACGCGATTGAACAAATTTAATGTGTTAATTTAACACAACAGTTGGCAAAAAACCAGCAGAAAAACTTTTACTAAAACTGTGAAGTAGAATATTCAAATTTCTTGTAAATAAAAACTAAAAAATTATTTCTTATCTCATCATTCTGTATTCATACACTGAGAAAAGAGTTTATTTATAGTCAAAAAATGGTGGTTGATAATGGCGAACATTTGATTATAGTTCACAAGCCCCTCAAAAAGCTCCCATACATTTAATAACACTTATAATTGACATTGATAAAAATAATCAAGCATTTACTTCGCCATTATCAAATAAATCAAATAAACTCTTTTCTCAGTGTATCTAAAACACTGTTTTTTGGTATACTGAAAAGTAATGAGTTTGTAGATAAATAGGTACTTACACAGATGAGTTTTCTTTCAATTTTTAATCAGGTGGCAAGGTGAATAATAAAACAGCTTTTGAGAAACGGCAAGAGAAACAAAAATTCTTCGTTTTTATCTTTTTATTAATTCTTAAAATCATTCAAATTCATCATTGATTATACACTTGCCTTCAACGATATCATACATTTAAAAAACTGAACATTTGCTGAATTGAATCAAAATAATTTGATGAAAATTGGAAAGAATTTCTTGAAATTACTATTAAATAGATAAATCAACAAACAAATATATTAGCCGAAATTTAAAATAATTGGCTGCTACAAATAATGATTATTTAATACCACTGCTTTGGTTACTCGAAAAATCAATGCATGCACCCGAGGTCAAGTCGATTTCTTCGGAGTCGGACCCGTCGGAATCGGCAACTTGATGCGAACTCGTTTCCTCGCAATTTTCAGAATTTCTTGTCAAAGTCATGTTTTCTGTTGAATTTTTGTACATTTTAAGTTCTGTGTAAGTCTTTTCTGACTTATCAGGTAGGTCTCTAGGCATATTTTCCACAACTTTATTTTGATTTATAAAAGCTGGATGCATCATTGTAAATTGAGTCGTGATATCATCGTTCGGTATTGATTTGTCCGAATTAGATAAATTTTCAGGTGCTCTTTGAGAATTCGCAGATTCGTTTTGTGATGCTCCTCTACCTGGAATTATGTCTCTGCAAAACTGATAATAAACTTTAACTAAATTTTACCTCCTACAATTATTGGTGGAGATCCCAAGCTTAAGCACCTCATTCTCCAAGCATCTTGAAGAAGTTGTAGTCTAGCTTGTTTCCTCCATTTTGCGCGTCTATTTTGAAACCATACCTGAAAGACACAAAATAATATTTTTGTTACATACCTAATATTTAATAATAAAATTGTAACAAGAAGTTTGTCTCCTCTAATATTATTTTTTTTCAGTTTCATGCTTTTCATAATCATGACTGGCTTTCATAACATTTTCAAAAATATTTCCACCTGTTTTTCCGTTTGTCTGGTTCACTATAATTTTTATCAGATTTTAGTTATGAGCATATTTGTGCATTTCGTTAAACTTTATGCAACCGGTTTGCGTGTTTCACTGCATTTAAAATTTTTATTTTTATTTTTTTTATTTTATTATTTCATTTTTATGGAAATCAAAAATGTTGGTCGCTTTGTTACTCCCGTCATCTTGATTTCTAAATTTCAAAATCGAATTTCCAATCAGCATCTCCAAATACCCCCAAATACCAATTTTAATGCTAATCCCCTGAAATTTACAATTGTTGGCCGCTATCTTAACTCCGCAATTTTGAAACCCTTTCTTTTATGCATATAAAAAGTAGTCTATGTGTTAAGTTGGAATACACATATTTATGCTATTTTCAGTCAAAAAATAAAAGACATCGAACCAAGCATTTAAGCGTGATTAAACCACAAAAAAATATATAAACTTTTCACTTCAAAAATGGTATATCGTTTTTATTTATACTCATTTCGACACACATATGTATAATTGATCAAAATACATATTAAAAAATGTTTGTTTGGTTTTTCAGAAAACTACTTAGGAGGGATTAGTTATTCAGCCATGCCTTGGTATAAGCAAACTTGTTGACCTAAAATCAGCTTTACACTCTTTCTCACCCCTTAGGAAGGGTGGTACCTATAGAGTGGAGATATTTTTGCCCGTGTCCAAATATAGGAGCTCTGGCCCAAACGACATTGTTGATGCAAATCCATATTTATTCGCATTTTGTTTATATACTAGCATTTTGCATATACAAAATAGGTACGTAACACTTTTTATATTGCACTAATACCACTAAATTTGTTTTATTTGTATTCTCTTAATTTTCCCCTTGTGATTATAACAAACGAACAATTTTAATCTTAAGTTTTAAAAATATGCTAACGACTTTTATAACTAGTACAATCATTTAGCTAGCTATGTAACGAAAGTAAAAAATCATGCCTATGCTATGATTTATTTGGAATATATAGGGGAAACTAGGGAGACTTGACCCAATTTTCAGTTTTTGATTTTTCGTAATTTTTTGTATATACATATGTATATTATACATTTGTAAAAAGCATAAACAAATTGTCTGTTCTTTTGTACACATAATGGTAAAAAATAAAAGCCAAATTCTGACTAGAAGTTATGTAAAAAAAAATACTTTGCCAAGTCTGCAAATGAGTCAAGTGTCCCTAAGTCTAAGGAGACTTGACCCAACTTTTAAAGTAAGAAGATTCTTCGGCATTTAAATGACATACACATGTTTTATGGTTTGAAAGTAATCTAGTTTTAATTAGTATAATTTTGTTAATGAAGATAAAACTTTTTCAGGTATTAGGCAAAGTGTTTTAGATTTAGTTTTGGTTTTCTTAACTTATTTGGTTAAACTGTTTCACTATTTTCTAAAATACTGAACCAAAAGAGATTGTTACATAATTCTACTCCACCTCAGCAGAAAAGCAATAGTTAAATTCAAAACTTGTGACCTTGTCATTTTGTACTGTTATAACAGGGGGGCTGAGACGAGTTTCAATTTGTTCAAAGTCCACTTCAGAAACATCATTGACTTCAGGCCATTTAAATCATTTACCTTAATACAATTTTATGCTTGAGATTAGAGTCGCACTTGGCCTTGTTTAAGAATGATAACTGAGAAAGAAACTTACCCTAAAAATTAGGTAGACCCTAGTCAAAACATTTAGCATTTATAAAATAATGCACTATTTTAGATTAATATTGAGCTTAGTGAAGAAGGAAGAGGAAGCTCTCTATAAATATATTCCAGTATTTTGTGACTTATTTTGTATAACATTTTCTAATATTAAATGTTTTAGTTATTTAGTAAATAAAACAACAAATAAAAATAATACCATGTTGATAAAGACTGCTAAGGAGACTTGACCTGTCCGGTTAAGTCTCCCTAGCAGTCTCAGGTCAAGTCTCCCTAGTTAGCATTGCTGTCTTTAACCTCAACTTCTGGTTACTTACATCAAAGATATATCAAACTACTATATACCAATATTTAGCTTAAGAAAAGACAAAAAATAAGTATTACACAGAAATTCACTTATCTCAGAACTAGAGGTTCAATTCCAAGTAGTTCAAAAACCACCAGGATTTACTTTTGATCTGCATAATCAATCAACATGAAACTGCTTCAAAGCTACTGATGTTTCTTTAATAGTTGTTCCTTCTAAAACACTGCAGGGTGGTTGGCCAATCAGTGATGCCAGCCAAATTTCCCCCAAAATTTCCCTTTCATGAAAAAATACCCTTGGGTCAAGTCTCCCTATGGGTCAAGTCTCCCTAGTTTCCCCTACTTATTTTTTCATTAACGAATATGTAGTTAGTAGTTAGTAATCTTGGCTATGATTTAAAGGAGCAGTAATATATTACAGTTTTGGTTAGTATGAAACTACAAATTGTATGTTCAATAACATATTGGGCGATAAAATATGAACAGTAAAAAAATGGAAACGAAGAGTAAAATATCTTGAAATAAGTAATTGAATACGTAAAAATCAAAAAATCCAATTGGATAGCAAAATTAATAATTGGGCAATAACACGTCAGCACTTACTAAATCAGAATTGATCCACTAGAAATATTCGAATAAGTAGTTCTATAACTTTTATAAAAAACAAAATATTTAGCAAATAGGGATTCGGTTTTTAAATGAATACAAAAATTAATTGATTGAAAAAATGCGGCCTTCTAGAATACCGAACGCCGAGAACTGCTGCACTATTTATCTAACTGTTCAATCAGTCATTTTACCGCCCATATAATAATTCCACAAGATATTTATTTAATTACCTCGATTAAGATTTTTACTGTAGCTTTGGGATTCAATAACTATTCAAATTCGTTTATATTACTAGCTATCTACATTTTACAGCCCAATTAATTTGATTACCCCAAACAAAATTTCAATTATTAACTGCCAAATGTAACTGCCCGGATATTTAGTAAAGCGCTTAAATAATTACTTTCCGGTAATCTTTAACTTAATGACGACTATTATTAACGTGAGAATTAAATTTATAACTTCGGAATTTATCAGTTCTATGACCCGGGACTGATTTTTATAATTCTTTCGCCGGTGGAAAGCTTATTGTGCAAATGACTGTAGTTTAGGATAAACCAATACGTTAGAATTGAATTTGATATATCATGCTTAAAAACATAAATTTTTCCATTTGCTTCTTGCAAAAAATTATAAAAACTTAAAAAGACTTAAAAACGGGGCAATTGAAAAAGATAAACAATTCGAACACAATGAAAAGTGGTGATTGAATGAGAACAAATGGCGTTTTTACATGCGACCACTGACAATTCTTTGGAATATAAATAGAGGATAATTATAATATATTGGTAAGTTTTTTAAATCAAGAAAAAATTACTCCAGTCAAAATGTGCTTATCACGAAGGGTGACAATATCAGAGCATAAGTGGGGCTGTAATCAATGAACATTAAGTTAATTGCTCAAATTATTTTAGATGGCGCTGTAGTCACTGAAAATCGGTTCTTCTATTCCTTAGTTTTCGATCGATTATCCCTTGAAATATGTGTTTAAATAAAACAATTACAAGGATTACCTCCAGTGATTTATTCATTCCTACCAAAACTACTCTTCTCTACTCCCACAACCCATCCGATGATGGAATAATTGGAACTAGAATTTTAAACTGCTGTTTGTCGCTAGCATCGTAATGAGCCACTTCTTGCGATACGTGCGACAGTTGTAAGGCCTACCCGAGTCAAAAATTTAGACGTTATTTTGGACTTTCATTTCGTATTTAATTTACTTTTACTCACTCCTAGAATAGAAGCCTGAAACTTGCCCCGATTTGACCTCTTACTCCTACACGGTTGCTATATTTTATATGTATCTACAGTGTATTTTTTAATTCGCATAGTATTTTTGGAAAAATGAATTTATCGCAAAGAAGACAATTTAAGTTTACAACTGATTTATGTGGTGATCATTTGCGATTAGATGTTTTCCTTAAATACGTTGAAACTTGCATAACATATATGTATGTAAGTAGAATCTCGATTATCCGAATCAAATAAAACCAGGGGTATTCCGTATAATCGAAAATCCGGATAATCGATTTCAAAGTCAAATCAAATAATAAATAAATTTTAATATTTTCTTATTATGTAAAGGGTTTTACATACGTCATTTACTCTTTCTCGCTTAGACATTATAGATTTCTAACGCAAAACGCAAACAAAAATAAAAGACAACCTATCAGTTGAACGCTATTAAATAAAATGAAACAATAACAAACACTATCCCGCTCTCATCTCTTGTTGCGCCGTCAAATGATTCTTAAATCGGTAATTAGAATCGCGAAGAATAAGTCCGGATAATCGAATATTCGGATAATCGATGTTCGGATAATCGAGATTCTACTATATATAGTACATATACATATGCATAATCAAAAACATTATTTCAAATCTAAATTTTGTTGCTATTTTCGCACTATTGTAGAAGGTAGAGACAGAAAAGTGAGAGAAAATTCATATTCTCCTTTGCAGCCTAAAATTAGAAACAACAAGAAATTTGTTGGAATATTTAGGCGCAAAGTAGAAGCTAATTTGCATTTACTTTGCGCCTTCTTTCTTGACTGTCCTTATCGCCCACAAAAGTGAGAGCAGTTCGAGGATTAAAGAACGAATTTTGAGATCGTGTTCACTGCTCGGAGTATATTTTTATAAATCTATTTCTGTAGTGTATGCCATAATCACTCACATCTTTAATATTTTTGATTCAGTTGTTCCTCATATAAGGATATGCATTTCATTCCATGATTTAAAAATTTGATCTAAATAAAAATAAGATAAACTTGAAATCATCTAACAGCATTTCCAGATTCCATTTTCAAATATGGTGGGATTAGCGATGCTAATAATTTGAAAGTACCTAAATATTTCGATTTGAAGATTAAAATTTTTTCGGTAGAAAACTAAGCACTTTTAGACGTAAATGTCGTTTCAAATTTCATTCAATCGAACAAAGTGTGTTGTAGCAATCGTCGGTAGCATTTGATCTGTTCGACCGCTGTACGTACGATGGTTGCATATTGTAAATAAAGCCCCTTTAACTTTAACATTAACATATTAATATGATGGCAGTCGGCGGCAATACTTCCTTTGCGACACTTTCTATGTAATAACCGGCATATATGTACATACATGTGGCAAATTATCCAAAAAAAAGCCACAAATGCAGCCACATTTTCATGGGAGCCATGCAAAGCATTAATTAATATACGAGTACGTTTTCATTTTAAAAGTCCTTCGTTGCAATTCTTGGTAGAAATGATTCATTACAGTGCACGCTGCAAATTATTCTGGAAAATTCTGATCAATGCAATTCCGCAAATTATTGCTTTTTCTACTCGCAAAAATGAAATTAAAATTGGGTGACATGATTACAAACAAGATGGAATTGGATAATATGAGTACTGAGTACGTAAATGAGCTAAAGGGTCCCCATCACTATTACGCCGGCTTCTCTTGTTTTTCATAGTCAAAGTTAAAAAAAAAGTGGTTTTCCTTGCTTCCTATTTTTGTTCGTTAATTTTTCATAAAAAGGATCATCATTTTTCGTGTGTGGCCAACCGTCCTTATGATATAACACACAATGTGTATAACATTTGTACATTCCTTTGATCTACATATGTACATATATCATGACTAATCTAATTTTAAGTGAAATAAACGTTTTAGAATGCACAATTTCCTACTGTAAGTAATGTTAATTTTGATTCTTTTCTTGCCCGATAAACACAAATTATGTACTTACATTATAAACCTAAATTTTGGTTCTAGTCCTTGAAAAACTGATTAAAGTTACGACTTTTTGAAAATATCATCACCAAATGCTTCTAAAGTAACCCGTGGGAATAAGCCATTACTTTGCATAGCTGTTTTTGTTCGATATGTCCTCACCTATCTTACGGGCCAGCCTGTGTAGGAAGCCTATATAATATGGTTATTTTAACCCCTTAATGTTTAATTTTATTTCGCATAACTTTTGCTGCCCACTTAATTAATTTATATTTTTTAAAAGTTCTTCATTTGCCCTTTAAGAAACAAAAAACAAAAAACAAAAATTACTAGTTGATTCGTTTAATCAACGAATTTGAAAATATGAATGCATTTTTTTTATCTTTTTGATGAACATATTCGACAATATAATAATAATAATAACAGTTACAGTTTTAAAAGATCAAAAAACCCAAATGTGCATTAAAATTTCGGTTACTCTTCTTTACACAATATGTTATCATTAAACTTTCTTTGACATAGACACTCAATTTAAATCTGAAAATGCTTGGACATCAATTTTATTGGCCTGATTCTTTTGCGTGATTTGCATGGAAAATTCGGGCAGAAATTTCTTCACTGAAAAAACTGATAGCTCAACCCTAGTTTCGTTTTACGGTGTTCAAGTTTAAAAACATTTACAGTGTGTAAAAAGCGACCTCAAAACATAAGAAACGAGCAATTATAGTATATAGTATAAATTATGCACAGAAAATCCGTTGTCTTAGGCCTCATCGTTGAGGGAGCCACTGCAGCGGGGTAGAAAATATCGTGGGTTTTTTAAAATGCATGCTATCAAACGATAACATGAATTCGGAGGCTTACGAGCATTCACAAGTTAAACAATACGGAGGGCTAATTTACTAAAGTATTTATTTTAATTACAATCATATACGACTGTAATTGTTAGAATACTAAAAACATTTATCCAATTTGATTAAGTTAAGTGCGAAGGGACATCCAGTTCGGTAGTGTATAAATTTAGCACCAACAAGAAGCATATTCAATTTGATACGATCTTCTTTATGTTTGTTGTTTTAATCGCTTCATTCAAATAATGATCATTATGTGGAAAAATTTTTTTTTATTTTATTGTAATTTTCAAGTTTAAACCGTTGAGACCTAAAACTTAAGGTCCTGCGCGTCTTGAAAGTGCAGAGTTCATCCGGGTCGAGCCAATCTAATTTCCAAGGCCCGCTCCTTTCTGAATACAGACGGCTTCCAGAAGTTATTTGATCATTATTTTGATTTTCTTACAATATTATTTAAATTTTCGTATCGACCCGTTGGATATTTCGTAGTTTCCTTCAAATTCAATTTTATACCGTATTTTTCGACAAAATTTGATATACTAATGCTACGGAGACAAAACCCTATAAAAAATGAATTCAGTTGACTGAATCCTCAATCCTAAAATAACGCAGATTAAAATCACCTGACTAGCGCATGGGGGAAGTCTAAAAGCATACAATATAAAAAAAATATATGACCCCATTCATACAGTGAGGCTTTCTGTACGGACCGAAGCCCGAGTGATTCACAAAAGCCCTTCTTTTGTGTGGGGAATTAAAGAAAAATTACATAAACTAAAGCAGGGACTGGCTTCAACTGGATAAAACTGGGGGAGGTATGTATAAAATAAGCAGGCCGTTTATCAAACATTATTGCAAATATCCGAAACAACAACAACTTCCCTACTCTTGTTTAACACTAATTTCTGTGACACCTGTATATTAACATACTTAGAAGTGATAACCATTCTTTCTATTCGTAACGTAAGTAGATCATTAAATTCCCGACTATTGAAAGGAATAATTACATATCAATATCATTACCTGATTTTGCAACTTTGAGATCCTCTACCGGCTTTCCATCCATAAGTTATTTTTATATAATATAACACTGGTAAAACCGGATTAAATATGTTCAGATGAAAACGAAAACCTAATATTTTTACAATGCTGAGTTAAAGCGTGTCGAACTCACTGGGCCCTTCGAAAATTATCTTTAATAAATTGTTATTTTACCAACGAGCAATTTTGTAACATATTTAAGTATATATTATATATATATATATTTTTTTTTTGTTATTGATGATGATGATTATTTTATGTAAAACATATAATATAAGCATGAATTATTTGTTATTTTTTATTACTTATTATTAATAGTTCAGGTAAAAAAATAAAATAGAACGGACTCGATTTAAATAAATTTGGAATCTCAAACATTAACACCCTAAGATTCTACATATTTGATGTTTGAATTCGTCATGAAAGTAACTTCTCTATGATTTCAGTGGCATGCAGTATAAGTTTTACTTCATTCAAATTATCGCACCGACTGCAAGTATTCTTTTATATTTACTGATCAGCGGACTTTGACTGTTTGAATATTATTGCTTACGCTCCTTCTTTTTAAATTCGCAATTATTTACTCTATGTATTGTTTTCTTAGATAGTTAAAACACTTTTCCTCGAGAATATATAGATTTCATTTTTTTCCGATTGTGGAAACAAATTTTAACCTTTTTCGCTGAGTAAAAATAGAGAGTAAGAGTATTTTCTTTATGAAATTATATCGTTTTTTTTACTCCACGGAAACAATTTGAAAATTATTGTTATTTTTTATGAAAACTAAATCAATATTTATTTCATTATTTTATTGTATTTCATTCATAATTTCGAAATCCTTTAAAGTTGTGAGGCCCACAGGCAGCTGCCTACCCTGCCAAATGGGTCATCCGGCATTGTGTAAGGCTCATCTTGATTACCAATCTCAATTATTTTGGTCTAAAGAACACAAACAAAAATCCTACTCATGTTGGAGTGCAAACATCACCGGCTGTTTGATTAGACGAAGTACGCACATGTGGACCAAAGACTATGTAAAAAATATATTTGGTGAGTTACGCAGAAAGATAACCACTAATTTCCAACCTAATTTCAAAGCTCTTTTTAGTGATCAATTTATAACTAATAATTCTATTTCAACGTCTTTCCGAAATTTCTTTCAGTAAGCTCACATTTCAAGCCCCATTTTTAGGGAGAAGGATTGATTTTAATGAAGATATATGTACATAAAAGTAAATCTTCATCAGGACTCTTCATGGAATCGATTGCTACTTATTTTCCGAACAGTTTGTTCTAACGAATTGCATTTCGGGGGAAAATCTCTTTAAGAATTCGTTAAGTTCGGATGCTAATACAAGAGCAAAAGTATTGTCAGCCTTAGTTAAGCTTGGACCAGCTTAAGTAAGGCTTGCGCTAAATTGGGACTTGAGAAACATCTATTATTTTATCGAGGTAAGCTCAGTTTTCACAATCCTACTTTTGTCAAATTAGTTTTTCAGGTCCGAGTATGAGGGGTCAATAATTTAGGTATTGTATTTTATTTTCAGTGTCTATCGTGTTATGTTTACGTAAACTGTTGACTTTGGCAGTTTTTGAATTATGGAATACGTTCAGTTTGCATTTAATAGACACACTTCTTTATTAGGTATTAAATTCAAATGCCGAACTATTTTGAACACTTTTTAGACAGCCTTTTTTTAACCGCATAGAGCGAGTATTTCTTTTGAGCTATTTGCAATTACTTAAAGTGGAGCAGTTCTACAAACTGTATTTAAGTAAATATGTATTAGATATATTAATTAAGTACCTGTACTCGAGCTTCGCTTAAACTAATCCTTAAAGCTACTTCCTCTCGTAGAAAAACATCTGGATAATGCGTCTTTTGGAATAGCGCCTCTAATTCCTGCAGCTGCTGCGGAGTAAAAGTAGTCCGATTTCGCCTTTGCCTTCGTCTGCCAAACATATATTCCGTGAGCAGATCTCCAGGTAAAGGTGATAAAAATGGTCCAGCCATTTCGCGACATTCAGCACTTTGTTAAGTAATAAGCATTAGTCGTCGAACACTTGAAGCACTCTATTTTATTGATATACCGAAATGAGCGGGAAAACCATGTGGCGGCAAATTTAAAAACGTTTTTATTGTTGACGGCGCGGCAGATCCAAATAGAGTCCTGCATGAACATGAACTGACATCCGAAACCCCTAAAAACGCTATTCAAATTTTGAGGATTTTCACAACACCGATCCCCACTAAGAATTTTCCACACTTAGCTCCACAAAAGCTACAATAACAGTTTCATCGCGTTATGCAAGGACCTGTTTCGAGCCCAGATGTGGGTGTATGAGGACGTGTTTGACAAGGAAGGCATTGATAAATAAATAATCTGTTTATGCATACATGCACGGAGGTAACAATTGGAAATTCCATGAAATTATAAACCCCCACATAATCGCACGTCACTATTACTGCCAAGGTAGGGCCGCTTTCCGGGGGCGCGCGTCCTTGCTCGCCTCAAACGAGCGCTGCATCCCCTCGCAGTGTGGTGGCGCGTGCGCAAGGCCGCGTTACACAAGGGCGGAGCGTTGGGAGCCAATCATAATAGCTCTTTGGGAATTGTTATGTATACATCTGATTTGATAACAGCAATATAAGAATGACAATGGAAATTGATTTAGTCACGTGCAAATGCTCGCATCGCCCATCGCTTTACTTCCCGTATTTCCAGCGGGCCTCCACTAAATGCAGTATTCTCTAATCAATCAAACAAAGAATCCCTGCTTATTTACAGATGATAATATTTATGCTAACGCCTTAATTTAAGAAAAACATACTAAACAAGGCAGGAATGAGCAGTGTAAGGTTAAATTTTGTACATCGGTTTTGCGTTTGAATGATTAGAATCAAGTTATTATAAATCTATCTACATTTAATAACACCAGGATTGCAAACCGAATTTGTATTATTTTTAATAACTGTGTTCAATGTTATTCGAATCTGAAAACGAAAATTTGTTATCACGTAAGGGTTTTAAGAAAAATAATGCTAAAATGAAGTAAGCCATATTTCAGCAATTTTTGATATATTTTTTAAAAATGTACAGTACCTACTCATAGATAGCAAATTGTTACTGATCTCAAAGGAAAGTTAATCTATTAAGTGAGCACATGCATGTGTACCTCCAGAATTAATTATTCTATATATGTATGTACTTTTAAACATGTTTAAGAAAAATAATTAGTAATGAAGTTATAAACTGTAAATATTGCTAAAGCAATTTTGAAACTTCAGACGTTTTTGTTTTTTTGTCTCCGCAGACTTCTAATCACAACGTTACTTTACAAGAATCTTTCTCGACATTTTCAATTTTGTCGGTTTATACTATAGAAATCATGTTGAAGTCTTTTATATAACTTCATTTTTCATACATAATTTATTGCAAACTTTTTAATCAATATTTTAATATATTAAGATGAAAATTGTTAAAATGATTAAAAGTCTAAAAACTATTAAGAAAAAGTCCGTGAAATTAGTGTAGTACTTAAGCTATTGATTATTTTAATTGAAAAACAAAATATTACCATATATTCTTCAAACTGTAAGTTATTATAAAAAAAAAAATATCCAAACGTCCCATAGTACACCTAATTAACAATAGAACTCATTGCAAATACCTTAAAACTGACTTAAATTGAGCCAAGATTTCGATTTATTTTCATTTTGTAGTTGAAAGTATAATTATCCAAGAATATTCAAATAAAAGTTTTAAACGAAATTTCAAATACTCAAATACATACATTACGAGTACATACGTTCATAATCATTGCGACGAGTAGTTGCAAGTTTGTTTCTAAAACTTTAGGCCGGCCGCAGACGTACGGTTTCCTAATTAGGTTTCCTGATCCAAAATTCAGATTCGGAAAACCTAAATGCTCCGCTTACATACAAAATATTCAACAAGACGCACACGTTCTTATTTTTCCCGAACGCCTTGATAAACATTTTGTTTTTGGAATCTGAATTCCTGATCAGGAAACCTAATTAGGAAACCGTACGTTTGCGGCCGGCCTTAAACGTGTGTGTATATTTTATTGAAAAGTATTCTACAATAGCTACTAGATTCAATTATAATTTTAGTTTTGCTGTGTAAATAACAAAGTATATATTCAGCTAAATATCCTGAAAATCACCTCTCACCTTCTCTGTTCCAAGTTCTAGATTAGAACCCTTTCGGATCGCTTCAACACTTTTTTCAAAGATAGGTTCTGTTCAAGAATTGAGTTTCTGCGGTCAACTGTTTAATTCAGCACTTGCTTATCATAAGCTAAATCGAGCAGCCGACTGCAAAAACTCAATTCTTGAATAGGACCATATTGTCTTCCTTCCCTAGAAAAATTTATATCATTAAGATCAAACTTGGTCTATGCATGCACAGGATTGATTTTTTGGCCGCAAAAGGGTGCAGATTGGTGAGGGGGTGGGACGCTACACTTATTTATTAAAATTTTAAATATATATGTATGTACATATGTATGAATTATACATATATATTATTTGTTTGGGACAGTTGGGACACACCACATATGTATGTATGTATGTACATAAAATTAAATCTACTTAAAAATTTCATATGAAAAGAATATTCTCGCATTGACTATATATTTTCCGAATTTTGTTTTTAATTTACTAATGGTATTAGGAAACAAAGAAAAATTAGGTGAAATTGTAAGATTTTTTTCTCAGTGTACATTTAAAATACATTGAAAAATACACTAAGCAAAAAAAAAATGCACCAGTTTTCTCTTATTAAAAAAACGTGATTTTCAACATCATGTAACTTGATTAATAATGGATAGTTAGAAATCTTGTTCATCTCAAATGAAAGGTTGAAATGTCGACTTAAGATGTACTTGGTCCGATGCATATTCGACCGGAAGTGCTCTTGCTGCAACCGGAAATTCAGCTGTATGTGAAAAATCAAAAACTCTTTTGTGTCGAAAATCTCGGAAATAATGACGAATTCATTTTTTCTTCTGTGTTTTCGGAATATTGCCGTTTACACATGCCCAGATACCGTAATATAAATAATTTTTCTCTTCTAAAGGAAGTTTGCCGGACTGAGGCCATTCTCTCGATCTAACAATTTTGGAATGTAAAATTGAAATATTCAAATTAAAGCAAGTATGTAGTTAAAATTTTTAAAAATTAACTGTCAAAAAACAAAACTCCTCTCGGAAAGCCTTTAAAATTGTGACTTGATTTAGAGTGCAGGGGCGTTATTTAATAGAATTATAACATTCTATTTTAGTTATATCTAAAGTATTTTTCTGTAATAGTTTTGTATCTCTTGCAGTAAGAACCTATAATATGACATATGTCTTTTAAATCAGAATATTATAAATTTTCAACTTAGTACTCTCATCTATAAACTGAAATTACATTTTGACTATTTTATTTAAAATACATAGTTGTAAAATGAATAGTTTAAACCTTGTTATTCCAAATTACCTGTAGTCTTCTAAATATGATGCTTTTCCTCTAAGCTTATTCGCCATTCAGCCATCGTTTGTTAATAAAATTAAATCAACCTCACACCCGCAACTCCTCAAAAACCGCAACTGTCAAGGTCGTCAACACCAAATTATAAGGGTCGAGATGCTCCAGATGGTAGTTGCTGTTTGTTATATGCACCCCCGGAAACGCCCCCGAATTATTATAACGTTCGGCATAAAATGAGTGAACACAACCCCTCAGCCGTTAAGTCTCGTGGCACACAAAGAAACTGAGCGAAAATTCAAAGGAAATTACAGGTTCAACCATTGTTAAAATAAGGGCGACATTTTCAAAATCAGCCCTTTGTTTCGGTTTTGTTCAATTACTCAGTACTTTTATTTTTTCGATGAGTGAAATTTCTCAACACTTGTTAGCCTCAATATTGAATGTATAGTAAACAATTAAAATATTTTTTTTCAAAATTAAGCCCCATTTTTGATATATTCGACCCCAAAATGGCCATTTTCGATTAGTATTGTGTCGGCCAAGATATCATCTTAACGTAATTTTGGAAAAAAATCTTTAAAAAATCTAGAATACTAAACATAGACTAAAATTACATACAATTACACGACTTATAGAGTCAAATAGTTTACAAGATATAGCTGAATAAGTTATGCTTATTTGGATTCAAACAACTGTCGGGAAAAACGCACACGCGATCGTATACATATGTGTGTGTATGCACAAATATGGATATGTGGATATGTATATATGTATGTACATAATTATTTTGTATTATTCGTATTTTATCATTTGTAGTCCTACAGAACCCTACACTAAGCATGGCTCTTGACCGCTTTTTAGGTATAGGAAATAGAATCAACGTTTCGTTTTTCATAATTTTAATGTTTATGTTTGCTAAGTGCCCTGCCTAATCGATTGATTGGCGGTCGCTAAAAAAGTTTACTTATTTATTATATTTCTACATGAGCAGGCACAATTGGCTATCTTGCAATTTAAAAATACCACGAACCAACCAACATATTTGCTGAATCAGGTGTGATATGCAAATCCTCTCATGCTGTCGAGCAATACCAGAGACCCGCGATCATTTTTAATATTTTATTCTGTTAAACTTCTAGTTTAATTTGTATGAGTTTTTTTTTTGCAGTTTGACGATAGATTGTGCGATCATTTTATAAATTAGTATCTTCTTATTATCGATGTTTAGAGTTGAGTGACATTTGATGAGTGGATACATATAAAGATTTTATTAGTTTATTTGTTTTCTATGGTTTTGTTTATATGGAGGGAATAATATGTTACCATTTTATCTACATAAATGAACTCCCTGATGATCTTTTCAGGTTGCAGCGTAGAACAGAGTGCAACATAGTATCATCGGCGAAAAATCTGCATTTTGTGTGATGTCAGAACTTAGTTATTGTATAATATAGGGCTGAGTGCTGATTCTTGAGGAATCGATTTTGATATTATTTGACAAAACAAATGATAATATAAGCGTAGCACTCCGTATCAAAATGTAAAAAATACACTTATTACACTCATTATTGATTCAAACCAGTAGAAACCTCAGAATAGCTCTTTTAGCAAATGACTGAACTAGAAGCAAATCGTCTCGTTGTTGTGCCTTCAAAATTCGGTAAGTTCACAATTTACTGGCAAAATCGACCCGGGTCGAAATTTTCGTTTATTTTTATCCCAACGATTCTATTAAAGACATGGAGGAGCACCTAAGAATCAACACTACAACAATTCTACATTGAAAAACTCCATTTTAGCCCCCCAAGACTATAGATGTGTCTGCTTTAGAAGGGTTCGGGAGCTAATCGATGTTTTTAAACCGTATTTAGATCCTCTATTTCCCGATTTTGAAGCGAGCCAAATATTAATAACTAACTAACTTAGGAACTCCAGGTTCAGAGGCTTTTTAGAGGGAGAACAGCTGCCCTGCCCTTCCTCTACCCTTTCCCATTCCTCCTTGCGTTTGGTACGCTCATATATACTTACATGCATATGTGTGTTCGATTTAGGAATTGGATTACAAAATTAAAGTTTACATTTGAATTATATTTAATGAAAATTTAACGAACTTATTTTTGCTGCTAAAAAGTAGCGGCCGACGGTACGCGGACCCCCATTGAACTGCTTGTGCTACGTTGTCGCGATTTTTTAGTAGTGCTGCTGAACAATCGCAGTACATGTCTGGTCTAACACATAAAATTTCGAGGATCTAAAAGATAAAATAATTTTTAAGGAGGAAAGTTTCAAAAGTAGAATTTAATTTCGAAAGATTTTGGGATCCACGGGTTCTAAATGGAACTAAAATTTCGACTTGAGGAGTGTTCAGGTTGTGTTTTGGAAAATTGAAAATATTGTTAGGCAAAAAAAAATTAATGCATTTGTTATGAAAGTTAAAATAAATAATAAATTGATTACTAAATATATAATGTTAAATTAAGTTTTGAACTGTTTCTACTCTGATTTGCAGGTTTGTATACTGAAATCATTCTGGAATTGTAATTGACGTCAGCGAGATAATTAAAAACTTTTAATTTCACTAACAAAGGGCTTACAGCTATTTATGCCAGTGTTTACTTGGTGCATGTGTATGTGTGCATTACTCTCAGATGGGCACTTGTACATACATGAATATCTCTTTCTAACAAAATTTACTACAATCAGGGCGACTATCCGTGCAAGTTGCTTATCCCCTCCCTTCCACTACTTCCGACGGGAGTATTTTATGCGAAAAACGAACAAAATGAAAAACAGAAACAAAACAAAAATTGAAACTACGTTTTTGAGGTGATTACGTGACGCCGCGGAGGAAACAGAAAGGGAAAATGAAACAAATGGAGAAACTGTAAGACCAGCGATCAGGATAAAACAAACGGTACATCTTTGGGTCCCTTTCCTCAATGCCGGGAGTTGCCGCTTTGATAAGATGAGGGAGTTATCCAATCAGAAATGAAAATTCGTGCAAGTGGAATATTATAATGAATTTCCTCTGCCATTGTGTTTCGCTATATTTTATGTACTTGTGCAACAAAACACGTTGCGCCGTATTCGTGGATAAAAGGGAGCCACCCCGCATTGTTGCCTGAAATTATGATATGAATTTACTTGGTTGCGTTTGTATTGTAATAAATTGCAGGGTATGAGTGTTCATGAAGGAAAATTAATCAAAACATTGTATAAAGGAAAATAATAAAGTAAGGGCTGGGTTTTTGTTTCCAAGAAAATGAAATAAAAATGGAAATGAAAAATGAAAAGCAACTATATAAGCATACACATCGCATCGCATCGCAGTACAACGGCAGCAGAGTACATCGTAGTTAGCAACAAAGGATAATGACATGAATGCGAGCTGTCTTCGCTTGGGAGCACATGGGCGAAATTAAATGAGGAAATTAAGATAGGCGGACTGGCAACAATGGCGCCAGGAGTTTAATTACGAAATATGTTTTAATTTCGCATTGTGCCCCGGCAAAATGGCGTGTACTGTGCAGCATGAATGCTTTGTTGTATGAAGTAACTTTGTGGAAATCCCGTCTTCCAAAGCACGAGTTATCTGCATGCTGTGATATTGCGAAAATTACACAATGGGTCGGCTCTTCTCTTAATTTTAAGGTGTTCCAGTAAATGTTGGTTTTAATTATTTTCTGCTTTTATTCATGGAAGAAAAACTTTCGAAAATTACAAAAAAAAAAACATATAGTTTTCAATATTCGTTTGCCGAGTAAATTAAAAACGCAAACTTTATTTCGAAGCTACATTACATTGAAACAATAAAAACAATATCAATAGTATAAAAATGGGACAGATGCCCTGCTTTTTTAAATCAACTAATAATTTTTAAAGTCCAATATCCAAAAAAAACATTCCGACTAGATCTAGATTCTTAGAACAAATCAGGACCTGTTAAAGTATTTATAAACCATACCACTAATAATAGTAAATGAGATTTTTTTACTTTAGGTCCGAGTAAGGGCCAAAATGGGATATTCAGACCGTCAGGCTTTCCTGATTAGAATCACCTTAGGACCAAAGAAGTATATACATATGTATTCCGAACGTTAAAAATATTAAGTAGGATCGGGTCAGGATAACCATATTCTACAAAATAATTAATGTAACAGTTCATTTAACTGCTAACTAAATTTATTTAATGTAGTAAAACTCAATCTAGTAAAGATTGATTTTAAATCTTAGTAATCCTGGTCAGGACAGGTCTTGAGTAATTCTCTGCGTTGCATGTCTTACATTATTCGGGCATACCTGACCTGGTCCTAAATACGTTCAGACAAATATGTATTTATTTATAGTAGTAGTTTAATTCTTATGCTGCTAAATAAAAAATCAATACAAAAATATTACCTACAATGGATCTTATCAGCCTTATCACTTCCATTTGAAGTTTGGTTTCATAATGGATACCTTAATAGTTCATCTCTCTATGATCGTAGACAGTTTATTGAATTATGTACATATACCTACTTTTCTATCAACGGTTATTCGAGTCAATTGAGGAGTTCCTCAGGGAAGTCATCTGGGTCCTCTCTTGTTTTTTTTAATTTTATTAGTGAAGTGTAGGTGTAATGTAAATGAGATTTTTCTACTCTAGGTCTGAGTATGGGCCAAAATAGGAAATCCAGACCGTTAAAAATGCCAAGTAGTCAGGCTTTCCATTTCTAAATGTAAAGTTATGTTTAAAAATAATAAAAAACTCTTGTTTCTTCCTCAAGCAACTAGAATTATAATTTTTGCGAATGGAGCTCGCTTGAAATAAGCAATCTGTAAAAAAATATATGAGCAGAGTGTTTCGATCAGGACAACTAAGCCGTTCTCATCAGTGCAACTTATGGCCTGGTGTCCCTGCCACAGAACTTGCATCTTGTTTATATCCTTCATTCATCCAATGATCACATCCTCTTTATCGAGGATAGATGCGCTTATGGCCTATATAGTGTGAGATATTGGTTGGTTTTTTTTTTTAAAAATTTGATAAAAAAAACACTGTTGAATATTTTTCAAAGTTTATTGATTAATTGAAAAGAGTTAACCTTATGTTATGGAATATCATTGCATTAAAATCAGTGGCCTATTTCACGATTAATATTGTGCTTAATGAAATAATGTTGATTTTGTAAAGGTTTTCAATTCATTTAACGCTTCCAGTGATTTTACGAAAATTAATATTGATTTCGATTATTTACGTATATTCAGTGCACTATACCCATAAAATGTGTTTTTAATTTACTATATATGTACATACATATGTCGGAAGGTAAGTCTTGTTAAAAAGAAATTGATAAAATATAAATGTATGTACTAAAAACAAATTTTCTTCTGAAAAACACCTCTCACATTTTCTCGCTCGCAATTGCTCCCAATTAGGCATTTATGGGACACCCTATGTAGATAAATGAAATTAAAGCTCATTTTAATATATAATATGTACCATACATAATATATATGCATATACAGCTGTATAGACTCTGAATATATTTCTTTTAAAGAATAGACGAAAATAATTTCGTATACGGCTGATGAGGAGTTATTTATGAAAGGTTTTTGATGATTTTAATGATTCAGTCAACAATAAACTACCTCAACTCCAAATATTGGAAAGATTTTCCCTAAAATTGAGCGACGCGTTATTTTACCTTAAACGCTGACCCCAAAACCTGTCGATTCCCGCAATAAAAGCGCTACTTATCGAGATTTTCCGTTTTCACACTTTTTTTACTAATTAGAGTGGATTACGCTTGAGGGTGGATAGCTTGGACTTTTCGATTCGCTTTTGCTGTGTTTCTTTGGAACGAATCGAGGGCGTTCAAATATATTGCGAGTTTTTTTATGTAGGCGTACTTACGAGATGTTGAAAATAAAGATAATTAATTCGATTAGTTAAAAAATTACTTTTTATCGAAGTTAGCCAAACAACTTTAAAATTATATATTATATTATCTACAATCAATTATTATAACAGAATTAGTGATCTCTTTCATATACATGATTAAAAAAATGAATTGAAATGCAATTTTAAGACCTGTTATTTGTCCTACTCTCAATATATGTACATTATATTAAATATGACGCTTTTTTTCGGTCCCATAGGCCAATGTTTTAGCTCTAGATCAACAATAATCCTCCCGACATTTCAGGCTCCTAGTTCAAACATACATATGAGCGGCGCAAACAGAGTTTAATTTCCTATATAACTTAGTACTATACTTAGCACTAAATTCGTAAATCCAATAGTTGCAAGAATATGTCGATGAACATTTCCGTAAAAAGTGATATTGGTAGATTCTTAGCTGTGCTCTTTTCATTTTCATATATTCATGGAAACTTCAAACCTTAAACCGGATAAATTTTTGGATTTATTTTTCGACCTAAAGTGGGTATAAATCAGGGCAATTTTTTTTTTATTTTCAGAAAACGAAAAATGTTGGATATGGGTAAATATTCATAAATTTTAATTCAATACACAATTTCCTGCTAAACCTGGATGCTGATCCCATGTGAGAAGAATACAGCTATGTTTGCATTTTCAGTATGAATTATAAAGCCCATCATTTATGGAGCCAATGTTTAACTTTCAACAATTTTTAAATTTAGTTTTCAAAGGTGTACCAGTGTGCCAAGTTTCAAGTTTCTGTAGCCCATCAAAAAGTGGGTTTAATAAAATCTTTTAAAATATTAAACAAGTAGATAGAATCATTAATATGTATATGTACTTGAATCAATAAAAAGTTAGATGAATATTAATTTAATGATATATTTCACTGAATGTCAATTGAACAATTAATTCGATACTGCATGTGATTTTAGAATGAGTTTACTTACTTAAAGACATTTTTTATTCCTTAGTGTATTCAATTGATGTTGAATTTTTATCATATGGCCACGAAGTGAAAAAGCAGGGTTAATGTAAATATAAAATAAATTTAATCGAAATAGAATAGAAATATGATGATTATCATGAATCCGCCACTGGCTACTCGTTTCACGTAGGTACTCGTATTTTGTGAGTTAAATATTAGTAAATATCAATTACACATAACTAGTTCAGTTTTAGAGTTTTATGTATTAATCGTAATTTAGTAAATTTTATTTCAGGAAATATTTCTAGCATTTAGCTAACATTTAAGAGTTTCAAATTATTTCGTTATTTGAAAAAATATATTTTCCGGCTGAATAAGTAGGTATTTCAAAATCCGCTATTACACTACATACATATGTATTTTGAATTCTTATCGTTACTTATATTAAGAATTTTTTTTTTCTCCGAGGATGTAAGAATTCCATTTATTTAATCTTTCCAAATTTATACATTCTTAAATATAATTGGTAAAATTGGACTATATCTTTTTCTTTAATTCATTAATTTGAACTGCAATTGCTATAAATATTTTATGTTTTCTTTATGTAAAAACTAGATTTATTGTGAAAATGAAATAAAATAAGACATATTAAAACAGAGTTAAAAATTCACCTTCACTACTTCTACAAAGTGAACAGAATTCAAAGAAAACCGAGGTCTCATTGCGACTGAAGTAAAATTCGCGCTGGCTATAAATGTAAAACGAAAACTAAGCTGTTGCTAAACTCTGTATGAAGCTAATTCTCTTCTTCGTACGATAAAGATGTTGACCAGAAAATAACACTCTCCTGGACGACGACGACAGAGCGAAAAGATTTTGCTCCCAACTGAATCTATGAAACACACACGGATAATTTGGTTTTTCAGTTGATTTCGCTGCAGCCCTTTAGAAGTTTATACCACCCTTGCTGGGCTAGACATGGGGACGGTGATTCGCTTTTATTGAATTTAATTCATTAATGCACCGAGAATTCATTGACGAACAAAAAGAGGAAAAATCCACACAATGCAGACCATCATCTGACTTGTAATTAAAAATTTTAATTTACTTTGGTAAAAGGCTGCAGACTTTTCTCCTTTGTTGCAGCTTTTGTTGGTAATTTGTGTATAAGTTTACAGTTGTATTCGTTTATATTTAAAAGAGCTTGTTGCCTCACTGAAATGAGGAAGACAAAAAAACAATCGATAAAATATATTGCTTGCATTTATTCGAAACATGCACCTGATTAATTTGACTGCGTTAATTAAACCTAAAGCTCATAAACTTTCAGCTAAATTCTTATTTACTAAAGAATTTAAAATTTTACAATTTAAAATACCATTAAGTAAACAATGAGTTCTTATACTTTTTTTAAAATCTACTTTTAGTTAATAATTAATAAAACATGTGTTAACAAAAATATGAAAAGTTACATTATTCCTCGTTAAATACTTCTACGAAATCAACAATTGAAAATGTATGGAACATTAATTTGATTAAAATATAATTTCATTCTTTAATAAAATTTGTTGAAAATTGCAGAAAATCTTAAAACTATGTATTCTTTTGGCGCTTTAATTTCAAGTTAAGTATTAACACGTTCTGTGTTAAATTTTTAAAAAAGCTTTCATGATAGAATTACATGTAAAAATGCATTTGACGAGAGAAAGCTATCCTTCGTGATCCATTTTCGAAACACGCGACGCGGCATGTTTTAAGTTTCAAAATCGTTTTTATGTTTTATACCTGTACATACAGCATATATTTCAAACAGACAAATAAAAAATTTGAAATAAGTCTTGATCTTAGGTTAATAAATAAAATATATTTTCAGATATGCACAAATTATATATTCATTAATCTAACTAAATAATAGGAGGCAAAGGTAGGGGTAAGAAGTCGGAAAGCACCGACTTCGCATTCTTTCTCGTGTTTTCATTTTCTTGAGTAGCTTTTTGTTATTATAATATGCATAATATAAAATGATGGTAATCTCATTATCTCGCACTTAATTTATTTAACCCTAATGCATATTTCCCTTTCATCATGGATCATGAAAATAAAAACTGCATTTTGGTTAATTTTTTACATATAGTCCGGATGTATACAAACGTTTCTAGAAACCTAAATTTTTGTTCCTAAGAGGGTTAATTAAATTTGAAAGAGGATAACGAATAAGATACCATTAGCCTCCACTTAGCTACCATATAAAACATATAATAAAAGATGAAAGATTTAATAATTAATAAATCGTTTAATTTTATTCAAATTTTTACATTATAGCGCAACACCCATAGAAAACTGAAAAGCCTTGCATAAAAGTACGGAAGCGGAGATAGAAGAGTTAAGTGAATTAAACACCATTAAAAGCCAAATTTTGGATTAACACAGATGAATAAATTGACTTTGATCCTTTTATATTGACTGAATGGGATTACACGATGCAAAGAGCATTAAGAATATTGGCTTATTTTATCATAGCCTCCCTTATGACCATAAATTGTGTACGCGTGTTCCAATCCACAAAAACTGAACCAATCCCCAAAATTGACTTTTCATGAGTTAAATTGATTTCAATTTTGCCAATCCTTTCAAACAATTTTCGGCTTGATTATATTCCAAAATATAAATGTAGACATAAACCGATTTATGGCGGAGGTTTTTCCGCGTTGCAATAATAATAACGAGATGAAAATTTTTTTCTAGTTTTGTGCAATTTTTGTCGCTATCGTTTTTTGGATAATATATAAGGATTAATAGAATACAGGCAAAGAGATTTTCAAGAATATACCTTGCTTTAAACATGTACATTTTGCTGTTGCTTGGCTTTCACTTGTTTATCTCATAAATTCACTTTTTGGAAAATTTTGTATTCAAAATGTATTATATGTACATACACTACCGCTCACAATTATTCGAACGATTCATATCAAGCTGTAAATCCTACAAGTAAAGAAGACCTCTGTACAAAACTTCTTCAGAAACTTTGGAGAAATTGCAAGAGAGAATGCTAAGAATTTTTAAGTTTATGTATTATTTAGCTTATTCTTTTTTCAATTAAATATATCTTAAGGAATACAAATGTGTGCCACAACTCGATTACACTGTTTTAAAAAATATCCATTCATAATTGCAAACATATGAATCGTTCGAATAATTATGAGCGGCAGTGTATGTGCTTAACTATGAAAACGTATATATATATGTACATATATTATCGGGACACCATATATATAGTACAGCGCAAAGAAAATTAGATGCTAAAGAACTGCTTATGACACAAAAGAAAATATATTTTAATTTTAACTTTTTATTCAATACATAAACAATAATATAACAAAATTATTTTCTTTAATATATGTATTATACATACATACATATAGTACATATATGTCCTTTTAGTTTTTTAACAATAAACCAAACGTTACGATATTTTGCATCCCTAATGGTATTTTAACGCTCGACAAATAGAAGAACAAATTATTTTATTTTAATTTTCCGAGAGTGGTTGAATGTTTTTTATATGGAAGATATCATATTCATTAAAGTAAGATTCTAAACGATCTGTAAAATATAGTAAAGCTTTGGGATGCATGTTACTAATCTATCTTATTCTTATTGATATTACAATTTTTGGAAAAAACAACTAAAACACCACCAACAAAACGAGCTTCCCAGGCGACAATTTATTGGCCTCCACTGTGTGAAGACAAAAACTTGCATAGGTTCAGGCGGCCCACGGTATCCACGGTGGGTCAAATATCCACCAGTGTTATTAGCTAGTACTATCGCAGATTAATTATACGTATTAAGGCTACCAAAAAACAATGTAATTCAGTAGGTAAAAGGTAACACTTGTCAACACTATTTAAGGGGAGGGTAACGTTAATTCGTACAAAAAAAGGCACATCTTTATGAATTTTTTCTGACGACACAGTTAAAATCTATTTATTAAAACTAATGGTACATTAAAATATAACATTTGAAGAATATTCTGTGGAATTTCCATGGAGAAATATTAAAAAATACGGCAATAGCAGCAATTATTCGGTAGCACCTCGAAAAAAAGTAGAATAGCGGTGTCCCTCATAACTCGGTGTTGGGTCATTTGAAATCAAAAAACCAAAATTTTTTCGTTAGATAATCGCTTTCCCCAGGTAACACTGGGACGGTTTTTTAAAATTTCAATTATTCATTTTTTGGGAACACTTTGAAGTGAAAAACGCAATTTTTGCGAAAAAAAATCAGTTACTTTATTATTGTAAAAAAAAATATTAACAAATTTGAAAAAAACTCTCCAGCGTTACCTCGTAAATTAGGTACAGAAATAGTGTTCAAAACTTCAAAAGGATCGGTGTAGTAGTTTTGAAGTTATGAGGGACACCGACTTTGAAATCGTGAGTTGTGGGAAAAAACGCAATAATTTAACACAAAAATTAACGAAAACGAAGCTAAAATGTATGAGGGGCAGTTGCTTAAACGGCTGTAATTTCGTGAGTTTTGAAAATCAGAATAAAATAAATATAATCAAATAAAAGAAGAATGCAAAACAAAAAGTTTAAGAACGTTACCCCCCCCTAAATTGATGACTAGAAACCAGAAAAGAAATAAGCAAATGCAACATGCTATAGATAAATTCAAAGCTGCAGCAAAGCCCATCCGAATCTGCGAAAGTAAAATATATATAAGGTCCACCATTATTAAGTTTATCTTATCAGATATTTCCTTTGTGGAGAATATAGATATATGAGCAGTAGCTGCCCCTGAAACTTGGACAATTTCATGAAACTCGCCTGAAAATTCCCAAATTACACTGAGAACGTTTGGATTATTGTTTATGATCTTGTTAGAATATGTCGTATATATAAAATATAAAATATAAATAAAATCTGTCGACTATAATGAATTTTGCACACACTATGCAATAGGAAAGTGGTTAATAGAACGAGTATAAGCAAAAATAAAAGTATTAGTTTGGAAGTAGTGTTATCCTTATCTCTTAAAAGAACAAATATATATACGAGTTGGAGTCTTGATTCGACTGTAGCTAATCGAATGTTCGTTTTTGGCTTATTTCAGCTAGCATGATAGTCCCTTAGCTTAGATTAAGGGCATTAGAGCACGTACAATTTTGATTTTTGATTTTTAATCTTTCTTTTCAAAAGCCAATTGAATTGATACATACGTTTTTGCTAATTAACACAACATTAAAATCAGTAAAGTGGTTCAATAAATTGACGAAATGATTTCCAAAAAACTATAGTAATTGTTGTTCAGTTCTCAGTTCAGTTTATTTTACATTTCAATTGATTTATAGATTTCTATATACATACCATACAATAGGAACATTTCTATTCTAATGCTAGAAATAGTGCAGTCGAATATACATATGTACATATGTGAGGGTACAAGGTATCTCTATGGGAAACATTTTTCAAAAACCCTGTGAATTTTTAAGTTGAAATCCTACTTACTATCTTACTTACTACCTACTATTTCCTACATAATTTCTACGTACTATCGGCAAATTGTCGGATAAGGAGGTTTTCTGCTAGAAAGCAGTGTTCAAAAAATTTAATTTATGACTTAATTTATCTACATATGTTGATCCTGAAGTGTACTTCTGAGATGGAGAGATGCCAAGGCAAGTTCATGATCATTTTGTGAGCTTTGTTTTGAGCGATTTGTAGTTTATTTCCCAGGCTTCGTGTTTATGAAGGGGTACTATAGTATAAGTAACAATTTTTTAAGCTCAAATTCTAAAATTAAAACATTGCGCAAAGTATTTACTTTGCATTTTTGTGTTTAGTCATGTGTGCATAGGTGTTAAAGGTTATTCATAGAAGTTAAAGGTTATCCGTCTGAATTCTACCCGTCGAATGAGAACAACTATTGTCATGTAAATCATTATCTTACAACACATTTAGCCCTTTATCTTTGAAGTCGAGACCGACTGAAGATTTTGTCCATGTCATACCTAAGATTCTCAAGGCAATGACCTTGAAACAAACAATGTCAAGGTCAACGTCATCTTAGAGGTTGACTAACAGCGGACATAGATATTCATAATTAAAACACTTTGAAATATCCATTTAACAATGATAAAAAAATTTTCATTCCCAGAACCACAATTCATAAACACAAATTAAAAAAAAAAAAAAACAATTTATTACGACTATCGCCGAAATATTTTTGTAACTGCCTTAATACATCCCTGCTCCCACAACTATCTAGATTTAAGGAATTCTCCCATCCAAATAAATGCGAAAGTAAAACATTTGAAAAGCAAATTTGTCGAAATGGAAAGAACAGTCTCTTGGCTCGTGATAAAACTCGGGCTCATTTTTAGTGTACGACGAAAAGTGGATAAGGAGTGTGTCACCCTTAGTTCGGTTCGATAAAACGGCGCGATCGAATTAAATTACTACCATTGTTTACTACGTATTGCATTCATTAAGACATAAGTGATGGAGCACGTTTTGGTAAGTTCACAAAACCCGAGAACTGCTGATTATTTATGCTTATTAGGCATTCCAAGAAATGTGCACTAGATCCATCGTTCAATGGCTCCTCCTCAACTTTCAACGCAAAAGTTGTAGTTGTATGGAAAGAAAAAGAGCAAGAAGGAATACCTCAAAAAGTCTCAGCTCGAAGAGAAACATCTTAAGAGATTGGCAAAGTGTTTTAAGAAGCACATTGCGCCCTTGTTGATAAATTTTAACTGATTTAACGTTTTCAGGTTCTTGTATCGTTTTTGTGCCTCATCTTGTTCCTTCTGCGAAAACGTGAGTCATCAATTCCTGGTCCGTGGGGGTTTCCACTCTTTGGATATTTGCCTTTTTTAAATGTGAGAGCTCCCCACAAGAAGCTGCTAACCCTTTCCCAGAAATACGGGCCTATATTCCAATTTCGATTAGGTTTTTTAAACACCGTCGTACTCACAGACGTTAAACTTATAAGAGAAGCTTTAAAACGAGACGATTTCTTAGGAAGAGCACCTCTCTACATTACTCATGGAATAATGGGCGGATATGGTTAGATATAAATAAAATTATTAACAACACAAAGCATAACTAAAGTTAACAAAAATCAGGTCTCATCGGAGCCGAAGGTCCTCTTTGGCGGGATCAACGACGAAAGACAATTGATTGGCTCAAAAGACTGGGGATGAATAAAGTTGCATCAAGAGATATCTTAGAAGAAAAAATTAGAACTGGAGTAAACGAATTTTTAAATGTAATATTGCTCTTAAATTCCACAACATAGTTTATAAGAGTTCAATTTTACAGAAAATTCGGAAAATGTCTGTTGAAAATGCAGAAATAAACCCTATGCCTGTCCTCCATCATTCTCTAGGAAACATTATAAATGATTTAGTTTTCGGGGTAACTTATGACGAGAATGACTCAACTTGGAAATATTTGCAAACTCTTCAAGAAGAAGGAGTCAAACTGATCGGAATCTCAGGCGTTGTCAACTTTTTACCATTCTTAAGGTAATTTTAATTAAAAAGTTACGACGGTGGTTGGTCCTGTAAAAATGGTTTCTTTGTTACACTGCAATTCTTATGTTAAATTTATTTCATTTTTTAAGAAAATATTGTCAATCTTTGGTTTTAATCCTATTGAGATAGCTTCAAAAATATTAGAAAATCTAAAGATCGTTGTAAAGTAAATAGTAATGGAAAATTCCAAAAGTGAACATTATTTTATACTTGTTTGGGTTTCTGATATTTTAAAAGCGATTCTATATCGATCCAAAAACACTCTTACCGATTTTTGGTCATTTTTAATATAATTTAGTATAAAAAAACTGCAACTTTATATTCGTCGTTTTAAATTTTCAAAATTGGTTTACTGAATTTAAAATTAGTGAACTTAAAAGCCCCCATATATATGTACTATTTTGTTAATAGCTATTGATAATTTCTCATTTTCATTTCATTTCACTGAGATGATAAAATTTATTTGGAATATAACAAAGCTTGTGGACACGATAGGGGTCGTATTTCTTAATCGATTTTGATTAAACTTGAATAACATATTCTCCGTGGCAATATCTCAAATATGTTCGCAAATGGGATGAATCGGTAAAGGGGTGGGGAATTCAGCATTACATTCCCTTATGTAAAAATAATTTTTACCACATTAAAATGTACCTCTTTCTTCTGGCTGCCGCCGAAAGTTATTTTTTAATATATAATTTATATCCTCAACAGATTTTTGCCGCAAAATAGGAAAACTATTGAATTTCTTTTGGATGGAAAGCGACGCACTCATGCAATTTATGATAACATTATTAAAAATTGCTGGGAAATGTTAAAAGAACAAGACCTAGACTCATACCAGCCCAAGAGCATTTTAGAATACTTTTTGTTAGAGCGTGAAGCCCGAATTGCTGAAAATGATCCTTTGGCTGTGAATTACAGTGAAGAGCAACTTCGGCATTTGCTAGCAGACCTCTTTGGAGCTGGGGTTGATACAACAATAACCACTCTTCGCTGGTTTTTACTATACATGGCGAAGAATCCTTCATTTCAAAGACTTTTACGAGAGGTATTACACAATATAATTTAAACATCATATGTGTCATTCCGTAGGTAAAGGGCCCATTTGGCCGAAATTGAGTTATGACCACAGCGCAATGTAATAGACTATAAGGAATCGAATAGAAGTGGTCCGAGCTCAAAAGATGTAAAATTCGCGAAAAAAAATCATTTTGAAGTTAAAAAACTAAAAATTTAAAATTTTTAAAATTGCTGAAAAAATTGAAAAAAATTGAAAAAAAAAAGAAATTTTAGCCGCTCAGAGTGCACCTGAGGCTCTGCAATTTTAACACGTGATAGTAATTTTTTTGATAATTTTTTGATTTTTCACTTAAAACGCGTTTTTAGAGAAAACTGTGATCGGCCAAATGGGCCCTTTACCTACGGAATGACACATATGTTTTTAAATTAATATTTTCTTTTTAATTTAGAAATTGGACGCTTTTGAAATTAGTGAACTCTCATTAGCTGATCTTGAGGGTTGTGATTTTCTTCGATCTTGCATTGCAGAAACGCAGAGAATTCGCAGTGTGGTACCTTTGGGTATCCCACACGGAACTATAAAGGTACTTCTAACTGTTATATAAAGAATATACATTTTAAACTTATTTATTATAGGATACTACTCTTGCTGGTTATAAAATAAAGAAAAACACAATGATTATTCCGCTACAATGGGCTGTACATATGGATCCCAAAATATGGCCTAATCCAGAAGAATTCAATCCGTTTCGGTTTTTGAATGATGACGATAAATTCTGCCCTCCCCAAGAATTCATACCATTTCAAACTGGTAAATAGAAATTTCAAATAAATAAATATCACTTTTTTTATCATTGTAATCAATTACAGGAAAAAGGATATGCCTAGGCGAAGAAATGGCAAAAATCCTCTTAAATTTATTTTGCGGTCTTATAATACATAAATTCGAAATAAATATAGTACCTTCGGAGGATCCCGATATGGAGGGAGTTTGTGGAATAACTTTAACACCTCCAGACAGTTCTCTAATATTTAGGGAGATTAAGTAGGTGAATGAAAAACTAAATTTTTTTATTTTTAATAACATTTAATCAGCAGCTCAATAATTCGATCTTTTATTATGAATTAAATATAACGAATGAATAGTATAGTGAGTTAAAAATAGGGTCAATCTTTTATCCATCGTTTAATTCCTTAGGTTTAGATTATAAGTTAGAAACATTAAAAATTTGACAATTTTCATTATTATTTCTGATTTTAAAATGTAAGAAAGAATAGCATTTAAACCATATATTCTGATCGTATACGTAATACAATATTTTAAAAAAATGACTATTCTGACATTTTTATTTTTAAATTACAGCTTTATTATAAACTTGAACACAGCACTGGGTGGAATTTTGAACATGTTTTATGTATATATGAACTTTGTAATTAATCTACCACATTTATAACCTAAGACTGACTTTTAAATAGGCGAAAAGCCTTGCATCAGTTAAATATTCTTTAAACAATTTCCATTTTTGGAGAACTTACTCTAATTCTATAAATAATGAACACTTTTTTAAGGTCTCTGGAAGTGCATAGGAACAAAACCGTGCTCTGAAACTAATTTATCGACTGATTAGTTTGCACCCACGTTTCTTATATGGCAATTATCGGTCATCAGTGGCCGTGGTTTAAGTATAACTTTGTATGTTTCAGGACTTATGGTTACTCCAAAAATTCCTTTCAAGCTCGGTAGCGGCTGTCCCTCAGGGAGGACGAAGTCGAAGCAATGCAAAATTGAAGCGAAAAACAGGAAGATTTCTGTTTTTGCTAACGTATCACCGAGACATCGTCTCCTTCCGTAACCGAAAGGAATGAAGAATTCTGGCCTCCTAACCTTTTTTTCGGTGTCTAGAAAACGGCTTGGATTAAATTCCTCCGGGTTTTCCCACAGGTTTGAATCCATGTGAACGGCGTTAATTAATGGAACAACATGACATCCAGCTGGTAGAAGGTATCCATTGATTTCTACATCCCTGGAAAAAATATCAAGCATTAAAATCGCTCATAGAAGACAATTTAAAATTATTTAAACATAAGAATAAAAAAACTTTAAACTACCTAGTCGGTGAGTGGGTTGTTGCTAATGGGACAATGCTGGATCGCCGCATGATCTCTAAGATCGTTGCTTCGACATGAGGCATTTTTTTTAAGTCTTCAGTACATGGCATACGGAACCGCCCTACCACTTCATCGAGCTCATCTTGAACTGATTGCATTTGATCGGGATGATGAAGCATAAATACCACAGCCCAAAGTAAAGTTGTTTTGATTGTTTCCATGCCGGCAGAAAAGAGGTCAGCAATGACTTGCATAATTTGCTGATCTAAATTTAAAAAAAAATTATGTTACAGAAAATGTTTGAAAAAATTTTTAATAATGTAATTTACCAGAATCTTTTCCTTCAAAAAGTTCTTTATAGCGACCTTCTTCTTTGGCTTTTGCAATTTCATCCAAGTAAATATCAACTAAATCACGTAAATTTTCTCTATCAAACGAGTTCTTGTGATCTTCAATAACTTCCTTATAAAATTCAAGCATTTCTTCTCGGTTTTTAGCAATTTTATTTTTTGCACTTAAGTTATTTGGTAAATATTGAACAATCGGAATATAATCAACAGTTGTTATTTCTCCAAATAACCGCATGCCTTCTTCGATCAGAAAATTGAACCGGTTAAACTTTGGATCATCGATTGTAAATCGAACACCCATCATAATATCGCAAATAACATTACTAACAGCAACAGAAATCGCTGGCGCTAAATCGACAGCTCTGCGGGTACCACCTCGACTTTGGAGTGTTGTTATACATTCTTGAACTTCTCTCTGGAAGGAAAATTAAAATGAATTTTGGGTCTTTTTCCAATTTACGCAGCTTTATTTTACCATAATGCGTTCTTCCATTTTGCTCTTTCCTTTTGCCATGTAAGTCATTCCAAGAAGCCTGAGTTTTTCGTGCAAAAATTTTCTTTGATCTTTCCACAATTTTCCAGTACTATTTATTATACCTACAAAAACGCGAAAGTTATTATTTCTGTAAACTTACTGACTTAAATGATAGTCTTAGGTATTTTCATACACTCATAAAGTTAACATAAAGTAAAAAGACACAAGAAAACTCAAGTCAATCAAATATTTCACAAAAACGCTACATAAACTCTATATGTTTATTTAAGGAATAAAAACTACAGAAGAAGAAAAAAGACAATTTGTTACATACCAAAACCATTCAGCGTCTGCATAAATGGGGTATCGGGTCGACCAGTAAACTCTTCACGTCGAAAGCAATCTCTTATTAGCTTATAATCACTCAAAACGACGGTTAATTGATTGCCAAGGCGAACGGAAAAGATAGATCCACATCGTTTTGCTAGTTCGAGGAACGCAGTGTGCTTTTCATGGCCCATGAACGTTAGGTATCCAACAACAGGAAATCCCCAAGGGCCGGGCGGAAGACTTTTTAGCTCTTTGTATTTTTCCACTATCCACTGCACTATTTTTAATAGCACCATAACACCCGCGAACACTAAAAGAACATCAGTAGTCATTTCGAAATCACTAGCCAAAGTTTCGAAAAGGGACTTGTTATATTTGTTTTTGTATTTTTTTTTTTATTATTATTATAAACACATGAGCACGCTAAAGCCAAATAAATAATGCTTTTTTTTTGGAACGGTTAATAATAGTTATATAAACAAGATAACGCACAATAATTATTTTTCTATATAGAATTACTCAAATCACACCTTTCCTTTAAGTCAAGATCAGCGTGGGAAAGAATCTGCAGTGGTATAAAGCGCGAATTCCGAACAGACGGCGAGTTTTGCACTATCTGAAGTTCACATGTCCTTGCTACTTTTATATTAGCCGGTCCAAACCCAAAAACCTTTTGGTGGGGTGAGCGCGCGATCGTTGTTCAAGAGAAATTGAAAACCGAGCTGAGAATTTGACTACTCTAGCAGCATAACTACCAGAGATACGTGAGCCGTGGAGGGGACTCGGCAAGACAAACACAATCATTTCACCGATCTCCGGAGGTAAATGAAAATGGTGTGTTTACAATTCTCGGACCATCTTGAGACGTCTTCAGGTAAGCAGATGAGCGCCCACTGTAGACACCAGTTGAGCGGAGCTAAGAATTTTAAGAGATTGTTAGATATATCTGCACACTGATCCCCTCACTGGCACCGAAAAGAAATGGTTCGAGGTGCTCGATGGTCAGTAGACAAGAGGTTGCGGCTCGGACAGTTGCCTCCGTGAATACCTGCTCAAAACATACCTCCAAGACAAGACGCACAACAGCGCAGACTTAGAATTAAAAAACAAACATTTCTTGTATATTTATTCCCTTACAAGCCCTCACGATAGAACTATAGATGCTAAAACCCAGTTATAAGTAAACATTTATCTATACAGCCAATCAGCCATGTAGATCAATTAGTGATTGTGTGATAGTGTATCGTAAGAAAATCGTGTTCTAGTGAATCGCAAACTCAAAAATGAGCCATAAGTAACAAAGAAAACTGTTGACTATATTGTGGAGAAATACCATGTCTAGGTATACTCACATATTTCCCAAGTTCAGTCACTTAAATTTGATTACACGATTTTCTTATGTGCATTACACTTTAATCCACTAATAAACCCTATTATGTTACTATACTACACGAGATTGCCCCTATACCCTGTTCTAAATGCAACCATATAATTCGTATACCTTAGGCATATACATATAAAATATATAAAAAGAGTAGTCATTTCACTTAACAACTGCTTGAGAATATTTTTTGCTTCTATCTAAACCTCAGACTATGGAGACTGGATCGGATACAAACTAAACGAAGTAAGCAAATAGCTAAGGCTATTTTGTGGTATTTCGGTGGCAATTTATTTTGTAACTATAAAATTAGATGAAGTCTTGTGCCAAAATACAGCTTTTGAAATCAAAATCCAGTCTCTAAACATTGCTGATAGTACTTGAACTTCTACCGCAGTTTTACCCACTCAACGTGATGTAAATCAACAAAACATTTTGATTATATGTAATTTAAGGAAATCATGTGAGGAGTATTCATTTTTGAGGATCGAGTTCAAGGCAAATAATACCAAGAAGCAATAGCTTTCATATAACCCTAGAATTGGCGGGATTCAATGTAGTAGGTTTTAAATAAACTAATAGTTATGCATATAACCTTCGGAAGTTGGTTAATTAAATAAATTGCAAGAAGGGACGAAGACTAAAATTTACACTTACAAAAAACTTGAACAATGGCGCGGTTTGGTTTGTAAAAATAATAAATTTAGCCAGTCTCCATGGTAAATTACCGAGCAATTAGTCATATTTGGTCAAATGTTTATTTAATTTGAGAGATATTTTAACATGTTTATCCTACATTTTGGAACCACATGCTACTTAACTTACTTCAATAACTCATGATAGAATATGGTGAGATCTAAAATTTGTTTTATCATCTACAATAATTTACATTTCATACTTTTTGCGGTAAATAGAATCAAATCAATTTCCAAAATATTTTCGTCTTCATCATCAATTTAATTTGACACTAAAATACAGTCTAACTTGCTATAACTCAACAATTGTTAATTTTTGGAGAAACAAAATAATCATTTTATCCTTTTATTACGATTAACCATTTACGATTTATATGGACGAAGCTAAAAATGTCGTATAGGCAGAATTATAAATGCAAAATATGCACTATGAATATGCTTTTCCAACAGGGCACTTAGCTATGATGGTAGAAAATGGGAATTTCTTTTCGATATTATACGTCTTATTTGTAAATCTTAAGATTTACCATCTGTATAATCAGAATATATTTATTAATTTTAAAATCACAGAGTAAATTATTAAGAGTAATAAGGCTAGGTTTTTCGGTTTAATCAATGAGAGAGAGATTAAAAAACCTGAAAATAACCCTCTAAGTGCGCACTGAATCCCACAGATTTCAAATTTGGTTCTTCCTCTTTTTGCAATTTCTCAAATAATTATAATTTTTCGATATTTTTATTAATATTACATATCTAGGTATACATATATTCTTTTTCTATACCGTTCAACGTATGATTGCAAAAAAAAAAAAAATTTTTAAATTCATTGATTAAATCTTCAAATAAACATTACTGAAATTCTAATGTATACGCACGGGATCAAGTGAAGATAGTGCGCCCGCTAAGAGTTAATAAAAACTATAAATTCCAAAATAAAGTCGCTAATTTTTTTCAAGCAACGTAGCCGCTGATCGAATTTTAAGCATTTCTAACTCTAAGCTCCAAACAATTCTTTCCAAAAACTCACTTTTCTACTAAATCTCTTCTATCCACTGCACTACATATAAAAATATTGTCAATATTTGACATTTTCAGCGGGTTCGTTGCAACTTTCGCGGCGGTGGTCGCGTTAAGTGCGTTCACTGTGCCCGCTCGCAGGATTCCTGTTTATTTAACTTTTAAGTTTTACGTGACATTTAACGTCCGTAGCTGCGAGTGGGGGAAGCCGCGCTGCATTGTGTTCGTGGGGTTAATAACTTTTGCCCGTTTATAAATTGTGTTCAAAATTTAGCGAAATTGGCTAAGAAAGACACTTTTAAGAAACAAACGTCATGCTCGTAGATTTAAATATTAACACGGGTATGTATTAAGATTTTGACAAACAAAAACTCTATAGGATCTTCGCATACATACTTTAGTGAATGGACAGGCATTACGCAAATCTTGTAAAACAGGAGATACATGCAAATGATCATATTTCCACTTCTTACTTATATAAAAAATGACCATTTTTCACACAACTCATACAATACAAAGGGTGTTAAAAATAAACGAATAGCATCACCAAATATCGAAAAATTTTAGAATCAATCCAAACATGGACCTTTTGTTTAGGAATAACTCGTTCCTCCTATTACTTATAACAAAAACATTTATAAATTGTTAAGTTTTCAAAATATAGAAAATCGATCAAACCTCGACTAAAAGAAGAAGAGATTTCCTCCATTATTTTTATTATTTGTATTAAATATTAACTTGAAATACCACTTACATAACTTTTTTTAAATTGAATTTCAATTAAATGGCATGTTTCAAAATACGGACGCTTTAAAACATTACAAAACTCAGAATTTCTTAAATGTCAAATGGTATTAAACTCAACCTTAAGAAATATCTGTTTAAACACTTTAAGTAATAAATATTTTACTTTTCCTTATTTACGACATTCAGACTCTAAATTTTTGCTTTGGTTTGATATGTTTCACTTGACTTGACTGTTACAAAATTCAGTGTAAATCACGTTTAGGCAATTGAACCAACACCTGGCTGGGTTTAAGACAAATTCTTACTTTTGCAACATATCTAACCTATCTCCTTTTGAAATTTCCAACAATAATTATAAAAAAAAAAAAAATTATATACATATATATGAAAACCATCATTAACTCAATATATTATTAGACTTAACAAGTTTTAAGTCAAATGTGTGAAATATCCAAATTATGAAATTACAGAGATAAGCGGCTTTTCAATAAAAAGTTTCACAAACTAGACAGAAAAGGGTTAAACTAAACGGATGACGAATTTAAATAATATTTATTAAAAATATCTCTTGCATTTGTACATACTCCTCACGAAAAGTGATAATCTAAAAACTTTAATTGAATATCTTCAAGGTAAGAATACGTTTTTAAATTTCACAGACTACCACTAGTTAATATTAAAGTTACTTTTAATGCATTGGAGCTTTTAACTAATGTAGATGTATCATGGCCAGGGTCGGCTTATGACTCCAAGTTTTTTTTTTTTTTTTTCTTGAATTCCGATACATACCAGTTACATTTTTAAACGGAACAAGTTGAAGGCTGGACAATCACACCGTTCAGAATTCCACGAGTTCTTTAACATTGGTTTGATGCCAAGAAAATTATATTCAGGAAAATTCCAATGAAAATTAAGTTAGTTTGTGCATTGGAAATTATAATTAATATGTTGAAACAAGCGCCATTCTATGGTACAACGAATACTGCGCAATCTTGAAACGTCTTCATATCTATTACTTACTTAATTGTAAAAAGATAAGCAATGCAACGTGGAGCATACTTTCTTAAAAAATAAATAAGCGTCTATTCATGAAATAAACTCGTTTCAGGGTGCACTGTTATTAAGCCTTATATGTACAGATTATGCAGTACTCTTATATAAAAATTATAGTAATAAACTTTGTTGTGGAAACACTCACCAAGACGTCCTCGATCAAAATAGCTGTAATTGGTGCAATTTCTATGATATCTATTAAATTAAATTTCTTTTCGTTTTGTGCCTATTGCTATGTTCTGTACCAAAATTAGAAAAACGAAACACTAATGAAATTACCATGGTCCATGGTCCATGGTCACAGCCTACTTTCTCAAAAATCATGCAAGTTACAAAACTGATATTTTGACATATTTTGTAGGTACTTAATAAATTGGTCAAAATATAAAAGTAGAAAAGTCTTAATTTGCAACTTAACATCAAGATTTTGGGGATAAATAAACCTAAATCCCATTATATGGGGTATTAAATGAAAATTGATTAATTGGACATTCCAAAAATATAACATAATTGAATATTGAATTCAACATTCTCAAAAAAGCATTAAAAATTTGAATATTTCTTTAAACAATAACAGTCTGAAAAGATCTAAGAGGTATGCGCCGAGGTCTACAATATGTGAATTAATTATTTAAGCGGTTTTTTAAACATCTGGACATATTTTTTTGCTGTAATTAAATTAATTATGGCAATAAAATGTAGCTATCAAACTCTTTTAAATTACTAGCTACATTTTACTGCCACAATTATTTAATAACTGAACATTTATTTATTTTACTATGAAATTGGATGTGCACGTATTCAAGTTCAGCTATATTTCAAGATACTATGTTACATCTCGTTTTCATTTTTTATCACAAAATATGTTATTGAATATACAATTTATAATTTTCATATTAAATGAAAATATAATACACCGAACTCTGTTTTTACACGATTTTGAAATAACACAGTCCATAACGAAGAAGAAATACTTTTTTTCACGATTTCTAAAATTTTTTTATAAGTAATTAAAAAATATTTTAAGTCTTACATAAAATATCTACATAAGGAAACTAAATTACACATACATACATAATAAGTTACAATTGAAGAAGTACCCTAATTTTATTATATCAAAACTTTTAGGTCCCATTTTATATATTTCTGGTTAAACTGAATTAAGAACACCCAACTCTTTTTGCACGGTATTTTAGATCATCATATAATTCTTTTTTCATCTTACACGGTTTTTTAAAGTTGTGAAATAAATCATCAATTTTACTATGTGCAAAATGTCTTTTACACGATATTTAGTTGGGTATATAGTATCGCCCCTTTAAATCATTGCCAAAAAAATAGTGGTGCTTTAGAACTAATAACTTCTTCATAAACTGATGCGATAGTCTAGTATATAGACTAGGGCAGTTACTTCTAAACTCTATTACTGGAGTAGGAGAAGAAGTTCACAGTACTGGAATACTTTGCAAAAATAAAGGAAATATTTGTATACTCTATGAGAAATATTCGATTACACAAATCAATATTTTTGATGTTCCTACAGTTCAAGCTACAATTTGATTTTTCGTTAATTTTTGCAGAAGTTTCTTTTTCTATCAAAAAAGGAATCATCACACTTACTTTATTTACACTATTATCAACGAAATTTTCTATAGTGGATCAAAAGGTTTGTTTTATAATGTTATATTTAGCTTTAGAAATTAACTGTCAGAATGCTCCTTACGAAATACAAGGGATCATCACAGTTTGAAATGTTAAAAAAATCATTTTTTTTTTCATTATCGGATAGTATACACTGTTATAAACATTCTCTTGAATTTTTAAATCAAAATTCGAATTATTTCGGTAACTACAGAATTTCTTAGAGAAAGGGAACGGAGCGTTAACACCTGCCTCGTCCGTCACTTCAAACTTTAAACGCGTTTTTCTCGGAATGGTATTTTGCAAAACGGTGGCACCTCTCGAAGGTAGAGTTTTCAAGCTATCCATTTCAAATTTTGACAGAACATTCTTCACGTCATTCTCTATCGTCTTATGGAAGCTTTTGTTTTTTTCTACATCTTCCTATTTTTTTTTACGAAAAACTGTCGAAAAAAAAGCTAAATTCGATACATTTTGTTTAAACCGTCGCCATTTTGTCAAATTTAAAACAAAAAAAAAAGCCTCCATAGCACGACAGTGGCTTTCCTACAGATTAATAATCTTTTTGAAATTTTTTTTTTCAAAACAGGACTAAGGCCACGATCCTTGCCACCATACAGGACCTTTTTTTTAAAGAACACTTTTTAATCATTTATTATAATATTACTAATTAAAAAAATTAACTTAAAAAAAATTATTTTGTATTCTTTATCACTGCCTTGATTTGTAAAAAAAAAAAACCAGACCGATTAGTTTCTCCTAACCATAAAAAAAAAAATCGCGAAAATCAGGGATTTTTCGGAGGGTTACACTGTGATGATCCCTTAAGTATTCAATGTGTGAGTTTAACATGCACTTGGCCGGTTTTGTTATAATACGCAACAAATTCATGTTTACAGAAATTTAATATCATGTTTTTCCAGATATAGAATCAATGCGTTATAAATCCTCATTTGACACCTGTTTGTGTTTTTAGAAAAAATGTACTATGTTTTTCTAAATTTGTCCGGACTATATAAATGCAAATAATCTGATTTTCATACTGTTGAGCGGTCCCAGCCATTATTTATATTTGGCTTTTATACTAAAAATATTTGAATTGTTACCGTCGTCTAGTAAATAGACAATCAAATTTTAAGTACAACTCTTTTATTTTCTCTCAACTTAGTGCAGTGCGGAAAAAGAAATTTTGAAGAAGTCCTCTAACGAGATACACAATTTCGTTGTTATGATGCAACTATAATTATTTTACTAATATGGTGCCACTTTAACTGCTTAATTTCCATAACAGGAATTACTCCTTCAATCTGTAAAAAAAATTGTGAAAATATTTAATATTCTTATGTTACAAAGAAAACAGGAAAAAATACCGGAATAACAATTTCAGTTTCGTGTTGCTAAGAAAAGTTGCTTTTGTTTTGAGCAAATCGTCTCTTTTTTTCTACTGCATTTAATCGGCTCATAAGTTAATTATCAAGATGAAGTTCGGAAAAAATATAAATACCTATTAAATTTAGTGGATCTTTCTGTTTTTAAATCTGGTTGGTGATGTTTTGCACAATACTATTATATATAAATGTTAATGAAAATATATTTTCATCCTATATATTAAGCCGCTACTGTAAAAAAGGTGTCATATATGTCTGGGGTTAAACATTTTAATTAGTTTGTAC